>JARWLC010000001.1:106408382-107125882 GCA_033318265.1 Phyllotis vaccarum | reverse complement strand
AGCTCAAGTAAAAGGTCTGTGTAAGTCACTTAATGAAAGATGACAATAAATAAGTCTGTCAGAGCAGAGCCCTCAAACTTCGTCCGTTTGTAACCCCTTCTTTACCTGGGAAAGTTTTGTGCAACTCCAAGTCTATAGATCTATGCAATAGAAATAAAACACTTAACTCATAAAGAAACCTATTTTTTATTTTTAGACAATTTTTTGGGACTAAGGAGATGGTTTATGAGTAAAGTGGTTGCTGTGTAAACATGGGGACCTGAGTTTGAATCCCCAGCACTATGTAAAAAAAAGAAAGACCAGACAGGGTGGCACTAGTCTATTATCTCATATGGGAGGTGGAGGCATCCCAGCCAGCTGGGAAGTTCCAGGTTCGAGTAACAGATCCTGTTCACAAACAAGGTGGGTGGCTAAAAAGATGATGGCCTAGCAGTCCAGGGCACATGCTGTTCTTGTAGAGGACTGAGGACCTGGGTAAGGTTCCCAGCACCCACATGATGGTGTAACTGAAGTTCCTTGGGATACGGTGTCCTCTTTTGGCCTCTAGGTCACAGACACCATGGCAAACAGAGACCATGAAAGAAATATTAATATTTTTTAAATAAGGTGAAAAGCAATAGATACAGATGCCTGACAGCCCCCTCTGGCCTCCACACTTGCATATAAGGTCTCATGCACAGTCATGCTTGGAGATGCACACACAGAATTCTTTAGTATATATAATCTTACCATTTATTAAGGAAGAAAGATGATTCAAATACTAGTGAATTGTATATGCTTGTTTATTTTTATGGAAAAAATCAAATTTGCTTGGATATTCCATTCTATAAGGTAGAACATTGTCAGCTTTTCAGTTTATTGATATTGTGATCTTATATGGTCAATGCTTCACATAAAAACATAGTACAAATGTCAAAAGTATGTTTAGAGCCATCTCTGAACTCTGTCCCATTCCTAGGTCAAAATTCAGTGAATGATTTTTTTTTTTATAAGTGAAACTCAAGTTAACAACTCAGACAGCAATTTTGAAAATCAAACACTCTAACACAATAGAACACATGATATACTAATTTGATACTTACATGCTGATGAATGGGGTAGGAGAATGTTAAATGTTGTTTTGCACAGTTAAACCCTGATTGAGCTATTAAGCCATCATAGTTCTGTAAGAGCAGAAGACTATGTATAGTAAAATCATGGCAGATTATAATGTTCAACAGTTTTGGATCTGAGCCAAGATGCTTCAGGCAGCTTCACTGGCATCATGATGCATGTATTGTGCAGCAGCGCTGTGAATGAGCCCTGCCAGAAACACCTTGGATCTTTATGTGTTTGATTCTGAATTAATTTTTCATTGCTTTTACTGTATCAAATGTTTTTGTGATCCTCACACTCAGCTGTGGGGCCGTGACCTACAGTTGGAGAGGCTAGTTGGAGATTGGTAGATCTGTGTTATTTTAAGTTCCAAGTACAGGAACTATTATTGTTGGTCTGGATCTGCAGTGTACCCAAGGACTCTGTGTTGAAGAGGTGGTTTGTAGCCTGTGCCAGAATTCAAACTAAGGTCTGGCATGGGAGCTGGGGCCTTAACTGCTGACCCATCTCACAGGCTTCCAACCCACATTCTTGCAGTTCACAAATATTGGGCATTTGGAAAAAATAAGTTTCTATGACTATGTGATTGTCACCTGTGTCATAAAGGAAATAATGAACTAAAAGTAACCTAACACATCACACTGAGTACCTTATAGCACAATCTAGGATAATTTTGAAGTCCTGAGGTAAGAGCATGCTGAATTTTGAGTGGGTGTTGTATAGCTTCTTGTCTTGAGTGCAAGCCACATGGTGACAGAATATCTTTAAAGTTGTGTGTGTGTGTGTGTGTGTGTGTGTGTGTGTGTGTGTGTGTGTGCATAAACTAAAAGACTTAAAGATGAATTCATTCGCTTTCAATTTTTTTTCTTTCAGGGGTGATTATGTAAATGCTTTGGCTCATTACGAGAAAGGGATCACAGGTGATAATAAGGTAAGCCTTACAAAAATAACAAAATATACCTAATGCTCCAAGAGTGTGTTTTCTGTTCATTTTAAACCCGGGTCTTATTTACATTGTAGTTAAACACTATCTAGTAGGTGAGCCTAACCGTTCAGTTTACTAACAACTTTACAAAAATATGCTTACGTTACTTAAACTCACAAAACTAAAGATGGCCGTATGTTTTTATTTATTGCATCTGTTTGCCATTACATCCTAGATATGAGCTCCTAGTTAGGATTTGAAGTAAAAATTTTTATTTTATCTCATTTATAGGCCAATATAGTTGACTGAGAAAAATCAATGAACCATCCAAAGAGAATTACATTAGATGCTCTTAAAAGATCAAAGAGTCATGTGCACTGACATGGAAAGGCCATGGGAGGCACACCACAGCTTTGCACACAGTAGGACCAGGTTGATTTTTACCTGTTGATTTATTTTTTAAAATCCATATCATGTTCCTATGTGTCACAAGCCAACTATGATTTCATAAGGCTTTTGTTCTTATGATGTTCAGTAATCTCTTGGGCTGGAGAGATGGCTCAGTGGTTAAGGCATGAGTTGCTCTTCTACAGAACCCAGCTTCAAGTCCCAGTACCCACATGGTGGCTCACAGTTGGCCTTAACTCCAGGCACATGTGGTACACAGACATACAGCAGGCAAAACACCCATACACACAAAATAACAAAATAAATTTTTGATTAAAAGTTATATATATTTACTTATTGATCATGGGCTGGGACGAGGAGATATGCATACCACTACCTATAGGTGGCTGTCAGATGACAACTTACTGATATCAGTCTCTCCACCATGTCAGTTCCAGGGATCGAACTCGGGTCCTCAGGTGCGATGGCCAGCACCTTTACCCACGGAGCCATCTCACCAGCCTGCTAGTAGCATCCTTGTTTAGGTCCATCAGTTTTGGTTCATTCTTTCTACTGTCAAGTACAGTGGCAACTAGCAGTTTGGATTTCTGAGAATTAAGTGAAATTTCCATTCTCCTTCTAGTGAGCCCATTTCAGATGCCCAGTAGCCCCTGTGCTAATGGGGAGGAAACGAAACGTTCCTGCCATCACAGAAAGCTCTAGTGGACAGGCCGCTGCAGACAAAACCCAATCCGACACTGCATTTCACTAGAAAAGATTAGTTACTTTAAAAGTTCTTGCCAGGTATGGAGGTGGAGGCAGGAGGATTGCTTCAAGTTCAAGGCCAGCTTGAATTACTTAGAACGTTTTAGGATTAACCAGAACTGCTTAGGGAGACCCTGTTGCTAATACGTCAAGTTTATTAGTTGTTGCTAATGACTTGAACAGTTCTAAATGAAGTTATATAATCCCACCCAGTACAGAGATCTTCAGTTTGGCTAACGATTCCCTCCTTAATTTTATTTATAGTTTGTGTGCTATAATAACCAGTATATTACTTATAGATATAATTTTATACCAAGAGATGTAAGGCAAGGCATCCTCACAAGGAATAGCAAAAATTTCCTAAGTATAAAAGGTCAAAACCTCTGAGAAGAAAAAATAACCTTGTAGTAGTTGATTTTTTAAGTGTTAATTTCAGAATTGTGAGTTTCTTAAAATGGTAGATGAAAGTAAATCTTAAAATGATATGTGAGAATAAACTAACCTTTGGCTGGCTGAAGTACATTGTGTTAAAAGCATCTGCCTTGTCGCAGGAACATGACGAAGTGTGCCTGGCCGGAGTGGCTCAGATGTCCATCAGGATGGGAGACATTCGCAGAGGGGCCAACCAAGCCCTCAAACACCCCAGCAGAGTCCTTAAGAGAGACTGCGGAGCCATCCTGGAGAATATGAAGGTACTCCTTTGTCTTCAGAAACACTCATGTGCTCAGATCATAACAAATTCAGTGTCTTACATTCCCTTTATTGTAGCAATTTTCAGAAGCAGCCCAGCTGTATGAAAAAGGCCAGTATTACGACAAAGCCGCCTCTGTCTACATCCGCTGTAAGAACTGGTAAGGGCTGGCCAGGGTTTGTTTCCAGGTAGATCTGGGAAGGGGTGTGTCTGGGCTCTCCCCACTTGTCTCTCACTCGCTCTGCCTTCCATCTCTGCTGTTATTACATAGGTGAGCCCACATCTGTCCTAAGCCAGATAAAGTACTGGAAAAACAAAATCCTGTTTCCACAAAAGAGTTATTGCACTAGACTTCATCTTCCTGCTCTGTTGCTGGAAGAAGTGTCAGGAGAAAGACGGTGAAATGTGGTTTATGTAGAGGAGCCAAGATGTTTGTGGGCCCACAGCTCCCCTCGGAAAGGAGAGCTAGTTGTGGGCACCTATTCCTGGCTGGGACTGGTGCTGACATCATTCTCAACTCTACCTTTCTAGGGCAAAAGTTGGTGAACTTCTGCCCCATGTTTCCTCTCCTAAGATCCACCTGCAGTATGCCAAAGCTAAAGAGGCAGATGGAAGGTATGTACAGTTTCCCAGTCTGCAAAAACCTAAGAGAGTATGTGCTTGATAGGTTAGCCATGTGTGTGTATTCGACCTTCTAGAAGGCAGGCAGAGAAAGACGACCTCCAACACGGTCCCAGTCAGCCGCAGTAGTAGGCTGTAAACACCTTCTGCCATGGCAGACCTGTATGTATCCAAATATAGTCTGCTGCCTCTTCTAAGTGAGGCTGAGGACCGGAGTTTTGGCCCAACATGGCATGAGCGTAAGAAGGATGCCTTCAGGATGCAGAGGACACATGGATCCTGTCCTGATTCCAAGCAGCAATGCAATACTAAACAAAGCTATGAAGAGGACTGTCCCCAGTGGACTGAGAGCTTCTACAACTTGATAGATACAACCAACTAAAGCCCACTACCAGGAAAGGGGGCTAAAGAAACAGACAAGACCCAGAGGGGGAAATGCAGCTATGAGCTGCACTCCAGTGAACACTGGAAGCTCCGCCCCATATCTGATATTTATTTTTATCTTGAACTACCAGCCATGCTATCAAAATGCTCTTGTATGTGGCTGAAGGAAGTGTAAATTTCTACAGTCTCAGACATTAATGTCAGGAGTATCTATTGAGAGGCCTCCACTTTTAGACAAGTAACCTTGGGAAGTCGATACTGACACACACTTACATGTCTTGTTGAAATTGGAAGAGCAGTAAGTTGCTCTGAGCTGAGAAGTTCTGCGTGCCATCTGGAGGTAAACATGAAAAGATTTTATGTCTTGCTATTAAAGCTTTATGTTTTTCATTGTGAAGCATTCTGTAATTTCTGTTCTCTAAAGTAATTCCACACTGCTATTACAGTCTTCCAACTTGAAAACAAAAAAAAATACTATAGAATATAAACAAATTACATGCTTTTAATTCATAGGAAAAAATAAAATTTACTATTGGTCCTTAATTTATGCAACCTCTTTTGAGAATGCATTTTAGTAGGAGAGTTTCTGGTATTTGATTCTGAAGGAGAAAGAAGTTCAATAACACAGAGAAACTGCTATCACCACAGTAGAAAAGTGTCCCTCACACTGGCTTGCTCCTACTCCCCACCAAAAACAAAAACACTAGCGTTGAGTGTACTTGACCCGTGTCTCTCCCAGGTACAAAGAAGCCGTGCTAGCTTATGAGAATGCAAAGCAATGGAACAGTGTCATCCGCATCTACCTGGACCACCTCAACAACCCCGAAAAGGCTGTCAGCATTGTCAGAGAGACCCAGTCTCTGGATGGAGCCAAAATGGTGGCCAGGTGACTGCACACTTGGATGTTTGGACCTTCAACAAACAAGGGCAAAAGAAAGATGTGTTTTTATTAGTTCTCCATATTTCAGTGCAATGGCTGTTTGTTGGTGGCATGTGAGAATGTGTCAGGTATAAACAGATAATGCAGAACTACAGTTATGAGATAAGTTTTTATTAAGTCATAACATTTGTTACTTTCCCATAACTGTGGAAAACTGACAACAGCAGCTTAGGGGGAAGGGTTTACTTGGGGTTACAGTTCATGAGAGTACAGTCAGTCACAGCAGGGAAAGGATGGCGGCGGGTCTGAGGAAGATGGTCAGGTTGCATCCAGTCAGGAAGCACAGAGAGATGGATGCTGGATCCTGCTCACTTCCTCCTTTTACTCAATCTGGGATCCTAGCCCATGGAATGATGCCACCCACATTTATGTGGGTCTTCACACTTTAACCCAGTTTAGAAACTGCCTCAGACATGCCCAAATACTTGCCTTCTAGATGTCTCTAGATCCTGTCAAGTTGATGAAATTAACCATGACAGTCATAAATTTGATGCGAGAGTCAAGCTAAGTAAGGTCCTTTGTCATAGGTTCTTTCTACAGCTTGGTGACTATGGGTCAGCCATCCAGTTTCTGGTCCTGTCCAAATGTAACAATGAAGCTTTCACCCTGGCTCAGCAGCACAACAAGATGGAAATCTACGCGGACATCATTGGTAAGTGCCACTGTTTTTTCTACATTCTGTAAGGATTTTGTCATAGAAACCCTGACTCTTAGGATCTAAAGCTTAGCTAGGTATATATACAAGCACTTATATACAAACCTAAACCATGTATACACATATAGACATACATTACTTTCTGGGTTTCACGCTCCCCTATAGTCTAAAAGGGGAGGTGGGATTAGAAAGAGCCACTGTCAGAAATGTGGGGTCAATTCCAAGAGGGGCCACATTTCCCAAACCTTGCTGTTAATCTATCAGAAGTGGTAAGAAACACTTTACCATGAAGGGGTTGGAAAATGCAGGATTATCTTAGACCATAAAAATGTTTTCAGAGGCTAAGAGGTTAAAAGCACTGGCTGTTCTTGTAGAGGACCTGAGTTCAGTTCCCAGCACCCGCGTGGCAGCTCACAAAGGTCTGAAACTCTAGTTCAGGGGATCTGACTCACATGTGGCTGTTTGGGAACCTGCACTCATGTGGTACATACAAACATGCAGGCAAAACACTGGAACATATTAAAATAACCATTTTGTAAAAAATGTTTTCATAAAACATACAAGTTGAAATACCAGTTCAGAATGTAGAATTACTTTAAGAAAGAGTAATATAGATAATTATGGTTTTTAGAGATGTTCCAGATCCAAAACAGAATTTTCTTTTCTGAGAATACATATGTTTGTATGATTCTTAGATATGGTCATGCCTGGCATAGGTGAAATCCTAGATTTGATCCCCAGCAATTCAATTTTTAAAGGGGGAGGGGGTGTTTTCTGTTGTATCAGGAACACTCATGCAGACCCATTGGAAAAGCAGGTAAAGGACCTGCCAGCGGGGCAGCCAACCGAAAACCTCATAGTGGGAGCGGGGAACAGACCCTCCTTGTCCTTCAGCCTCCACATGCACAAGCCCCTCCGCCACACACACACACACAGCAAATAAATGTAATTTTAAAAGTCTTTTTTAAAAGAACATTTGGGCTGGAGAGATGGCTCTGCAGTTAAGAGCACTGGCTGCTTTTCCAGAGCACCTGGGTTTGATTTGCAGCCCCCACATGATATCACTCCAGTCCCAGGAGATCCAACACCTTTTGGCTTCCACAGGTACTGCACCCGTACAGCGCACACACAGATATGCAGGCAAACACCCATGCACATAAAAATAAATGATCAAAATTCTTTCAATAAAAAAGCACATTCACACTTGTGTGACGGTCAACACTAGCTATGTCAAGAACTTTGTCAGCCTCCCACACTAAGGCTCTGTCCCCACTGAACAGTGACCCACATGCCCCTGTCCCCAGCCTCTGCTGGCCATTATTCTTCTCCATTCTTATGAATTTGACTAGTCTAAGTATCTCATATAAGTGCGATAATAAGACATTTGTCCTTTTGTGGGTTTGTTGTTTTTTGTTTTTTGGGGGTTTTTTTGTTTTGTTTTGTTTTGTTTTTTGCTTTTGTAGAATTTACAAAGTGCTCATATAAATCAATGAGCCGTGAGAAAATTTATTTCAGACTTCAAGGGAACATATCTGTGAGAAATCACTAGATAACCATAGAGCAGAAAGGTCTAAAGAAAAAAATGAAGGACAGAAAAAAACCATTGTCAGACCTGGAGACTGAGGCAGGAGGATGAGTTATATCATAAGGCCCTATGATGGATTGACAGACAGATGACAGATCAGTGGATGGATGGATAGAGGGATGGATGGATGGATGGATGATGGATTGATGGACAGATGGATGGACAGATGGACAGACAGACGGATGGATAGAGCAGCAAGCTAAATTGTGCTTGTGTTGGAGGTTAGTTTGGCTTGCGGTTGTTCCGAAGTCCTAGAGGGTCATGGTTGAGGCTACACATACAGTCATTCATGCTGTTTTAAGATAAGAGATTCAGAGTCTGAGTCAAAGAATAATATCAGATAATAGTCTAAAGTTTCACATAAACCTTATCCTTTCCTCTCATAATTCCTCTTATGATTGAAACAGGCAGGACAGTATTAATGTTTGAAGTAATTATGATAAATATGCTTTGTGCTGAAAATAGACAGGATGGCAGTATTGATGTTCAATGCTGAAGGGCTTTTAGTCTCCTGGGTCTTTGGGGTTTTTTAGGTTTGTGTATATGTTTGTTTTGTGTGTGAGAGTGCTGTGATGTGGGACGGAGAGCACATGTCACAGTGTGTGTGTGTGTTTGTGTGTGAGAGTGCTGTGATGTGGGATGGAGAGCACATGTCACAGTGTGTGTGTGTGTGTTTGTGTGTGAGAGTGCTGTGATGTGGGACGGAGAGCACATGTCACAGTGTGTGTGTGTATGTGTGTGTGTGAGAGTGCTGTGGTGTGGGATGGAGAACACGTGTCACAGTGTGTGTTTGGAGGCCAGAGGACAACCATATGGGGTTGGTTCTTTCTTTCCATTTCTGTGGATCCTGGGACTCAAACTCAGGTCATCAGATGGGCACAGTGTGCCCTTTCCTGACTGAGCCACTAGCCCATCCCCCTGTCTTTAGACTGCAGTGTCTCCTAGATACTAGTTTTAGATTGGCAGTGGCAGATTGTCCAGTTTTACTCAGATATTTCACTAGTGAACATCTGTTGTAGGTTCTGAAGACACGACAAATGAAGACTATCAGAGCATCGCCTTGTATTTTGAAGGGGAAAAGAGACACTTTCAGGCTGGAAAATTCTTCCTGCTGTGTGGCCAGTATTCACGGGTTAGTGTTTGCCAAGAAAACATACCCTGAACACCAGGGAGTGATTGTAGGAAATATTCTAAATGCTGGTATGTTTCCAGACATTCAGACTTGAATCAGGTGTTTTAGACAGGCACAGTAACACAGCTTCACACAGTTGAACAAATGTAACATAAAAGAATGTAACACATCTTTCTATCATTAAACAAATGGTCCACAGCATAAACAAATGTAACACATCTGCAACTAATATCACATAGCAAACACGCTCCCACCTCACCCTTCAGAGCCATTTTTGAGATCTTCTCCATACATACATGCACAGGCTCCCTAAAATCTCTCACATCTGCCCCATTTATTCTAAATACTATCACCCTAACCCAGAGCCAAGTTTTTATGCTTCTAATTACAGTCTACTGTGTTCCCTGACTCTAGTTTCTCTGCCTCAAAGTCATCTTTTTGCTCCCTAAGAAGAACTGTTTGCCTGAGGCAGGCAGTACAGTATTCAAAGAAGAAACGTTGGTGTTGAGATTCCTGTCACTGCTGGAAAGAAACAGATACTGTTTACCCCTAGTGAACTAGTGCACTCAGGAGGCTGAGCCAGTGGGGCCTGATCATAGTGTCCCTCAAGACAAACAGAAGCCTAAGTCTCCCAAATCAAAATCCTGGCCAGATTTTTACATAGTACCTCACTGGCCAAGGAAAACATATCTGTGAATATAATCCACAGGCTGCCAGTTTGCCATTTGTGGCCTTTTAGAAGATACCAAAACTTCTTAGCTGGCACACAAGCTAACTCCCCATCAGCTGGGCATCTCAAGATGGCCTCTAGCTGTTTCTGCAGAAACATGCCACACTAGATGATTATAGCCAGGCCTCTGCTGGCATTGCCCTCCATCTGTTTCCTCTCTTCCCTCAATGACTACCTCAAACTTGTTCATTCTGCACATCTCTGTTCCTCTGTCACCTTTATGTCATCCCTACACAACCATTCTTGCCACCTCAGAACACCTAACACTGACTTTGACATAGTCCTTTGTTGTCTGAGTTTCTTCACAGATGTTAGGAATTAGGGTGATTCCTCTTCCTGCCTCACCAATCGCCCCAGCTAGAGTGTATCTAACACAAAAAGTGGGGCCACATGAGGCTCCTCCTGCGTCGTTCACAGACTCCAACAGAGCCCCCCGTAGAAGCAGTGTGTCAGTAAATATTAAATGAAAGGCCTAGGGATATTGTTCAGTCATAAGCATCTGCCTGGCATGCATGAGACCCTGGCTTCAATCCTAACAAACATACACACACACAAGTGCATTAAAATAATTAAGTCTTCCTGAGGAAAAGAATACATTTTGCATTTTCATTTTATCATAAATCAGAACTCAATTCCTTAGAAGGTTCTCTGGATCTTTCCATGGCTAGGAATAGACCAGCCTTTTAATTGGATCTGTAAGAGGTTCGTTCCAGAACTCAGGAGACAGAGGCAAGTGGGTCTCTGTGAAATCACAACCTTGTCTGCATAAGGAGTTCCAGGCCAGGCAGGACTACATTGTGAGACTTTGTCACAACCAAACAAAGACAAAAGCCCAGAGCTGTGCAGATCCCTGGTTGAATCTCTATGTGCTGAAGCTGGTTTGCTCTGCACACAGCCTGACCATTTTTAGCTGTTGTCTGTCTCTCACTGTAGGCACTGAAGCACTTCCTGAAATGCCCCAGCTCTGAAGACAATGCGGCAATAGAAATGGCCATTGAAACTGTAAGTAAATTCTGAATTGGAACTCTGGAGAGTGCTAATGGTTTACTTAGTGTGTGTTCTAATTTTTGAAGACCTTTCCGGGAGCCAGGAATATAGCTCAGTTGGTAGAGTGTACTCGGGAGCCCTGGGTTTAATCCCTAGCTCTGTCTGGCTGTACATTCCTCTGATCCCAGGAGATAGAGATAGGAAGATTCAGGATTATCCTCTGCTACATAGTGAGTTAGAGGTCAGCCTGGGCTACATGAAACCCCTGACTTTCAGCCAAACGGAGCTGGATGGTGGTGATGCACACCTTTAATTCCAGCACTTGGGAGACAGAGGTAGGTGGATCTCTGAGGTCAAGGGCAGCCTGGTCTATAAATCCAGTTTCAGATTAGCCAGGGCTACAAAAAAAAAAAACAAAAAAACAAAAAAAAAACAAAAACAAAACAAAAAAACTAGGAACTTCCAAATATTTGCAAGATTTCACCAAACCATGCAACATACCCTCTGTAATCATCACCTAACTTTGACAGCTGTCAGTCAACACACAATCTTTATTTACACCCCCACCCTCTTTCCTGAATTATTTTCAAGCAAATTAGATCTATTCTTTCACATCAGCAAAAACTATCTGAGTTATAAAGAGAAGACCTTGTGCTCCTTAGAGCAGAACTTGCTTAGTAAATTTGGCAGTGCGACTCCATTTCCCATAAGCCCGTGCCTGTGTCACTCTCAGACTGACTAGTGGAACTTGCCAGAAAGTTCCTGTATTCTGAATTTAAAATGCTCCCAAATTAGAAACTTTTTGAGCATCATGTTGGTGCTTTAAAAGTTACCATTTTCAGAGTCCAGGGAGATGGCCCAGTGCTGTGAAGGCAAGGACCTGAGTTCAAATCCCCAGAACCACATACAAGCCAAGCATGGCCACATGTGCCTGTAGAAACACTGGAGGTGCAGGTAAGGCAGCTGGCTCCCCATAACTTGCTGGACAGCTCTCCTGGCTGAAATGGCAGCTCTTGGCTCAGTGAGAGACCCAACGTCTTCACTGGCCTCTACCCACAAGCATGCATACACATTACACACACACACACACACACACACACACACACACACACACACACACACACACACACACGCACGCACGCACGCACGCACGCACGCACGCACGCACGCACGCACACAAAAGCTTGAGTTCAGATTCTCACATTAGGATGTTCATCCTGAGTAAGACCCAGCACATATGTTCAAGATATGGAGTTGTTCAAAAAGTATGTTAGTCAGTAATCTTGAGAGGTTTTGGTGGCAGTATTGGTGATAGTAGGTTTTTTTTTTAAATTTATGTATTTTTATTTTATGTGTGTGGGTGTTTTGTCTGCATGTCTGTCTGTGTGCCATATGTATGTGTTTAAAATTTATTTATGTGTGTGTGGGAGAAGGAACCCCCGGAAAGCCAGAAAGTGTTGGATTCCCTGAAGCTAGAATTATAGACAGTTATGAGCTCCCTGATATGGAAGCTGGGAATTAAACCAATGTCCTGGGGAAGAGCAGCAAATGCTCTCATCTGCTGAGCCATCTCTTCAGCTCCTTAATGTTTTTATTGAAACTTCCAAGAAGTACATTCTCTGTGAATAGGAAGGAAAAAATTATACTTTAGTACAAGCAGCCAAGAAAAACTACAGCTTTTAAGGATAGAATTTTATTGAGAAAAACTACCAAACAATGAAAAAGGCTCCAAGATAAACTGTATTTCAAGTTATTTACATGGTGTTTTTATTCCATTTTCTTAGCAACAAGCTGTTTTCTTTTCTACCCAGTCCTGACTCCCCAGCCCTGCTAGGTTTAAGATGCAGAATTTAATGAGGTTTCTCTCTTGTGAACCAGGTGGGCCAGGCCAAAGATGAGCTGCTGACCAATCAGCTGATAGACCATCTCATGGGGGAGAGCGATGGCATGCCAAAGGTACCGGAGGTTCTCCAGAGCTGGGGCTCATGCCTCAACCTTGCCTTATCTGCTCCTCTTTTGACCTGTCATGGTTTTGCAGACCTTAGAAGTGTCATCTCGAAGGTAGCCACACCCATATGTTAGAGGACGCCAGGCATGCCACCCTTTAGAACTGACCATGAACTTGGGAACAGCCTCACCCTTCCATGTAACTGTCCCCCCCCCACAGTTTTTCTAAATGGTCAGTTTTGTTTATTCCAGACATGTGTAAAGCAATCATTGAACTGTTGACTTAGCAACGAGCCCTAGAAATTGGTGTTTTATTCATACTTTTAAAGTGAGGAATTAATATCAAGTTATATTAAACATAAGTATAGATCGCTATGAGGTCAGCAGTGAAGAGAGTATGTCAGAATCCCTGGCCCCTGAAGGTTACTTACAGAAATCCATCTGCTCCATCTTTGTAAGGACAGTAGTGATACCTTTTGTACCCTTTACCTCCGTGTTCAAAGCCATCAGCTGTGACAGACTGTAGCCACTGGTGTGGAGATGCAGCAGTTCCCTCACAGTGGGGAAGACGCTGCCCTTAGCATACACAGAAAGCCACTGAGGTCCAAGGGGCTGGGGTGACTTTGCCAAAAGATGTAGTCCCTGGTTTTCTGACTCCCACCCCTCCCATTATGACCACTAATTTTAATAAACTGGAAACCAGCCCCAAGTACAGACTGAAACAGCCTCCATTTGGAATTGGGTGGAAATGGTTAAGGGGAATTATAAACAGAGAAGACTTGTGTTGGTGTTAAGAGTCCATTCCCCAGCCCAGGAGAGACATTGTGGAGCAGGGTCAAGAATAGAATGCATCCGGGTCACTCTGCTCCAGAGCATCACCCGGCCCTCTCCCCTTGTGCTAACTTTACCATACACAAAATGAGGACAGGGCAGGTCTGGAGGATTAACTCCATGTCCTAACCATTTAGTATAAGTTCCTGCCCACACTGACTTGAGCAAACTGGCTTATTAAAATATCACTTGTGTTACTGGGACCTGAATGTGCTTGTGACTGAAAGGCAGCACAGTTATAAGTGTTTCTCCTCCTGGCTAATGAAGAAAGTGATGTTTCACTAATGGTTTGTGCACCAGGATGCCAAGTACCTGTTCCGCTTGTACATGGCACTGAAACAGTACCGTGAAGCCGCCCGGACCGCCATCATCATCGCCCGAGAAGAGCAGTCTGCAGGTGTGTCCCTAACACTCCCCTGCTTCTGTGGTGCTAGGGATCAAACCAGAACCCTGCCCCTTCAGGGACAATGCTTTACCACCAACCTAATTCTCCAGCACCAGGTCCCTGATCATTTTTTTTTTTTCTACTCAAACAGGTAATAAAATAAAGCCCCAGGGAAGAGGAGCTAGCTTCTAGCCTAGACTTGCTCTGACCACAAGGGACCAAGCAGATCACCTTTTCTAGGATTCAGAAAGCAAACAATCATCCCCTGTCCCAGGGAATATGGTTCTCTTGCTGGGCAGTTTCTTCTCTTTGCATTCTGGGAGCTCAGGACCCAGAGAGAACTGGGTCAAAGTCTGCCCTTGAGGTTCATGATTTGAAGAGAAAGAAATTGAGTTCAGAGTTGTTATTCAGGGTGACAAATGCTAGACTAGAGAGAGAAACATGATCAGAAAGGACCAGGGCCTCCTAAAGGCAGAGATGGAGGCTGGACATGAGGATGGTGACAAGTAACTGGGGTGAAGGACCAGAGAGCAAGAGATGAAGAGACAGGCGCTCTGGGTGAGGCTGGGAAACTGTCAGGCTGCCTCCAATGGGGCTTTGAGCCTCTGCTTAGGAATTTTTCACTTGATCCCACTGCCTTTGGGGGATTGATTTTGTAGTTCTGGGGATGGCACCTCACACATGCTAGATACCCTGCCACTAAGCTGTGACACCCATCCCCTTTGGTGGCCTCGGGTGTGACCTGGAGGTGTTGGGCCTGGGATAAGGCTTGAGGTTCTAGAAACCCTGACATCCCAACGAAGCTCCAGAGGAAGGCTGATTGATGAGAGCTCTAAGCACGGGCCTGAAGAGGAGGCTGAATGTGAAGGAATGAGGACTCAGTGCACTCTGGGGATAACCTCTAAGGCATCACCGTTTTTCCCCAGACTGACTCACTGGCTGTTATTACCATCAACAAAAATAGAAAATGCTGTTTACATTGCCATATATGATGGAAATGCTGTTAGGAACAGGATTAACAAACATCCTCGTCGGGGAGGGTCTCGTATCTCCTGCTGTAATAGCCTTTTGCTCTTTTTCCAAGGAAACTATCGGAACGCACATGACGTTCTCTTCAGCATGTACTCAGAACTTAAAGCGCAAAAGATCAAAATCCCCTCCGAGATGGCTACCAACCTCATGATCCTGCACAGTTACATCCTCGTGAAGGTGAGGCCCAGAGGGATGGTGTACGGTCTAAGCTGCCGGGTCTGCCCACCTGATGGGGCATTCAGTGCTCCTCTGAGCATCAGAACCATTTTCTGCATCTCTGTATTTTCAAGAAGCAAAAGCAACATAAGTCACCTCAGTGTGGTGCCATCTGTATACAAGGGCAAGAAGGAAGCAGATAAAGGGAGAGGCCTAGAGAGACAGCAGCCACAGCTTCCTCCTGGGAAGGAACTATGAGGCGGGGGTTCAGAGAACTAAAGCCCATTCAAAAAGAAAGGGGGGATTCAGGCTTTGCCATGCGCATTCCCATGGTTTGGTTTTTGTTACAGTCTTGACACTGGATCTCCCTGTGTAGGCTGGCTGGCCTATTTGTTCCTGGCTGTATATTTGAGACTTTTTGTCTGGTTGCTTCTGTTTTTATATCGTTCTGTTTATGTGTAGATTGGGACTGAGCCCAGGGATTCACACATAATAGACAAACACTGTATCTGAGCAGCACCCCATCCCTGTATATTGGGGGCTTGCTTTAAGACAGCCATGCTAGTCATTCTTGGCTGGCCTGGAACTCACGTGTAAAACAGGCTAGTTTAGAATTGTGGGCATCTTCCTGCCTCTTCCTCTGTCACCAGTGCTAGGCTTACAGCAGGCACTGCCATGCCTGCCTTCTGTTTTGTTTAGCCCTTATTTTATTATTTTTGATTTTGTGTGTATGAGTATGTGCACATGAGGGAGTGCCCACAGAAACCACAGGCATCGGATCCCCCTGGAGCTGGAGTTCCAGTTAGGGTCCACCCACCACTGGAAAGGAACAGCATTTGCATCTGTCTGCTGAGCCATCTCTACCCTCCATATGTATATTGTACACCTAGATATTTATGAAGATGCAGAAAGACTTCAGCTTACATATTTTCCTAAAATGTAACATCAGACCTGTCTTTTGGGTCAGCACTAATTGTTTATCCAGTACAGGGGGCTCATCCCACCTTGATGGTCCCTCACAAAGTCAAATCACAAAGAATTTAAATCCTAATTACCAGCTACTTAAACACTGTTCAGCAGAACTTTCCAGTAGTGGACCTGTTAGTGTAGGGTGACGCTCATCTGGCTGTGGAGCATTTGGCATGGGGCTGGAATAGCAGGTAGAGTGAACTTTTTAGTTGATGTCTTTTAGATTTTTAGACTTACATACTATGGTAGACTACTCAGGCCCAAAACACTGATTATAAAGAGTAGGCATTTAGACGTCAACATGCACTTCCCTTGAGGGCATTCACAGAACCAAAGACCGAGCTGGAATGCAGACCCAGCAAAATGGAGGAACAAGGAGGGGAGAAAGGTTCAAACAAGGTGGTGGGAGATGGAGTGGAAGCAAGAGCAGGTTCTGTCCAGTCCCTGCTGAGCCAGCCTTTCACCCCCTCCACAGCAGAGCACCCACGTGACTCCCCCTTTGTGTGACTGTGGTATCAAAACTGCTTAGCCCCTGGGCTGGACATGGTGGCTTACACCCTAATCCTAGCACTTGGGAGGTGGAGGCAGGTGGAACTCTTTGAATCCCTGGACAGCCAAGACTACCCTGAGAGAGCCTATCTCAAAAGACCCCTTTAGTCCTAGCACTTGGGAGACAGAGGCAGGCAGGTCTCTGAATTTGAGGCTAGCTTTGTCTATAGAGTGGGTTTCAGGACAGTCAGGACTACTGTGAGAAAGCCTGTGTTGAAAAACAAAAACAAAAAAAAAGACAATAACTGTTTAATCCCGTCAAGGCGGAAGCAACTGATGCAAAATTGTCAGGCTATCTTTGTGGATTTAGGGTTGGGTGTCTGCCTGCTGCAGCTTCATCCCTCCCCTTCAGCCTTCTTGCCTCCCAAAATCCCCTACACATTTGCCTCACTGTAGGCCCTTCCCACCACAGGCTGAGCTCACTTCTTTCACAAGTCTTCCCTCCTAGGCCTTGGCTCATTCAGCTCTCGGGTCTCACTATACCCTAGACAACTTGTTACCCCAAGAGGCTGGTAAAAGGTGGACCAGGAATCTGCCTTGGGTGCCCCAAAACAGAGTACAGTATTGTGAGCATAGCCATGGTGCCAGATGCCAACTGTTGAAGTTGCAAAGCCCCCTGGCAGGAGCAAGGCTTGAGAATCTCAACGCAGTCATGGCCAGGCCACAAGCAATGAATTGTTTGAGGGAAAGAAAGCATGGACTGGAGCTAATAAAAGGCTGCAAGAATGAAAGTCATCATTTATTTCAGATTCATGTTAAGAGTGGAGACCATATGAAGGGGGCACGCATGCTCATTCGGGTGGCCAACAACATCAGCAAGTTCCCGTGTCGTAAGTCCTGTATTAACAGCTCTGTGCACACTTGGACCTCTGGCTGAGACGTGCACTCAACCAGGCACGTTCACAACTCCCTGTGTTGTTAGATCATTTCTCTCCATAGCAGTTCCAGAAAATGGTAGGCTGGGGTCCCCAAGACCATCCCAGAATTTGACACTTTTCCCAGAAGCTCTACAAGGCTCAGCACATCGGAGTGCAGTCACTAAGGTATACTATACCAAAGGGAAAAACTTGGCAGGAGAGCAAGATGCCTAGGGCAAAGACTGATGGGACCAAGTGCAGACGGGAGTCCTCTCTGTGTATCTGTGTTTAATTACACAATACCCAAGTTACACCATTCCCCCAGAGAAAGTTGGGATACTATATCTAAAGTGTGTGCCAGGAACACATTAGATTCGGCACCCAGCAATTTCACTGGCGGTTGGTCACCTCCTACCTCACAGGGCAAAGGGAAGTGAAACGTGCCCACGGTCACATTGTCATCTGCAGCATTCAAGCCTGGCTTCTGGGAAAGGTTCCTTTCTCCTGGAAGACCTGTCACTATAACATTCTTAAATGAACAGACTTCATCACACAGTGTGACAGGTGTCAACAAACTTGCCATAAAAAACAGATGGTGAAGATCGTAAGCCATTAGGTCTGTCATAACTATTCAACCACCATTTGGTGTGATTAATATGTACATGAATGAGTAGGGCTGGCTTCTAATGCAACTTTAATTTCTGGACACAAATCTGAACCTCATAATTTTTACATGTCACAAAATATTTTATTTCCTTCAACCATTTAAGAGTGTAAAAACCATTCTTAGTTGATGGAGTATACAAAAGTCTGGGGCCAGAGTTGGCCTGTGTACCACAATTTACCACCTTGTACTCTTTTGGTTTGTTTTTAAACATGGCTCAGGTAGCCCAGACTAACAGTACACTCAGCTACCTCCTTTTCACTCCCTGTCTTGCAGACATCGTGCCTATCCTGACATCTACTGTGATCGAGTGTCATAGAGCAGGCCTGAAGAACTCTGCTTTCAGCTTTGCAGCTATGCTGATGAGACCCGAATACCGCAACAAAATTGATGCCAAGTACAAGAAGAAAATTGAAGCGATGGTCAGGTGGGTAGACACAGCCATTTCAGCTGTTCACTGTAGAAATTTCTACTGTCTCATCTTCAGGGTATTTTTTTAGATGGGGCTTCTAATTTACATAGGTTTAATAAAAAAGTGGATGGGTAGAGGTGGGGGTGATGGCTTTTACTGTCAACTTGACTGAATTCAGAGTCACCTAGGAGACACACCTTTGGGTATAAGAATTTGTTTGGAGACTTTGACCTGAGTGAAGCTCTTCCCTGAATGCAGGCTAGAATCCCAAGGCAAATAAAAAGGGAGTAAGCTGAGCATCCATATCTCTGCTTCCTAACTGCTGCCCACACTCCTACTGTGATAGACCCCTCTGAACTGTGATCCCAAACAACTGCTTCCTCACCTCAGTTTATCCCTGTTAGGTATCCTGCCACAGGAAAGGTCATTAATACTCGGGGATAAAAGCACCAGAAACCCTACTAATGTCTTAAGTCGGAATTTATGTGAATCATACACAAGGCATCATTGACCCATCTCTTGTCCTAGTGGGCCATCCACAGCATATAGAACTCTTCCCTCAAGGTTGCAAGAGAGCTGCCACATCTAGATATCATATCTCCATTCAAGGCAGGAAACATGAGAAAATTAAAGAGTAAATGGATCTTTGTGTTTTTATCTGGGGCTTCTTCACTTCCAATATAGCCACATAGTGCCTTCCTGCAAAGCATATTGTCAAGTGTGAGCAATGCTGTCTTGATAAGAAGGAGGAAATGGCTCCTGGGTAGACAGCATTGTCTGCCATACAGAGATGAACAAAACCATAGATGTTCTCTGTGTTAACACAGAGCACTACGAGCAAAGAGCCTCCGGATCAGAATGCGATGAGGAAGGCAGGCCCTCGCTTCAGAGAGCAGCAGAGGCCTGCTTTCCTAGAAGATTCTGCTGTGCCTGTTCCACAGACCCTTCACGGCTGTGGGGAGGTGGGGAGCACATGGCAGAATCTCTCTTCATGGCAGTCAGTAAGCAGAGAGAGGGGCCAAGCAAGACATTCTTCAAAAATATGCTCCCTTACCCTTGTCCCACAACTGACTTCCTCTTTCCACAGTTCTAAATCCCCAGTCATCATTCAGATTTTGAGGCTGCCAGTGGTCAGCTCATTGATAAAGGCCGAGCCTACATGATCACTTCTGAAAGGCCCTTTCTGTGCACCTGCTAGCACAGGGGAGCATGTCTTAGACACATGTACCTTTTGTGGGGACAGTATAGCCTAGACATAAGAAGCAGAAATATCAGAATCTGTAAAAGGAAAAACCAGTTGCATCTATGCACTACTTAGAGTAGTAACATAACTAGGGACCTTTGATCCAAACAGGCAAAATGATTCACTGGTAATGGGAAGCAGAAACAAGCAGTACTTTGGTGCTATTTAGGGTCACTATTGCTGTAATGAAACACCGTGAACAAAAAGCAAGGGAAAGGGCTTACACTTCCACTTCTGTAAATGATCAGCGAAGAAAGTCAGGAGCCAGAGGCTAGGGAGCCATGCTGTTCACTGGTTATTCCCTATGGCTTGCTCAGCCCACAGTGGGCTGAGCCCTCTTCATCAGTTACTAATTAAGAAAATACATATTTGTCTACAGCCCATTGTTATGGAGGCATTTTCTCATTGGGGCTTTCTGGTCTCCAGTGACTTGCCAGCACAAATGCTAATCAAACCAGGAGCTGCATCATGGCAGAGCTTTGAGGCTGGTCAAAGTTGCATGAACACACCTTTTCTAAAGACTGCTCAATTTAAGTGGCTTCAAACCAAGTCAGTCTGACCCAGGGAAGCTCCCAGTGTAGAGGGGACTGTGGGAAACTGTGACTGCTTCATCTACCTGGGATCAGGGCCCCAGCTGCCAAGGAGTTAGGAAGCATCTGAGCCTGTGAAGAACTAGCTCTTTCCAGATACTTTTTCTCTGCTCACCACATTACAGGGAATCAAGTGGTATTTGTAAATGACATGTGATGCTTTCTCCAGGAGACCGGATACATCCGAGACAGAAGAGGTTACAACCCCATGTCCATTCTGCCAGTTTCTACTTCCTGAATGTGAGCTACTTTGTCCTGGCTGTAAAAACAACATTCCCTATTGTATTGCAACAGTAAGTGTCTTTGTAATAATGTCCCTTTCCACCTGAGTATTTAATATGCCAGTTTTCTTCACCTTTGACACTATCATCTGACTCATTTTCTAGAACATTTAGCATGAAATTCCACAATCAGCAGAGGTGAGGCTCAGCCTTCTCTGGGAGTTAGGCAGCCACACACACTGCAGTCTGAGGCCTATGCTCTCACATGCTTTTTCTGCCACCTACTGGCTTCTCCTTGTAAGCTCTCCTGTGTCCCAAGGTCAGTTGCATTGGTGACACCACACCTGACTTACTTACCATTAAGACTTATCAGGCCTGGCAGCCTTTTCCCCAGAACTCAAAGAGACAGAGGCGGTGGATCTCTAAGTTCAAGGGTATCCTGGTCTACAGAGCAAGTTCCAGGACAGCCAGGACTACATACACAGAGAAACCCTGTCTCAAAACCCCACCCCCTAAAAGACCTACTATCAGAAAACTAAAATGTCAAATTGTTTCATCCCTTGGCTACCATGAACTATATTTTGAAGAAAAATAAATCCACATTCTGCAATTTAAAAAGCCAAAGTTTAGTCCATCCTTAAACATGAAGCTGCTAAGTCGAACCGAACTAGAGGCCTTTCTAGACAGCTGCCACCTGTGTGAGGTTACAGTAGAGCCCTAAGTCTTTGGCTGTGGTTTGCTCAGTGTTTCAGAGATGATGAACTTCACTCTTAAATGTTTCCAGGGCCGACACATGTTGAAAGACGACTGGACAATATGCCCACACTGTGGCTTCCCTGCGCTGTACTCAGAATTCAAGATGTAAGTGTGTGGCCTTTCCCCAGTCACATAAATGAATCCAGAAATAGGTCTTCTGTTCTTCCACTCCCTCCCATTGAGGGCTCCTCACTCTGTATTCCTAAACACCCCAGCTCGTCTTCTTAGAGCCTTTTGTGACCTCTGAGAGCACTCTCCCCAGGGGTTCTTGTCCCTGCTCAGTGGATAGAGGCATTAAGGGGTGTAGGCAGAAGGTGGCTGATTTTCCCACTAGCTTAACCTGAACATAAAGGTGTATTAATTGTATATTTAATTTGCTCTGCATTTATCTCCCCAAACAGCTTACTCAACAATGAAAGCACGTGTCCCATGTGTTCAGAAAGATTAAACTCTAGTCAACTGAAAAAAATTTCAGACTGCACCCAGTACCTACGGACAGAGCCTGAACAGTGAGCAGCAGGCCCAGGTGAGGGCTCCAACCTCGCGCTCTCCTTCCAGACACCAAAGCCCAGGGTCCACACAGCTTAACTCTTCAAGTTAGCAACTTCTTTTGTGTACCATAAAAATTGTCAGAGGTCTTAACAAACGTCCTTACTTAAAAGTTAAAGTGCCACTAATATAATTTCCCATGTGGCTATGGTTATTTAGCCAAGCATCATCATCATGAATTCTAACTAGACTGTATTTTTTCAAACTATATGGAGTTTTTTGGGTTTTTTTTTTTTTTTTTTTTTTTTTTTAAATGGGCCCTTAAAGCTAGAGCCAGTTTTCAGAGGTCTCACTCCCACACACAGGCTTGGAGCTAGCCCATGCCTGCTTTTGGCTCCTGTCTTCTGTGCCACCTCACAGCCTCATTGGCCTTCTTTTGGTTCTTGTACCATGAAACTGTTTGCACAGGGCTATTGCATGGGCCCAACAGTATGCACAGGTTTGCTTCCCCACATCCTCACTAAAACCTAGTGTTCTGTTCGTTTGGTCCAGTGAGTGTGTTGTGTATGCCACCTGGGTCCTGTTGCATGGATATTTGATATATATAGGCCATCTTTCTGTGTGTGTAGCCTTTTGTGCATCCCTCAGTTCTTAGCCTCTAGTTGGATGAGTTAGAGGCCCTTTTTGACTCCAGTATACATCTGTACACAAGTTTTAGGGTGCATTTGGAAATAATTTTCTCTGTGGGCTTTTTTCAGTTTTTTACAATCTTTCTAAAGCACAAAATCCAAACTAAGGTCATCAGGACCCTTTACCCAGAGCCATCTCACAGGCCTTGGTTTTCAAACAGGATTTCACTATATTTCACTATATTATCAAGCTGGCCTTGAACTTGCAGTGAACCTCCTGCCTCTCTTCTCCCAAGTCCTAAGATTTAAAGGCTATGACACCATCCCTCGCTTCCCTTTTTTATTAGGATTTTTAAAGACTTCCAATCTAACTAGTTTTTTCTTAGTTTTCTGAATGTTGTCAAAGAATTGTGTGATGACAAAGGTTTCTTCCTTTATTCCATTTAGTAGGTTGTATGGATAAAATAAAATCAACTTTAACTCAGGGCATAAACTCACCTCATCATGAAGTGGTTTCTAGCCATCTATCCCCTGCCTCAAGAACTTACCTTCAGGTGTAGACACAGGGCCCTGAATCTAACCCAGCAGATTCTTTCAAAAGATGACATCCTCCAGCTACTTCCCGCTTCTGGTTGCTTCCCAATACCTTTGGACAGTTGGTTGCTTATTACATTTTGTCTCAAATTTCCACCTTTCTCTGTATGTCTTTACCACTTCTACAAGTGGAGCCTTGTTAAGAAAGCTCCTGGCTCTCTCCAGATACCATCCTTGTATCAAGGTGTGTGATCCACTATAGAAACCTAAACTGTGGCCTATCAGAGCTCCTGAAAGCCATGTCTTCAGTGAGTTGGAATTATGCGCTGCTACAGTGTTGTCTCCCTATACTGTGTCTACTGAAGCTATTGCTCCCCAGCTTCCTTCAGAGATGGAACCTGTTTGAGAAAAAAAGAGCTCTACAGCCTGCCAGGGACCCTTGCATATTTGCATCCCTCACAGGAAGGTAGCTTTGTCACCGCCCCCATGATTTGACAGCAGTGTCTTAGCAGTGTACCATGCAGCTATGGTCAGGAAGCTCAATACTGTACAGCCATAGGACTCCTGTTCCAGGCTCCATGAATGAGCAGGAAATTCAGCTTTAGGACAGGAGGGCCATACTTGAGACCTTTCTAAAGGCATGTTTGTCCCTTTCTTAGACAGTGTTCCTGAGCAGATGGCACCCGGCACACGTGAAGAATAACCCTTCTCTGGGTACAGAGAAGTGAAGCAGCCTGGCACTCAGCTTCTGCAGTGACACACAGGACACAACCTGCTGCTTATTTACTTTATGTATTTCCTCTTTAAAGTCCTAAATAGTGCTCTCTGTACCATTAATAGTATATTAACTGTAAATACCCAGTTTTCTATTAACTTTTTTATTTATCTTTCAAAATAAAATTGTTGACTGGCTCTGTGTAACATTTTCCTGGATTTGGATACAGAGAAAGTGATGAGGAGGTGATTTGGAGCCCTGGAAAGTCTAGCCAGGATAGACAGACACTGTGCAGTCATGAATGACCAATATAGTGTTGTCTTCTGCTGCTGCTGCACACTATGAGATTCCTCCTGCAAAATTCAATCTTTTGGTTTCCCCGAAAACACAATGTTATCTTCCTGGAGCCAAAGGCTCTTTTCTCAGGGTGCACATGCACCACTCACTTGCCCTACAACTTCAGTATACACTCACCATGACCTGTGGCCAATGTCACCAGCCTGAACAGCAACAGACATGTGAGGCACCTGAATCAGGGACTAAAGTGCCAGTAATGTTTTCTGGTGCCTCTGCATCCTATAGCTTTATCTGTCTTCTTGGGGACCACCAAAGCCCATGGCCTCACTAAACAGTACAACTTAGTCACCAGTACCAAGCTTCTTGCTCCCTCCTCACACCACTGAGAAACAGTCACCCAGGATCTGTGAAGCCAAGCACATTGGTTTCTGGAATGTATTCAGGCCTCAGCTCTCACTTGTTAGCACACTTACTCTAGAACTTCAGGAAGATGCTCATCCTAGTGTATATTAAGTCATTCATTTATAACTTTAAGAGGTCAACAAATAATGCCAAAATATATCAAAAGGAACTTAGGGGAATTGTCTGAAACAGCCATCCACATGCCATGACTGGTGTTCTCCACACGGTGCTAACTTGGGCAGCAAGGGGTACCACAGCCACTTTCCTCATCCAGCTGCCTGGCACTCACATTCACCTTCCTTTACGTGTCATGTTTAGGAGGGCTCCAAAGAATCCAACAGACCACCATTGCTATCCTCCTGTATTAGCATATTTACAGTTTCTAACTATAAAAGAAAATTTTTAAAGCTTGTTCACAACATTCATAATATATCATAACTATATTAAATAAGTAAACACCATATTTTTTGTTGTTGTTCTGAAAGCAAGCAGAACACCGGGCCTTTCCTGGAAAGTCTGTCCAACTGAGAGAGGCATGATTTGCATGGAAGAATGTGCACCCAAGTACCCTCTGGGTGAGAAAACCGTCAGCGTGGCAGCCAGGTTTCAAGAGAAGACAGCAGGATTCAGAGGCTCAGGCTTAAGGGCAGTGTTTTATTTCCATAATGAACCGATCTCCATGAAACACACCTTTTACACTGGTTAATCCACTTGTATGTCTCCAGGACTTTGCCTCCTCTTCCAACAAGGCCATGAGTCCTCAATGGCAAAGCATGGTCCTTATATTCTTTTTAGCATACACCTCATAGAGGTAACAGACCTCCTAGCACTTAACTGATGTAAAAAGTTAAACACCTGAAGGCCAGGTTACATCCATTGCCCCAGGGTCTTTCAACAAGCACAGTTCTAGATACAATCTGAAATTTTAGTAAGGATGTGAACTCCCATCAGACGACAGCATCTCACCAGAAAGAACCCATCCTAGACTCTACTGGTTTCAACCTGAAGGCTGAGACTGCAGGAGGACAGGAGTGTGTGGCAGTCCAGTGTCCACACCCAACTAGCCAAGAGGTCTCTCTCGGACTATCTACAGCAGCAATGTGGTCAGTGCAAAGAGACACTAGAATTTGAGCTCTTCACCTGCAGAACTACATACAACTCACAGGGTTATGCCAAATGTATTCGTCTAATCAAATTAATAAGGAAGTAGAACACCAACATAATTGTTTGCTGTACAAGATGACAATCTTAAGAATGATCCATGCATTACATGGACATTTGATTACTGATGCATACTCTGCAAGATACCTGACAGTGAACCAAAAATACTCAGCTCCAGGTGGTGGCTGCCTTGTATTAAGATTTATTTACAGAATTTCACCATAAAGTAAGAATTGCTGTGTTTATTTAAAAATCAGCACTGGTCCTCTAACGGCCATTAGGATAAACTGTTAAGCTACAAAAGATGCCCCGGCTCCACTGTGCCCAGCCTTGCTATGGTTAACTAAGATCCAGTTCCAGAGCCTGTGTATTCCTAGTTTGATTCCACACAGCCACTGAATCCCAACAATCTAACTCGGTCAGCAGGGACAGTGCAGGGCTGGAGCAGTCCTGTCCACCTCTATAAGAGGTGCGTGAGAGCTGTCTAGTTAGACCGTCTATCTGTACCGTCCTTTATAATGCAGCCACCAGGCCACCCCACTGTGCTGCACATGGTTACTCCGGCAAAGGGCAAGGCTTTCCTTCTCTAGACCAGCTGGACTAGTCGAGAGGGTAGGTGAAAAGCAGCTATTGATACTGAACAATGGTTTCATTTCTTCCAACTTCTTCCTTTTCCTTTTTTGGATTCCTTCTCTTTTTCTGGTTTTGTAGGCTTAGAAGATCTTGTCTTTTTCTGTTAGAGGAGAGATGCACAAAACAGTTCATATGCTGATGAGTAAATGAAACAGCAGCATAATCTTTACTCACTATTTAATTAGAAAAGCAAGGCTTCTTTGCAACAACCAAGCTACTTACAGCCTTGAGATGACCGCACAGAAAAAAATTACTCAGTCTAGAACTGCCCATGTAAGGCAGTTTCCTGGATTTGGAACATAGTATTATTAGGAAAGCCAGAATAATCAAAGGGTAGCTTACAGATACGGCATTGTCTACATAACAAACTGCCCTTTCAGTCTCTCACAGAAGATCTAAACACACTCATTTTGTGAGCAGGGGAAGGGAAGAGAAGGGAGGACAGGGGAGGGAGGGAAGGGGGTAATTCAACTGCAAAGAGCCTACTTACTCCTCACACAACACAGAGTAAGCATAGCAGACACCGTGAAAGGCTGCATCCCTGTGATGCCGATTCCATGCTTCATTCAAGTCTTTACTAGCAAAAGACATGCTATCAAGTCTTGTTCTAGAAAGTTTTAACAGGCAATTCAATGGCTCTAACGCAAATAACAGAAGTGAGCAGTAGGTTTAAAATGTTTTTGTTTATGCTATAAAAATGCAGCTGTGGTACAAAAGTATATACCAGTAACCAAGTAAAGTATAAGCCATACTGTTCCGGGGCAGGTGAGATGGCTGCTCTGTGGGTAAATACTTGCTGCACAGGCCTGAAGACCTCAGTTCAGACCCTCAACACATAAAGCAAGGTATGGCAGGTAGCACACTTCTCTAACCTCAGTGCTAGGCAGTGGGGAAACACACACACATAGATTTAGCCATCTGGCCAGGGCAGCAAGCTTCAGTGAGGGACCCCGTCTCAGAAACTAAGGTGACACACACAGAAGGCAACACTTGGAAAACATACACATGCACTCATTCAACACACGTGCCCACACAGCTCTCATGCACCTCTTATAGAGGCGGACAGGACCGCTCCAGCCCTGCACTGTCCCTGCTGACCGAGTGGCCTATTTTCTTGCTGTTTGGCTCTTCCACTACTACTATAAGAGGAGGAAAGTTGAATTGGCCCTCTCCGACCCTCCCTTCCCCTGGTCACAAAAAACATTTTCTGAGAGACCTGTTTAAAGGGAAGTATACACGCACGCACGCACACACGCAACCTATCTCATCACCTTCAATTACAACTGAGCAAGACATAACTATTTTCAGCTTACCCTGCTCCATGCAGAACAGGCCTGATTATTCCCAAGGCCCATTACACAAAAGAAAGGATCATCTCCCTTGAGGAACTTTCTGCTCAAAGCTGAATACACTACCTTGATCATGGCATCAGTCTCAATTGCCTCCTGCTCTTTCTCGTCAGACTGACTGTTGTCTTCCTGTAACTCTTCATGGTATTCGGAATCCAGTGCTGGGCCTGTGCTGAGTCTCGATGTCTTTACTCCCTGAAGTGAGTATGGGGTCAGGTGGACCTCCTTATTATAAGCTCTTGTGAAAGCTGCTTTCACCTGAAGCACAGAGGACAATTCGTTAACATTAGTTCAGCTGAAGTTTTGAGAAGCCAAGGAAATCCCTTTACCTACATAATAGAAATGGAAGTACATTCCTTCTCTCTAGAGACCTTCTGTGTGTTACTACAAATCAAGCGTCAGCCCTGGAGCACTAGACAACACTGCCACTGAGCTACAGCCCCAGCTCGTGGCACTTATTTTTATATTATTTAAGAATTTTTGAGACCACGGCTCAAAAAAATTTTAAAAATCAGTGGTTAAGGTATACACCTTTAATCCCAGCAAGAAGATCTCTGAGTTCAAGGGCAGCCTGGTCTACAGAGCAAGTTCCAGGACAAGGACTACAAAAAGGACTAACCATGTCTCAAAAAACAAAACAGGAAAGAGAAAGGGAAAAAGAGAAAGGAAACAGGAAATGGAAGAGAAAAAAAAAAATTATAAAAACCCCCAGGCCGTAAACACATTCTTATTTTTATATCCTGCATCATCACCTCATGTTTGACCCCAGGCCCACCCCCTCCCATCAAGAACATATCTGAATTTGCCCCTAACACCTGCCCCTTCTATTTTCCCTCAACTGGAGGTCAAGATAAAAATACAAACTAGATGGGATCCTGCGATCTTCTCTGAACACCATCCTAAAACACTGTCTCTGGAAAGCACCGGTGAGAAAGGCAGCAACTATCTAAAGCAACTAGAACACTAGGAGAGCATGACCTCGCGACCTTACCTTGGGGTCCAGTCTGGAAAAGGGGCTGGCCTTGCCGCCCCAGCTGCTGACTTCCATGATATTCTCAAAATCTTCTCTCATCAGATAGTACGCGTCCATAAGTGTGACAACGTGCTGAACTCCTTGAATCCCCTGTGAGGCCAAGGGTCCCACAAGTGCATCTCTGATGTGTGACAGGTAATCCATGTTCACCGTCGTTTTGCTGGAGTAAGTTCTGAAACAAGCAGAACACACATCCGTATTTTTAAGTCATGGCAATGGCATCCTATTACCAATCTCCACATCAGATCATCACAGTTCAAGGCTTTTTTATCTTTTCAACATGTAACTACTTTTTTAGCATGTAAATTATTTTACAGTTACTTTTAATGAACAGTATTTTGTCTGTAGGAAAACAGCTTCCACGCAGGCCTGATGGCCTGAGTTGGATCCCAGAACCTAGAAGTGGAAGGAGAGAACCAACTCTATCCTTTGACCTCTAGGAGCACTCTGTAGCATACAGGTGTACATAGAGAATCAATTAACCAATAACAGTTCTTTAACCACTAGTAGAATACTACATTCAAAATGAGTCTCTAAAAATAGACACATTCATATCACAGAATCAACGGCTAAAATATGCAAAGGTGTTAGCCAGGTACAGTAGTGCATGCCTTTGATTCCAGTGCTCTAGAAGAAGAAGCAGAAAATCTCTCTAGTAGTTCAAGACTGGTCTAGTCTACATAGAGAGCTCCAGGATGTGTGCGTGCGCTAGCGCGTGTGCATGTGTGTGCATTGTAACTTAGCCAATAAACCAGAGATTGCAAACTGGCCGTGTATTTCTATGCATCCACTCTAATCTGCTGAGAACCTAAGAATGTTCAGTGGAATACCTGCATTTAACAGGGGACATTGGGGCATCAAGCATTCCACCGTGTTCAAAGGCAGCTCTGACTGGAAAGCACATGGTGGTTCTACTTCCACCTTACTCTACCAACCCAACAACTCATCTCTGTTGAGTCTTTGTCACAGCCATATCAATTTGTCATGCTTAGGCCCAAAGAACTCAAGGCATCGGGAAACAGAGTGACTTCCTACATTTACTGCCACTTCTGCAGGACTGAATGTATAACACTTTCTGGTGTCTGACTGTAACAGACAAAATTGTACATGAACTGAACCTTCCCATCTTAGGGCAGGGTTTTCCTTAAATGTAAGAAACTGCAAAGAATGTGCCTGCAAAGCTGGAAAATGGTCTATGCCATGCAGAGGAAGCCGGAAAACAGACTCTTGGCTGCTGAGAACTAGAATGTTACCAAGAATTAACTTTCTGGGCTAGTGTGGTGGCACACTCTTTATCCCAGTACTCCAGAGGCAGAGGCTGGCGGATCTCTGTGAGTTCAAAACCAGCCTGGTCTACAGAGTGAGTTTCAATCCAGCCAGGGCTAAAAAGAAACCTTGTCTCAAAAAACCCAAAAAATAAAGAAATGACTTTTTCTTCCCAAATACTGGCACTGCCTTAAAAGAAAAAAAAAAAAAAAAAAAACTAAGCAATATAATATTTCTCATGCCATCATTCTAAATTTTTATAACTGCTTCTAGCTTCAAGCCTGGCAATCTTATGTCCAGGTACTTTAAGGACCTCAGGCTGAGTGTGGAAGGACATTGGTGATCCCAGCAAGTCAAACAGCCTGGTGGCTCTTCATCTCTCCCTGACTCTCACATAGCAGCCTCCACTGGCACTGTGCCTAACCAGAGAACCCCTGGATGAGACAATCAATTTGTGTTGTTTAAGCCATTTTGTGTTAGAGCAGCAACAGAAAACAAAGAATGGAGCAAAGACTCTAGCTGTGAGCTAGAGAGAGACTTTAGTGCACATTGACACTTCAAGTCAATGCACTGAGGAACTGTCTCGGCTTTGCAGTGACCTAGGTAGATCTGGATCAAACAGCAACAGTCTGGGATCCAGAAATGTAAATAGGATTCTTCAACAGCATTTATGGCTATAAGCAGATCCCTCACCTTTTAACAATTTATAAACTTTAACAAACTGTGACAAACTCATACTTTTGAACTTCTTGGAAGATTTCCAAGTGCATTCACTTGCATTAGCCAAGTGGCAGCTCCTGTCATGTGCCAATCTCTGTTCCCTATCTCAGATGACTAGGTCAGATTTCTGGTAGAACAAGTAGAAACTAAGTCATTTCTTTATGAATACTGACAATCAAAGTTATTGCATGAAAACAACCATTCCGGTAACAACGAACAGCAGCAGACCTCAGATGTATACACTTAAAATTGTATCAAATCATGACACAATGCCATCTGGCTGTTTTTTAAAGCTTCATGCTGATATCAGAGAACAGAGCTCAGACCAAAAGGCAGGAACTTATCCAGGATCATTTAGGTGATGAGCAATAAAGTCAAAAACCTGAAACAGCCATTTTCAAGCGAATGCTTAATTCCTAATGCCTAATTCTGCTTACCTCAGACTCATGTGCAGAGCTAGGTCCTGAACAATCCGCTCATGTTTACCTGTAGATGAGTGCTTCCCCAGCCAGCTTGGGAAGGTAGGAAACTGAGTCATATAGCCCCTCATCAACTCTCCAGGAAGAACACTGGCGTAGATGGCCTGGGGAAATCAAACATAGTCCAGAGTTTAAACTAGGTCTACAGTTATATCTTTAGCAGCTCTCATCCTCACTGTGTGCGATGAGGGGAGTAGAAACGTTACCCAACTGTAGGGTTTGAAATTGGGGTCACTGCAAAGTGATTTGGAATAGAGAAAGTCATTACAGTGGAGCTCTCCTGAGTGATCCTGGATGTTCTATAAGGGAGGGAAAGATTAAGCACACATATATCACATACACACGTCTACCCCCTGCCAGATGATGCCTTGGACCACCTCAGCACTCTTTAAGGAGGCCATCTCCAGACACAAGCTCCTCATCTCCCAAAACTGTGAGCTCAATAAACTTTCTTTAAATCTTACCCCGTTTGTGGTCAGTGCATTATAGCAATCAAAACTGGACTAGCAGTCTATGGATGAAGTAATGGCCCAATGCTGATCACAGCACCCCTCCCCTGTCCTAACTACAGGTATGGGAAGCTTCCTCCATAGAAAACAAGAGCACAGATAGAGGGAGATAGTTTAGGTAAAGTGCTTGCTCCACATTACAATGCACATCTGCACTCCCAACCAACACTGGGGAGGACACTGACAAGAATCCTTGGGATTCAGTAACCAGCCACTGTAGCCTAATCAAGACACCAGGAGACCCACTCTATTATCTCGGAGCTGGAGACATGGCTCAGCCATTCCACAGGACCCTAGTTTAGTTTTTAGCATCCAAACTATTTATTCTAATACCATTTCCAGGAAGACCCAATGCACCTGCCTCCATGAGTATGTACATACCCATACATATACAGAGAGACACACACACACACAAATTTATTTTTTATTTATTTTAAATAAATAAACAGGTAGGGTTGGAGAGATGACTTAACAGTTAAGAGAGCTCTGGAGGCAGGAGGATCTCTGAGGCCAGCTTGGTCAACAGAGAGAGTTCCAGGACAGCCAGGGCTATACAGAGAAATCCTGTCTTTAAAGGAAAAAAAAAAAAAAAGTGTCTATTTTTCTTCTAGAGGACAGAAGTTCAATTCTCAGCACAGTAACTCACAGCCACCTGTAACTCCAGCATCAGGGGATTCAATGCCCTCTTCTGACTTCCACATGCGCCCAGACATGCACGCACACATACATAGCATACATTTACAGAGACAAACAGCCATACCACCTGTGTACATGTACACACACATACAAACACAAAGCATAGCACACATCTTTTAATCTCAGCACTTAGAAGGCAGAGGCAATCAGATCCCTCTGAGTTCAAGGACAGCCTCATCTATAAAGAGTGTGTCAATACAACCAAGGCTACACAGTAAGACCCTACTCAAAAACAAACAAACAAAACCCAAGAAAGACAGCAGCTGATGACTATCCCCAAGATCCTCTGGCCTCCACATACCCCGGAGTGTACATACATCCACACCAGTGCACAGGTGAAGTGAGCAGAGGAAAGACAGGGAGAGGGAATGAGACCCTGGTCTAAAGCTGTCTCAGAGGTCATCTTGCAGCCTTATCAACCAACCTCAATATACCTACCATCTCCCAGATGCCAGTATCTCAAGACAGAATCACTAAGAAGAATGTGGTTGTCTTTAACATAAGCAGCTGATGGTACAGGAGGAGATTAGAGTGTGGACTGGCTGGGTGAGAACAGGTTGACCTGATACCCAAGAGTGATGTAAAGGGGGGTCATGTGACTTTAGATGTCCTCTCTGGCCAGCATTTTCAGGTTTTAAAGGCTTTAAACTTTCTATAAATGTTGTTTCCTGCCTTACTCTACTAATATTTTCTCACAAGTTTTCATTGGATAGTCCCACACGCTGGTTTGAAGGTGGAAGGAAGCACTCCACCAGGAAGACTTACATAACTAAACCATCCTCCTGTGGTTGGACATGGGAGCTTTCTGCAGTGTTTTCCTATCAAAACTAATGCTTTGGGGAACATTTTTTGTTTGGATGGTTTTGCTTTGTTTTTAGAGACAGAGTTTCTCTGTGTAGCTTTGAATCTTTCCTGGAACTTGTTCTGTAGACCAGGCTAGCCTCCAACTTATGGAGATTCACCTGCCTCTGCCTCCAAAGTGCCAGGATTAAAGGCACGTGACACCACAACACTGGAACATTTTTTTATACAGTTTTTTTTCCCCTGTGTCTTTAAGATAAAAATTTCAAATGTACAACTACTAAGGAAATAAAACATATTTTACAAATTTTATAAAAATAAAAAGATCTGTACTTCAAGAATGAGGCACATTTTTTATTGTCAAGCAAATAGATGGGTAGAATTAAGAGAGGACAAAGAGGGCTAGGTGATGCACACCTGGAAGAGGCTGGCAAAGGACTGTCCCACAAGTCTGAGAACAAGCTGGGTTACAGAACGAATACCAGGCTAGCCAGGGCTCCACAGCAAGACTCAGAAACAAACACGCAAAACAAACAGAAGCGGGCAGACTCTCTGGAAATCTTTGTTTATTCCTCAGACCAGTGACGCTGTGAAGAGACACAAAACTCAGAGCTATGGATATGTACCCGTGGTAGAGTGCTGTCTTCATGAACAAGGCTCTGGTTTCCATTTCTAGTATATGCACTCACACATAAATACACCACAAAATTTAAATAAGAATACTTTAAAAGATTAAGTGCATAGTAATCTGTTTTTATAGTACCTAACATAAATTGGCCTCTGTAGCAATGAAGAACCTTTCAACTCCTGCCCTGGCTGTACCTGGTCTAGGAGGGGCTCTAAGCAGTGTTAAGAAAGCCATAAATGCACAAAGATTCTTAAGGTAAAACCAAACATGAGACTTCTGATGCACACCTGTGGCTAGAGCTGACATCTATTCTATTTCAATTAAAATACTTTTCAACAAAGACAATAGTAACCAGAATATTTTTCTCTAAACAAACTGTAATTTTGGCACAAAAGATTAATGACAGCTCAGCAGTCATGAACACTTGCTACTCTTCCAGAGGACCCAGGTTTAGTTCCCATCACCCACATGGTGGGTCACAACCATCAGTAACTCCATTTCTAGGGTATCTGGTGCTCTCTTCTGAGGTCCAGACATGCATGCATATATGCAGGTAAAACACTGATACACATGAAATAAAAAATTTAAAATAAAAAACCCAAAAGCCTAACTACAGGAACCATTAGGATTTTTCTTCAGCTGAAGCAGACCCCACACTTACCTGTGTGGGCAAAAGACTCCAGTTTTGCTTACTCCGGATCTGAGTGTCCACTAAGTCACCGTCACATATGCTGTCTGCTGCTCGGCTTAAAAGCATCAGGTGCTTTTTCATGTCACCCCTGCAGAGGAGAGCCAGTCTGGATTACACCACAATCCCCCCCAGTCGTTCTGCTCAAGGACTTTGCCTCTGCAGTGCTGGAGGGTCCTTATCCTGACCCTCAGTGTCCCAATGCTTACCCTGCAGCCACAGGCTTTACATGGAGGTAGTTCTCCTGGACAAAGAGGGGGGCTATGGAATAGTCATGGAAAAAGAGGTCCGATTTGTCCATCAGTGACATGTGTGCAGTCTCCTCTCCAGCTGCAAACACTTTCCGGGCAACATCAAACGGGCCCTGCCAAGAAAAGGGGGCAGAAAATAACTGGATGACCAAGACCTAACACTGGTAAAGTATGGAGCAACAGGAACCTCCACTGCCTGCTAAGAAGAAAGACATAGCACTTTGGGGGTTCCAAATGACATTTATAGCACCTTTATCCTCATCTGGGAGTAAATAAACTGATACATATCCAGGCCTTGGACTCAACAATTTTAATAAAAATATCGGCCAGAAAATGTTGGGACACAGCCGTAACCCCAGCACTTGAGAGATGGAGATCAAGGTCAGCCTCAGCTACACACTGTCTTGAAGCCAGCCCAACTGAGCTCAGGCCACACAATCTCAAAAAACTAAACAAGCAAACAAAAAGGACAGAAAAGGCAAAGAACAGTTGTTCAATCCAGATGATGGAGTCCTAAATGTACTCTGCAGTGTGTGTGTGTGTGTGTGTGTGTGTGTGTGTGTGTGTGTGTGTGTGTGTGTATGTATGTATGTATGTGTGTGTATGTATGTATGTATGTGTGTGTGTATGTGTGTATGTATGTATGTATGTATGTGTGTGTGTGTATGTATGTATGTATGTATGTATGTATGTGTGTGTATGTGTGTATGTATGTGTGTATGTATGTATGTATGTATGTATGTATGTGTGTGTGTGTGTATGTACGTATGTGTGTATGCATGTATGTACGTATGACACTCAGGAAAAGGCAGAACTATGGAGAGGAAAAGACTGGTAGTTATGAGGCGGGCAGTGATGGCACTCGGGAGGCAGAGGCGGGCTCTGTGAATTCAAGGCCAGCCTGGTCTACAGAGTGAGTTCCAGGACAGCCAAAGCTACACAGAGACATGCCCCATAAAACAAAACAAAACAAATCATCACTCTAAGTATAATTTCTGATTAGCAAAACAGCACAGAGGTAAGTGATAAGAGATCTCTAGCTCTGGAGGTTAAATTAAGACATCCGAAACACATTCCCAGCAGTACAAAACCATGCAGGCCATGAATGCACATGGAAGGCACACTGAAAAACTCACTCTGCGTGATGAAGCATGGTTCTCTCTTACAACATCTCTTTCTCAGAATGAGTAACAAAGACCATGCTTGAGAAATCATTCAGTGACCCACTGTCTACAGGTCGGACAAGTCCTTGGGCTCCACAGGTACATCAAGTCTACAAAGCTAGTGCAAGCAAGACAAGAAACACTTCAGCCTCATAACCAAGAAATAGAAACACATTTTACCAGTTTGATATCCTTCTTGGCCCTCTGAGAATCAGCCTTGGCTTGGTCATAAGTTAGTGCCTTACTTTGTGCACACCACATGCTCATATTATGTAAAACCTACAAGAAACATAAAAAAGACAATGTTAGGATACGAAAGAGTTGCTAGTCTCCTACCTGTGGGGATATTTTCAAATATAATAAAAACAGTCGGAGATATCAGAGGGCAGATCCACCTTCTCCTGCCCCCCCTCAGGAGAGTTTTCTGTGTAACAGTCCTGGTTGTCCTGGAACTTGCTTTGAAGACCAGGCTGGCTTTGAACTCACAGAGATTCTCTTGCCTCTGCTTCCCAAGTGCTGGGACTAACAGTGTGAGCCATAGCTGCTTCTGCCTGTGGGGATATTTTCAAATATAATACCTACCCTGTGCAAGTTTAAAGAATGAGGGGCAAAAGAATTAACAACTGTCAAGAGCTGGAGAGATGGCTCAGCAGTTAAGATCCCTGGTTGCTCTCCCAGGGTAGCTCAGAGCCATCTGTACCCCCAGTTCCAGGGAATCAAATGCCTGCTTCTGGCCTCTGCCAATACAGGGCACACAAGTGGTACAGACATACATGTAGGCAAAATACCAATATACATAAAATAATAAAATTAAATTTAGAAAAGCAACAACTGTCACATAACATATATCTAACTCACCTGTCTGACATCTTGATTTGCTCCCAAAATTATTTCATTCATAGCAGGAGGGGGGATCTTTAAACCCTCTTTAAATGCAATCGACAGCATTGCACTCTGAAATTACAAGCAAAGAAATTGTCACTGCCCTTTTTCCCTTTTAACTCACAGCACCTGCAATTCTATAAAATGCTTATGAGATACTTTCAAAAGCTGACCCTGGAGTTTTCATTTAGCAATCATCACACTTGAATAAACCTCACTGGCTACAATATTGGCACTGCCTAAAGTTAAAATCAACCTTCATATAAAGATAAGATGTCATTTAAAAAAGGAATTCTTGGCCAGTTTTAGGTCAGCTGGCTAGTTTTAGGTCAGCCCAACATAAGCTATAGTCATCTGAGAAGAGAAAGGGGGATTGAGAAAATGTCTCTGTAAGATTAGGGACCTGTAGGGCATTTTCTTAATTAGCAATAGATGGGGAAGGGCCCAGCCCATGGTGGGTGGTGCCACCCTGGGCTGGTAGTCATGGATTCTGTAAGAAAGCAGGCTGAGCAAGTTTTAAGGAGTAAACCAGTAAGCAGCACTCCTCCATGGTCTCTACATCAGCTCCTACCTCTAGGTTCCTACCCTGTTTGAATTTCTAACTTCCGTTTATGATGAACAGTGATATGAAAGTATAAGCAAGGAAGCCTTTTCCATTCCACGCTGGTTTTGGTCACAGTGTTTCATCACAGCCTAAGACAGCTAGCCAGTTAGCTCAGTGGATAAAGGCCCTTTCCATCACACCAAATGCCTGAGAACAATCCCTAGAACCTTTATGGTACAAGGAGGGAAGTGACACCCAAGAGGATGCGCTCTGACCTCCACATGTGTACCTATTACACATGCATGAGCTCACACGTGCAGGCTTGAAGATACAATCAAATAAATGTGTTTTAAATTTTTAAAATTATAGTAATCATACCTTAATCTGTTCTAGCCGAGGTCTTTGGAAGCGAAGATCAAAACAATAATGAACCAAAGAGCGAATTTTGGGGTGATTTCTATCATTGCACATACAAATGATGGGAATTTTAGTATGCTTTATCAGGCCTATTAGTTCCTAAAAGACAAATTTAGAACATAAAAATCATTATTTTTAAAAAAGATACCACTCAATATATTTTATTAATTTTGAAAAGCCCTCAATTGCTATGAATATCCATACACATAACCAGTATTTTCCTAATCTAAAAACCATCAGTAAAACAAAAGCTACAGTGCCGTGTTACCTGAATTCCACCCCGGTCTTCATTGCCTGCCATGCCATCGACCTCATCCATGATGAGAGCATGCTTCGAGCTTACCGAAGGAGTGGTTCCACCTGACCAAGGGTGAGACAGGACAGAAACACGGTAGCACTGTTCAAACTGTTATGTTATAGAAATTTCTAAACACATTTAAGTTTCAAAAGCTGAAAGGGTTAAGCCATAAGAAAAAATTCTCCCAATGTTTTTGCATTCCCAATTTCTCTTCCCAGCAGTGCCCTTAAAAGGTATACCTTGTGATAATTTTCAGTCATTGGTCCATTCCCATCTATTCATCTATCTATAGTTAATACTTTTTTTCTTAAGATTTATTTATTTGTCAGGCAGTGGTGGCACACACCTTTAATCCCTTCACTTGGGAAGCAGAGGCAGGTGGATCTCTGTGAGTATGAGGCCAGCCTAGACTATAGGGCTAGTTCTAGAACAACCAAGGCTACACAGTAAAACCCTTTCTCAAAAACAAACAAAAACCTAATAATAATAAGATTTACTTATTTTATGTATATGGATGTTTTGTATGCATGCCTGCACACCAGAAGAGGGAATGTCCAAACACCAAGAGTGTAGTGGGATTATGTTACATCGCAAATAATTGCCCCACCTACTAGTTTAATAAAAACACTGATTGGCTAAAGGTAGACAGGAAGTGTGGGTGAAGCTGCCAGACAGGGAAAACTCTGGGAACAGGAAGAACAGAGCAGAGATGCCACAGACACACCAGAGAAGCAGATGCAGAGGACCTATGCCGCTCTGAAAAAAGGTACCGAGCCATATGGCTGAACAGGATAAGAGTCATGGGTTAGATTAAGGGTAAAGAGTTAGCAAGTTATATGCCTGGGTTCCAGGTCAATCAGCATAAAATTACTGTAAGCATCTGTGTGTCTCTGTGGGACTGTGAGTCAGCAGGTCTGCAGGTCTGTATCTTAATGGTGGGTCGGAAAGTCCAGGCCAGAAACTTAATACTACACAAGAGCACTTCTCTTTTAATGTAATTTAATACTGTACTTTACAAACATATAATAATTTATTGACAAAACATTAAGACTCTTCCAAGCTTTTGCTATGTCATACCAATATTTAAATATCCCCATGTGAATGTATGTGTCCATGTGTGCCTGTGTCTGCGTGTGTCTATAGTGTGTGTGTGTGTGTGTGTCATTGTGTACATATTAAAGTATAATGACAACTAAATTCCAAGAACTGGAATTTCTAAATTAGAAATTATGTATGATTTAAATTTGAGGAAAAATGCCAGACTGCTCAAGATTTTAATACTTCTACCAGCCATATACAAGAAGTAACATGGAGAGATAGCTGCCAATACAGTGTTTGCCTAGCAACACAAGAACCTGAGTTCAAACCCTAGAACACATAAAAAATCTTGAGTGTGGTGATGTGCACACAAACACACACACATACAGAGAGAGAGAGATTGTGTGTGTGAGAGAGGACGCTTTCTGAGCAACTTCTTTCAAAAAATAATTTCTAACATTTAAAAAAAAAAAGGTTCTAAGTAATTTTTCACAGGCATGCTGATCCTTGGCTGATACATCTTCATTCCCCAACAGTCACAGCCTGAATCACACTGGGCCCTTCCACAGATATGACATTGTCTAGCTCCAAATGGGCCCCTCATTCTTCAAGGGTTTTGAACAAGCATCCTTTCACTGGTAGGTTACAGAATGCCCCAAACACAATTTCCTCCTCCAAACAGGCCATATGATCTCATACAGCACACTGTATTTTTCATTTATTTTCCATACTCCTTTACAGGATTCACCTGTGAGTTGTCTAAAATCACATACAAAATACAAACTGTGTATGTACATATATGTATATATATATCACACACACATATATACACATATTTTTATCACATTCTCAGAACCTCTAAGACCAAAGACCAAAGAGGGTAACACTGTTCCAAGAGGTACATCAGAGGCTCACTACACAACACTCAAGTAACTTGGTTTCCTAACCCACATCTATAGCCACAGTTCAAAAGGGCACATACTTGTATAAAAACCTTTGATGCTGGTGTTGTTCAATGATTCAGCAACAATTTCTTTCAAACTGTTCTTACTCCGAGTATCACTTGCATTTAGTTCCACGTAACTGTAGCCCAATTCCTAGTCAAAATATTGGAAATTGTTATTATCACAGTGCAAATGACCCCCCCCCAAACTGGGGAGGAGGGTTAAGGAAAACAGAGGTTCCAAAATTCACATAAAAATCACAAGTAAATATTAAGTATGATACTAACAGACAACAAATTTATTATTCCTCATAGTATTAGAAATTCTTAAAACACCATACAGACATATAACATACACAGAGTTAGCTTGTAGAATCACAGCTGGTAGCCAGGTGCAGTGGTTCATACCTGGTTATCAGACCATCTACCACAGCACCACAGTGGCTGAGTTCAAATAAACCCTTAACTTAATAATGGCCCTACAGAACAAGAGTGGGAATGTAAAGAAGGTGCCAGGACACAGACACAGGAGAACAGACTAATCCTAGTACAAAGTGGCAATGCTGCAGGACACAGAGGGAAAACATGTACACACAGGACCCTGTGCTGCCTGCAGTTATGGCATCTACTGGGCACCACATTCTCCGTATTTAAAGGGAAATGGATATTACTATAATAGCCAACAGAATAACAGGTTTGGGGGCAGGTTTTTTTTGTTTTGTTTTGGTTTTTTTCCTTCGTTTTTTTAAGCATTCCATGTATCCTGGAACTCTCTATGTAGACCAGGCTGGCCTTGAATTCTCAGAATTTCATCTGCCTCCCCAGTGCTGGGATTATAGGCATTCACCACCACACTCACCCAGAATAATAGTATTTTTTTTTAAAGGATAGAACCTAAGAAAATTCTAAAGTTTGACTTTAGAAAAATAACACATTATAGGTTTACACACACCAATGCACACAAGAGCAGACACACACAAATCTTTCTGGTCACTGAAAGGTTTTACCTTTCCAACTGCACCCACCTGACACACAAGAGAAGCTGTAGTGGTCTTGCCAATACCTGGCGGGCCAGACAGCAGTGCTGCCTTGAAACTGGAACCATCATCTTTGCTGGAAAGTTTGCCAAATTTTGCTGCTAAGGGAAAGTAAGTTCCAGAGCATTAACATGTACTAACTACCAGATACTCCAGAACAGCAGAAATCGTTCATGAGCTGCCCCAGAGCATCCCAAAGCACAGAGAGTGTGGGTCTACTGAACTCCAAAAGCAAATCAGCACATGTAAACTGAGCTTTAGGCCACTGTGCCAATGCATACCTCAGCTCCATGCCTTTCCTTCATGGGACCTGAGCACTCTCAGTGGACTCTCTCACAGATCCAAGTGACAGACAAGGACTGGTCATTCTTTCTACCCAATATCACACACACACTTTCTTTCATCTAGCTGTCTACTTGGATTCTTCCAGGGAGCTCCCATCCTCTTCCCTGACTACACCAGCATCCCCAGAGCTCCCTGTACTTACCCTACAGTAGTACTGGGCACATGCATTTAATAGCTGACTCACAGTCTCCCTGGCTTTCTGGGGGCCCCTGAAGGGCCTACTTTGTCCACAGAAGCACTACCAAAGCCTCGTAAAACACCTGGGCTCTGCACAAGCTCTCAATAAATACTTGCTGACTGGTAAAGAACCAACTATGAGCCTTTGCCCACATGTGCAACTGAGCATGACATGTTGACAGACACACATAAAATGACTGAAGTTGTGAAATCACCATATTTTTTTTCTTCCGGGGAACTCTTATGCCAGTTTCTGAGCCAGCGTAGCAGTTTGTTGGCACAGCTCTGGTCACCTTGCTGTCCGATTATGTTCTTGAGTGAGGTGGGCTTGTACTTGTCCACCCAGAGCAGACTCTCCACTCTGTTTGCACTGCTGTGCTCAGCCGGACCCTGAGCCCTGCTGCTGACAGGTGGCTCCTTGACTGCCTGCTCCTTGAAGTCCATGCCCCTCCGGAACACATCTGTTCCCTTCCTCGTGGCTTTTGCTGGGCTGTCCTTTTGAGGAGTCAGTTTGCTCTTTTTAGACTCTGACTCCTTCTTGGTTGGACTAATCTTTCTTTTTCCTTGGTCATTCTTTTTGGGTGTTTGCAATTTGGACTTTTCTTTCTTCATCTGAAGAGGGTTTAGAAAAAAAAAAAAAAAACCCTGATGAAACACAGAAGATTTCTATCCAGCTAAACAAAGCCCAGAGGCAAGATGACATAGCCAAGTGAGCTACTCCAACTAGGCTGGCTCCTGTCACAATGGATTACTGCAGTGTGTGAAGTCACCACTTACCAAGCTTAATAAACAGTAACAACATGTACAGAAAGCCAAGAATATAGTGGTCACATAAAATACATACAGTCAAAAGTAAGTAAAATTTAGTTAGATAGTAATAATCAGTGTACAAAGGTGAATTATACTTTTTTTAAAAAGGTAAATTTTGAGGAATGTAAACAATCTTAATTTTTAAAATAGTTAAATGCCTTCTAATAATGTGAGACCTTACAAAAGACCATTTAAGGGAAATCGTTTCTGGAGACTCAAGTTATTGGTTACACAGCAGAAAGTCATTCCACCCATGGAGAAGATCAGCAGATACTATCTCAACCAAGTAATCAAGACAATTCAATATCATGTACATGAAACACCGAAAGGGATACAGCACTGCCCTGTGCTTTTCCTGCCATCTGGGTAATACGATCTGTGAGGGACGTCACACAATGCCATCGTAGACTCTCCAATTCTTAGTGAAGAAAGTAAGGGAAGACAGAACTACCAATGCTGTATGGGATCCCAGAGCAGGGGAAGGGCAGCGGCAAACTGTGCAGTGCAGCAAATACACAGACTGCAGCAACATTCATTCCATACTTGTTGCAACTTAACCGTGACTACAGAATCCACATCATTCCCTGGGACTTTTCTATTGGAATGGTACGGTGCTAGGGACAATAATCTTGGCATTCAGGTACTCCTATGTCCAGCATGAGGACAGGCAGGCAGGCAGAGACAATGGAAGGGTTCAGAAGTATTTCCAGCCTGGTGGACTGCATTCATAAGCCCTGGCTTAGCTAGGGGAGCCAACTCTTTCTTCCTCTTCTGCTGTTTGTTGAAAGCCAAATGAGACTGGATTCTGTCATAATTGAAAAACCCCTGATAAAGTTTTCACTAAAGGTGCTGATAAACTCTTCTTTAAAAAACAAAGAACAGAAAACAAAATTTTCAAGCAGTACTATTTATAATTAAGTCAATACAAGAATTCAGAATATGGACTGAAGGCATGGCTCAGTGGTTAAGAGCACTTACTCCCAGAAACCATGTCAGTGGCTCACAACTGTCCATAACTACAGTTCCAAGGCAAAATGCCCTCTTCTGGCCTCTGTGGGCACTGCATCCACGTGCATGTGCACAGACAGACAATACAGACACACAGACACACAGACACACAAAACCAAGAATTTTTAAATTGTGGTCAGGTGTGGTAACACATGCCTTTAATCCCAGCATTCCAGAGGCAGAGGCATTTGGATCTCTATGAGCTTGAGCCCAGCCTGGTCTACATATCAAGTTCCTTACCAGCCAAGGCTAAGTAATTTCTTTAACCTTTAAAAATACTTTTTAAATCTTTTATCTTTTTATATATATGGAAGATAATTATTCGTAGGTATGTTATATATAACACACTATTTGTTACCCTCCCCTGAAAGGTAAAGAAACACCAAAGACACTCTGAGACAGTCTTCTAGGTCAAAAGAAATGAAGGTGAATTCACTTGTGGTACAATGGACTTTGATCTTCTAGCCAACAGTACTGTCTACCTATTATGTATCCAACAGGAGGTTTATATACCAACTTCAATAACCTAGGTTTGTCCTATACACACCTCAGCTTCAGCAGCTATTTCATACTTGGATTTCTTGCCTGGCATAGTTCGAATCAGATCCAGCAGACCATCTTCATCAAGGATTTTCGTTCCCAGAGCTGCTGCCTGTTGATTAAAACAGAAGTCATCAGAACTCAATCCAAAACACCTCTTTCTGTAGAAAAAAATTATTTTAAAGCCTACTGGTAGATGAAGAACCATGTTGTAAATTAAATAACACTAGAATTTATTTCCAATTATTTTTAAGATTTTATGTGTATGAATGTTTTGCTCATCTGTCTGTATACCATGAGTATGCCTAGTACCCAAGAAGGTCTAAAGTAAGCTTCAGATTCCCTGGAACTGGAGTTATGGACAGTTCTGAGTGGTCATGTGGGTGCCGGATATTAAACCTAGGTCCTGTACAAGAGCAACAAGTGCTCTTACCCACTGAGCCAACAGTGGAATGCTTAAAAAAAAAAAAAAAAAAACCAGACAGTTAGCATTAAGGATAAAATCCAATAATCCAATAATAGATATATGAACCACAAAAGAGGTTATAAAGCTAACTGTTTTCATAGTTTTAATTCTGTTGCTGATTTTTTTTTTTTAAGCGCTTGTTTGTTTTGGGGGTATGTGTGATAAAGTACATTAGAAATATAATTGATAGTAAAAGTACAAAGTTCAATGTGAAGTTCCACAGCTTCCCAATGGCTATTATTGAGATGTATACACTTTTATTCTGGCTAATGTTACTACCTAATGTTTATTTGCAAATTCTTTACATACAGTTTTAGTTTTTAAAAATTACCATTAAAAATATAGAAATGAGGTTCAGGATGTAGCTCAGTAGCTAAGTGTGCTGGGTGCACCAGCAAAAGGACCAGAGTTCAAATCCCCAGTAGCTAACCTAAACAGGTGGGTGTGGCTGCATATGTACCTATAACTGCAGCTCTCTGCAAGGTGGAAACAGAAGTGGGTTCTTAGACACCAATATAGGCTCAAGTTCAGTAAGACTGTCTCAAAGAAATAAGGTGGAGAATAACAGAAAAAAAATATCTAACATCTTCCTCTGGCCACCATACATGTGCACATGCATGGGTACAAGGCATACTCACAGACACAGATACAGACACAGGCAGGCAGGCAGGCAGGTAGACAGACAGACACACACACACACTGAATGAAAGGCAGGATACAGACTTAGGGCCAGCTTGAACTAAGAAGCAAGTCATAGTAGGTATGAAGAGAAGGTCAGCCATGGCACCACATTCTTAGAATACCAGTATTCAGAAGACAGAGGCAGAAGGATTGAGAGTTTAAGACCAGCCTAAGCAATATGGCAAGAGTCTTTTTATCCCAAGAAACCAAGTGGTAGACTACCTTTCTGGCAGGTACAGGGGCCCGCGTACCATCAAATAAATAAACACATTCCCTAAGAGTGGTATCTTAATTACAGTTCCTATTGCTGTGAGAAAACACTTAACCAAAGCAACTCAGTGAACTCACTTACAGTTTCACAGCAGAGCCCACCACTGAGTAAAGTGGAGACAGGAACTCGAAGAAGGCAGGAGTTTATGCAGAGGCCATGGGGGGCTGGGGGTGCTGCTTACTGGCTTGCTTCTCATAGCTTGCTCAATCTGCTTTCTTATAGCACCCAGGACCAACAGCCCAGAGGTGACACCATTCCCAGTGAGCTAGGCCCTCTCACATCAAGAAAATGCACCATAGACTTGCCCATAGGCATATCTCCTGAGACATTTCTCAACTGAGGTTTCCTCTAACCTTGGACTGACATAAAACTAGGCAGTATAAGGGGTGAGTGGGTTTGGCATGGTATGGTACGGTACAGAACGTACGGTAACTATTTTTGTGCTATTCTTTACCTTTGCTCACCTAGAAAGGAACAAGGCCAGGAGAACAAAAGTCCAGCTCTTTTTATCTCCTCCTGTGTTTGCCTCATTTCCCACCTTCTTGCCAACAGGACTCCAGTATGTCCATCTCTGAGTGAGACTGGGACTTGCAGCAGGCCCACCTAATCAGCAGCTCTGTTCTCCTCAACCAATGATGCAGCGTTCTAGAGTGCTGCTGGGACAGTGCTTGGAAGCAGTCTGAACTACACTGTTCTTTTTCCTGCCCAGAAGGCAGCTACCTCACAGGCACAAGGCAGCATGCTTGATGCACAAAAGCTGAGAGAAGATGGTGGGGACTATCTAGATTAAGTTCCTGAGCTGCTAAATGTCCCAGTGACTACCGCCTCTGGAATTCTTGTCAGGCAAGGAAAGGAATTAGTTGGGTATGTCCTGTTACTTCTCACAGACCTCTGCTTCTTCCTCACACAGCTTCTGATAATGAAAACCTAAGATGGGGTTTATAATGGCATGTCTGAGAAAGTCTGGAGCTTAAACAAACCTGTCTGCATCTATTGAAAGCAAACAAAAGATTTAAACTAGAATATCAAAGAAATCAAGTAAACAGCAACTATGCTTCCAATTAAAAACCAAAACCCTATATTCTCAACCAACAGCATGTATATAGTATGTGGAGACAACAAAACTCTTCTCTTTTCACTGAAATGTGCCACAAGCATTAGCACAAACAGCCACATTGTGCGAAGAGAGCAGGACCCACCTTGTCACTCTTGGACTGTCCACTGTCCCGGCCCATGACAAGATAGTTGGTTTTCTTGCTCACATTCCCTGTCACTTTCCCCCCATAACGTTCAATTAGAGACTTGGCTTCTTCTCGTTCAATGGACTCCAGCACACCTGTGATCACAAATGTCAGGCCTTCCAAGCAATTTTCAGCTCCCTACAAAACCAAAATGTTCAAGCAGAGAAGAAATTACATGGTAGCTTTCCAAAGAAACAATTGGCAGTCAAGCTGCAACAAGCTGACGTCTCTCACTCGACATCATAAATAACCCCAGCATGAAACCTGGCTAGAAATTACAGCATAACAGCAAAGTAAATCTTGATGAACTCCTACATAGCTAACATTTAACAGGCACCAAATGAACAAGGAGAAATACTGTCAGCAAATTGAAAATTACTCATGCATGCTATTCCCTACTCTTTCATAACTTTACATAAACTATCAAATGCAATCTACCCCCTGAAAGTGCCTCTGTGTTGAAGGTCAGCTTTGGTTCTGGAAGCTTATCAGGCTGGAGTTCCCACTCTCTCTCTCTCTGCTGATTACCCTACTGAGAGAAAACCTAAGAAACTGTTAGACATAAAGGTAAGGCTGCATCATCCATCCCCACTGGGGAGGTAACTGTTAACCTAGAGCTGACGAGGCTTCTCTTCATAAGTCCCAACTGCAATTCTATACAGTTACAGATTTTTTAAATTTTTATAATAGATCAGCTAACCTATATAGACAAAATGGTCATTATACATGATGTGCGTGCTCCTTGTTACTCTTTGAACACAATATTGGTGAAGACTAAAAAGTCTTAAAAGAAGTTAAACAAAACTTGGAGCATGCTTGATCATTCCCCTACACATACGAATCTTTCTTGGAAGAAAAGGGGAAGGAAAAAATAGTTACTATTTCCTGGGGAAAAAAAAGGGGAAACGGCTAACAGCATCTCTTCACCCTCCATTTCCAGGAGTGAAATGACCTGCTAATTCTCCAGAGATTTCAAATCTCCCTGGGGAACTCCAAGTCAAGACGCTCCCACATTTCAGACCCCAACCTACTGTTTTCTGAGTGCTCTCCCACAGGAGCTCAAGTACTGTTCTACTGACCCAGCCCATCCATTAGAACACTCCTCTACAGCTCTGACTCCAAGAAACCACCACCAGCCTTAACCTCTTCCACATCCCCTCACAGCCTTGCTGTCACAGAGACACAGCAGTCCCCTGGGGACAGCATTTGGCCTAAAGTCCTCCAGCAGGTGCTTGTTCAGTTTCTGTGTTACACCGTGTCACAGGAGCAAGCCGACCTCTTCTTCCAGCCCCTTTTCCCTCCCTCTAGCTACACACCCTTTCTTCCTGAGGGGGACTACTAATCTCCTTACACAGCCATAAACACCAAGCAAAATGAAAGGCAAATTTATATGCATACCAAACATATCTCCTCCCTTTTCAGAAGTCTCATGGTACAGTTAATTATCTTTCCCTTTCTGGGAGGATCTATCCCGTCAGCAAGTATCATACCGTAAGTACTTCCTACCTTAAAAACATCCACCTCCTCCCTTAAATATCACTCTCCATTTCTGCCTCACAACCAAACTTATCAAAAATATCTGTCTCCATTTGTCACTTTATACTCTATACACCACTGCATCAGTGTCTCCACTGCTCTACTCAAACTCTTCTTGCTGAAGTCACTAAGGACCACTAGGTTACATGCAAGTCTTTCTTGGTTGGAATATGCACAACATGGCAGACCAAACCACTCAACCTTCCTGTCTGTGCTTCTCTGATGCCTGCTTCTCACATCTGTTCCTGCTTCTTGTCCATCCCATTTTGGTTTTCACCCCAATTTTCATGCAGAGGCTGGGATAAGGCCCTCTTCTCTGTTTGCCAATATCTGGGTGATATTACTCCCTCTAAACATTAGCTATACGCTAACCTGCCTAGGTTCACATGCATTCATGCTTGGTCCCTAGTTCCATTCCCATACAACCACTTGTTTACTGAGCATCTCAACATAGATGCTGCACACACATCTAAATCACAATATGGCCAACAACAAACTCATCATCTTTCCAAAACAGTTCTGCCTCAATTTACCCAGTGGTTATGCCATCACCAAACCATTCCTGGTACCCATTCAGCTACACTTCTCACTTCCAATTACCACCACAACCTATAAGCTTTTTCTGTTTCATTAAAAACCATGTCCTTGGGGCTGGAAAGATGGACCTCAGGTTGTGGGTCACAACCATCTGTAACTTCAGTTCTAGAGATCAGTGCTCCCTTCTGGCTTCTATGGGTACCGCAAACACATGATGCACATATATACACATAAAAGAAAAATAAATAAATCTTCACACACACACACACACACATCACCCCTTAGCACTTCTCACTGTCCCTCCTCGGTGATTACCCTGCATCTTTCCTGCCCTAGCCATTACAATCTAGGCTCAACAGCTAAATGATACTTAATCCTCATTCTCCTTGGGGCTTGGACAATGGCTCAAAGGTCAGGTGCTCTTCCAGAGAACCTGGGTTCAATCCCAGCACCCACATTGTGACTCACAACTGTAGCTAACTAGTTCCAAGAGATTCGACACATTATTCTGGCCTCAGAGGCATGTACATGGTGCACAGATGTACATGTAAACAAAACCTTCAGACTTTTTCTTTTTTTTTTTTTCAGGGAATCAGAGTTCAACCCCCAGAACTCACATGGTGGCTCACAGCTCAAACTCCAGTCCCAGGGGCATACACACAGTATGCATACGACAGCAAGCCTCCCATACATATAATTAAAATAAAACAGCAGAAACTCCTTTTAGGCAAAAGTCCAGAAAATTAGGTCCTAGAAGATAAGCCCCTATTTGCTTCTTCAGCCACCCGTCCTTAAGCATCCCATGCAAATTAATTCTCCTCTCAAAGATGCCATATACTCTGACAGTGACCACGTTTCCATGTCATGATCTCTTCACACAATGACACTCTTCACTCTTCAAATCCCCATTTCAATGTCATCTAAATCAGTGGTTCAAGGCCTGAGTCAAGATCTTTTTTGAGGGGGATGGGGAGCATATCAGATATTTACACTACGATTATTAACAGTAGCAAAATTACAGTTATGAAGTATGAATGAAAATGTTATGGTTGGGGGTCACCACATGAATAACTGTATTAAAGGGCTATAGCATTAGTAAGGCTGGGAACCACTGATCTAAAGGATCCAGCCTGGAACATCCATGTTTCTGTACTGTACTTTCAAAGAACACCTAGGACTTTTCTCTCATGGCACATAACACAATTACTATCAAATATTAATGCATTTAACATGCTTTTCCTTAAGCTCTGAGTACCATAAGGTCAAAAAACATTGCATTTATCACCAGTGCATGGAAAAACCCATCCATTCTCAAGCTACTTATTATTTAAATGTCTTAAGAAAATGTCATAAGTGTCCATCAGTAAGTTACAATGTGAATAAAAATTTCTAATTCATAAAAGGCAGCGGAGACTTTTCTGCTACTGGCTCATTAACACTTTGCTGGATCATAAGTCAGAGTCCTTACACAGTAGCAGAACCCTCCTCACTCTTACCTTGGGTATTTCTTTGGAGCCCAGAGCTTTGGGACCCTCTCGATTTAAGTAGCTTCGATAAGCTTGATAATTAGTGCGCTTCTTTTCAGAATCTTCTGGACTTACAGACTTTGGGGAGAGGGAGAGAGAGAAAAATCACATAAAAATAAATATAATTTATAAGTGTGTGTGTTTCTGATTCAGAGATACTGCATGTGTCTAGGACACGTATATAGAGGAGGGAACCCCTAGACAACTTTTACAACTCCTACAACATTGTGTCATTATTTTTTCCAACTTCTAGTTTATGTCACTTTTACCTTAAAAGTAACTCCAAATCCCTTGAAGTAGACAAAATACTAATTTGTATAAATAAATGACGTGATCAATAAGATAGTTAAGCTGATTCTGAGTTAAATTAACTACTGCAGATGGCATGAGATGTCAAGCCTATTGTTGTTGTTGTTGAGACAGGGGACTCACTGTGTAGCCCTGACTGGCCTTGAACTCAGAGATGTACCTATGTCTGCCGCCTGAGTGCTTAAATTAGTGGCATACACCATCACATCTAACCCCAGCCCTACTTAACAATGGCTCTCACCACTGAAAGTCCTTTTCAAATTATAGCTGCCTAAACTATGCTCCCAGGAAGCCTTATTTTCTACCAACCTTCAAAGGACAGCCCCATATACCAACTGGGAATGACACTGGTTTGTAACAGCAATTCTATTTTGTAAAAATCTTAGATAACTGGATTGCCTGCCTGCCTGCTGTTTGCTCTATCACAGGGTCTCATTGTTATAGCACAGGGTGGCCTTGAACTTTCAATCTTTCTTCCTCAGCTTCCCAAGTGCTGGGACAACGGGGATGCACCACACCTGATTATAAAATCAATGAAGCATATTCATTTACTGAGTCAGAAACATCTGACTAAAGCCAACTGAACATACTAAACTCTGGTGTTCCTAAGTACAGGCTCTAGTTATTTCAAATCCAATTTTGAAAAGCACATTAAAAATAAGAGTATCACTTTTTAAATCCCCTATAAACTTCCCCGTGAACTTAGTGTGCCTGAAGAACTTCTCCACCAACTAAGCATTTAATGAAAAAAAATTTAAGACAAAAAGTTAACAGACACTTTAAGCAATTCATGACCATTTCCTGCAAACAAAAGCGTTTTAATATCACTACCATTTCACAGTTTTGCACACACACACACAACTGTGATGACTAGTTGAAACAGACACTATTCTGCCTTTAATGCTAAGTGTCTATGCAGCATGAAGTAATGGTGGTTTCTCTTGGAAATCTAAAGTGCTTTCAAATGGAGGTCCAAAAAGACCCTTTTGCTTGTTTCTGGCTTTTGAGACAAGGCTTTTCTGTGTAATAGTTCTGGCTATCTTGAAACTCTCTTTGTAGAACAAGCTAGCCTAGAACTGACAGAGATCCACTGGCCTCTGTCTTTGGAGTGCCGGGAGTAAAGGCCCAGCAAAAATAAATAAATAAATGAATAAATAAATAAATAATAAATAAAATAAAATATAAACCTTCTTAGGAAATCAGAGGCGGGGAGTGATAGAAAGAAAAAGAAAGAGAAAGGAAGAGGGGGAGGGAGGGAGGGACAGAGGAAGAAAAGCATTATTTCACCATTTTTCCTTTGAAAATTACTTCAGTATCTCAGCATTATGAGAAAAAAAAAAGGAGTAAGTTGAAAGCAAATCAAAATAACAATTATTATAAAATAAGCTAGATGTGGCTGCACACACCTTTGATCCCAGCACCCAGGAGGCAGAGAATGGGTCTCTCTAGACCAGCTTGGTCTACACAAAGTGAGTTTCAGAATAGTGAGAGCTGCTATGCAAGAAAAAAAAATAGCTAAAATATGAATAGCACTTATAACACCTCGGGCACTGCTCTAAATAGTTTTATAGGTTAATCAGTTAAACACTATTTTTTTAATTTTATTACATTTACTGTGTGTGTACACGTACACACATGCACATGCTACAACATGTCCATGGAGGTCAGAGAACAAATTGTGGATGCCAGTCAGTTCTCTCTTTCCACCATACAGGTCTCAGGTATAGCAACCCTACCCGCGGAATCATCTCATTGGTGCCAAATACATAATCTTATCTCTATTCTACACCACACTGAGAAGAAACCAGATGAGGATCGCACATCTGTTCAGCAGTACTGTGATCTATGCCTGCCTCCAGACTGCTTGAGGGCACAATGCTCACACTTCTTTGTCTTCTTTCTCTCACAGGTAATCTTAAATCTACTTAATCTTAAACTGCTTCCTCATTTTTACAACTTAAATGTTAAAAGTAGACATCTCCAAGGTGAAGACTGCAGGATGTAATATATGAATATATACAATAGCAATACACAGTGACTCCTTTCGCTATGTTAATAATGAATATTCCTTAAGAGATTAAATGATATATCTTCTGAGGTCAAACACAGGACTTGAATGTATTAGGCAAGCACTCTATCACTGAGCCACACCCCCAGCTTCAAATTTTTTTTTATTTTTTTAACATCCCTACCAGTTTTCACTCTCTCCCCTTCTCCCCAAATTATATATATTTTAAAGTAATGTACGAAGTTGAAAACAACCAAACTCAAAACTCAAACCAACATATAAAACCCCAAAGTTTACTTTTCACAAAGTTCCCACCTCTTTTTTGGCTGGAGAACTTTTGGTTTTCTTAGGAGTTTGCTTCTCTCCTTTGAGTTCAAGCTCTGTGTCATTGTGAGAACGGTCTTCTTTAGCTTTCATAAGTGCCAGCTTGGAGCTGGCCTTTGGAGAGGAGGAGGCTTCCCTCTTGAGAGCTGACGATCTGCAGGGCTCAGACCCTTTGGAGCTCCCGCCCTTGCTGGGCTTAGCAGGGCTGTAGGTCTTCCTTTCATTTAAGAAATGCTCTGTTTTTACAAAGAAAAAATTATGATTGCTATTTGGGGAATATACCCAGCATCAATATATTTATCCTTCATCTCTCAACAGTACGATTTTAATAGCACAGACTATCACATATGAATTCAAAACATTTACTAGCTTAGCTCAGATAGCACACTTACTTTTTAAACTTAAATATTCATATAATACTTCTCTGTAACCAGTTCAAATTAAAAGATCTGTCATTTTGTCCAGCAGTGGTATTACACTTTAATCCCAGCACTTGGGAAGTGGAGGCAGGTGGACAGCTGGATCTCTGTGAGTTCTAGGCCATCCTGGTCTACAAACTGAACTCCAGGATATCCAGAGCTACTCGGAGAAACCTTGTCTCCAAAAGAAAAAAAGAAAAGAAAAGAAAAAGAAAAAAAAGAAAGGAAGGGAGGGAGGGAGGGAAATATTATTGTAAACAAGATAGAAAGGTATGGTGCATGCAGAAGTGCAGTACTTGCCCACCAATGCACAAAGCCTGAGTTCAATCCCAAACAGTATGAAAAGACAAAGATTTCATTCAACAGATATGCTATAAAATTTACAGAGACAAAACTTACTGACTGGAGTATTTGCACAGAATTCTGTAAAACAGCAGGAAACCCACAAATCCTGAATTGCCAAGGTTAAAAGGCACTACTTAAGCAGATTTGCACCTATAATTAGATCTTCTGGAATCCTGCATATGTACAGGCTCCGTATTCACTGAGTCAACCAGCTATGAACAGAATATGTATATACAAACCATGTATATTTTATCCCTGACCACTATAACAATACAGCAGAATAACTATCTACATATCATTACATTGCACAAAAGTAATCCAGCTACTTTGAAGGCAGAGTCGGTAAGCCTGAAGCTCCCGGCTGGCCTGGCTTACTCAGTAGGACCCTATCTCAAAATAAAAAGTAAAAGTAGGGCTGAGAATATAGCTCAGAACTTAAAGCAGCATGTGCAAAGCCCTAAGTTTAATCCGTGGTGTTGCAAAAGAAAAAGAAAAGAGTAAGAAAAGGCGAGTGATGATCCTATCAGTAGATGGTCAAGACCATCACGGAACAGACCACCCAAAACAATCAGAAGAACGTCAGATGGTCTGGACAATCAGAGGCCAACTCAGTGACACCACCTCTAACATGAAAACTCAAGGCATTGCTTCTTTGCCTTCACCAAAATTACGAAGCCAAGAGTACCTGATATTCATAACTCTAAGTGCAGAAGTGCATACTCTACCAGCCAGATCCTCAGAACTGTTCAACTTAAAAGTTTTCAACTTCATAATAATGCAAAAGAAGCATGCATTCAGCAGGAAAACATAGCTAATTTTGAGGTTAGATTATACTGGATTGTGACTGTATATCAGCCCACCATCTCTATCAGTTCACACTCATGGATTCAGGACTCTATTGAGATACTGGGCATCAGCAGTGAGATTCTCCACAGTGTGCTATTCTGCTGACACTCAGAGGTATACCTGCACTTTGTACTATGACGTTTCAACTTCTGACAAAGTCCTGGGCATCTTTATCTAAACAGAGCATGCTCTAACAGTTCTCTGTAAAGTCCACCAAACAATCAGTGAAAAGAATGCTTAAGCACAGTTACTAAGTGTCCTCTTCTATAGAGACAAGTAAGTGCTCCCTCACACTCCTCACTAGCATTACCTTTATTAGGGCTTTTATGGTTTTCTGCTTTGTTTAGATCAGCTTTGACAGGCGAAAATGATTCTCCCTCTTCAGGGTCCTTTCGGGCCTAAACAATTGTAAAAAGTGTCAGAAGTATTAAGTAACAGGACAAGCGCTACCACAAAATGGGCTGTTAAAATGGATTCCGCTTTTAAGTTTAAGGATCACCTTCCAAACCAAACCAGCAAGATGCTATAATAAACTGCCATTCATTTATCTATAAAAACTACCACACCAAAGGCAATACTCCCTTACTTCATTTTACTGATAAGGAAACAGATAAAAAGTCACAATATGCCAATAAAGTATCTCCTTCCATCAAAGTCTCCTAAACCAGAAATGGAAGTTACTAGTGTTTTTTTTATCTCGACTCCCAAATTAATAGTCTTATGCAGCTGAAAACTAAAATAGAAACTAACACAAAAAAATGAAAACAAATTAAAGCCCAGTAGGAAAATAAAAGAGAAGCCAAGAGTGGCATCTGATGCCCGATCTCAGCACTGGGAGGCCGAGGGTTGAGCCAGAAGAACTGCCAAGTTTAAAGCCAATCTGGGCTACACAGCAACAGGCCACCCAGAGCTACATGGCAAAGACTGCCTCGAAAAACAAAACATAAAAGAGCAGTCTCTCAAAAGCACCAGTAAGGTTCTGCTTCCTGAAAAGAGTATTATAGTTATTAAACCCACATTCTGTAGAACTGATACCCATTACTCTAAAATAATACATTTAAAAAATCCCTCTGATAAGGAATAAAGTTGGAACATATGGTTTTGTGGGGAAAGTTCTGATTTGCTTTTATTTTCTTAAGATCTTTTAGAAAGAATAACTTTTTAAATGAATTTCCATACACACAAAAAATTACAAGTTAAAACGATTTAGCTAGCGGGATGACTCACTAGATGATAATACTGCACCTGCCTGGAGACCTAAGTTCTGATCCCCACACCCAAGGGTAAGCAGGCATGGCAGTGCATTCCTGTAACTGCAATGCTCGGGAGGACAGAAACAGGAGGGTCCTGAAGGCTCACTCACTGGTCAGCCAGCCTAAAGAAATGGCAAGCTCCAAGTTCAACTAAGGTAGAGAATCACCTCTGGCCTGCATGCGCACTTGCACACCACATGTGCACACACACACACAGGGCGATGCCATGGTACCTTTTTGGTCTTGGGTTCTTCATCCAGCATGGCTAATGTTCGAGCAAACTCCTCATCTTCATGCAGCTGCCTCTCCAACTGTGAAAAGCACAATGTATGCTTCATATGTTTAGAAAAAAATTAGAAAAATGTCCTAAAATAACAATCTTCCCACTAAACATTATCAGTCAAGTATCACAGGCTTGTTTCTCTAAAGCCAATTTTACATCTACAAGTATAATACAGTTGGGATGTTTCAGATGTACTTCTTCATTACATTTGTTATTTTATATGCAGGTACACATGCCATGGCAACGTGAGGAAGTCAGTGACCCTCAGACTCAGTAGCAGGCACCTCTTCCTTGTGAGCCATCTTACTGGCCAATGGGTTGCCACATTCTAAAGTGATATTCTGAAGTCACATTTCTCTTAATGGCCTTAGTATAACATCTCTTCATTGTGTGTTTGGAGTTTGTTTACCCTAAGGAAAAGCTCGTATGTATATGTCACCTATGTGGGTATGTACACTTGAGTGCAGGGACCAGATGAAGGCATCGGATCCCTGGAGCTGTAGTTACAGACAGCTGTGAGCCACCTGACATAGATGCTAGGAACCAAACTCCAGTCCTCTACAAAGGCAGTACCAGGTCCTAACTGCTGAGTCATCTCTCCAGCCTAGCCCAGCCTCCCTACCCACCCACCCTTTTTTCATGAGATGGGGTCTTACGATACAGCTCTGGCTATCCTGGAACTCACTGTGCAAACCAGACTGAATGCAAACTCAAAGATCTGCCTGCCTCTGCCTCCAAAGTGCCAAGATTAAAGTTGTGCTCACCATGCCTAACCTATCCTCTTCCCAGTCACCTTCTGTGGAAGGCAGGGTCTCATGTAGTCCTGGATGCTTTGAATTCACAAGGATCCATCTGCCTCTGCCTCTGCCTCTTCCCCAGCTTATTTATATGTATTTTAAACTCTAGAAATGTCCCTGGAAGGAATCCTAAGGGCTGAAATATGGCTCAGAAGTTAAGAGTACAAGTTGCCCTTGCAGAGAAACCAGGTTTAAGTTCTCAAGACCTATGTAGGGAGACCACAACTTTAACTCCAGCTCTAAAGAAACATGTGATGCCTCTGAAGACCCCCACAGGCAAATGGACTCACATACACACACATATAATTAAAAATAATAAAAATTAATTTTTTTAAAATATTCAGTCTATAAGAAAATAATTACCTGTGAGACACATAAATAGAAAATCTAAGAAATTTTAAAACTGTATCTAATACGTGGAGATCCCTTAAAAGTTAAGAGCAACAGATGCTCTTTAGAGAACCCTGGTTTGATTTCCAGCACCCACAGGGCAGCTTTCTTCCAGGCTCCACAGCATCAGGCACACATACAGTGCATACACATACATGTAGGCAAAACACTTATACACACAAAATACACTAATAAAAACAATTAAACTGTTTCCTTTATATACAATAGTTAAGAACACACAAATACCACCATTTTTCCTATCGGACCTCTATACACAGACATTCTAAGTACCTATCATTGCCAACTGTTTGTATTTTCAGCAAAACAGCTCTTTCAGAAGAGAATTGAAATAATGAAATATACTTATCATTACAAACTAAACATTTTCATGTGCCCTGGTAAACTTAACTGCCCATCTCAGGATCCAACAAAATCTTATATTGCTCAAACAAGAAAAGTCTGCAAAAGCTTACCCCAATCTGAAAGAAAATTGGAAGCTAGGATAAGCTTAATGAGAACTCAGTAAACAAGTTCTTCTGGTTATAATATGAACTAGCCACACTGGAAAAACAGCTCCCCAACAGAGGCCACATGCTTAGCATGTGCAAGACCCCGCATTTCATCCCCACTAGAAAAAACAAATACATGAGCTCATGCTAAGCAGGGCTATAAGAAAGCAGACAGGCCCTTAAATATTCCCTTTACTAGCATCTCTTACTGCACATGGACTACGAGTCTAACTACTGAAATCAGTGTGAACACCTTAATCACAGGAGATGCAAACTCTACCGGCAGTCTTCAGGGGTTTCTCAACTCAAGGGTTTCTGAACATGTCCACAATACACAACAAACACTAGTATATTTATGGCAGTGGGGATTCTAGGTGGTTTAGAAAGAACTGATATATTTCCATTAGAAAATTCAGTACAGTGGTGGCAGACCTTTTTAATCCCAGCACTCAGAGGCAGCGGCAGGAGGGTCTCTGAGTTCCAGGCCAGCCTGGTCTACAAACTGAGTTCCAGGACAGTGACAGATACAGAAACCCTGCCTCAAAAAAAAAAAAAAAAAAAAAAAAAAAGAAAGGGAGGGAGGGAGGGGGAGGGGGGGAGGGGAGGGAAAGGGGAAAGGAAAGGGGAAAGGGGAAAGGAGAAAGAGGGAAGGGAAGGGGGAAGGGAAGGGGGAAGGGGAGGGGAGGGGAGGGGAGGGGAGGGGAGGGGAGGGGAGGGGAGGGGAGGGGAGGGGAGGGGAGGGGAGGGGAGGGGAGGGGAGGGGAGGGGAGAAGAGAAGAGAAGAGAAGAGAGAGAAGAGAAGAGAAGAGAAGAGAAGAGAAGAGAAGAGAAGAGAAGAGAAGAGAAGAGAAGAGAAGAGAAGAGAAGAGAAGAGGAAAGGAAAGGAAAGGAAAGGAAAGGAAAGAAAAGAAAAGAAAAGAAAAGAAAAGAAAAGAAAAGGAAAAGTTTACTGCTGGTGATTATGGCATATAATAAAGACCCTGTGTTTTAACAGATGTTTAATGTAACTGTGGCATCTGCTACACTGACTTAAGTGTCAGATAATGGACATATAGCTTCCATGAATAAAGAGAGGTGAACTGGAGTGGAACTCTTAGAAGATGACAATTACTAACACCTTCAAAGTCTTTCATTAGACTAATAACTTACCTAAAGATTCTAAAAGAATGTGACAGAAATGGAAAATGGGACTGTGATGCTTTTGAAAAGAACTGGGTAACCCTCTATCATTTGGGACAGGTAAGGTTAAGTTAGGTTCCCTGAGAATGATTTCACAGGTTGACCTTGGCTATTTGTACTACCCTGATTCATCAGGATACCTGTTTAGAAATAATATAACTTGATATAACCAAAGACAGGAAGATATTTTTGGTTTTTTTGTTATTTTTTGAGACAGGGTCTCATTGTATAGTGTTGACTGGCCTGGACCTGCTATGTAGACCAGGCTGGCCTCAACCTCTTAGAGATCTGCCCATCTCTTCTGGGATGAACGATGTGTAACAACACTCAGCTAAAGAATGTTTTCAAAACATCATGTGTAAACTATTCTGCTCCTAAAATGAAGAACCACAACATGGTTTGTCCCAAGAACTACAGCTAGCACTGAAGACATAATCAGTTCTGGGAGGCACAACTTGAAAGCTACACATAGAGGCATTTATATCTCAATTTCAACAAACAGCAACAGTTGCTGGGTATGTGGAAGAGTCTGGAAAAATGGAACCTACAAAGAAACAACGAAACCTAAAGTTTCAGAAGATGAGCACTCCTGTGTGAACTACACACTCGTAGTCAGGGTCTGCAAACACCAGCTCTCCTGGTCTTTCTCCTCTGTTCACCACTCCCTAGTCTCTGCTAGATTTTCTTCTTCATCTCTAAATGTTAAGAACCCTGGTGTTCAATCCTGAAAGCTTTTCCTTTTGTTTACATTCTCTCCAAGGTGTCATATAGGTATAAACGTATTAAACGCCACATAAACACTAATGACTTCCAAATACACAGCTTCAGCTGAGTACCAGACTTGTATCCTCAACTGCCTCCTCTGCATCTCACCTAGACATCAATCAGACATCTACAACTTACCTGTCAAAATAGAACTCTTTTATCAAAGTTATTGTGTATGTCTGTGAGAGAGTGTGCAGGCATGGGTGTTCACGTGGAGATCAGATAACAACTTTTCTTCTACCTGTACGTAAGTTCCAGAAATCAAACTCCAGTGGCCAGGCTTCCATGTCAACCACCCTGAACCATCTAACCAGGCCCCCTAATAGAACTCTTAACGTCTCTGTACCAACTGGCTCTCCATCCTGTGTTCTGATCCTCATTCATCCAGGTTTTTCTACTTCAAGTCTGTCAGCAGCTCTAAGGCCTTGAGTCACCTCACCATCCCTTCCACTCCCTACCTGACACAACCAACATCTCCCACCTACCATACTTTAAACGCTTCAAGCTGGTTTGCTTCTGGTCATGTCCAACTACCGGGAAAGACTTGTTTTCATTACAGAAGCCAGTGTACTTTTAAGACCCACCAAGTCATGTTAGTTTATAAAGAACTGATGGTGCCCATCTCACAGAAACTAAATCTAAAGTCCTGACCCATCAAAGTTCTTCCCAAGGGTAGCAAAGACTCACTGTAATATACAGGATTTGTTGGTGGCCATTTCTCCAAATCTCCTAACTTTCTTCTCACTCATTTGTCCAGCCATACTGGTCTCCTGAGCACACTTCCTCCTCAGGATGCTTACACTGGCTCTCCTATGCTTAGTGGGAGCTGAGTAGCTGCCACTGACTCACTGTGCTTCGTTTTCTGACGTCACCCTACCTACGCCAGAGATGCTCTCACTCCTCTTCTCTATGCCTGTAATTACCTGGTTTTGATCTCCTTAAATTGCTCTCTATTTAAAATGCAATCGCCCACTACTACAGCAGTGCTAGGCTCAGTAAGTGCTCATAAATCCTTGTCACTTATGGACAGATTTGGAAGTTATCAGTGCTTACAAGCAGGTGTGTCAGGAGAGAAAGCACAAATACACAGGAGCAAATGAAGTTCCCAACCGAGCCTCCTAGCCACAGAGCTTCAAAAGATTTACATAAATAATTATCTGCTAGCCTCATCATATATCTTTTACAGAAATTTATATTCTCATATACTAGACTACAATTTATTTTACACCAAACTTCTAATTAGGTCAATTCAAAATTAGACTATAACAATTTTGAGCTAAGCATGGTTGCACACAACTGTAATCTCAACATTCAGAAAACTCAGGCAGAATTGTAAGTTCAGGGCCAGACTAGCCTACACAGTGAGTTCTAGCCCTGTCTTGGATGGATGGATGGATGGATGGATGGATGGATGGATGGATGGATGGGGAGAGACAGAGAAATGCCCTATTAAAAAAGAAAAAACTAGAGCAACTTGATTATTTGTAAATAAGTATTGAGTCATAACATCAAGTTATTCATGATAATTAAGTGGAATGGCAATACCTCTGAGTCTTCATCAAGCTGCAGCTGCTTGGCAATGGCCTCATCATTTAATCTGGAATCATCCGTATTTTGAGAAGACTGTATTCCAAAGAAAATCAAACAACATAAACATAATCTAGGCTAAAAGTGCTTGGGGGGGGGGGGGGGGCATCACTTAATTAAACACAGCAGTGAGAGACAAGTCTCTCAGTAATAGTCACAATCTACAGCAGCAACAAAGCCAGAACCATGGCTGTTCTGCTAACAGCCAGTTTCATAAAGACTAAGTATCCTGCAGACAGATATCTCTCACTTTGTTCTTTTGATATGTTCAAGAAGAGTGTGCACACACACTATAGTTCAACGCTCTGGCTTACAAAGTAATCTAAAACATTGGCCAATCAATGTAAGGGTGTCGGCTCAGTCCTGTGAAGGCACCAATAAATCAGCACACACTATAGTACAGCTTACACTGAGGCACCACCTTTATTGTACTTCATCTATATGCCCATTTTCTAAACAGCCAAAAAAAGACAAATCCAGTATAAAACTAGAGAAGATCAGCATAGCTGAACTCCGATTTCAAAATAAAATTGTGTACTTCTGTTTGCTAAAGTCAATAGTAAAGTAAGTTTGCAGTTTGAAAATTCCATTTACATTCTAAGAACTGTGACTTTCTCTTATAGTTTAAATGGCTTCCTGTTTTTAAACAAAAGAAAATACATCTAAATGAGGGCAATATTTGTCTATAATCATAGAAAACTATTTCATTACTAATAAAACATGTTTGCTCATTTATAATATCCCGTTTTCCTTATTAGCATCCATGCGTGGGTTCTTTGCTGTTCTTTCACAGTCTTACCATGCAGCCCAGGATGACCTCAAGCTAATGACCTTCTTGCCTCAGTCTTCCAAGTGCTAAACACACAGGCGCACCTGCATGCCCAGCAGTCCCCGCGCCCTCGCTTGCGTGCAGGACACTCACCTCTTGTCTTTTGCTTGCCACCATCTTCTTACTGGATCTCTGGACACTTTCAGTCCCAAAATAATCGAGCACGGATGTTGGTGTCAGCTTTATTGGTGACAAAGGTTTACTCTTCGTCTTAGTGATCTCATCATTCTTCTTCATGTTTGAAGTCCCGAGGGAACTATTTGTAGAAACTCCATTCTCTTTTGATTTGGAGGCTGCCTTTTTACATACAAAGTCATCATCTTCATCTTAAATGGAAAATATTTTCTGATAAAGCATAGGTCCTAATTATATAATTAATTACTTTATACTATTAATATATGTAATTTAGAGATAGTTACTTTACATAGTTCCTAGCATCTTAAAAAAAAAAAAAAATACCTTGGGTTGTTCTTTCTTCCTCTATTCTGAATTTAATAGCTCTTACATTTGCAAAGGCCAGGCCTACGGTTACATAAATACTCACAACATACCCATTATATACCAAACACTGAGGGTTCAACTAAGGGCTAAGAAACTACTTCAGTAGTGAAAAGATGTACACCCTGACCTCATGGAACTTGTGTTCTACAGGAAGAAACAGACACACTAGTTTTATACATACACACATATGTATGTATACACACAAATACATACACATACACACATACACACATTTTATCCTCAAGCTGCATGAAGAAAAAGAAAATCAAGAAAAGAGACTAAGGAGTGATTAGGAATGTAGGAGGCCTTAGAGCCGATCTCCAGTCGTGAGTCCCCAAACCAAGAAGGGGGATGACTAGAGAAAGGGGTATGATGAGTACCTGCCTAGCACACATATGAGGTCTTAGGTTCACTTCCCAACACCACAAAGGGAAACATTGTACAAGAAAGTAAGAATGTTCTTTCTGATAAAGCAATCATCCAGGAAAGCCCCTTTCTGAGAGATCAAACTCAAGGCCTTGTGGGTACCAGGCAAGTACTCTACCCCTTAGCTACAATCCTTTGTTTTTCTAAGACAGAGTCTATGTAGCTCAGGCTTTGACCTTCCTACATAGCTGGAGCTGACCTCCAACTCAAACCTCCTACCTCAAAAACCCTAGTGTGAGATTACTAGTATGACTCAACCTGACCTAGAAGAACCCTGAGATGAAGGTGTCTCTAGCAGGAACAGTCAGATAATGTAAAGTACAAGCACAAAGCCTTACAGTGAGTGTGTTCCCAGGTTGAAGGCAGTGCAGCTGCAAGAGTTCAGACAAAGAGGTACAAGTCAAATCCTATAGGACTTCCTAGGTGACAGAAACCCGGGTTGAAGCATAGAAGCCTGAGTAGCGTAATGTCGCACACAGTTAAGTCTTGTCCTTTGGAGAAGACACTGTAGAGGAGAGGCAAAGGTGAGGAGCTCACTCAGGAAGCCACTGCAGCTCCTGACAAGATGGTGCAGCTCACAGAGGTGGAAAGACATTCAGACTCTGGCTACACACATATTGAAGATTGATGCCTAACAATTATCTAGCTATTCACTGGGACTTCAAACTGTTTGCTTTGTTATATTTTATATCCTAGAAAAATTTCCAGCAGCTGGGGAGATGCTTTGTTGCTAATCCTAATGACCTAAGTTCCATCCCTGGTCATCTGGTGGAGAAAACTGACTTCCCACACGCTGTGTTCTAGCCTCTCACTGTTCACTGAGGTGCATGCATGCACAGAGGTAGGATACATTCTGTCTACCCGGAAGAAAGGAGCTTTGTTCTACCACATGCTCTATCGCATGGTCTTCCGCCTTGTCAAAAGCCTATAGACAGGACCAGAGAGAACCCAGGGCTCCTCCACTGCCAGCATCTATACAATAGTTTACAACCGGCTGTAACTGCAGCTCCATGGGATCCTATGCCCTCCTCTGGCTTCTGGAGGCATTCCATAGATGTGGTACATACATACATAAACAGGCAAACACTCATACACAGAAAAATTAAAATAAGTATATTTGAGAATTATTCTTTTTTAAAGCCCATAAATAAAGAGGCCACATAACTGAATCCTCTGAAATTATGAACGAAGTACTTTGTCATAGTGATGGAACTCTACCATAATACTGTCACAGGCACATCTGAAGACATCTTGTCATCTTGCCTTGATAAAAACAAAAACAAAAAACAAACAAACAAAAAACTCAAGAAAGAACAGCTCTGTCTCTACACCAACAACTACCTGTCTTTAAATCCCTCTAGCTTTTGGTTTCAAAGGTTACAACAATGTACTATGTGAAAAAAGGCAATAGAGGCTATAAGCCTATACAGCTCTGCAACTCCAGCACTTAGGAAACTGAGGCAGGAGCAATTCCAGTGAGTTCTAGGCCAACTTGGGCTACACAGTGAGACAGCAGCTCAGAGAAACAACAGAAAGAATACAGCAAAGTAACTCACTTCCTACAGGTTTTGCCGAGCCATCCTCAGGTAAAATAAATACTTTGCAGTCCTACACAATGTGCAGAGGTAAAACACGGCTCTTGTTGTCTAACAAACCTGATTTGTTTCTGTCTTTGTCAGAAGCCAAAGGCAAAGGTTCTTTCCTCCCCAAAATCTGTAATAAAACACTGATAAGCAGATAGAAGTCAGATATCTGACAATGATTTGAAAATCATAGGCAATTCAACACTTAAAATTTCCCTTCAGGATATCTGTCTCCTTGTAAAAACGCCACTTATTTTTATTTATAGACAACATAATCTCCAATGTGCTAACAATGACCAAGTAAACTAGCATTTTCCAACAGAGAGCAGAGGAATTGCCTAGGAGAGGAGATTGCTCTGCCACTCTGAGTTAGACATGGTCATTTATTTAGAAGGATAATGGGTCAAAGACAAAGGACTAATGTGAAGATCTGTAATAAAATCTAGTAACAAGCCAAGTAGGAAAAACAAATCTAAATCTAGAGCTCCTGCAGCCGAGTTTGGCCTCTGCAAATGGATCTGACTGTCCTAATGCTATGAATGCCTTGCCTTTGGGCTGGAACACACCAAAATTCAATTAGCAGGTAGATTTTGTTACAAAGATTAAAAATAACTGACTTAGCAACAAGTGAACTAACTCTAAGTAGGAAAGCCAGAGCGCAAAGCCTCTGCATGTATGGAGCGCCTTCTCCTCAACACTTCTCACTACCGTCTTGGATTGGAATGGTCGTTAGGCCTTCAAAATACTCGTTAATTAAATGCATGGAAGAGGCAGCAAACACCCCATTTCTGTTCATTCATGTGGTACATCAGTCTCTGCACATACGCAGAGAAACAAAAGTGATCAAGAAGCCAGGAGACTCATGATTTGTTATAATCCATTCAGAATCAAAATGAGTCAGTTAAACAGTTTTTTTTTGTTTGTTTGTTTTGTTTTGCGTGTGCTAAGAAATCACACTCAAAATTGAACAACCTGTGGGGAGAAGTGGCACAGGCAAGTTAAGACATTAAATAATAGAAAATCAGGTTGCACAAATCTACCCCAAATAAGTACATGTGTGTTTAAATACACAAGGTTGTTCAATGCAGCTGGACCAGACGGGGAATGGACCATTGGCTGAAGTGTTAACCTAAATACTTCACCCATGCTCAAAATCTCTAACCTTAGAGTCTTATATAAAATCCTAACATACGAATTAGTACTGATTCTCAACAAATACAATCAAATGCAACAGGCCGTTCTCTCACTTCACTTCAGAGACATCTGCAACAACCATCCCCCACTTTGCTGGCAGCATCTCTAAGCTCTCAAACAGACAGAAAATAATACTTGTTGCCTCATACACAAAATGACCTAACTCTAAAGTTAAACAAATGATAATAATATATCAATCCCTAATATTTTATGCTATTTTCCCAAATTTTCATCACTGACCTCACATAGCAATCTAGAAAATATAACACCTCCATTATTTTACCAATTAATACCCATCATATAAATACAATTTTCAAAGCACTGCCTCCAGAATCATTCTAAAATTAGCAATGAACAGGAAGAAAAGTAAAGACAAGGAAAAACCACAACTTCTTCAATCAAACAACAGCTCCTGGTGAAAGTGCATATGAGGGGTGGCCTTTAGCAAACAGAGTCAGGCCTCTCATTTCATTAAACCTAAAGTAAACATTTATCCAGTACAACAAGCATCTGTGTTTTTGTCAACTGAGAAAATTGACTAGTCAGTGGTTACCTATGAATATATTTACAACCATTTTTTTGCCTTTTCCTGTAGTTTGAGAAATTGATGTAAACTCATTTTTTAAATGTCAATAAATGAGAAGACAGATTTAATCAAAATGATTAAGAAAAAAAAATGTCCTAAAGCTGAACAGTAAGCCTGTCTATATAATAATATAAACAAAGATACTTTCTTCAGTCCTCATGATTTTAGAAAGCGTTACACAGAGCTCAAGAGATAGATGCTCAGAGGTCAAGAGCACGTAAGAGCGTCTAGAGGGCCTGAGTTTGGTTCTCAGCATCCAAAACAAGAAGGCTCACAACAGCTGGATGACCGGACCCTCTTCTGACCTCTGAGGGGACCTGTACTCATGTGCACATACCCACACAGACCACAAACATATGCATAAATAAAATCAACTTTTAATTATTTTTAAAGCACTACATAACAGAACTAAAATGTAGGTCATTTATCTGATTCACATATTTTAAAAGGTACAGACTGGGTAGTTTGGTGCACTGATAAAGCTCTAGTCTAGTGTGCTCAAAGCCCTGGGTTTCATTCCTAGCACTTCAGCAACAACCAAAACAAATCAAATTAATTTAGGTAGTTACCTGTGGGGTAGTTTTCAGGGGTTTGTTCTGGTCTTAGTTGTGCCATCTTTTAGATATAGCACTGGCTAGAATGGAACTCACTATGTAGACTCAGAGAGACACCCTGCCTTTACTTCTCCAGTACTGGTTAAAGGCTGTGGTACCATGCCCAGCAGCAGTGGTTTCAAGCCCACTGTCAAGAAAATGGTATGTTGGTGAATACCTGAAATCTTAGTGCTGGGAAGATGAAAGCAGGGGCGTCAGTCAACATCACCCTTGGCTACACAGCAAACCCAGACTGGGCTACAGGACACCCTGTCTTCAAAGTAAAATAAAACTAATTTCTACATTTCAATTTTATGGGGCTGAAGAGATGGCTCAGTGATCTAAGAGAACATAATGGTCCTACAGAGAACCCAGGTGCAATCCCAGCTTCCTGACAACCATCTGAAACCCCAGTAGTCCCAAGGGATCTGACACCCTCTTCTGGCCTCCTCTGGCACCAGGCATAAACACGGTGCACAGACATACAAGCAGGCAAAACATATAAAATGAAGTAAAAAATAAAATTTTTAATCACATGGGAAAATAGAATACTAAATAATACTAAACATCATAGTAGATGGCTGTAATAGCTAATCTCAACTGCCAATATAATGAGACCTAGAATCACCTGGCAGACAGGCCTCTGAGCAAACCAGCAGAAGTGTCTTCTATAGACTGAGAGAGGTGGGAAGACCTGCCCACTGTGAACAGGCTAATTTGGGGTGAAGATCTTGGACTAGAGAAAAAGGAAGCAGCAAGCTGACCAAGCATTCATCTCTCTCTGCTTCTTGACTGTGCGCACCATGAGATCAGCTTCATCATGTTCCTGTTGCCGTGTCTTCCTCACCTTGTCACCTCAAACAATCCTTTCTCCCTTAAATTGTCAGATTATTCTATCACAGCAACAGAAATGTGACCACGGTAATGGGCACACCATACCCCCAAATTTTAGCTAAGATAAGAACAATGCTTACTTTTACACATATATATACCGTGGGCTGAATGGAACAAGCACTAAGCCAAACGTGGTAGCACATACCTGTAATCCCAGCACTTGGTAGGCTGAGGCAGGAGGATTGCTGTGAGTTCAAGGCCAGCCAGTATTATATAGCAAGACCATGCTTCGAGAAAGAAAGAAAAACAAAATATGGGGGGGAGAGGATTGTCTAATGATCATAAAAATCTCATGTAAGATACTGAACATCTCTCAAAAGATTGCGTTAAAAATTATTCTAGCAAAAAAAAAATATGTGATCACAGCCTCAACTGAGCCCTTTGTATTCTTAAATCAGAAAATAAGGATAGCCCTGTTAACAGTTAAAGGCCACAGCTATCTGGCACTGACATTTTCAGGGGACTACTGGAAAGCTTGATCACATCACATCATCTTCACTTACATAACAGACCTACTACCATACTGCTTTAACCCTCCCACACATTCAAAATGTCACAAAGGTAAAAAGAACCTCTTAAATATTGTACAATATGCCTAAACAAATATTTAGCAAAAAGGTTAAAAATGCCAATCTGTCCCTGTTTTCAGAAGCACATCAGTCCTGAACTAGCCTGACACCCACACCATGAGAGGGAGTTCACCCTTGAGGACCAGGACCCAGAAGAACAGTCCAGAGACCTAGGATAGAACCAAACACAACTCACAACTGGACCAAAAAAAGTCAATGAAATGACTCCTAATGATATTCTCATAGATTGGTGCCTCACCCAATCAGGGAGGCTTCACCCAGCCACTAATGGAAACAGATGCAGAGACCCACAGTCAAACATTATGCAGAGTTTGGAATCCTGAGGAAAAGGAGGAAGAAGAATTGTAGGAGCCAGTGGAGTCAAGGACACCACAAGAAAACCCACAGAACTAACTAACCTGGGCTCATCGGGGCTCAGAAACTAAACCAGGAAGCCTACGACCGACACAGGCCCTGTGGATATGTTACCGTTGTGTAACTGGTCTTCTTGTTCAGTTGCAGAGTGTTTACCTAGCCAAAGATAACAATGTCCTTCCTCTGAAATATATAATTCAAAACAGCCAAGAGAATACACTCAGTATCTTACCTGTCTCAGAAATGTAAGTAACAGGATCCTTCCGAGAAATTTTACCAGGTTTAGAAGACAGTGGCAATTTTTCTGATTTCTTTTTGGCATTTTTTACCTGCACTGTCTCCTCTGATTCTGAATCTATAAGAGAAGAATTAAAAACTATGAAAGGAAATATTCGTGTATTTTTTAAGTGGTCATTATCAAGCAATCCCCAAGGAGCACCTCTTGATGAATTTTTACATTACTTTTATCCAGTAATAAACCATGCATTAGATTCCTAATGCATTTTTAAATAATAATAACCACAAACCAAGTGGCTTAAAACCACACAGGTGGGCTGGGAACATGGTTCAGTGGGTAAAGGCACTTGTTTTAGGCCTGATGACCTAAGTTCAGTCCCCCAGGACCCACATAATAGGAGGAGAAAGTCAACTCCCTCAAATTACCTGTCCTCCACAATATGGCACACACCCCCACAGACAGACAGACAGACAGAGAGACAGATAGATCCATCCAACACAAATATATTATCTTTAACAGTTCTGAGCAAAGTCTGATACAGGTCTCATATGGACAACAGTAGGGATATGGTCCTTTCCAGTTCCCTAGGGAAGAATCATTTCTTTGCCATGTCCAATTGCCAGTGGCTGTCATCAATACACAGCTCTTAACTTCCCATCTTCAAGGCCAAGAAACTGGGCATGGTGGCCCTGGCCAGGGAGACTCAAAGTTTAGGCTTGTCTGAGATACAAGTTAAAAGGCCAGCAAAGGCAACCTTAGTAAGACCTTGTGTCACTAATTTTTAAAAACTATTTTTTAAAGAGCTACAAATGTAGCTCAGGGGCAGAATGTTTGTGTAGCATGCACACATGCAAGGTACTATGTTCAATCCTTACACCACACACACACATGCACACACAATAAATATCCTCAAGCAGAGTGCTACCATCTCTCTAGTTTCTGACCCTTTTTATGCTCTTTATTTGGGGGGGGGGGGGGGTGAAACAGGGTCTCTCTATATTGTCCTGGAGCTAAATGGACCAAGATGGCTTTGAGCTCACTGGCCTGTCTCTGCCTCCAAGTGCTGAGATTAAAGGAGTGTGCATTCTTACACTCTAATCTCTCTCCAGATTTCTCCTGCCTCCCTACTCCTTAAACACATTGAACCCATCTTACTTTAAGGTCATCTGAACCAAATCTGCAGCTTTTATTTCTCTGTGTTCTATATTTTTAGATATTTGCTTTGGGATGAGCAAGATGTTTCAGCAAATGAAATCACCTGCCACCACGCCTGATGACTTAAGCTTTGCCTCCAGGCACTCTCAGTGAGAAAACCAACTCCTACAAGTTGTCCTCTGGCCTCCACTCGAATGCCATGGAGCACATGCCCCCCACACACACACATTAACTAATTAATGTACCCAATATCTGCTTTAACAGCAACACTGGAAGGCATTTTTTCTTTTCTTTTCTTTTTTTTTTTTTTTTTTAAACAAATTCAACTCTTAGAACCTCAGCTTGAAAAAAATTAATGGGAATATTTTTTAAAATGTGGGCTAAAAGTACAGATCAGAGACAGAGCAACTGCCTAACATGAGTGAGGCCCTGAATCTGATCCCTGAGCTAAACAACTAAATTAATAAATAAAGTAAATAAGCCACACTCAAAGCAAATCTGAGACATGCTACATATTCTATCCCTCACTAAATAAACTTTTAATACATTAAAATATTTATGTTCTGGTAAGTTTTGCTGTTAAAAAATTGTTCCAAGTACTACTGCTGACTTAAGCTCTCTTCACGCAGCACTTATTAATGTTAGAGACACGTGGGTCTCAGATGTTTGGAAAAACACTTGCATGGGAAATAAAAGACTTTTATGCCTTTAAAGGTCCTCAGAAACATCACCTGAGTCGTAGAGGATCCTCTTTTTCCTGCTGTGTTGCTTTGGTTTGGAGGCATCCTCTTTACAGGAATTATTAACCTGTAGACAGCAAGGTATAATTAGAACAAAGGAAGCCTATACAACTTAGTCTGTCATTCTCATTAGATTCAGACTTAGTGGCTGCCAACTGAGACAATTTTGCCCCATAAAGACATCTGCTGATATCTCAGAGACAGTGTTTATCACAAAGTGGGAAATGGGTTTCTTGTGACTTCTAGTACATAAAGATGCTATTAACATCATCCAATGCAACAGTTATCTAGCCTAAAATGTCAGAATGCTCTTTCTGAACAGGACAAGATCAGAAGTGCACAGGAAGGAAGACATACAGAAAAAGGTATACTATATTCAGTTAAATGTTCAGCACCAGCCCACAATAACAGAGTAAAGGGATGTCTGACATTAAAGAGTCAAGAAATTTATTAGATCTTGAATGTCCCTGAATACCTTGGTCTCCAAGGTGGTGCTACTGAGAGATGGCAGAACCTTTAAAAGGTAAAGCCCAGAAAGAGGTCCCTAAAGGAGAAAAGAGAACCCTATCCCTTCCTCTACCGGTCAGTGCCTTGGCCACGAGAGAACCATTCTACTCTATCACACTCCCAGGTCCTGGCCACGAGGGAACCACTGCACTCTATCACACTCCCAGGTCTTGGCCACGAGGGAACCACTGCACTCTATCACACTCCCAGGTCTTGGCCACGAGGGAACCACCGCACTCTATCACACTCCCAGTGTGATGTGCTGTTTCATCAGCAGCCCCACAGCAAGGAGCCAAGAGACTGGAAACCTCCAAGCCAAAATAACCTTTCTCTTTATATAAGTAAATTATCTCATATTTTGTGATAGTAATGGAAAGGTGCCTAACACAGAGAACCAAAAATTGTGATATAAAAACAAAAGTAAGAGCTAATCTGGCAGCCTGTCACTGGAAATGCACACTGAAAAATTAAAGAGAAGCCAAAAGCTTACATATATTTGTAAACTTCACATTTCTAACATACTCACATCTTCCCAAAATGCACAGGAAAAAAAAAGGATCACTTAGAAGATGGAAATATCTATGTATTGCTGTCCATTAAAATAAAACTTCAAAAACATCAGAATACAACTAGCTTCAAAAACTAAGACAAATGAACCATAATTTACAGCCACACAAAGAGCTAGGTCAGGAAACAAAAGTAAGGGCAGCTACAGTAACTCTAAAGACAGACACCTCAAAAGAACGGCTCAAATTCTTCCTATAAATTCTACCCAAACCTCCTGTACTGTTTCTATAAAATAGCTCCAAGTACCTAGAAGGTCAAAGTTTTAAAAGGCTAAATTAAAAGAATTAAACCAAGCCAGGTGGTAATTGCAGGTGGATCTCTGAGTTAGAGGCCAGCCTGGTCTACAGAGCAAGTTCCAAGGCAGCCAGGACCACACAGAGAAGCCTTTGTCACAAAACAAAAGCAAAGATTTGTTTGGCTGTTACTGCTACTGTTGCTGCTTTTAGTGAGTGCAGGTGTTTGCCAGCATATTACAGTCCGTGCAGTGTGCGTGTCTGCTGTCCACGGATCCCCTGTAAGTGGAGTGACAAATGGTTGTGATCGTCATGTGGCTGGAGAGTGGATAGTGCTCCTGACCACTGGGCCACTCTCCAGCCCAATGCCAAGTGTTGACAGTGAAAAGAGGAAGAAAGGGGAAGGGGCAACAGGACCGAGCACAGCAGGCGGTCCGCAGTCCGCGCTGGACACATTGGCCTATTACTGTCTTCCTCCTCCGCTAACTGCACTGAGATCTCTATTACCAACACTCCCAACACACCAAGGTCAGGAACCGGCTTCCTAGACGCCTCCCACAGCACAGACATGGAGACTGACCTTGACTTCCTTTACTCCTTTCTTTCCTTTGACAGCTCCCTCCGAAGGCTTTATTGTCTCACTCTTCTTCACTGTCTCACTCACGGGCTTTTTTCCACTTGATATCACGCCAAAGAATTTCCGAATATCCTAAAAACAGAAGAGGAGACATGTAAATACTAAACACATAACATTCTAATTTCAGTTACTAACAGAACAACTTTACTCGACTGGTCTAACCCAATCATCTCTCCAATCAAGGCATCTATTCAACAGCATCCTTTTTATAAATAAAAGCTACCTGATAAAATTACCTAATTTAAAAATATTTTTCTAATATTAAAATTAGAAAATTAGTAATATTAATCCTCAGAATGTAACCAAGAACAAGGCAAAAATAAGTAAGATTTTGATAAAGGGCTAGAGAGATGGCTAAGTGGTTACAGCACTTACTGCTCTTGCAAGGACCTGCATTCACCTCCTATCACCCACATTAAGTGCCTCAAACTACCTATAACAAGCACTTATTTGGAGGTCTGATACCCTCTGCGGGCACCTGCATGCATGTGGTGTGCGTAACCTCACACAGCACACATACACATAAAAAAAAAAAAATAACAGACTGTTTTTTTTAAAGAATTGCTTTTGAGGAGGCAGGCATTGGTGGTGCTACCCTGTAATCCCAGCACTCCAGAGGCAAAGACAGGTGGATCTCTGTGAGTTTGAGGCAGCCTGGCCTACACGTTTCAGGATATCCAGAGCTGTTAGGGAAACCTTGTCTTCAAAAAAAAAAAAAAAAGTTTTTGACAAACACAGCATGAGGCAGGTAACAGGCAGTGACTGAAAACGCACGTACAAACTGCACTGTCCTAGACGCCTAGACTGAGAAGTCACAGTTCAGAACACCCATAGCTACAGGAGACAGTCCTCTCACAACACAACCCAGATCCTTCCTAGAAACTAAGAAAGTTGAAAAGATTTTCTCTGATGATTCCTTTCGAACTGGCACCTACTATAATGTGCCCTTTCATTTACTTGACCCCGGCTACAGAAGTCAAATTAATCATACAAGAACTTTACAATACAATTAGCACTAAAAACAATCAGTTCCCTTATTTTTCACATATATATCTTCTTACCTTTCTTTTTTTCTCTTATTTTGTTTGGAGACAAGGTGTCACTATGTACCCTAGCTGTCCAGGAACTCACTATGGTGTCCACACTGGCCTCCAACTCCTAAGAGGTCCACCGTGAACAGAACAGATCTCAGGATCAGGGAGCCTGGGTTTGAATCTGTGCTCTAGTGCATTCTACTTGTGTGATTCCTGGACAATTCATTAGTGTCTCACTCCGTCTTTTCAACAAGAAAAACGCAATCATTATACCTACCCTTTATAAAGCTTAACATGGGTCTATTATAATATTGGCTCAGTAAAAAACTTCTCCACTTCATTTTTTGAACTATTATTCACTCAAATCACAGAAACACCCCCTTTTATAAACTGTTTATGAGCAAAGGTATAGGATTTTATATTTTCCTTTGAAGAGCCCATTATAAAAAAAAAGTTCTAGTTTAGTAATTAAATCTAAGTTTAAAAAATCTTGCTGTCAGGTTGGCAGCATGTACCTATAACTAGGAAGTAGAAGCTGAGGCATCAGGAGTTCAAGACCAGCCTTGAATATACAGCAAGTTTCAGGCGAGTCTGGGATACAGGACATTCTGTATCAAAAATTAAAACATAAGCAGGGAGCCAATGTGATGGCTCAGTACATAAACTGAGTTCAGTCTCTGGAAGCCATGTAAAGTGGGAGGGAAGAACTGACTGCTGGAAGTTGTCCTCTGACCTCCACCTGTGTGTAGCATATGTGCACCCACACAAACACACACTCACACAAAAGAAGATTTAAAAGTGAGTGAATAAAACACCACCTATTGAGTGGATACCTTGGCTATAAAACTCAGGACATTTGTGTCAAGTGGTGAAGAATCGAACAATAAAGAAAGCCACAGTCATGTATAATTTACCAAGAACTGGGCTTGAGGCTGACTACTTTATTGCTTCTGGAGGAAATGACAGTTTCTAATCAGTGTCACTTTTTAGAATTATACGGAGATTCTTCACTCAAATGGTGGGGATCAAACACATACTAAGGAAAGAAGAAGAAAAGGGCAGAGATAATGCAGGTGCTCCACGGAAACAGTGGAAGTCTAAGTTAGTAATTAGGGAGCGAGCAAGACGGCTTGGAGGGTAAAGGCGCTGGTCAGCCTAAGGACTAAGCTCTATCCCTGGAGCCAACACGGTGAAAGGAGAACCAACTCCACTGTCCTCTGACTTCCGCACCTAACCCACGGCACACATAAAGAAACAAATGTAAAAACATGGTAATTAAAGCCCTGGTTTTCAAGCTGTTTTACACCACGGACTAAGGAAAACAAACGCTCAGCTGATGAAGCCCTGTTAGCACTGAACACCGGTGTGCAGGAAGTCATTAATATACATCTCAATATGTATTAAATATATGCTACTGAGCCTACCTCAAATAAATCAACTAACTAAAAATTCTGACTACAGAAATGAAACAATCTTTAACAAAAAATCTACAATATCATTTATATATAAATGGGTTTCTATAAATTAACAAAAGACAACCAAATAAAAAAACTGAACAAAAGCTAATAATAGGCAAACTATAAAAAGAAATGCAAATACCAATAAAACATACATATACCTTTTCTCCCAATAATCACATTTCTTATATTTTGGGTTGTGAACCTAGCTTTCAACAGCTGAAGCATCTCTCTGGCCCAATCATCACATTTCTAAATAAATGATAGAGGATGGAAAAGTATGTACTGCTCTTGCAGAGGACCTGAGTCTGGATCTCAGCACCTACATCTCATGGCTTACAAATGCCTGTAATTTTAGCTCCAGTGGCTACAAAATCTGTCGAGCCTCCAAGGGCACCTGTACTCACATGTACACACACATGCACTCACACGTACACACACACAATTTTAAAGAATAAATCTTAAAAATTTTAAAGAAACTGAGCATAGTGGCACACATCTAATTCTAGCAGTCAGGAGGCAGAGGCAGGCAGATTTTACGAGTTCAAGGCCAGTCTGGTCTATATAGTAAGTTCCAGACAGAAAGAAGAAGAGCTGGGGGGAGCCAGGCAGTGGCTTTAATTCCAACACTTGGGGTGGCAGAGGCAGGCGGATCTCTGAGCTCTGAGTTTGAGACCAATCTGGCCTACAGAGCGAGCTCCAGGATGGTCAGGGCTACACAGAGAAACCAAGTCTCAAAAAAAAAAAAAAAAGAAAAGGGGGGGGGGTGAGGGGAGAAGGATGAAGGATCAGGAACAGCTTAGTATAACTCTCCTTTTTTTCTTGGTGAGTATAAATTTTAAAAACCAAGGGAATTCAAGCAATACAAAAAATTCAGGCAAAATGCACACAAAAGTTAAATTTTAACAGCAATAACTAAAAATAACATAACCAATATAAGTAATTTTTTCATGTACTACTTAAAGCAACTGAACATAGACTTATGTCTTTTGATGAGCCTATGAGATAAATATTTAAATACGGCAAATAAAATTAGATCATATTTTATAAGAAGTAGGATGAGTAAGACAAACACAAGGTCTTGACAAATTTGACACTTACTAAAGAGACACTTGGAATGAGTTGCTTCATTTTTCTGTCCTTTAGTTTCCTCATGATGTCACTTGCCTCACAAGATCCTTCTCACAATCACAGGTGGTAGCAAGCCTAAAACCTCTGAAATTGAAATCTGGTCTTCCACCTCTAAATCTCTATCCATCCTTCAACTTGACTCTGACTACCTACTCAATATTTCCATAACTCTGAGGACTGTGCAAAAACAGACATATTCTACCATTAGCAATCTTTCCCTTGACCCATTTGATCTTATATACTTACAAGAAGCACTGTGTCAGGGAAATCAGAAGCCAAGTGAGCACCACTGTATGAGAAAATGCCCTTGTGAAGCTAGTTTGGAGACAAATGAGTACATAAAGACATAAACACAATCTGGTGCAAAGACAACGGTACATACGGCCGTGAGAGTGCAGGAATCACCTGGTGCAGTACCTTGAGACAACACATATATTAGGCCTTTTATGACTAGTGGTGCATCCACTGATAGTCATCAAAATGTAAACTCAGAGGTTCTTCTATAGGTTCTACCCCAAAGGCTTGGGTACCCCAGATAAGCAGGGAATGAATATTCATCACGGGCTCAGACAGATTTATTTATTTATGGTGAAAATGACATTAGACTTGCTTTTATAACACTTTGGCTACAGCCTTCCTCAATCAGGTCCTCTGTCTCTCGCCTTCTCCCAAACAAAGCAAAGTCCAACAATATGCAACAAAGCAAAGAAGCCACTTTCAGGCCTTCATGAAAATGTGTGAACGGCGAGCAGGATCTGAGCTCTCTGCAAATGCAGAAAATGTACAATGATGGCAGGGTAAAGGACCACCTGCTGGTAATAAAGTTAATAAGAAGACAGTATCAAGGAAGAAACGGAGAAAAAAAAACATAGCCATCTCCAGGAAAGTAATCTAGAAACTGACAGGGAGTATATATGTGAATAGACAGAAGCGCCTCAAGAAATGGAAAGATGGCTGGCCATGGTGGCACACACCTTTAATCATTTCAGGACAGCCAGAGCTATATAATAGAGATCTTGTCTCAAAAAGAAGGGGGAGGGGAGGGGAAGATGGGCCAGGTGTAGTGGTACAAGCCTTTAATCCCAGCAGAGGTAAGTGGTTTACTATGAGTTCAAGGGCAGCCTGGTCTACACTGAGTTCCAAGCCAGTCAGGACTTCATAAAGAGCTTCTGTCTCAAAAGAAAGGAGGGGAGGGGAGGGGAGGGGAGGGGAGGGGAGGGGAGGGGAGGGGAGGGGAGGGGAGGGGAGGGGAGGGGAGGGGAGGGGAGGGGAGGATTATGAATTCAGGGTCAGCAGCAGCTATCAAAGCAATTCTAGGCTAGCTTAGTCTCCAAGAGACAGGTAGAGAACATCCAGAGAAATGGAAAAGGTGATGGATAAGATGATGAGTCGGGTGAGTGAAGATACTATCAAAGTAACCCTAAATGTGATGAACTACAGAGATCACTGCCTTCTTCACAGTTGCCATCAAGCTAAATCGCCACTTGGCCATTCTGTATCCTAAGGGAATCACTGTCCTCACCAAATTACAGAGGCTGAATGCTGCCGTCTAACACAGAGAGAGCCACTGAAACAAAGCCGGATTCATAGGCCTTACAAGTAAGAGGGAAAGTCACTGGGAGCAGCAGAGTGTCCTGGTCTGTGATGAGGATGCCAGAACAAAACCACAGTCAAAGACGGACTCACTAGAGAGCTCCATGGCTGAAGCATATGCTGCTCCTTTAGAGGACCTGAATTCAATTTCCAGCACTCAAAACCACCGTAACTCTAGCTCCTGGGGATCAGAGACCCTCTTCTGGTCTGAACACAAAAGCTCATACCAGCACATTCATACATAGTATAGAAATAATAAACCTAAAAACATAGGGTCCAAAGGCAGGCTCAGGCACAACTGAAAGGGTGAGCAGAGGTGTAAAGCAGGATCAAAACAGAATAGAAAGGAACAGGTGTCCTGCATGGCATTTCAGGAGCAATGCCAGATCAGCTTCCTGAATGGGCACCTGGAATGGCTGGAATGTGCAGAGTGACCTTGGTCTTCTTTCTGGATATGGCAGAGAAATAGGTACAATTGACTCGTATCTGAGCAACCCAAAGGTTATGAATCTCACCAGTAAATGTTCAGTCAATTTGGAGTAAAAGCAAACAGTCTTTCTGACAAAGCTCTAGGGATGTCTAGTAATGCAAATCAGAGTCTTGGCCACACCATCAACAGACCTGTGCTTTAACACTATCTCCACCCCTTGGCACCAAACGCAGCTCAAGGTGAAGGGCATTCATTTGAATCATGTTTTTCTAGAAGGAATTATAAATTTTCAACTTTTCACAGTCCTGGAGCTTGAACCTGAGGTCTTGTCCACACTAGACACATATTTTACCACTAAAGATACATTCCCAGACCATCTCTTACTCTCTATTTTGAGACAGGTTTACTAAGATGCACAGGTTGGCCTTGAACTTGTGATCCTCCTACCTTAGTCCTCTGTGGCTGCAATTACAGCTCGTACCTCCAGGGATGGCCCAATAATTTTTAAACTAAAAATTTTTAAAGGGCAGCTGCAGAGATGGCTCAGTGCTAAAGAGCACTGGCTGCTCTTCCAGAAAACCTGGGTTCACATCTCAGCAGCCACATGGCAGCTCACAACCATCTGTGACTCCAGTTCCTAAGGATCCAACAGCCTCTCCTAGCCTCTTACAGGCCCTGTATTCACACAGTACACAGACATACATACAGGCAAAAGTCATCCATACACATAGTGGTGTACACCTTTAATCCCAGCAGGCAGATCTCTGTGAGTTCAAGGCCAGCCTGGCATATTCACTGAGTTCCATGTGACCAAAACTACATAGTGTGACTCCATTTCAGTAAATAAATAAATAAACAAACAAACAATGCAAGAGGACATGTTAATTGCTAAATAAAATATTGTGTACTAAATCTTTACTGGGCATGGTGGCACACACACATAACCCCAGCACTGGGCTGAGGGCATAGACAAGATTGCTGGAGTGGGCTAGCTCAGGGTTCAGTGAAAAACCCTATCTCAAAAGAATGGAGTAGAAAGTGACAGAGCAGGACACCAGGCATTTTCCTGGGGACACAGGTATGCACACTTGGACACAGACAGACACACACACACCTTAAGATATTAAGTTAGCACTGTGTATTATTCTGAACTATATATATATTAGGTCTGTGTGCCTTACTCTCATTTCCTGTCATATCACTTTTAAGTAGGCCATTTATTTCCTCTTCCTTCAAAATTGGCTTTTAGCCAAACAAGTTACTGTAAAGAAATCAAAACCATCAGTACACACAACTGACACTGCTGATGAAGTCCAGCACCTGCCTCCACACTTCCCTGACAAAGATAGCATGAACTAACAGTATGGTCTGAAAATCTTTAAATTTTTCAAAAGCTCCACAGGGGGCTTGGGTAACTAACTGTACAGAAGACTCTATGGTCCCTCACTGATTCCTTCCTTCCCTCGGGTTATCACTCAATACTTCTAAAAGCCTTCAGTGGACCAGGATCAAAGCTTAGTGCTCAGAAGAAACCAAACAGGAAGCCAGGCTGTGGTGGCACGCCCCTGTAAGGAAGAGGAAGGTGGATCTCTGTGAGTCAGAGGCCAGCCTGGTCTACAGAGTGAGCTCCAGGACAGCTAGGGCTACTGTTTCCCTCCCCCACCCCCCCCCACCCCAAAAAGAGGAAGGGGAGAAAGAAAAAAAGGGAGAGAGAGAAACGAAACAGCAGTAAAGAAAACTGAAAGCCTCTGCTCATCAGTCTCCCTGCTCTTCAGTCCGTCTTCAGAAAACAAAGCCTGAGCCTAGAGGGGGGAGACAAGTGTGGACCTGTCCCTGCAGCTGCCCCTCACAGGCTCTTCTGACAATGAAAATCTTAACTGTGTCAGAGAATATGATAGTCTCTCAGTTAAACACTCTTCACAGAACTTTTCAGATTCCTGACCCAAAATTACCAGTGGACAAAACTGAGCACAACACTGAAATAATTACCTAATTTAGATCCAAAACAATAAGGTTTTTTCTCACACCTGCTTAACTGGGATAACTGAAGTTTCTGAGGCTGACTGTGCCCGACAGAGGAGTTTATTCGAGAATTCTGATATTTCCACCACAGCTAACACACTGAAGTTCTCATTCATCCTGGTTAACATTTCATAACTGATTTCTAATCATCCCAAAAAAATCAATTTCAACTACTTACATGACCACATAACTTAAGCCCAAAACAGACCTAATATACATAGTAAAACACCATGCTTCTCTAGGCTACCTTACTGTCATGGGGAAAAAAAGAAAAAGAAAAAGAAAGCCTAAAACAAGCAAACCAAGTCTCATCATGTGGGCCTGACTGCTCTGAAATTGGCTATGTAGAACAGGCTGGCCTCAGACTCAGGAGGATCTGCCTGTCTCCCCCTTCTGAATGCTGACATTAAAGGTTTATACTACCACCACATTCACTTATAAAATGTTTTAATAACTTAGATACAACATTATGAACAAAAGGATGAAAAAATATTTTAAAATTTATTTTATTTGACATACATGAGTGTTTAGCCTGTATGTATGTGTGTGTACCACATAAGTGCCTGGTGCCTATGGAAATCAGAAGAGACCTCAGATATCCTAAAAATAGTTATGGATGGATGTGAATCACTCTATGGCTACTGAGTATATGGTACTTGTATCCTCTGCAAGAGTAGCAAGTGCTCTTAACCACTGTCCCACACCAGTGGTTCTCAACCTTCCTAATGCTGTGACCTTTAATACAGTTCCTCATGTTGTGGTGACCCCAACTATGAAACTGTTACGAATCGCAATGTAAATATCTGTGTTTTCCAAAGGTTTTAGGCCACCCCTGTGTAAGGGTCATCCAACTCCTCAAGGGGTCAGGAGTCGTGACCCACATGTTGAGAACCATTACCCTAGAAAATGCCCGCAACTTTCACCTTCTTGGCTTTTTTTTTTTTTTAAACTGGAATTAAAAGTTTATTCACACATCAGATATTTATGGAAAATGTACCACATGCCAAACACTACAGCAGGAGGATCTGGACCACTGTAACCGCTCAGTGGATAAGGGTGCTTGTCACCAAGCCTGATAACCTAAATTCAATTCTGAAGACTCACACAAGTTGCCTCTGACTTCCATACTTGTGCTGTGGCAGGAATGTACACACACACAAATAATAAAGTAATTAAGTAGATGTGGTTGATTAAATAAACTGTGGCCAGGCAGGGTGGTACATTCCGGTAATACCAACACCTAGAAGATGCAGGCAACAAAAGGAATTAGTTCAAGGTCATTCTCAATTCAAAGTCAGCCTGGGGGTATTGAGATTTTGTCTAAAAGGTAGGTGGGTAGGTAGGTGGGTGGGAGGGTGGAGAGACAGACAGACCAAACAACCGACCAAAGTGTAACACAAACAAGCCTAGAAGTTGTTAGTCTCAATTCACAGACTAGGAAACTGAGAATACCAGAAGCCATTAACTAGCAAAAGTTTTGAAACTGAAAATTGGGGTGGGCAGTGGTGGTACACACCTTTGATTCCAGCCCTCAGGAGGCAGAGAAAGGCAAATCTCTGAATTCAAGATCAGCCTGGTATACAGAGAGAATTCCAGGACAGCCAAGGCTACATAGATAATATGTAGAACTTCTCAATGATAACTATTATTATTAAATAAAATGAAGATTGAGGCTGGAGGGATGGCTCACAGTTAAGATGCTTTCTATTCTTCCAGAGGACCTAAGTTAGGTTCCCAGCATCCCTACTGAGAGGCTCATAATCAATCATCTGTAACTCTAGTCTCCAAGGGCAACTCACACATATGGCATTCACTCAGACACACAAATACACATAAATTTAAATATTTAAATTGAAGACTGCCTTAAATATAGGAGGGAAATTTGCTAATCATCATTACAATCCCAGCACTAGGGAGTCTGAGGCAGGAAGAACAGGAATTCAAGACCACCCTAGGCTACCCTAGTGAAACAGACTCAACAGAAAGACAGACAGAATTAGAGACAGAGAGGTCATTCCCATCTTTAAGGTATAATTAACAATTCTACAAGATGACTGATCAGAAAGAAGTGTTGTCCAGGCAGTGGTGGTGCATGCCTTTAATCCCAGCACTTGGGAGGCAGAGGCAAGTGGACCTCTGAGTTTGAGGCCAGCCTGGTCTACAAGTTCCACAACAGCCAAGGATACAGAGAAACCCTATCTCGAAAAACCAAAAGAAAAAAAGGAAAGAGAGAGGGAGGGAGGGAGGGAGGGAGGGAGGGAGGGAAAGGGAAGGATGTGTTGCATACCAAGCAACCCAAATACAATTTTGATAAACACAGACCAAACTGAATTACCAGACTTGGTCAGGTACTAAAAGGAAGAGGGTACATTTTCTAAGTTTTAATCTGTACCAAGGCATTTCATTTCCAACTTGGTTTCACATCTATTAGTACAAGCAGAGATACAAAACAAAACTTTTTGCTGTTCCCTCCTAAACCCATAAGAAATGCAGCATAAGGGGACCTTCAGCTTCAGAAAGTCCGGACTATAACAGCTGATGCACATCTGCTCTGAGGCAGACACAAGCAGCTCTCATTACTTTTTACACTTGTAAGGAGCTCATCCACCAGATGGGGCAGATGAAAAGGAGGTGTGTGCAAACTATGTCACCATGTTCACTTATCTTTGAATAGTACAGGACTGTATGCAAAGTACAGACCAAAGTGCTATGGAGCTGCCAAAATAATACACACTGGTTTTACTTCTCTATTTTAAAATTAGCAAAGAAATGAAAAAAATTAACATTATAGACCACCAAATTTACAAGAAAAATTATCAACATACTCCACAAAACCTACTCAAATAATAACAAGCATTTACTTTAAATCACTAAATTCAAAACTTTTTTCCTTTTTTCATTTTTCCTTTTTTTCCCCTTTTGGTTTTCAAGACAAGGTTTCTCTGTGTATCCTGGCTGTCCTGAACTTAGCTGTAAAGACCAGGCTGGCCTTGAACTCAGAGATCCACCAGTCTGCCTCCAAATGCTGAGATTACAGGCATGTGTCACCAAACTGGATTTGACATTTTATTTTTTTTGAATTTGTGAGCGATATGAATGTTGGCTATTAAATAAATAGAAACAATATTTTAAAAAGTAACAAGGGAGGCTGGAGAGATGGCTCAGTGTTTAAGAGCATTAACTACTCTTCTAGAAGAGTCAGGCTCAGTTCCCAGCACCCACACAACAGCTCACACCTGTCTGTAACTCCAGTTCCAGGGCTTCTAACACCCTCACACAGACATGCATGAAGGCAAAACACCAATGAACATAAAATAAAAATAAATTATTTGTAAAAAGTAGTAAAGTCATATAAACAATGTGTATTGCTGTGAGATTTAATTGCTTAAAATATAAATGAAACCCTATAGATGCTTTTTCTTTTTTAATCAACAATTGCCTGGTATATTATTGAAAATATGCATATGGCTGAACTAAATGCAGGTCAGTCTTTTTTTTTCTTTTTTTAAATGTGCCTGGGTGTTTTGCCTACATATGTGTCTGTGTACCACTGTGTACCATACACATATAGTAATGCCTTGTGGGTGCTGGGAACTGAACCCTAGTCTTCTGGACAACCAAGCACATCAGTCTTAGAGGAAGCCTTTTGGATGGTGTCAGGTGCCTGAACTTCAGTGCCTCACTCTATGGACACCTTTACAACACTCTACAACACACCATAGCTGACTGTGTGAAATGTTCTCCCTGGGGCAAGGCTGACTGTACTGTACTGTACTGTACAGCCTTTTACATCTGCATTAGGATTTGCCTACTTACTTTTCTGGCTTTATCCTTGTTTTCTATCAGGTATGAAATATAGAGATCCAAGTTTATTCTTTATTCTTTGCATGAGGATCTGGTCTTAGCACTCCCCCCACCCTACCCCCCCTCCTCCAGACAGGGTTTCTCTGTGTAGCCCTTACTGTTCTGGAACCCACTCTGTAGAACAGGCTTACCTGTAACTCAGAGATCAGCCTGCTTCTGCCTCTTGAATCGAGACTAAAAATATGCATCTGTATGCCTAGCTTTGGCACCATTTCTAAAAATAGAAGACTACTGAATTATCTCAACACCTTTGTCAAAGGTCAAAACGCTGGAGACCTCAGCAGAAGTTAACCTTCTGTCTACAGAGGAGCTTCAGAAGAGAGGAACAGCCCCTCAAATGGTGTGTTATGTACCTACAGGCATCTCTGCTGGTCAGAAAAGTTGATACCTCTTAAACCATATTTACCAAAGGGAACTGTGGGCCAAACATAAGATCTACTATACTACATGTAACTTATGTACAGATGTTCAATAAGCACTCATTAAATAGAACTTTATTCTGGGGTGTTACTAGGCTTCTTTTGTGCTAACTGCTGGAAAACCAAAATACCAATATACAATTTTTAAACATTCATTTTCTTTATGTGTATGCTGTTTTGCCTATATATGTGCATGTGTACCACATACATGTCTGGTGTCCTCGAAGGTCAGAAGAGGGCTTTGAGTTGCCCCTGGACTAGAGTTACAGATGGTTGCAATCTGCCATGTGGAAGCTAGGAATCAAACCTCCACAAGAGCAACAGATGCTTTTAACTGCTGAGCCATCTCTCCAGCCCCAAATATATGCATGGGGGAGATTGTAGTCATTTTATGTGTATGTATGTGCGTATGTGCACATGAGCACAGGTGCCCTCAAAGGCAAGGTGCTTTGAATCCCTTGGTGCTGGAATTACAGATGGCTGTTAGTCAACTGATATGGGTGCTGAGAACAGAACTAGAGTCCCTCTGCAGAAGCAGTTGGCACTCTTAACCACTAAGCCATCTCTTCAACTTATCTACTTCTTAGAAACTTTCCCTTTTAACAAACAGTAAAAACTGATCAATATGGCCATTTTCTCTGAGAAAGGAGAATAACTCTGAGTACTGCAGAAATGACCAGGAGCTGGAGCAGTGGCTCAGCTGGTAAAGCACTTGCCACACAAGCATGGGGAGCGGAGTTCGGACCCCAGCACCCACATAAAAAGCTGGTGTACGGTGGCACACCTGTGATTCTAGCACTGGTGAAACAGGGACAGACAAGATTCCTAGGGCTCGCTGGCAGCCAGCCAGCCAATTTAGGCAGCTGGTGAGCTCCAGATTCTGTGAGAGACCCTCCCAAAAAACAAGGTGAATCATCTAGGGATAACTCAGTACAAGCATGAGGACCTGGGTTTGGACCCATGCCTTTAATCCCAGCACTCCGAGGCTTCCAGGACAGCCAGAGTGGTCACAAAGAGAAACCCTGTTTCAAAAAAGAAAAAGAAAAGAAAAAATAAAGAAAGAAAACCACAGCACTTCATAAAGCTAAGCAAGGCCACAAGTGCCTATAACTCCAGCACTAGGAGAAGCAGAGACATGAGAATTACTGGAGTTTGCTGGCCAGGCAGCCTACAAGAAAAACAACCACCTGGAGGGCCAACCAGAAACTCAATCTCAAGAAGATAAAGGGGAGAGAGCTAGACCAGGACACCCAGAATCCTCCTCTGGCCTCTACTCATACATAGAGAGAGAATAAAAACAAGCCTTGAAAGAACCTAAATGTTCAAAAAGTTCAGTTAACATCAGAATCGTCTACGCTTTTTTCCCCAAACTTTCTGAGATAGATGCTCAGGTACTGAAGGCTGGCCTGGAACTATGCAACAGGGGCTGGGCTTTAACTCCTGATCTTTCTGCCTCTGCTTCATAAGTACTGATTACCAGCATGCCCAGTATATACATCCTTATAAACTGATGTAAAGCTGAGCATAGACAGTGTCACATGCCTTTAATCCCAGGGGCAGTCAGGAGGCAGAGGCAGTCTGGTCTCTTGAGTTTGAGGCCAGCCAGGTCTCCATAGTGAGATCCAGGACAGCCAAAGAGTGCCTGTCTCAAAAAAAAAAAAAAAAAAAAAAAAAATAGACAGACTGGATATAGTGGTGCACACCTTTGGCCTCATTAGAGGCAACAGGAACAAAGGCAGGGGGATCTCTGTCAGTTCAAGACCAGCATGGTCCACACAGCAGTTCTAGACTAGTCAAGGATACATAGTAAGACCCTGTCTCAAGAATAAAACAAAAAGTCTATGTAATTTTCTAGAGTCTTTGGGGGGGGGGGGGAGAATGGACACGGGACACCATATTGGTAGTCAGAACAATTAATAATGCATTCCAAGTTCTAGAATCAAAGTTTATATGCACTGTTTACCTGAAATTTTGTTGGGATTTGTGTGTGTGTGCTATATGTTTTTACATGTTTGTTTGTGTGCATAATATTATGTGAATACATGTGCATATATGTTCACATTGCAGATGAAATCCAGAAGCTTCACTAAGATACTAGAGTATCTTCCTCAAATGCTTTTTGTTTTGCAGAAGTGTTAAGACAAGGTTTCACTGTGTAGCCCAACTGTCCTGGAATTCATTTTGTAGACCAGACTAGCCTCCAGTTCAAAGAGATCTGCCTGCCTCTGCCTCTCAAGTGCCAGGTTTAGCTCTCCTTATTTTTTGAGGCAGGGTCTTTCATTGAACCTGAAACAGATGATTTAGGAAGGCTGGATGGCCATAAGCTCCAGGGATCCACCTAGCTCATTCTCGAAGCTTTGAGGTGCTGAAGACCCAAACTCAAATCCTCATACTTGTAGGGCAGGCACTGTACCAACTGAACACTTCTCTGGTCCTTAACTTGTTTTAATTCTTTAATCACTTAAAGAGGGCTGGAGAGATGGTTCCGAAGTTAACAGCACTTGCTGCTCTTGTAGAGGATCCAGGTTCAGTCCCCAGCACCCACATGGCAACTCATAGCAACCTGTAACTCCAGTTTCAGTAGATCCAACACCCTCTTCTGGCCTCCTCAGACACCAGGCACACATATGCAAACATACAGGCAAACACTTATACACCTAAAATAATAATAAACATATATATTTAATAAACTTATAAGGACCAAGTTGCATAGCAACTCATAAGCTGCACCATGGGTACTAGGAACTGAACCTGAGTCCCTCCATAAGTATGTCATGACAAACCCTTACACATACACAAAAAAGTAAGTACAACTTTACTGTTGAATCATTCAAGATAGTTATATTCACTCCATCCTTGTTTTCAAGTAAGAAAATAGAAACTAGCCAGGCAATGGTGCTACACACCTTTAATCCCAGCATTCAGTAGGCAAAGGCAGGCAGATCTCTGTGAGTTTGAGGCCAACCTAGTCGACACAGTATTAGCTCTAGGACAGTCAGGACTAAAAAAACAAAAACAATAAACTTGAAAGGCTTAAACATAATTCGGTGATTGGGAACACTTGTTACACTTGCAGAGGACCTGGGTTCATTTCAGGCAAACACATCTAAGTCCCAGCTATCTATGACTCCAGTTTCAAAGAATCTACTGACCCCTTCTGATTTTCTCTGGGCCAGGACTGAATGTGATGCACACACTCATACACACAAAATAAGTAATTTTCTTTTTAATTTTTTAAATGAACTGGAGAGATGTGATTGAAGAGATGGGTCAGTAGTTAAGAGTACTCTGCTGCTCTTTCAGGGAACTTGAGTTCAAGCTCCAGAGAATTCAACAACCTCTTCTGGCCTCTGACAACACCAGGCATGCATGTTCCAGAAATATAATAGGTAAAACATACACATTACAAACTTAATAAAAATTTAATGAACTTGGGGCTTAGAGACATGGCTCAGAGTTGTTCTTGCAGAGGACCTGAATTCCATAATGCCATGGGCACACATGTGTACATACACAAACTCAGACACTCATATACACATAACTAAAATAAATCTTTTTTTAAAAAGCACTTTAAATAAATTTTTAGAAGGTATTTAAAGAAAAAAAAAAACCCTCACATATCAACCTGAAAAAAAGGCTGATCCTGTGTGACTACTATTACTATCCTTTCTTCCCAAGAATAAACAGAGAGCTGAATATTTTCTAACTTGGCATAACATTTCTCCCCTTTGAATGATGGCATCCTGAAGAATGCTAAATAATAACAAGCTGAAGAATAGAAAACATATGTATATATGATTGTTAAATATCTAGATTAACTGAACGCCCTTGCTTTAAATTTAAAAAAATTATTTCATAACTGTTTCCTATGCCTGCTGCTATTTCAATTTCGAGCTGTTTAAATGTCCACTATACAAAATTATAAATTAAAGTTGGGACTAGGATTTTTTTATCACTTTTAAACGGGTGATAAGAAATGACAGCTGTCAAATAAATAGCATCCCTCTGTATTCGCTGTATTTTCTATTCCTGATAAACCAGGTTATCTGTTCAACTCCTTTAAAGAACTCTAAATAAAAGTAAAGCAACTTCCTTATGTCATCATCAGTTCTCAAAACAACTGAGAGGCGCTTCAGGAAGAAGCTGATTAAAGCTGAAGGAACGAGCAACTTCTCCCTAAGAAAGCAAAGTGTTAACATTCTTCCTGGCAAAGCTTGCAGTCACGGCATTCCAAGTGAGATTTGGGACAATGCTGAACACGAAAGTAACTTTGAACGCCGTGTCCAAATCAACGTTCCTTTCTTCCTCCCTTCCCCCCAAAAGTCGGGGGTGGAGTGTGAAAGTGCCGCGTAGCAGCCACATCCCTGCACGCTCGCCCCGCACCCTAAGCGGGCCCCCCGGAGCACCCTGCACCGTCCTCCCCACCCCGTACCACGGTGGCGACGCGTCCACACTTGGCCTGCAAGGCCTCTGGGGCTGCACGACTTCCCAGGAGACTTACCATCGCAGCCCCAAGACCGACGAGGAGCAGGTGGGCAGGTCCTCAGCGGAGGGAATCCGTTACCGGGGCTCGGGATCCATTGGCGCCAACAACTTCTCCCGCGAAGTGGAAGAAACGCAAGCGGCGGCGCGCGACGATGACGTCAAGAGGCGCGCTCTCCCCGCGGCCCCGCCCCGAAGCGGGAGTTGCGTGCTGAGTTCGGTGCCGCCCTGGCGGCTGGAGGATTGCTTCCTCTGCAGGGCGCGGTGTGCACGTGTGTCCCAATCTGAGGCTGGCTTCCTCAAGGCGGGTTCCCAGGTGCCTCTCTTCCGCGTGCACGAGTGGCAAGGGCAGTGCTCTGTAGGAACTTCCAGAAGGTCTTACTCCCACCCTCAATAAAATGAAATGTATTCGATACACACTGCGCACATCAACTGCCCCCATCAAACTTTACTCTGATTTGTTTTATTTTCTTTTTAATGTTTGACCTATTGATTTTGGCTCAAACTAAGAGACTCATGGTTAGAAAACTCCCAGGATAAAGGAAAAATGTGTGTTACTCTTTACAGGTTTATTTATTGGCGGTGGAGTTCGCGAATGGTGGTCAAAGCTTGTAGGAGTCCTGCCTCGTGGGTACATATTTGTATTAAAGGGGCTGTTTACATTAAAGGAATGTTTACATTAAGTTTTGTTGTTCTGACAAAGGATCTCCTGTGTCCCATCCTGGTGTCAAAATTCCCTATGTAACCGAGAATGACCTTGAACTAATGATTTTTCTACTGCCTCCCAAGTGCTGAGTTTTCATGTATATATACCAACATGCCTAGTTGATGCAGTGCAAGGGATCAACTTCAGAGCTATTATGGAGGCATACAGCCAACTGAGCAACCCCGAGTCACAAACACTCTTTGTTCTAAAACTGCCAAGCTAGGAAAACTAGCCCCTTAATTCCTGACGCTTCATTAAATCGCTTAATGAATAGCTAAGTAGACAGGTGATTGTGGCAGATGCCTTTAATTCCAGTTTTTGGGAGGCAGAGGCAGGCAGATGTGGGTGAGTTTGAAGCCAGCCTAGAGTCCCAAAGTGAGTTCCAAGACAACCAGGGATGCTGCACAGAGAAAAAAAAGGTCTTAAAATAATAATAATAATAATAATAATAATAATAATAATGACATTATTCAGGCAGTAGTGGCTACACACTTTTGATCCAAGCACTGGGAAGGCAGGCAGGAGGATTATGTGAGTTCGAGGTCTACAGAGCAAGTTCCAGGACACCCAAGGCTTCATAGAGAAACCCTGTCCAAAAAAAAAAAAAAAAAAAAAAAAAAAGGAAATCTTTGAAGCGACACACTCATAGAAAAACTAGAATCAGGCGAGATTTTAGGATAAGCAAGTCTCAGCAGGGAGTGAAGTTGTTTTACTTTGTCAGGTTGCTGAGCTAATCTTGATATTTGACTCAGGTACCCCACTGCACAGGGGTAATCCTGTAGCCCACATCTGGCCAGCAGATTTCCTATTAATAAATAAGCAACTTGGTTGTGGAATAGAATGTAACATTTGCATACAATTTCAAGAGAAAACATGAGATTATCAAAGAATTTAGTGAGGAGAGCAATATCAAACTTTGGCCCTAGACTTTCAAATCTTTTCTAATCACTTCTGATTGGGTCGTGTCCTTTTATGACACTGTATCTACAAGGAGAGTAGTTAAGCCCTCAGGAATACAAGAGTTTGTATTTACTAGATATCTATTGCAATATGATTCTGGTTTTGTGGTTTTTTGTAACAGAACTTCTCTATGTAGCCTTTGCTGGCCTAAAACTCACTACATAGACCAATCTGTCCTAGAACTCCAGAGATTCACCTGCCTCTGCTTCTCCAATACTGAGATTAAAAGTGAGTACCACACCCTGCATCTTTTATAACATGTGCCTCGAATGCAGCTTTGTGTTCACGCTGTTCTAAGTTAAAATTCACCACTAATAATAAAAATCCCCAATTTAGAAACAAATGAACTGTTTCTCATGAGCAAGGCTTCACTGCCTGGGTCTCTCTGAAGACAGTCACTGCACTGTGTGTTCCTTATGTGACCATAGAGGAGTAATTGTGACTCAGTTTCCTCACCTGTTAAAGACAGAACTGTTCCCAACACACATTAAGTAATAATAACATTTTTGGGGGTGGTGGTAGTTATTTGATTTGATTGGAGTTTAATCCAAGCAGTCTCAGTATATAACCCAGGCTGGCCTCAAGCTTAAGATCCTTCTGCCTCAGCGTCCCAAGTACTAGGATTACAAACATGCACCACTATACATGGGTGATAATGCTGTTTTTAAGTCAACAACAACAATTATTTATTATTTATTATTATTATTGAGTTTGCACATGTGTGGCAGAAATGACCAGAGAGACCCTGCCTCATAAACAACGTAGAAGGAAAGAAACAATCCTCGAAAATTGTCCTCTGACCTCCAAACACACTCAGTGGCATGAGTGTGCTCACACCCAGAAATACAAAAAATAAATAAATAAAAGTAAATCTGAAAAGTCAAATAGGAGAGTATTCCAAAATTAGAATTGCCTATACAAGTGAAATCATTGGTTTTGGAAGACTAGGTCTGTTTTATTCATTGAGAGAGCAATAAAAGTCTGTGATCCAAATTCCTGGAAAGGTGTACACAGTAGATATATGGTACAATTTTGTTTGTACAACCTTAGAGAACCTTAACAGATGTATAATATTCATTGTGTTGTAACTCAATGACTAGGACACATAAAACTTTTATATGACAGCTGTGACGGCACTCACATTTAACCCCGGCACTCAGAGGCTGAGGCAGGCAGCTCTCTGTGAGTATAGGACATCATAGTGAGGCCCTGACTCAAAACAAAAGGCAAAACCTGAGGGTTGCTGCTCTTACAGAAGACCCACACTGTGTTCCCATCACCCAAATGCAAATGGAAGCTTACAAATCCCTGTTCCTAGGAGTTTATTGTTCTCATCTGGCCTTCCCGGGCACTGCATGTACATGGTGCACATACCTATACACAGATACGCATCTACATGTAATTTTAAAATAAAATAAAATCCTAACCAGCAAGACAAAAAGAAAACTTGCAAGTGGGTCTAGTGGCTCACACCTTTAATCCCAGTGCTTGAGAGACTGAGGCAGGGTGATTTCTAGGAATTCCAGGCCAACCTGGCCTTTATAGCAAGTTCCAGGAAAAGCCAAGGCTACATAGAGAGAGCAAGTCTCAAAAATGAAAGAAAAAGAAAACATGTCTTATTTTTGGCATTATATTATTCTCAACACCTTTCTCTTTTCCTTTTTGAGACAGAATATCAAGTATCTTAGGTTGGCCTCAAACTTTCGATGTGGCTGAAGCTGATTTGAATATCTGAGCTTCCTGCTTCCACTTTGGAAGTGCTAAATCAGATTAGAGTCCTGCACCACCACACTCATTTTATGCCATGCAGGAGATCAAAACCACAACTTTTCTGCAAGATCAGCAAATGCTCTTCACTGCTGAGCCATCTCTCCAGCTACTGTTCATTGTTGTTTGTTTGACTGGTTTTCTTGTAATGATCCAAGACTTAAGATGAAAAGATATTTGAAGTCAAGTATTACATATTGGATCTGATTCCATAGTGCTCACTGGCTTCATCTTAGTCTTTCAAAAAAAGGCTGTGGGGGAAAAATTAACTTTGTCAACAAAACCAAATCTGTGAAAGTCAGAGCTCTTTTCCTTCCCACTTAAATCACTGATAGAGAAATCCACTACATTCCATGAAAGACTCTTTGTCCCAAAAGTTAGAATATTGATATTAGAATCTTTGTTTCTTAACTTGTGAGTAGTTGGATCTACTGCTTTCTAATGCACATACATGACTCTCGTCTCTCACAGAGAGGTAAGGCTGTGCTCTGAAACATCTGAAGGCACATGAGCTGATTCTTGGCTCTCCTTTGTAGTCTAATTGCAAACAACTCACGTGATTAAAATGACTGCTGCATCAATGTCTCTGTCTTCTGTTAACTTATCTAGGCCAGAGGATGCACTCCTGACTCACTTTGAAACCATCCCCTCGAGAACACAATGGTCACATTGTCTTTCACTGACTTTGAACAATCAACAGAAATCAATTGAATTTTCACTGTGCTGCAACTAAGTGACCTTCCACCCTCTGGATAAATATTAGCATGTCCTGCTTTGTCAAGATCTATTGGAACATTTTCCTTCTAGACAACATTCTGTCAGGCAGCTTCCCTAGAACTGTAGGTCCACAGTGTGTTGACCCTGAAGCCATTTAGGAACAGGACCATCAAAACCTGTCACCATTAAGGTACAAAGATTCTAATTTAGGAAATAAGGTATGAACTATATTAATTATCTCAATTCCTATATGATACCCAATTAACATTAATATATTAACACTTGAATGATCTAGATCTGTGAAGACTTGCCTAGTAGTTTTTATATCCTATAAATGATAGGGAATTTCTGCCAAACCAATCTGCACATTCACATATTTCAAAAGAAAATTTTCCTTTTAAAATAATAAGATAATAAAAAGTATGTTATTTCACTGTTACACTTATTTGATTATGTATATAATCCCAAAATATAATTTTCTAAGATAGTCATTAGTCATTGTTTTTATTTTGTGTCTTCGGTTCTAGGGATCGAGCCCATGGGTCCTCTCACATGTTATGTATCACTTCATTGTTGAACTATAGCTCATCTTCTCTGTTTTATTTTGTGTTGGAAGGCTTGGAACTTATCGAAGACTTGTTTTTTGTTGTTATTGGTTTAGGGGAGGGGTTGTTTACCTTCTAGCCCAGGTTGAACTTGAACATACTAGGTAGACAAGCATGACCTTGAACTTCTGATACTCTTAGCTCTACTTTCCAAGTAGCTGGGAATAGAGGGCAGTGCCACCTGGCCCAGCTCTCACACGAAGTTTTAAGGGCACATGTAGACAGAGAAATAAATGTTCCCAGCAGTAATTTGTAGTGATAGCAAGATTTATGAGTAGTGTAATCTTCTTCTCCATGTGCTGTAAGGCATGCCAGGATTGGTGTAATTCATAGAAATAATGTGAGATACTGCAAACGAAGGCAGTTACTGCTACTTTCTTGCAAACTCCTGCCAAAGGAAGGCCAAGCACATATGGGATACCATGGGCCCCTCAAACCTCCTTGATTTTAGGCCTGTGTCTATTAATGTAGTATGCATATCTATGTACATAGATATTGGAGTCTGTGTGTGTGTGTGTGTGTGTGTGTGTGTGTGTGTGTGTGTGTGTGTGTGTGTGTAGGTTCACATACACATGTGCTAAGGATGTAGGGACCTAAGACTGATATCAGGAGTCTCCAGGGATTGCTCAAATGAACCCAGAGCTCAGTAATGTAGCTAATATAGCCTGTTTGCTTCTGGTGCCCCCTGCCTCAGCCTTTGGAGACATAAAAATACAGGGGGGCCACCATCCCCACTGTACATATACATAGGTTTGGGGTATCTAAACTCTGGTCCTAATGACTGTGTCCTAGCCCTTTACCTGCTGAACCATCCTTCCAGCCTGCTAGAGTCCTTAAGTATCTGAAATCCTGTTGAGTATGGTGGCAAACACCTGTGGTCCCAATAACCAGAGGCTGAGATGGGAAGATACATCCCTTGAGTCCTAGAGTTCAAGGCATCTCACAGATACCAATAACACAACATAACAATACTTCATTCCCAAAAGAAAAAGAGGAAGGAGAAGAAGAATGAAGAAAAGTAGAAAGAAAAGAAGGAGAGAAGGGGGTGGAACAGTCAGAAATAGGCAAGCTCAGAATCCTCATTCAGAGTTTAAAATCTTTTCAATAAAAATAATTTTGATTCCATAGACATCTTTCCAGTCATCTTTCTTGACACACAGTTAAAATAAAATTGAATATATCACTTCTATTTATACAGAGCTGTAGGCGGAGTTTACTTAGAAGGCACCAATACCAGATAGATATTTATTAAAATATAAATCAGAACTCACGGTAGAGGTAACAGATTACAGTAGCACCTGAACAGGGACTGGAGTCTGGAACGGTGGATGAGTGATGGACAGACGATGGATTCGGATCCTCTCTCCAACAGCCAGGAACCAGGAAGAGAGCCCCCTCGTGTTCCAGCAGCCCCTTATCAATCGGGTTTCCACGCCCCCCTTCAGGGGCCTGGGGCTCTGGATAAGCATCTCTGGACCTTATCAACTGATACCTGAGTCCCGCCACATCTCCCCCTTTTGTCTAACTAAGAAGGTTCTAAACTAAGGCTATGTACAATAGGAATTATTATGAGGTAGTATCTAGGAGAGGATAAAGTAAAAATTCCAATCAAAACCTAACCTATATAAGGTACATCAAATAGTTCTAGAATATTGGTAGATGGTAGGGTGTATAGATTACTTCAAAGGGTTAATCTGGGAAAGTGAAAATTCAACACCTGAGTGTTCTTATCTAAGGGATAATAGGGTGATAACCTTAAATACCCATTCTTCAACCTCTTCAAGACCTGAGAAGGAAGGTGAATCACCTGAAAGTCAGAAGTACATGGAAGTAGAGGCTTCCAAAATTTGGGAGAGGACAGCAACACAGCTACCTGGACAATCACCTCTGGTTTTGTGTACCGTTAGAGCATCTATCATATTGGCTAAAGGCCTATGGTATCTGACAGATCTTTTTACAAGTAGGCCAATTTTAGAGGGACTGTCTCATCCTTTCCAGGCAGGTTTCGTCAGTCTCCATCCATCAGCTTGTTCATCCAGCTTGACACCATGTGTGTACTGTCAGCAATCAAGGTAAGGTCAGTTCCTTACTCAACCGGCCATTATCTGACAAAAGGACAAACTCCAATGGAGTATCCTCGATGCTCAACATCTCGTGAACTGAGCAATGACACCAGGAGTCGTCGTGTCTTTCGTGGCCGAATTTTAAATGTTAAATGCCATATTCTCTGGGTCTATGAAATGGTAGAAGATTCCTGTCTGTCTATGATATTCTAACCTGTATCCAATATGACTGGGATATGATAACTTAAATAATGTTGACTGCAGATCTTATCGTCTTAAGGAATAAACCCTGTACTAAAAATTAGAATACCTATATAAGGGGTGTACAATCCCTGAACAATGACCTTTAGTAGAACTATTGAACATTAGCCAGGGATATATTACCACGTAAAGTGGCCACAGCATTTTATATATATATATATAAATACATATATATCATCTAAACAGAGGTATATAGAATATCTTGTGCATATATCATAACTAGTGCAATCATACATTATATCTAGTATAGTTAAATGTAGGTAGTAATTGCATACTATACATGACAATGATGTGCAAATATTTTAAACAAAGGTAGAAGCATATATAAAATATAGCAATTTCAGATTCAGTTTTACATAATAGTTACAGATTCCGATTTATATCGAAGTACAAGTTGCTTTGATTATATAAAGCAATCTCAGATTAAACTTTGTACCAATGTACAAATTATCACAATTAAACATATAAAATTATTTCACATTTGTATCAATATACAAATATCTATGCCAGTGCAAATTGTCTTTAGCTTAGCCCATACATTCAGCTAGAATGGTGTATATATAGGTAGGTAGAACAGTCTACCTTTATCTATCCTATCTATCTCCCCTCTCTTCTTCAAAAGAGATCTTTGATGCTATATTATAGTTTTGTCTTTTACCCAGTTTTAACTTATAACTATTCCATTAGAATAATAGTTACCCACAACCTTCAGAGCATAAAACTTATTGGGAAAGGGGGCGTAGTCTTTCATAAGGTTGCTTCCTGCTGACTTAAGGGCGATGGCATCTCTTTGGGATCCTGTAAAAGCTAAAACAATGGTTAGTTCTTAATGGAATGACCACATACATCTATAACCATTCTCAGAATAGCGGTTAACTCCATCTGGAAACCTAATTAGCAGTGTGATCTGAAGGATAATCATAAAGAGCTATCTTGCAGCTGTTTTTGAATTATCTATTTCCTGGAAACCAATATTGATTGGTGCGCACCAGGTTCTTGATTTTTCTATTTTTGTCTCTGTCTGTCTGTCTACCTGTCTCTTATTCTCTCTCTCATACTCTTCCTTTTATTCTTGTTTTACTAGTAGGAGTTGTTGCGGTGGGGGCCCCATCTCGGTTCCAGATTCTTTGTAGAAAGCTGATAGGAGGAAACATTATTTACAACGGAAAACTTAAGCATTGTTGATACTCAAAAGATATTTATATCTTTTATGACTTTATGAGACTGTATGCAGACAGAATGAGATGTTTGAAAGGTACAGAAACAGAGAGGAACAAGGTTTAAGATGAAGTCACAATAATATTGGTCCCTAAATATTCTGTCTTCTGTCTCACACCAGGTGGCTTTTCTGATATGAGATGGAATTTATCACATTTTCTTTACCAATATGCTTGGGTGTAGAGAGAGAGAAAGCCACTTGCTCCCAATCCAAGTCCAGCCCTATTAATAGTCAAAATGTTTCAAATGAACACGGATCAGATATGAATTAATTAATATATTTCTTTAAATTTAAATATTTATTTATTTAGCAAGTTGCAGGACAGCCATGGCAGGACCAGAAAGATGGCTCAGTGGGGAAAGGTACTTGCTATTTAATTCCATCTCCAGGATCCACATGATGGAAGGAGAAAACCAGCTCCAACAAGCTGTCTGTCCTCGTACATACAATGCACCCACACAAAGCCAAAGACACACGGAGAGATGCATACAAATAAATGTAAAAAATAAAACGAGGCCTGGAGAGGTGGCTCAGTGGTTAAGAGTACTGGCTGCACTTCCAGAACTCCTGAGTTGGGTTCCCAGCACCCACTTGGTGGCTTACAACCATCTGTAACGAGATCTGGTGCCCTCTTCTGGCCTGCAAACAGAACACTGTACACATAATTTAAAAAAAAAAAAAATCATAAAAATGAAATGGAAAGGCCTCAATCATATAAAGTTTGGTTCGCTAACACAGAGAAGAAATAATATATTCATTTAAACTGTCAGTTATTGCTTCAAAAGCTGGCTTTGTTTTAGAATACCTCCCATTAGTGGCTCACTCCTTTTAATCCAGTTTAGGGAGGCAGAGGCAGGTGAGTCTCTGTGAGTTTGAGGCCTAACAAAAGGAAGCCTAACAAAATTTTCCACAAAATATGCATTAGAAAAATCTTCTAAAACGTGGATCTTCATTAGCTGGAGGCCAGCCTGGTCTATATAACAAGACTGTGCCGCAAAAGAAAAATGTTTCAAATGAACACAGATCAGATCTGAATTAAAGTATATCCTTATATTTAAATATTTATTTATGTATAAATAACAAATTCGTTTATAATAATAAATTGGAGGCCAGCCTAATCTACAAAGCAAGCTCCAAGACAGTCAGAGGTACATAGAGACATCCTGCCTCTAAATAAATAAATAAATCTTTTTAAAAAGGCTCTGCCCTCTAGATTGTAAAATATTATTACATCTGATTTTATGCTTTCATATAAATATCTTTCTTAAACTGTCCTTGGGCCTCCATAGGCATATACATCCAAACAAAAGGTTTGCTGTTTTATGGATATAAAAAACTCCTAATTCAGGTCTCATTAAGAGAGCTTGCTTGCTGCTCTTGCAGAAACCTGAGTTCAATTTTCAGTACCTATGTCAAGAAGTTCACACTACCTTTACTCCATCTCCAGAGGACCTGGTACACCCTTCTAGCTTCCATAGCAACCCACACATATTTGTCATATACATTCACAAACACACATACATAAATAAAAATAAAAACAAGTCTTTTTTTTAAAAGAGTTCATAATTCACTAGAAAAAGATACCAAGGAAAGCAGAAAGAGCTAGTGAATTGGCTGATCTGGTAAAGTTGCTTGTTACCAAGGGTGATGACCTGCATTTGATCCCTGGGACCCACTGGTAGAAAAAAACTGATTCCTCCAAATTGTCTGACCTTCACATGTGTGACATGGTACAGGTCTGTGTCTCCAGATGTGTACATGGCACATTTTTTTTTAAAAAAGCAGACAATAGACATTGGAAGACTACTCACAAGAGAAGAAATTTAAGATCAATAAAAATATAAAAAGATGTCCAAGATTTTCAGATAGTCAGATAAATGCACAAAAATTCTAAGCTAAAAAGCTATTTCTCAGCATATCAACAAAAGATGAGATTGCTAGTAATTCCCACTGTTGAAAAGGGAACGTGTTGCCTTCTCTGCTAGTGCAGAGTTTAAACTGATAATGTCCTTTTGCTGGGCAGTCAAAAAGAATCCATGAAGAGATGAGCTACTGCCATTAATCTCAGCATTCAAGAGGCTTAAGAGTCTCTGTGAGTTCAAGGGCAGCCTGGTCTACATAGTGAATTACTGGCCAGCCAGAGCCACACAGAGAAAGACCTTATCCAACCAAAAGAAGGAAAGGCAGGGAGAAAGAGAGGGCAAAGTCCTGCATGGTGGTACAACCTGTAATCTCAGCACTTAGGAGAATGGAGAAAGAGCAGGAGCAGAGTTCATCCTCTGCTACACAGTAAGTTCAAGGCCAGCCGGGCTACATGAAACCCTGTTCTCCTCATCCCAAAAGAAATATCAAGTGTCCATTTAGATATGTTAAATCGGTTTCCAAGGGCAAAAATTAAATATGGTAAAAATAATAATAATAAAATAAAATAATTTTAACAATTAAACTTCCAGGCAATAAGAAGGTGGCTCAGTGGATTGAAAGCATTTGATAGCAAGCCTGACTACATGAATTCAGTCTCTAGGAACTACGTGGCAAAGGCAAAGAACCAATTTCCACAAGATGTCTTCTGACCATGTGTGTGCTATGGTACATACGTGTGTCCCCACAGGAAAGGAAGGAAGATAGGTAGGTATGGGGGTGCATTTATGACAGGGTTTCTCTGTGTAACAGCCCTAGCCATGCAAAAACTTGCTTTGTAGTTTTGTAGACCAGGCTGACCTCAAACTCACAAAGATCCTCCTGCCTCTGCCTCCTCAGTACTGGGATTAAAGGCATGCACCAACACTTCATGGCATAAATGTAATTTTTAAAAATTAATAAAACAAGATAATATATAACTAGCAAGGATCTTATAATTATAATTCTAGGATATGGCCTTTAAAGAAAGCAGAGATTGAAACAGACCTGTGTTTATGCAAATTGATAGCAATGCTATTTATAAAAGGTAAAAGAGCCTAAATAATTTTCTAAAGTCTTTAAATTTTTTTAAATCTGTGTGTGTGTGTGTGTGTGTCTGTTTGTGTGTGTGCATGCGTGTGCATGTGCCACGTGTTTGCTGGTGCTCTGGAAAGAAAGAAGGAGGCATCAGATCCCCTAGAGCTGGAATTACAGACAGTTGTGAGCTGCCTGTCACGAGTGCCCATAATTGAACTTGCATCCTCTGGGAAAGCAGCAATTACTCTTAACTGATGAGCCAGCTAGCCAGCCCCATATATGTATGTTCACAGGTAGATGAAATAAAACGTGCTGCACACCTACAATGCAATATTTAGCCATAAACAGGACAGAGAAATCAAGTACAGTTGTGCTCACCTGTAATCCCAGCCTTTGGAAGTGAAGGCAAGCTAACAGGAAATTAGAGGCTAGCTTGGACAATATAGTGAGTCTGAAGCCAGCCTGGGATAATATCATGACCTCATCTCAAAAAAAAAAAAAAAAAAACACTTAAAAATGAGAGCTAAGCACAGTTTCCTGACTCAATAGTTTCAGCTTCCCAGATACTCTGTGGGGGGGGGGGTGCTGAGGCAGGAGGATTGCCTGAGTCTGGAGCAACAGGAGGAGAAGCAGCGGCAATAACCATGTCTCAACCCTGGAATCATGCTAGATTAGATAAACCAGACTCAAAGTATCGGTGCCCCATTATCCTGCTAATATAAAGTTCATGTGGTCAGATTTACAGACATAGAGCGATGGTTGCCAGGGGCTGAGGGGTGGGGGTGGGCAAAGACTACTCACTGGGTAGAGTGGAGCTGGAGATAATAAAAAGTTTGAGGCATAGATGTTAGTGTTTATTGGCTGGGTCTTTACTGAGATTTTACTGATATATAGAGCAAATTCCATAGAAAATTGGCTATTTTGTTGTTGTTTTGCTGGGGTTTTTTATTTTGGTTTTTGAGACAGTTTCATGTATCCCACACTGGCCTCGACTCACAATATGACACCACCCTCAGTATGCAGTGTTGGGGAATCAAACTCAGAGCCTAGAGAGGCAGGGTAAGCCCTCTACCAATAAATCTACATCTCTAGTGCCTGGAGTTGAAGAACATGACAGTTTTTTAATGCATGTACCTAGACCACCTCTCTATTTGTATAGATCTTGTTCCTGTTCGTTTGTGGTTGTTGACCGAGTATCTGAGGATGACCCTGAACTCCTGACTCTCCTGCCTTCGCTCACCAAGTGCGGGGATTGCAGGAATGACCACTACATCTGCTTTGTAGCATCTTTGAAGTCTTTTCATTAGAGCTTTGTGGTTTCCCTTGTAGAGAGGGTACTTAAGTACTTCTCAGTTTGTTTTTATTTAAGATTATCTATAAGAAAGTGTAATATCAGGGAAATTATAATAGGCTAATGAAAACAATATATCCTTCTCCTTTTTACACAGCATGTGTATGGTGTCTGAACATGCCTGTGAGCATATATATGTGCATAGGTCTGAGACTGACGGCAGGAGTCTCCCTCAGCCTTTCTCTACTTTATAAAATGAGGTGGAGACTCTTGATTAAATTCGAACTCACCAGTAGGGGTTCCCTGAAATCTTCACCTCTCATGCAGTGGAATTGGGGGGGGGGGGGGCTGCCATGCCCAGCTGGCATGTATGTGCGTTCTGGGGGTCCAAACTTCCTCATTCTTGCTGCCAACATGTCAAACACTTAGCTACTGAGCCACCTCCCTGGATCAACTTTTTTTTTTTTTTTTCTTTAGAGATTTATGTATTATGTATACAACATTCTGCCTCCATTCTGCCTGCATGCCAGAAGATGGCAGCAGATCTCATATAGATGGTGGTGAGCTGGGAATTGAAGTCAGGTCCTCTGGGAGAGAAGCCAATCCTTCCAGCCCCCTCATGTTCTTCTTTTAAGATTATTTTATTTTAAAACAGAGCCTCATATAATGAATGCTGGCCTCAAAGATGCTAGCGATAGCGACCTTGAACTTACTGTTGTTAGTTTCTCGAATGAGATGCCACACAAGAGTTTATTCAGGGTTGTTGCAGAGAGAGACAGAGAGACAGAGAGAGATGGGGTGAGGGAGAAGGGGGTGTGGGGAGGGAGAGAGAACTTTTACAGGTAGCTCCTTTTAAGAGAGCAGATGGGCACAGATTTACATAGCCACGCCTAGGGGCATGTCTGCCAGCGTCATGTTGGGTTTACCACGTGGGGGCTACATGTCAGGAATTTTTATTTCACCCTGCACCATGTTAGGTTTACCACATGGCTACTATGTGCCAGGAATCATTACAACTATTATCTTAGGATTTAAAAAATGTATTTTATGTATATGAGTACTTTATTTGCATGTACACCTTTATGCCAGAAGAAAGCATCAGATCCCATTATAGACGGTTGTGAGCCACTATGTAGCTGCTGGGAACTGAACTCGGGATCTTTGGAGGAGAGACCAGCGGTCTTAACTACTGAGCCATCTCTCCAGTCCCAGGCCTTGAACTTCTGATCTTCCCCTTTCACTTCACAAGTGTTGAGGTGACAGGCATGCACCCCATTCAGTGCTGAGAATGGAACCCAGGGCTTCAAGCATGCTAAGCAAGAATCAACTGAGCTACATCCCCTGTCCTGGTGCTGTCTTTTAAAAACATAAACAGTATGTTTGTGTCTGTGCACACACATTCATGCCTCCTCATGCAGAGGACACAGGAAGGTGGGTGCCCTGCTCTCCACCTTATTCCCTTGTGACAGGGCCTCTCACTAAGCCTGAAGCCATCTGGGCTAGGCAGACTAGCTGGCCAACAGAAGTTCTGCCCCTGCCTATGATGACATCTGTATACAAGTAGAAATGCTCTTTCTTTTCAACCCTCTAGATTTTAAGAATTTCAAGCTCCTAAAGAGCACTGGATTGCACATTTTCTTGAATGGAGTGCTTCTGTAGATCAGAAATGATATCAGGGTTTGAGAGGCTGCTACACCTGGAAGTGGATGGAGTCTAATCTGCGGCAGTAGTTCAGTCCTTCTCTACTTCCTGATATTGAACACCACCTCTGTGCATTATACAGATATGTAAACATATTTCTGTATAGTTTGTGTATATTATATTAACAAAGCATTTTTGTGCATGGAGGCAAAATTCTGCCACACACACACATACACACACACACACACACACACACACACACACACACACACACACACACACCACTGGGGCCACTGTAGTTCGAAGTTTTTGTCCCAACAGAAACTCTCAAATACCCAGCAGCCACTTCCCAAATAATTGACTTGGAGGCTTAAAAATATGGTAAGTGCTGGGCCAATGGCTCAGGCTTATTATTATCTGGCTCTTATGATTAAATTATCCCACAATTCCTATCTGTGGTTAGTCACGTGGCTTGGTACCTCTTCTCAATGCAGCGTTCTCACCTTGCTTCCTCTGCATCTGACTGACATCTGCTTCTCTGCCTTTTCTTTTCCCAGAATTCTCCTAGTCTGGTTGCTCCCCTCTATTTCCTGCCAAGCTACTGACCAACTAGTGTTTTATTAAACCAATGCAAGTAATAAATCTTTTCAGTGTACAAGAGCATTATCCCACAGGCTGCAGACATCTGCAACCATGTCAAACTTCAAAACAAAACAGGGTCTCATGTATGGCACTCACTGGCCAAGAATTCCCTATATAGACCAGGCTGACCTAAAGTTCACAGAGACCTGTCCACCTCTGCCTCCGGGGCTGGGATTACACTGGCTTTTCTATATTAATTTTTATTTTCTGACTTTACTATAGTTGTCCACTTGTGCTGGGATTTTCAGTTTATTCCTTGAGATTTTCTGCATAAACAATCATGACCACCTGTGAATTTACAGTCTTATTTGTTGCTTCTCAGAGTGTATGTTTTGTTTCCATTTCTTGTGCGATTGCAATAAGTAGAGAGAGTCTAGTGTGGTGCTGAATGGAGTGAAGAGAGTAGGGACTTGGTGTGTGGGTGAGAGACAGAGCATTAGGGAAGGCCTCACTTCAGTCACCAGGACCACACACACACACACACACACACACACACACACACACACACACACACACACACAGTGATGAGAATAGACACCTGCTTTTTCCTACCTTAGTGGGAAAACACCCGGTTTCTCATGAAGAACCTTTAACTCCACTAAGTCTGACACATGCACATTTGGCTTAATTTTACAAATTGTTTTAGATGGATGTGGTGACACACACTTTTAATTTCAGAGCTCAGAGGGCAGAGGCAGGCAGAGCTATGTGTAGCCAGCTTGGTCTACAGATTGAGTTTCAGAACAGCCAGGGATATACAGAGAAGCCCTGCCTCAAAAAACAAAAACAAACAACCCCACCCCCAGATTTTTAGTTTTATTTATCCTTATTTTATGTGAATGTATCTGTTTGCCTGCATGTGTATACATATACCACATGTGTGTCTGGTGCCTTTGGAGGCCAGAAGAGGGCATCCGATTCCCCGGAACTAGAACTATGGCTGGTTGTAAGCTGTCCTGTGAGTGCTGAGAACCAAATTCAAATTCTCCTCAAGAGCAACGAGTGATCTTGATTGCTGAGCCATCTTTCCAGCCTCCGTAAATACATCTTTTTAAAATAAATAAATAAAAGTACGTATATAAATGAAGGAGAATTAAGCCAGAGCTCACCATCCAAAGACAAGGTGGTAGAAATTGTGTTTTCTTATGATTTTGTGTTGGTTACTGTCGGACTCACTCCTGAAACCATACTGTTTTTAACTCAACTATTGGATTCATTTTCAAGACACACAGTCTGCCACCTAGCTACACTTTAGTTCTACCTTAAGTATCTAAATGTCTCTATATACTCTTCAAAAATATCAATGAACCCTTTGGAGCATTCCAGCTATGGTGGCACATGGGCAAAATCCTGTCTCAGAAAAAGAGAAAAACTGCTCTGTTTTCTCACAGAAGCAATGGTCACCTGCATATGACCAGCACAAGAGCCAGGCATGGTGGTGCACGCCTTTAGTCCAAGCTCTGGAGATGCAGGCATATCTCTGTGAGTTTTGGTCAGCTTGGTCTGCGTAGGGAGTTCCAGGACATCTAGAGCTGCATACTAAGACTCTGCGAAAAGAAGCATGCAAATCCAGCCTGCACAAGATCAAGCTAGTCAATATTCTAGCAGGACAGGGGAGCTATTGGCAATTGATGACTTCTAGGGTTCAGTTTTCTTTAAGGGTGTGGCCCTTCCTAGGTCAACCACACTTCAATGGATGGCCCAACACTCATGAGTCTGTTATAATGAGGTTTTTGTCTTGGGCTCCAGAGATCTAGACTCATAGAACTGTTGCCCTAGACTTTATAGCCATTTGTCATTGTTTAGGTTCTTAAAATGACTTAGACATTTATATTAAGTTTATATTGTTTGGCTTATGGCTTGGGCATATTGTTAGTTAGGTTTTTTTTAATTTAACTTATTTTTATTAATTTGTTTTGTTATGTGGCCCATGGTTTATTTGTGTTTTTAATATTTTTTTTGGGGGGGGTGGAGGGGCATTTGGTTTGATTTGTCTTTTTTTTTTTGATTTTTGATTTATTTTTTTATGGTGCCTACCATGTCCAAAATAGTTCTTTACTTAAAGATTGATAGGCACAGCATATAGAAAGACATTTCCACATCAAGTAGATATCTAGGGTTGTAAGTTCTGGAGCAGCTTGTCTGAAAACACACACACAAAGGTAGGAAGGGGTAGGAAATGGGGGATGAATCTGGGAGAAGTTACAAGGAGGGATGGGAGAGAACATGTCCAACACCTTTTATGCGTATGTGAAATTCTCAAAAATAATAACATGTATTTTAAAAGAGAAAAATAAATGAGTCATGACTAACTTCAAGAATTATTACACTGAGGGGTGATGGCACACACCTTTAATCCCAACACTCGGGAGGCAGAGACAGGTGATCTCTGTGAGTTCAAGGCCAGCCTAGTTTACAGAGCGAGTTCCAGAACAGCCAGGGCTACACAGAGACAAAAACCAAAATGAAAAACAAAACAAGACAAAAAACACAGACATGTGCTAGATAAAGGGAAAACCACAGCTAATAATGAGGAAAATGTGACTAAACTGGATGCAGACAAGCTCAAGGGGCTGTGCTGCATGCTGTCTAGAATGATGATAAAGGATGCCCAAACTGAGTCAGAACAGAGTTTTTAATACTGCCTCTGAGCATCTCTTACTGGACTCTTTCCCTTCCACATAAAAATAATGTTTATTCACTGGGAAACTGAGGTAACACAAATGGATGACAAATGCTAAGTCAACCTGGGCTAAACAGCAAAACCCTGTGTGCAATCCCAGCACCCAGAGGCTGAGGCAGGAAGAGCTCCAGAAGCCCCAGACCGGGCTGGATTATAGAATAAAAAGGACCTCTCTTGGGATCGTTTTTATTTTAAGTTTATTGTGCATTTACTAGGTGTCAGTCTCTGGTCTGTCTTAGATGTGGTGACTGTGCCCTCATAATAATCCATAAATATCGTTCTTATTATGATTCTTGGACTTTTTATTTGATTTTCTTGTTGTTTTTGAGTTGGGATCTCTCTATGTAGTTCCAGCTGGCTAGAGAACCTGCTTCTGCCTCTCAAGTGCTAAGATAAGGATGATGACCACCACAGCAGCAGGTATTTATGCAGCTTCTTATCTAACAGGGAACAGTAGTGAAGAACTGAGTTCCAAGTTAGCCAGGGCTACGTAGTGAGACCTTGTCTTAAAACAAAAAAATTAATTAGGTAACTTGCTGGACCTAGTGATGTAGGTCTGAGGCAGGGGAAACTGCCCCAAGTTAAAGGCCAGTTTCTATTACATATCAAGTTTGTAGGCAACAGAATGAGCCCTTTCTTAAAATAAAAATAAAAAGGGAACTAGAGATAGAGCCCAGAGGTGGAGCATTTACTTCGCATACACATGTCCTGGGTTTAATCTTCAATATTGTCAAAAGAAATTAAATTCATATGTTTCAAAAAATCCTTAAACTCAAATTATCTCCCAAATTCCAAGTCATGAAGCCCCAGGGTGACTTCAAATTCCATTTGTAGCCAAGAATGACCTTGAACTTCTGATCCTCTTGCCACCACCTCCTAAGAGTTCAGATTACCCAGCTGCTCGTTTGGTTTTTGGTTCTTCTAGGTTCTTCTTGCTCTGTAGCCAAAATGGCTTTGAATTATGTATTAGGCAGTCTTTAAACTCACGGCAACCCTCCCGCTCCAGATTCCCAATTTCAGGAGTTTTAGGCTTGAGCCACCATGTTTAACTAAGCTTTCTTTCTGTTTGTTTTTGAGATAAGTTTTCTCTGAGCCCCAGTTGTTCTAGAACTAGCTCTGTAGCCCACACCGGCCTCGAACTCACAGAGATCCACCTGCCTCTGCCTCCAAAATCCTGGGATTAAGGGGATGTGCCACCACTGCCCGGCTCAACTAAGTTTTCTTAAAACAGATGACATTTACTAAGATTATTTTAGGTGTGTATGTTTTTAGTGAAGTGTAACATCCTGCTTTTAATTACGATTTCTAGCTATTGATTTGCATGTAAAATTGCTTTTCCTAAATTGGGAGATAAGACGTTAAAGTAGGAAAGTAGATCTCTTATTCAATAAAGTTCAAAACATTCAGGAAAGATCGACAGCCATGCCGAAGGCTACACAGAAAATGCACTCTTGTGCCTTGTTTCCATGTGTTAATTTAACATGTTCAAGTTAATGTCAGAGATCTGTTTTCATCTCTCTTTTTCCAAGAAGATGACACGTGTTGTTGACTGCAACGAAGCCACCTCCCTCAAATTGCGTGGCTCCCATGACCCATCCTAAGTCTGCCAGTGCAGGCTAATCATTGACAGGGCTTTACAATCACAGGCTTTTACTGGAGCGCTGATAAAGACAGTCCAGCAGTTAGTGGTAACTGTGCAGCAGGGTCTCTGGGGAATGAATGGATTTTCTTCGGCTCTGATGAAAGAAACGCACGCTCTAGGAAAACAATGTCCAACAGGGCACTGCGCGGATCTGTCCTTCTGTCAGCATTTGCTCTGCTGAGAGCTGTTGCCGGATTCTCTGGAGACGGGAAAGCCATATGGACTAAAAACCATTATGTGAGTCCGGTGAATGCAAGTCAGCTGTTTCTCTATGACACTTTCCCTAAAAACTTTTTCTGGGGTGTTGGGACTGGAGCATTTCAAGTGGAAGGGAGCTGGCAGACAGAAGGAAGAGGACCTTCGATCTGGGATCATTTCATCTACACATACCTGAAAGATGTCAACATCACAGACAAATCTGCCGACAGTTACCTTTTTCTGGAAAAAGACTTGCTGGCTCTGGATTTTTTAGGAGTGTCTTTTTATCAGTTCTCAATCTCCTGGTCACGGTTGTTCCCAAACGGAACAGTAGCAGCCGTGAACACGAAAGGTCTCCAGTACTACAACGCACTTCTGGACTCACTACGACTGAGGAATGTTGAGCCCATTGTTATTTTATACCATTGGGATTTGCCTCTGACCCTACAGGAAGAATATGGAGGCTGGAAAAATGCAGCTATGATAGATATCTTCAATGACTATGCCACATACTGCTTCCAGACCTTTGGAGACCGGGTCAAATATTGGATTACGATTCACAACCCTTACCTCGTTGCTTGGCATGGGTTTGGCACAGGTATGCATGCGCCAGGAGAGAAGGGAAATTTAACAGCTGTCTACACTGTGGGACACAACCTGATCAAGGTACTGTACAGCTGGCCTCTCCCAAGAGCTTCAGAATATAGGACTGGGGGTTCAAAGGAGTAGTTTAGTAAAAATCACCACTAATCTTAGGCTAACTCACAAATTCTGTCCTCGAATTTTATGTTGGAAGTAGGATCTGTTTCATCTTCCAAAGCTGGCATTGATGTTTGTTTACTTAGTTTACTTCACAGTTATGACTTAAAGCCATTTAAAAAAATCTACAGTTATTCTGTATAATCACAGCATATAGCATAATTACAGTAATGTGAGAGTGGGAATCTAGCTTTATTCTGTGGGAAAGCAGCACTTTATACATTTAGAGGTGGGGTTTCTTTTCTGACAACACATCCTGATTAGAGGAATAATGTTTGCACAATTATTCTCAATATGGATTTGTTCCTCCTGTTCTTAGCAATAGTGAGGGGAATTGATGGTAGCTCATCTGTGGGTATTAAATACAGGAAATGAAATTATTTGCAGCCCACATTTGGTACTATGTGTGTCACAGAGCAAAACAGGTGGGCTGACATGTGTTGGGAGCTAAATGAAACCAATAATAAAAAAAAAAAATGGGGATATTAGGCCCTGCTGTGGTATTTAAAACAATGTGTTTCAGAAGTCAGAATTTATGCTGGGAAATGTTCCATGTATTAAATAATATTGAAAGTGAGGGAAAAATAATGGTTCTTACTGGGCACTGCAGGTTGTAGGAAGCAGTTTTTGTGTAACACATTTGCCCACAGAACGACCATGAAATAGGCCTCATTTTTACCATTTCCATCTTAAAGATGAGAAAATGAAAACTCATTGACATTAAATATCTTAGCCACTGTTCAAAATAAAATTCAGCAGCTATAAACCTGAGATGTATATTTGGCAACACAATTAGATGTTCTTTATTTTAAATCTTTTTTTTTATTGAACAGTCACCTGGGGAATGTGGAGAGGTACAGCCTGATGGGAAGCTAACATCTGAAGTCAGATGTAACTTCTTAGATAGTTTACTTGAGAAAAAATAAATTACTCTAAATACCTGTTACATTTTTAACATAAAAAAGTTATCAAGAACATTTTATAATTTGCTAGGGGAAATAATTTAACTTCTAAGAAATCAAAATTTCAGATATATAGAAACAGAAAAGGTGTCCAGGAACATTAAAAAAAAACAAAAAACCTTCCCCATCTAGCCCTTTTTTCCTTCAGATTTTTTTGAGTTCATATAAATATCTATCTTATATGTTTAGTACGATGGTTTCAGTCACATCTTCCCTTGGCAAGAAACAGATCACACTATACTTTCAAGGTATTTGTTGCATCCAAAATAGCTCTTAAAAAGCTATATATTTGTGTTTTTCCTTCTCATCTATTTCATCAGCTAAACCTTTTTTTTAAATGTTTCTCATACATTGTTGCATGACCGTGTGCATGTGTGTGAGAGTGTGCGCACACCAATCCTTGGTCACGTGCCATGGTACACTTGTGGAGGTCAGAGGACACGAAGCAGGAGTCAGTGCTCCCCTCCCACCATGTGGGTCCTGGGGAGCAAACTTAGGGCTCTGGGCTTGACTACAATGGTCTTGACCCACTGAGCCACTTCAGAAGGTTTTATTTTTAAATAATCACATTTCCCCAAGTTTCCCCAAGTCGTTTCTCTGATGTCCTTATGATTTCTAAACCAATGCCCTAAATAAATGGTCTAAGGAGCCGCTTGAAATCAAACAGTGAAATTCTCTGCGCAACCCAGTGACCTATTGCACCAGAGAGAAATCTCGAAAGGCTTTGGTATCCTGAAGTGAACCTGTTCCCTACGTCTCTTCTCAGCCTTTCTTTAATATAAAAGAGATTGTTTTGATATTTTATGCTACAACAGAGTATTTTCCCTTCTTGTTTCTCCTTGTGACCCAGCAGAAGTATAGTTAGTTTTTATTTATTAAATTAAAGCTAACTTAAAACTCAAGTGTTATGTGAGCATGGACTGTTTTATTCCCTACTCAGAGATTTTGAAAAACTGTATAGTAACTACTAGAGTCATTTTAGTTCTAGAATAATCTTGAGAAGTTTATCTCAATTTGAAATGTCCTGATTGAGAGGCAACCAGAACTGTCCAGCGCACTACAGACTAACCTGGAATTTGGGCTTATGTTTGTTTGTCTGTTTATGTCAAGATGAAGCCTCACACAGCCCAGACTGGTCTTGAATATGCTATATTTGTTATAGAGCTGGGGGTGGCCTTGGAATTCTTACCCTTCTGCTCTGAAGAGAGGTATGGACCACTATTCCTGGTTTATGTCGTTTTGGAGGTCAAACATAGTGCTCCGAGCATATTAGGCAAACTACTAACTGAGCCACAACCCAGCCATACCCTGGCTTAGACTCTATGTTATTGAAAATACTTTATGATCCCTTAGAGTAAGTCTACACCTCTGGTGTGAATTTCCAGTAATCCCACCTACCAATGAATGTATGTTCCGTTCTGAGTTTTTAATAGTGTTTGGAACAGAATAAGGGTTAGTTTTGGTTTATCCATTTTTAAGCATCTAATTAACTCTTGTATATAATTTTCACAACAGCCTTTACAAAGTAGCTTTTACCATGCCTATGTGACAGAATAATATTTGAAATATACATCATGTTGCTTCCCTGCATAGAATACTTTGGTGGCTTCCCAAAGCGTTGAACTAAGGTCTCAATTTGCCGCCCAGCCCTTCAAAACATAACCCCTGCCTCACATCAGCCTACTTTCTGGCTATTCTCCCATTCTACTATCATTTTGCTTTCTTGAAAGCCCACACAGCTCATCATAATGTGTTGTTGGTAGTGGTCTAGGTTTACCTTGCTAGTCCTCTGTACCCAGCCCTTCTAGCATGTTCTATCCAGATAAAATGCCTTTGAAAGCCCTGCTTTTCCCATCCAATGTTATGAAAACTTGTGTTAGGCAGTAATTCTCTCAGAGGTAGCCCTCCATTCCATGGGCTCACAGCAGTCATGCCATCTGATCCTCCTCCTCCTCCTCCTTCTTCTTTTAAATGTGCACTGGTGTTCTGCCTGCATGTGTGTCTGGGTGAGGGTACTGGAGTTACAAACAGTTGTGAGCTGCCATTGGCTGGGAGAAGGGGTAGAATTGAACCCTGGTCCTTTGGAGAAGCAGCCAGTGCTCTTAATCACTGAGCCATCTTTTCGGCCCCGGATTCTTTTCTTCCTCTTCAGTTCGGCTCAGAGTTTCCACAGAGACGTTCTGTGTTATTGCTGCTGGTTTGGTTCACTTGCTTCTTTTGTGTTCTTAAGTCCTATTTACCTAGTTTGGGAAGGAGCACGGGCATGCTGAGGCACAGGTGTGGAGGTTGGAGGATGCCTCTGGGGAGCCATTATCTCTCTTCATCGTGTGATGCTGAGGGATGGAACTCAGGTCCTCGGGCTTGGTGGGAAGTACTTGGGCTGAGCCATCTCACCTGCACTGTTTGCTTGGTTTTTTTGTTTTTTATGTTTCCAACATCTAACACAGAACACTTGGCGCATGTTGAAGATGTCTACCGAGTGAATATTTTCGGGTTCTGACAATCTTTGTAATCAAAGAGCCAATGTCAGGCTCATCCTGCCTGGCTCCCTGTGTTGTCATTTCATCCTGAAATATTGCAGATATTAATCTGGTGGTGTATTAGTCAGGATGTGTTTGTTGCAAGTGACAAATGGAATTGGAGTTGGCTTTAAGCAAAAAGGAGCAATTTCCTGGCTGACTAAGCAGGGATAATGGACTCAGCAACTAGAACCCCCTCAGAGAAGCTTTCTTCCCTCGTGCCCTCTTGGCTGATGTTTTCTCCCTTATGGAAGCAGGATTTTAGCTGGGCTTGACGGCATGTGCCACGAATCCTAACACTTGGAAAATCCATCTTTGTGAATTTAAGGCCAGCCTGCTCTATGTAGAGTTCCAGGCCAGCGGGGTAACAGCAAGCCCTGTCACAAAGTTAAAAAAAATAAATAAATAAAAAGAGAAAGATAGAGATATCTTGCATTCAAATTTTAAAGTTCCACGGTCCAGTGGGTGTGGCAGTACGTACCCAATGTACCAATCCCAGCACTCAAGAGGTAGAGGCTGGAAGATTCTGAGTTCCAGGCCAGCGGGTTACATGGTAAGAAACTGTCTCTAAATAAAGAAACATAAACAAATAAATAAATAAGACTAACAAAATGGCTCAACTGGTAAAGTCACCTGCTGCCAAGCCTGATTACCTGGTGAAAGGAGAGGCTGTCCCATGAGGTCGAGGGTATGCACTCACCCCCCTCACATGCACACATATACATATATGTCTGCAAAATAAATAAGATATAATTTTCAAAATAAATAAAAAAAGCTTCAGAGATAGTTGACCTTCTTAGGTGGCACCTTTCTTTCTTTGATCGTCAAAGCTGAAAGAGTTTATATTAGTTAGTCAATGCAATAATGGCATTCATTTTTCATTCTATTTTAAAATCCATAAATATAAATAATAATCTAACTTTGTAAATTTGCCCCTGAAAGTAGAGCATCTGGGAGCCCCTGAAAAAACAGTCTCAAGGCTTGAGAGTAAGAGTTTGAAGTAGTGATTCACTGAGTTTATACTCTACAAAGCACTGCTGGAGGCCACGTTAGCCGTGACCATTTTGTGGCTTTGAAATGTTATCTTTCATAGACACACGCTGTTGACACAGTGGGAGGATTTCTCAACCCCAGAGCTGTTGACATTCGGGGCTGAGCAACTTTCTGTTACGATGAACTATCCCTGCATCCCACAACAACCATCAACAGTCTCAAATCTCCCCACCCCATCTCACTCCTCAGCCTGACCCAGCCCTGCTTCAAGTGTGTGACAACCCAAGTGTCTCTGGACATTGCCAAATGTCCCACGGAAGTCAAGAGTTCTTCCGTTTTCTGCACTTCTCAGAAACCAGTGACTTCTATCCATACTGGACAAGTGCTCAGATAAAACAAGGCTAGGCTGAAGGGCACAAAGTTGCCAGTCGTCTTATAGCATTGCCTCCAGGAGATTTTCACTGGACCTCTAAGGTGCATGCCTAACCTCAGTGTTAGCTTGTGTGCTAGGAAGACACAGTAGTTTAAGAAATGTATTTAAGAGGGGGCTGGAGAAGTGGGTCAGAGTTGGCTGCATGTATTGCTGTGGCAAAGGACCTGAGTTCAGTTCCTGGCAGCCATGTTCGGTAATTCACAATTGACTGTTACTCCAGCTCTAGGAGATCAGATGCCCTCTTGTGAGGATACTTATACTCACATGCACTTAGACAAAGACACACATAGACACATAATTTTAAAAATAAATCTTAAAAAGTATTTCTAAAAACTGGTATAAACTGGATGATGGTGGTGCATGCCTTTAATCCTAGCACCTAGGAGGCAGAAGCAGGTGGATAGCCTGATCTATAGAATGAGTCCTAGGACAGCCAGAGCTATGTAGAGAGTTTGTCTGGAAAAGCCTCCACACAGCCCCCCCTCAAAAAATAGGGGACGATAGCGAAATGACTCAGCAAGGTTCTTGCTACCAAGCCTGATGACCTAAATCCAATCTCTCAAAACCCAGATCATAGAAAGAGAGCACCAACCTCCCACAGCATCTGAGGTCCATGCACACACACACACACACACACACACACACACACACACACACACACACACACACGTATAACTAAACAAACAAAAAAGCCTGGCTTAAAAAACACCACTGAAAAGCTGGGTGGTGGTGGCTTATAAGGGTTTCACTTATATTTAAATGAATTTATAAATTATTTATATGGCTTCTTATTACTTTTTAGATATTGCATTTCTATCTGTTTAATAGCTAACATTTACACATCATTCAAAATTCAAGGGAATAAGATGTCAAGCCCAGCATGGTAGTGCATGTCTGTAAGTCCAGCTCTTGGGAGGCGGAGGCTGATCTACAGATGGAGTTCCAGGACAGCCAGGGCTGCACAGAGAGACCCTATCTTGAAAAATCAAGAGAGAGAGAGAGAGAAAACAAAATAAAATAAAATACCACTGAACATATAAATTTTACACAGCATTTTAGTGTACATTTACTTCTCTAAGCAAACATGTTATTTTAAAATATGCCATAAAATGTTTTCTCTTATATAAAATTATTTAGATGATGTTCATTGTTCATTAGATAGGAAATGCTTGTGTATGAATTTGTGTATTGTTGATACAATCACCACCACCAAACACAGGACTTAATGCATCAACTACAAGCTTGATTCTTCCACCAGTATTTTAATTATTAAACACTGTTTTGAGACAGTGTTTCTCTGTAGCTTTGGAGCCTGTCCTGGAACTAACTTAGTAGACCAGGCTGGCCTCAAACACAGAGATCTGGCTGCCTCTGCCTCCCCAGTGCTGGGACTAAAGGTGTGTGCCACCACCTGGCTTGTATTACTTTTAGTTTTTAAAATTTATTATGTATGCTGGACATGGTAGCATATGCCCTTAGTTTCAGTACTTAAGAGACAGAGTTAGATGGTTCTTTGTGAGTTCAAAACCAACCAGGTCTACTTGCAAGACCCAGGACAGCTAGGACTACATAGAGAGATCTTGTCTCATAAAAGAAAAAAAAAAAGAAAGAAAAAAAAAAAAAAGGTGTGTGTGTGTCTGTTGGGGATGGGGCTACTCCCATGCTGTGACTCCAGTGTAAAGGTCAGAGGACGGCTGGGAGAATCCATTTTCATGTTCTCCTATGTGGGTCTCTGAGATCAAAGTTATACTATCAGGCTTCAGAACAAGCCCCTTTACCCACTGAGCCATCTCTGGACTCAATCTATTTTAAATGAACTTTACACTATAGTCTTCAATAACATGGTTTCCTATAAAATGTAACCCATGTCAACACTTTTTCGTATGCCACACACAAATGCTGACAAGCTTTCTGACATTCCTTAGGGACTCAAGAGATTGCTTCACACTGTGAAAGAGACTCTTAGGGCAGATATGTTGGGAAACTACTCTAGGTCAAGCTGGCTGGTTCCTAAGCTTGTTTTTCCGACCTCTTTGAGGACTTTGCCAAACTATTTCTTTGCATCATTAGTTGAAGAAGCTCACGTAATGCTAGGTATATGTTAGTAAGTATAAGACAAAGAAATAAATTATTTTTTAAATAAATTTTCTTTTTCATTTTTTAAAAAAATATTATATTTGCTTGTTTGGTTTTTATTTTATTTTAGGGAGGGAGAATTTGAGACAGAGTTTTACTATGTAGCTGTGGCTATCTACTATGTAGACCAGGCTGCCCTGAAATCACAGGGGCCTCTGCCTCCCCAGTGCTTGGATTAATGGGAAGTACCACCATACCTAGCTGTTAACTTTGTACTGTGTGTGTGGTGGGATATGCCCGTAATCCCAGCATTCTACTTGGGAGGTAAAGAGAGGGATCAAGAGTTCAAAATTATCATCTGCATAGCTAGCCTGAGCTACATGAGACCCTGTCTCAAAAAGCTAAATAAATTAAAAGTTAAAAAAACAAACAAATAAACAAAACACAAACAAATTCCTCCCACAGAGAGGCTGGAGAGGTTATGAGCACACATGGCTCTTTCAGAGTGTGGTAGCTCACAATTCCTGTAACTCTAGCTGGATCCCATGCCTTCTGTGGCCTCCTCAGGCAGCCACACACATACAGCATGTCCACACACAGACAGACACATACACATACATACAAATAAGATAAATCTTAAAATTTTTAGGTGAACAAGGCTCTGGGTTTGGTTTCCCAGCATCACCTCCCCCTCCCCCCCTCAAAATACTTTAAAAAAAATAGCCTGAGTTGTAAAAGCTGAGTGATGTGCCAGTGAGTGTTCATCCTGCCCTTCTATTGTTTTGTTCTTTTGTTTTTCGAGACAGGGTTCCTCTGTGTAGCTTTGGATCCTGCCCTGAAACTTGCTCTTTAGACGAAGCTGGCCTTGAACTCACAGAGACCTGCCTGCCTCTGTCTCCCAAGTGCTGGGACTAAAGGGGCCAGCCACCGAAGCCAAGCCATGCTCCTCTATTTTTGTCTTCACAACTTTCATCAGCAAAAATGAAAATAAAACAATAAGGCAAATATTTGAAAATAATGGAGGGCTGCTAAGCGTGCTAACATGAGCTTAGCCCCTCGACACATGCTGTCTTCTGCATGCACGCTATGGCAAACAGTATCCGCACACACAAAATAAATCTTAAAATGTAGTAGAAACTTAAAAAAAAAAGGCAAAAGAATAGAAAATATCTGGGGTGGTGTGTAAGATTTTGCATGCTTGTAATCTCAGCACTTGAGAAACTCGGGGGTCCAGAGTGGGAGACCAGTAAAATATGTTAAGTCCTTGTCTCAAAAAGTAAAAGAAAGAAGAAACTGTCTGTATATAGCTTTTTTTTTTCCTCCTTAAAGTGCTGTTGAAATTCTTAAGCAAAAGTTAATGCTAGTACCACAAAGACAACTGTAAAAATAATCCCAGGGTTTATTCATTTTCTTTTGCCCACACACTGCCAAAACTTCTGTACAGAATGTCAGGAAGACTGCAGGTTTCTGAGATGCACTGAAGCAGATTAAAATGTCACCTCTAAGTCTTTCCCAGCTGAGCCCCCACCAACAATATCTTCAAAAATACAACTAGTGTTTACATGAAGGGCAGAGGAAGTCTTTAGGTGTCCTAATCACTTTCCACCTTTGAGACAATGGCTCTCTCTGAACTGACAATCCCGGGAAATTCTTTTGTCTCTGTCCCACAGCACAGTGTTTGTGTGGACCACGCCCAGTTTGTCCTCACCTGAGCACTCGGGCTAAACTCAGGTCTCCTGGTTGTGCAGTGTGTTCCTAACCACTGAGCCACCTTTGCAGCCTCAACAGAAGACTTTGTTCTTGTTCATAAAAAGATAACTCTTCAAAAGTTGTAAGAAATACACTTTCTCTGAAAAAAAAAAAAAAAAACTTTAAACAACTCCTTTGGGAAAGTTGTAAGATGTTATTAATACAACCAAAATAAATTTTGCTGTAATTGTAGCTAAAAGATTAATATATTTTTAGCTACCAGCTCCATGAACTAGTTAGCCCATGACTAGCATACTTTTTTATTTATTTAATGTTATGTGTTTGGGTGTTTTCCCTACATGTGCCACATGTGTGCCTTATGCCTGAAAAAGCCATAAGATGGTGTCAGATTCCCTGCAACTGAAGTCACAAACTATTCGGAGCCACCATGTGGGTGTGAGTGACCAAGAGCAGGCAGTGCTCCTAACCATTGAGCCTCTTCTCTATAGACCTACCATATTTTTTTTTTTTTTGAGAGAAGGTCTCTCTCTATAGCCCTGCCTGTCCTAAAGCTTCTGTGTGACCAAACTGTTCTCAAAAGTCCGGAGATCCTCCTCCTGTCCTTGCCTCCTGAGTGCTGTGGTTAAAGGTTAGCCCCGAGCTGGAAAAATGGCTCAGAGATTAAGAGCACTAACTGATCTTCCCAGAGGTTCTGAGTTCAATTTCCAGCAACCATATGATGGCTCAAAACCATCTATAATGAGATCTGGTGCCTTCTTCTGGCCGCAGGCAAACATGCAGACAGAACACTGTATACATAATAAATAAATAAACCTTTAAAAAGTTAGCTCTAACATAATTTTAAAATTGTATTTTTAATTTGTTTTGAAATGTTAGTCGTAAGGATTTTAGTGTTATTTAAAGGGTCTATTTAGTGTCTAGGTAGGGGGATATTAGACTACTATATGTGCTCATCAATATTATTTAGATTTAAAGTAAATTAGCTAATATAATTCATTCAATTATCTAATGCTACCATATTTCTTACGTTAGAACCACACACACACACACTTTTCCCCCCTTTGATACAACTTCTCACTGTGTAGCTCTGAGAGGCCTGAAATTCTCAGAGATCCTCCTGCCTCTGCCTCCAGAGTGCTGAGATTGAAGATGTGCGCCACCATCCCGGAATGTACTTTATTTACTTTTTAATCAAATGTAGGAAATACTAACCTGACAAATTTAAAGTCCTAATCTTGAGCTATCAAGATGGGTCAGTAGCCAAAAGCACTGGCCCTGAAGACGGACGGCCTGAGTTCAATCCCCAGATCATGGCAGAAGGAGAGAACAGGATCTGAAAGTTGTCCTCTGGCCTTCTACCTGTCCTGTGGCTTGTGAGTCCCCACCCTCAAATCATACATCCAAAAAAGAAAGAGGGAGGGAGAGAGAGAGGGAGGGGAGAGCTAGAGGTGTTTTTCCTCTCTATTATGTGGTTTGTAGGGACTGAACTCACCTAGGCCGTCTGGCTACAAGCACCTTTACAAGTTTAGCCATCCCATCTCCCCACCTGGGATTCTTTTGTTGTTTACTGTTTGAAACAGGGTGTCTCTATGAAGGTGAGGCTGGCTCCAATCCCTGCTCCTCCTGCCTCTGCCTCCTGAGTGCTGGAATGTGGGGTTTGTATTTCCAAGCCTGGCTTCACAGCGAGATGATTTTAATCAAATTTAAATAAGTGCTAGAACTTCTTGTGGAAAATGGCCAAAAAATGGTTTCTACAACCACAATACCCTGTTATTTCTAAGAGTCATAGACTTACTTAAAGACAGAAAATGGCTCTCTAAAACCTTCAAGAGAACCATATTTACTTTTTTCTAACCATTAAGTAGAAAAAGTTAAACTTCAGTGAATGATTAACAAGAGTTTCAATAAATGTAATTATAAATGACCACAGAATAATAGCCTGATCTAAACAGCTTTGAACCCTCTCACACATGGAGGATACACCAGCCAGAAGTAAAAACTACTACAAGTCATGAAAATGGTAAAAAACTAAACTAAACAAAACCAAAGTCTTCTACATTAGGCTAAGAGTGATCCCAGCCTGGAGGGAAGACAGAGGCAGGCAGATCTCTGTGAGTTAGAGGGCAGCATGGTTTACAGAGCAAGTTCCAGGCCATCCAGGACTTCACACTGGTAACTTGTCTCAAAACAAACAACATTTTTTTTAAAGTCCCTAGAAATACAAGGGGCTTCAAAGTGACTCATGGGAAGAAACACTTGACATTGGTGCATGAAAATCTGTGTTCAGTTCTAGAGCCAGGTAAAATGCCAGGCTATGCTAGTGTCTGTAACCTCAATGCTATTGTGGGTGAAGAGTAGATTATGGGGGTTTCCAGGCCACCAGCCTACCTTCCAGTTCAGTGGGAGACTGTCCCATAAAGCAGAGAGTGACAGTAGAACATTCCATGTCTCCTCAGGTCTCTATGTTGGTCATGTATACAAGTGAGTACGGGCACACATGTGCATACACCACACTCACGAGCAAACATACACAATAGTAATAATAACAACATAAGATTTCAGTCAAACCACTGAACATTAGCAGTTCAAGCAATGTAATACTAGGAGGTGCTGAGCACAGCTTAGAACCTTCTAAATCATCAGTTAGTCTTGAGTAAATCACAGAATTACTCAGAGTAGTCCTTGAGGGATCTGACAGTGTCCTTTGAAAATGGTTTGGGAGAACCCAGAAGTGAGTAAAAGCCAGGGTCTTTTTTGTTTGTTATTTATTTATTTTTATTTGAATTGGAGCTTTGCCTGCATGTATGTCTGAGTGTGTCATATCTTGGAGTTACAGACAGTTGTTACCTCCCTGCCATGTGGGTGCTGGGAATTGAACCTGGGTCCTCTGGAAGAACAGTCAGAGTTCTTAACTGCTGAGCCATCTCTCCAACCCAAAAGCTAGAATCTTTTAATGTTGGGTGTTTTAGTTGGAAGTGGGTACATTGCCAGGTATGTGGCATGCATTTGTACTGCTGGTACTTGGGAGGCAGAAGCAGAAGAAGCCAAGCTGGTCTACATAAAGAATTCCAGTTAGCCACAGCTATATTAGCAAGACTCGGTCTCCAAAGTTAAAATAGAGGGGGGTGAGATGCCATAGTGGTGCCTCCTGCTTCCTCTCTTACCCAGAGATTATGGCAAGGCTTTGTTGTTATCCAATCCTCTCTCATGTTAATCCATCATTGCCTCCTTTTGCCTTATTTTAAACATCAATATGTTATCATTGAGTATAAAACACACCCTAGGCACAATACATTCCAGAATAATTGAGTTAAAATTTACATTTCATTACATTTTTTTTTCTTTTGAGATTTTTTAAAGTTCGGGAAATCTGCAAACATAAAGCAGCCCAATTCCCTGACAGAAACTGTTCCTAACTATTCTCTTGAGTTTTAAAATTCTTATTTATTTATTTTTAAAAATAGGGGTCTTCTAACCCAAGCTGGCCTGCCATAGGAGAGACTCCTGGGTCAGCCTGCTGGGATCACAAGTGTGTGACACTAAGCCTGGTTATCTGGACTTTTTCAAACTATAAAAACAATGCATTTTGTTGGCAAAGCAAACTGCACTGAAGCACATTAGGTTAGAGGCACAGGGTCTCTTGCCTCTTCACCCCTTGATCTCATACCCAAAGTATAGCAATATGATCAATGTCCAAAAGTTTCTGCATGTATACATAAACATATATCTACAGTTATTTTGTACCTTTTTTTTTTTTTAGAAAAGCTAACTTGAATTATTACATTTAATTTCAGCTATTTTTATTTTATTATTTTATTTTTTGAGACAAAGTCTCACACTATATAGGCTGGCCTCAAACTCATGAAGACTCTGCTTCCAGAGTGCTGGGGTAAAAGGTATGTGCCACCACACTGGCTTTGTTTTTTTGTTTTTTTGTTTTTGTTTTGTTTTGTTTTTTTTAATTGAAGACGTGTCTTCTGGTTTCCCAAGCTATTATCCTGGAACTCAACTATGTAATCAAGGCTGACCTTAAATTTCTAACCCCTTAAATCCCCAGTGCTAAGATTACAGGTGTGGGCCACTGTGCTAGGCTCTGTTCTGTAGCACTAGAGACCAATGCTGGAGCTGGGCAAGCAATGGAGCCAATCTTGCAATGGATCAAATCTCTAGCCCTGGGCTCTCAGTTTTGATTTGGTTCTTCAGAACATACTAGAAAGGCGGGAGCGTAGGCACATTCTTCTTATTTCTGTTAGCTACTGGAGCACACTCAAAGCTACTGGTCACCTTTCTCTAAATGTCTATCTACCAGGGTACCTTAAATCTTAAAAATAAATATTTGTTGCCAGGCATGATGGTACCCACCATTAGTCCTAACACCAGGAAGCAGGGGCAGATGGATCTCTGTGAGTTGAAGGACAGCCTGGTCTACATAGGGAATTCCAGGACAGCCTGAGCTACATAGTGAGACTTTGTCAAAGAAAAACATTTATATAAACCTGCTCCTGCTGGTGTAAGTATGACTTTAAGGAAAAGGAAGGCAGAAGGCAACCCAATGGGTTCTCTAGTGTCTGGGTCCTGAGGAGGTGTCCAGCTGGTAAAGAGGGATGAAGGCTCAGTCAAAGCTCTGATTCTCAGGTGGCTCCTCTTGATTGTTCCTCAGAGACGCTCTCAGTGGGTTATCCCTCACGTTTGTGCCATATCCATATGTACCCCTTGCATTATCACAGCCTGTTCAATCACCTTCTGGTCTCAGAGACAAAAGTACATTTCAAAGGCAACTAAGTAAATTTGCTCGATACCCAGGTAATGACAGTGAGCTAGAAGCTGAAGGGCTTCTATCTGGTTCTATCCTTAGTGAGTGAGTCACATATCTTTTACATTTCAACTTCTTCATCTATGACGGAAAAAATACTTAGACCAGATATGGGGGCCACGTGCCTTTAATTCAAGCACTCTAGAGGCAGAAGCAGGAACATCTTTGTGAGTTTCAGGTCAGCCTGGTCTACATATCGAGTTACAAGCCGACCAAAGCTCTATAATGACACCCTTTCTCAAAACACAAAACAAAAAATTTAATTAAATAAAATATTCTCTAAATGTCAGGCAACAACCAGGAGCTGAAGCAATATAGCCTAAGGCTTGATTTGTTGGTGAGTGAAGAAGGGTGCTTAATTTCTCCACCCCTTGGTTTCCTGCCCTCTAAGATGGGGTGATAGTGCAAGCTCCACCGGAGTGAGAGAGCAGCAGGGGGAAGATGGCCCAGTGGTTAAAACACATCGTACAGAAGCATAGGATATCTAAAGCCCACATAAAGACAGACACAAAGGACTGTTAGAGCAAACTAGCCAGCAAGACTGGTCATATAGGTGTCCACTGAGACCTTGCCTCAGAGAGGAGAGAGAATAAATAAATGGGAAGCACTCGTAATATACCTGGAACATTTGGTGTTAGAAATGTGTTCTTGCTGTTCATATTATTATGTTTCCCTGTTCTTAATGTCACCACTACTGTGTCTCATGATGAAAGTCAGTCACCTCAAGGAATGTGCACTTTTACGTGTTTGAGGTGGTGTTGCCCTAAATGCTGTGCAGGTATCAGATCCCTGCCCATTCCATCTGACAGTGACAGTGGTGTTAATGCAGAGGTGCCTGCAGGATTCATGTGGCCTCTGCCACCCCTAAAGAAAATGTCCAGAGCCAGCATTACTGGTCCTAAGAAAGAGGCACAGGGATTTCCCCATCAGTGTTACATACCATGCCAAGCACTTGACAACCATGTAGCTTTCCAATTTGAAGTGGAAGGATTTGCTGGCAGGTCCTCTGTGAGCTTTCTGGAGAATTCTGAATTCCAGAAACTCATAGAAAAGCAAAGTTGGAAAAGTGGTACTGTCTTTCCAGGATGATATAATAGCCAAGTGTGGCCATAGTGTCACATGACTGCAATTGAAGCATTCAGGAAGATGGAAAGTTATCTGCAGTTTGTTCTTTTGGGGTTTGGGACTTCCTTGCTGGTTTTTAAGACAGGGTCTCATGCAACAGACACAACCTGGCCTGGAACTCAGTATGAGGTCAAGGTTGACCCTGAGCTGCAGATCCTCCTGACTCCTCCTGAGTGCTGCTGGGGTTGTGGATGTGCCACCACAGAGAGTGTATACCCGCTAAGAACTGAATTTAGGGTTTCCTAAGTTTCCTAGGGCAGGTGGATCTCTGAGTTTGAGGCCAGCATGGTCTAGAGAGTGAGTTCCAGGACAGCCAGGGCTACACAGAGACACCCTATTTCAAACAAACAAAACAATCAATCTGTTTCTGTTACTGACAGAAAGAATTCAGGTAAATTAAAAAGCCACATGCCTCAAGCCAGTTACTGCAGCCTTCCTTAGAACAGCTTTAAAAAAAGGAAAGCAGCTGATTTCTACCAAAAGACAGAGATGACCAAGGAAGGCATATGTTGTCAAATCAGGAACTGTCACATTGTTGAGATAATTATCAACATGGAAAATGTTTAACATGACGTTATCTGGGAAATACTTTCTAAAAGGTAGAAGGAAACACAAAAATATGAAAACATTTTGTTATGCTATGGAGACTTCTCTTGGCTTGCTTCTCAGTTTCTTGAGCTAGAATCTCAATACACAGCCGCGCCAGGCTCGAACTCATTATGTAGTCCAAACTAACCTCAAACTGAAGTTCATCCTTCTGTCTCAAGCCTCCAGAGTGCTAAGATGTGCCACCACACCTAGTGATTATGACATTTTAAAGTAAAATTTTGGTTTTTATTTTGTTCTCTACTCAATAGCTTTAACAATCGACAAATTTACAAACCACACACATGAAGATATTTTCACCATGACATGACTGAAATCTGGTAGATTTGGAAAACTGACTTTCTATTTTTTAATGTATTATATTACCACTATTACTATTATGTTGGAGATAGGGTCTCACTGAGGAGGCCTGGCTCACCTAACACTCTCAACATAAAGCAGGATGGTCTTGAACCCACAGGGATCCACCTGTCTCTGACTCTCAAGCGCTGGGATTAAAGGCCTGCACAATCTCACTTATCTCTGGAAAATTGAGAATCTTTTGTCCATTCTTCAGTCTCCTGCATGTAAATAACAAAATATCTTGACCATACCCACCCCTCCAACTTTTCCCTTCCACTCCCCCACAAGGTGGAAAATTAACTTCAAATGATCAGGGGTCCCATAATGCCCTCAAATAATGGTCAGGTTCATCATCTGCCTTCAAGCCATCCTTCCTACCAGTGTTCCTCCATATCATTCTGACCCTTAACTTCTTCATCTCTGTTTTATTATCTTACCTACCACTCGTCTAATTTATCATCCTGGACTTCTGAGGGAATCAAAAAGATCAGCTCGTTAGACGTGGGAGGGACTGAAATAAGGATGAGATTTTGGATCCCTACTGTCTCTGAAGGATACTGAGTCCCAAGAGCTGGCTCTAAAGCAAAAGGCACAGAGGTTCCTGTCAAGCTACTGAGTCTAAAGAACAAAGGTTGACTCACCCTTCAGTCAATCATTCCAAAGATAGATGGCCTTGGACAAGACAGAAGGTAATCTTGGAAAACCATAGGAGGTTGTGCAAGGGTTGGCTACAGTCTCTTTCCCATTGTCCCAAGAGATCCTTCCGAGTATCACCCACTCATCTGTGAGATCTGGGTCAAATGGGCCATCTCAGGGCAAAACTTTTTCTGTTATTTGACAGAGAGTCAGGTCATGACCATAAACGCTGCTTGGAAAGCCTCCCCCATGGTCTCTAATGAGAAGTGTCTCTGCCTTCAGTCCAGAGCAAAGATAACCTGGGATACCTTGATAGCTATGCAAACAGCAACAAGAGAGCAAGACACAGGGTGAAGCAGGAAGGTCACCTTGGGCTGTGACAGCACGTGCCTGAGTATCCGAAAGTCCAGCCTGCAAACGTGTTGCAAAGGTGCAAACCTATTGCCTGCTAAGCTGCCCTGGTTCATATTTTAATGTTGATGCAAACAAGACTTTAGCACAACTCAAGGTGTCTTTCCTATAGTCACCTACTCAATAGAGAACTATTTTAAAGAAAATTGCCTCCCTGCTCTTCCGTATTATATTAGGCTGACTAATTCTTGTTAGTTTTTCTTTAAATCATTTATTTGTTTATTTATTTATTGGGGATAGGAGTGTGTGTGTGTGTGTGTGTGTGTGTGTGTGTATGTGTGTGTGTGTGTGTGTGTGTGTGTGTGTGTGTGTTACAATGTTCATGTGAGATCAGAAAACACTTTTTAGGAGTTGGTTCTCCCCTTCAAGTAGCCCAGGTGAACCTTGAACTCCTGATTCTCCTGTCTCTGTCTCCCAAGTACCAAGATTACACCCCCTACTATCACCATGCTTGGATCTGGCTAATTCCTGTTCAGAGTGTGTTCTTGCATTGAATGTCGGGTGCCGGTCCCTTAAGTGAGGTTGCTAGCTGGGTGGCTGAATTCTCCTGTTTGTGCAGTGTGCCCCTCATCTGGTGTGCACAACTCTAAAGGGAATTGCTGAATGCTGCTTCCTAAGGATATAAGTCCTAGGACTGTTGAAAGATGAAGGGTCATACAATCAGGGTGGATTGGCCCCCTGTGAGTCTGCCACTCACAGATGTAAAAAAGCAGCCTCAAACCTTTTCACAGTGATTCCAGCCTCAGAATAGCTCTGGAAGGTGGGGCTTCTCATCATTCTTTCATTCTCTGACAATTTCATACAGTATATTTTTATATTCCTTCCCACTTCCCAACCCCTCCCAGATGACTCCCCCATCCAACTTCCGTCCAATATTCTTTCTCTCTCTTATAAGAAAACAAACACTAAAGAGAAGTCCACTAAAAAAAAGATAACCCCAAAAAACAAAAAGCATGAAGCCCAAATTGTTTGGGCCAATTTCTGAGCATGGGTCCTGCTCAGAAGTGTGGGTGGTATACCTAGTATCGCTCCATAGAAGAAAATGGATTTTCCTCTCCTTCCAGCATCTATTATTTACAAATAGCTGCTAGACTAGGGTGGGACTCTGGTCCCCACTCCTCCTACTGGGCAATGAGACTTTGATCTGGCTTGATCTTGTGCAGACCACAGTCTCTGTGAATTCACAGCAACTCGCAAAGACCCACAACTGGATAATGTAGGAAGCGACAGACTTTAGAGTGTTTATCCCTAAAAGGAGTAGTGTCTTTAACACAGGAAAGTTGGAAGATCCAGAGTGGCAGACAATTTTAAGAAAACAACATTTTCCAGACACAAAAGGCAGATGCACATATGAACTCACAGAGACTTTGGCCGAGACCATTTAAGGCAGCCCACCTTGGTCCCTACTGGCTCCTTGAAGAAACTGTAACCTCAACCTGGAGGCAAGAAGGGAGGCTAGAGCAGGCCAGAGCTTATGCCTTCTCTAAGAGGAAAGCATTCTTAAAGATCCTCGTGCCATTAGTTCCAGCAGTGGCAGAGGCAGGCAGATTTCCATGAATTTGAGGCCAGCACAGCCTACATAGTAAGTTCTGAAACAGCCAAAGCTACATAGTGAGACTCTGCCTCAAAATTAATTAATTAAATAAAATAAAATAAGCTCCAGAGTTGCATATGGCAGTCCACACCTGTAACCCCAATACTTGGGATTCTGAAATATAAGGACTGTGGTTCAGTGGCTAGCCTGGGGTACATTGTGAGTCTTAGTCTCAGGAGAAAGGATCGTGATGACTTGGACATTCGAGGACTAAATTGTTCCAGGATCCTGCAGCAAAAACACAGAGAAAGGAGGGTGGTGAGTAAGGACGTACTGCTGAGGTAATTTATTTGTTTGTTTGTTTGTTTGTTTGTTTTGTATAAAGGTGGTTGGCACTAGTTTTGAAATGCTCACCAAATTACATCAATTCTTACCTTTCCCACCCAGGCAAGATTAATAGAACATTCCTGGGTCTGTAGGATTTATCAAATGTGAATTCATTTTTGACTTCCCAAAGGCCAGTCACAGATGGTTCATCCTGATAGAAAACATTTCCAGTGAGTAAGAAAACTAAAGATCAAAACTCAAAATAGGCCACAGGACAAAAATAATAATGGCAGGCATGGTGGTGTACACCTTTCATCTCAGCTCATGGGGGCAGAGACAAGTGGATCTCTGGGAATTCTAGCCTGGCCTGTTTCACATGGTGAGTTCCGGGCCAGCTAAAGTTCCAAATAGTGAGACTCTTTCTCAACAAACGCACACACAACAACAACAACAACAATAATAGAGGGTTATATATTTGTTTTTTTTTTTTAACATTCAAACAAGAGAAATGGAGAAAAATGAAAAGAGACTCTGGGAGGCAAGCCAGTGGGCTGGGATATGCCTCACCTGGTAGCAGGCGTGCCTAACATGAATAAAATCCTTGGACAATACCCAGTAGCCTGTGAACCAGGTAAGGTGCTACACCCTTGAGATCCCAGTGCTTAGAAGGGGAAGCCAGAGGATCAGAAGTTCAAGGTCATCCTCTACTATATATCAAGTTCCACATACACTAACCCATATACGAGACCCTGTTTCAAAGGAAGTAACTCAGATGTTTTGGAGAAGCACGGTGGGATGGTGTAGGTGAAGGGTAACCCAATGGGTAACCATAATAAAGAAGTAGCTTTGTCTAGAACCTGAACTGAGTCTCTCTTGGCTCCTCCTGCTTTAGCTCATGGCTCTGCTGGACCACATTTCTGGCCTTTAAGTTGTTTTCATAATATTTTGTTTTATGGAGTCTCCTGTTTCTCTCACATACTTCATTCCTTATTCTTCCCAATAAAAACCTTCCCAAGAGCCTGGTCCTCCGCCTGCTTTAGCCTTTTGGGGCAGGGCAAGCAGCCTATTAAGTAGACCAGAAACTGATATCGGTTTCTCAACTGAAAATGTGAAATAATAATAATAACAGCAGCAGCTAAGGCTGATATAAAGCATAACCCCTGCCAAGCACTGTTACAAAGGGCCCCTCCCTTTGGTTTTTTGAGACAGTGTAGCCCTGGCTGTCCTGGAACTCGTTCTATAGACCAACCTGACCTCAAACTCATGGAGATAGCCTGCTTCTGCCTCTCCAGGGCTGGGATTAAAAGCACACATGACCACTGCCCAGCTGTTCTAAAGTTATTTACAATGTCAATCCAACCCCCACAAGATCCCTTTTGTGGACTCTACTGTTATCCATTTACAGACTATGCAGCCTGCACTGTCCTGGACTTCTACATCAGGACTAAATGAGGGGCTGAGTAGATAATCTCAGATAGCAAACTGCTTGCCAGACAAGCATGAGGACTTGTTATTTAATTTCCAGAGCTCGTGGAAAAAGGCTGGATGTTGAGGCTATCCAAATGTCTCAGTGGGTAAATGAGCTTGCTGCCAAGCTTGATGACTTCAATTTATTCTCTAAGACTCACACAGTGAAAGGAGAAAACCCACTCCCCACGGCTGTCCTCTGACCTGAACATGTTTGCCTTGGCATGTGCACGCACGCATGCACACACACACATACACACACACACAACACACGCACAGACGTGCACACATGCACACGCACACTCATGCACACACGTGTGCACACACACACATGCGCACACACATAAATATAATAACTATTTGAACTGTCCAGGATTTACCAATCCTTTCACAGCAGCAGTGAGTAATAACAGTAAAGGCCGATGTTTTCTTTCCCTTCAGGCTCATTCGAAAGTGTGGCATAACTACGACAAAAACTTCCGCCCTCGACAGAAGGGTTGGCTGTCCATCACCTTGGGGTCCCACTGGATAGAACCAAACAGAACAGAAGAGTTGGCAGATATCATCAGCTGTCAGCACTCCATGGCCTCCGTGCTCGGATGGTTTGCCGACCCTATCCACGGGGACGGCGACTACCCGGAGTTCCTGAAGACGAGGTCCACGATGTCCGTGCTCTCTGAGGCGGAGAAGGAGGAGGTGAAGGGCACAGCTGACTTCTTTGCCTTTTCCTTCGGGCCTAACAACTTCAGGCCCTCGAACACCGTGGTAAAAATGGGACAAAATGTATCACTCAGCCTAAGACAGGTGCTGAACTGGATTAAACTAGAATATGACAACCCGCAAATCTTGATTTCGGAGAATGGCTGGTTCACAGACAGTTACATAAAGACAGAGGATACCACCGCCATCTACATGATGAAGAATTTCCTCAACCAGGTTCTTCAAGGTTGGTAGCACTTTGGCTCAATCTTAATAAATGTGTGTATATATATGTTTGCTTGTGTGAGTGTGCCGCATGTGGACAGGTGCTCTTGAGAGCCAGACAGAATCAGAAGGCCTGGAGTTAGATTTACAGAGAGTTGTGAGCCACCTGACTTTGGGGCCAGGACCAAAGTCAGGTCCTCAGAAAGAGCTGCAAGCATTTATAACTGCTGAGCTCTTATCTCTGACCCCAGCACAGGGTTTCAGTTTCTTTAGGGTAGTTGCCTTGAGCATGTCATTATTGGTGTTGGTTTTCTATTGTTCTGTATTGGGAAAAATGCTTTTGTTAGTGAGTGACAGGCTCCCAAATAATCCAGGTTGGCCTTGAACTTGTTTCCACTTCCTAAATGCAAAGATTACAGGCATTTGCCACCCAGCCATTTCATTCTTTATAAAGGACATATGGAGATATGTTTAAAGTTTCCTATCAAGAGTGATTTATTGAAAACATGGTCCTTTTCTGTTTGTTTCTTTTTTGTTTATTTATTGGCTTTCATTTTTTCAAGACAGGCTTTCTCTGTGTAGGTCTAGTCTGAAACTTGCTCTATAGACTAGGCTGGCCTCAAACTCACAGATCTGCCTGCCTCTGCCTCCTGATGCTGGGATCAGAGGTGTGTGCAACCACGCCCGGCCTGAGATCAGATCCCTTTATCTTGACTGACTGAACAAAAAAGTTCTGAAAACAAGCTGAGCATCCCTACTCTCTCAGAGATTTCTTCCCACCTACATGTCACTTCATTCACTACTCAGGCAGTGACACCTACAGGCCAATGGAAATGATGAGCCTGAAGACAGCTCAGGTTGTGTCCCCATCAGAGTAATTCCTGTGGACCCTTCTCCAGCTGTGCAGCTCTCTTTGGAAGTCTTCAGTATGGGGCTAGGGAGAAAGCTAAGTGGGGAAAGCACCTGCTATACAAGCAAGAGGCCCCGAGTCTTACCCCAGCACCCACATAACAGCTGGGTGCCAGACTGGTGAGATGGCTCAGCCAGTAAAGGCACTTGGGACTCACATGATAGAAAGACAGAAGTGACTCCAGCTAGTCCTCACACATGCACTAAGGCATGCACTCACCCGCACACATGCACCACACTAGCACACACACAATCCCCCAACGCAGTACATAAATAAAGTATAACTTTAAAAATAAGTCCTAAATGTGGAGAGAAATCTTAGCTCCTGCAGCAAAGAGGCTTGAGGAAGGATTTTCAGAACGCAAGTCCTGGGGCTAGGGACATGGCTCATGGGTTAAGAGCACTGGCTACTCTTCTTCCAGATGTTCAGTTCCCAGCATCACATGGTGGTTCACAACCATCTATAGTGGAATCTGGTGTCCTTTTCTGGCTTTGAGGTGTATATGCAGATAGATCATTCAAATACATAAAATGAATAAATCTTTTTTAAAAAGAAAGAAGAAAGAAGGAAAAGAAAAGAAAGAGCAAGTTCCTCACCTGGTTTCTCTGCCCCACTGTGCATGAAGGAACAGCGTGGAGCACAGCCACACCCATCCCTGGGCCACATGAACATGGTGGGCCTCCTAGGACATCACCTCCAGGCCCCTGAGTCGGGTGTCTATCCCACCTTTATTTATTTGTCTTTCCGGAATCTTTGTTTTTTTACCTTTCTTTCAAAAATGGATTTTCTATCTTTATCTTTAAAAAAATGTCAATGATGCAGCGTCAGAATGCAGAAATGAGGTATTTCTATGACAGAACGAAAGGAGTGTGTTTTGTTTCTTTTTAAGAAAAATGATTCAAGAGGGGTTGAGGAGATGGCTCAGAGGCTGCTCTTATAGAGGTCCTGGGTTCAAATCCCAGCACCACATGACAGCTCACAATTGTTTATAACTCCATTCCAGAGGATTTGATGCCCCATTCTGGCCTCCATGGGTACAGACACATAGGTAGTTCACAGATACTCACGCAAACACTCCTACACACGAAATATAACAAAATAATAAATTTAAAAAAATAATTTGGGGCTAATTTCAGTTTTTATTATACAACAGGCTGGCCTTGAACTCACAGGTTATCTGCTTGCCTCTGCCTCCTGAGTGCTGGGATTAAAGGCTCCATATCTCACTTTTACCCAGTCAGAGTTTTAAAGCTAGAAAGGTCCTCAGAGATCATTTTTTCTAATATTTTCTGTTGCAAATGAGGAAATTGCCATTCCCGTCCTTGCCCAATAGCTCCCTCCCAGAGACACAGCAGGGCCTGACCTTGGGCCTGCTGCCCTTGAGCCACTTCACACCACTTCTGTGCTCTCCATGCCTCCTCCTGTCTATCTTTATTTATGCTCATCCTGAGAACTGGTATTTCAGTCCCTGAAAGACAATTGTGTCCAACATAGTGGACAGTTGTGCACAAACAGAAACCTGCCCAAACTCAGAAAGAGGAAGTCTAGGTCACAAGTAAACACCCATATCCCCAAAGGCTCTGAAATCGCCATGCCCTGTGCCCCAGGACACAGATTTGCACACTAAGTATCCTTCCCCTTTAAATTTGAAACATTGTCTCACCACGTAGCTCTGGCTGACCTGGAACTCAATATATAGACCAAGTTACCCTTGAACTCAGAAATTTGCCCTCCTCTGCTCTGAGTATTGAGATTAAAGGCATGTATGTACCATTATACCCTGCTAAACAACATGATTAGAAATATTTTAACTATCAGAAATATTTCTAATGAGATCTTTCAACTGTCATTCATTCTTGTAGGGAGTGTGTAGTGATTGTTTATCTTGTGGAGGGGATGCATGGCCACCATGCAGGTCTCTGACTTAAGCTGTCAAGTTTTGCAGTAGGTGCCTTTACTGAGAGCTTATTTTGCTGGCTCCAAACCAGAAACGTTTTTGTTTGATTTAAAAGGCCTGATATCTAGGGAAAGTATTGCTTTTGTAATACGTGCACATTGTTAATGAAGCTGTAAACCTGGCCTAGAATGTGTAGCCCTCTGAAAATCCCTGCTTCCTTTTCTCCATGAAGCAATAAAGTTTGATGAAGTTCGAGTGTTCGGTTACACAGCCTGGTCTCTCCTGGATGGCTTTGAATGGCAGGATGCCTACACTATTCGCCGAGGACTGTTTTATGTGAATTTTAACAGTGATCAGAAAGAAAGGAAACCCAAGTCCTCTGCGCATTACTACAAACAGATCATACAGGAAAATGGTTTCCCTTTGAAAGAGTCCACGCCAGACATGCAGGGTCAGTTTCCCTGTGACTTCTCCTGGGGAGTCACTGAATCTATTCTTAAGGTAAGTGGCTACTTATAAATTAACTATACACTAAGGCAGAGAGTATACAATATGTTTTTACAAATTTTATGTGTTTGGATGTTTTGCTTGCATATATCTGTTTGCCTGTTGTCCACAGAAGCCAGAAGGCGGCATTGGATCTTCTAGAACTAGAGAGATACAGATAGTTATGAACATCTATGAAAGTGTGCTTAGCTTCTGAGACACCTCTCAAACCCTGAGTTGAGATTTTTAAAAACTTCATTACATTTAATAGTATATGTAATGTGGTGCATGTCTAAGTTAGGGTTTCTACTGCTATGAAGAGATACCATGACCATGGCAACTTTTATAAAGGAAAAGATTTAATTGAGGGAGCTTGCTTATAGCTCAGAGGTTCAGTTCATTATCGTCATGATGGGGACCATGACGGCACGGAGGTGGACGTGGTGCTGGAGTTGAGTGTTACTATATCTTGCAGGCAACAGGAAGTCAACTGACTGTCACACTGAGTGAAGCTTGAGAAAAGAGACCTCAACCCCACCTCCCACCCCTCTCCACCCCAGTGACACACTTTTCCGACAAGGCCACACCTAATAGTGCTACTCCCTTTGGGGGCCATTTTTCTTTCAAACTACCACAGTGCATATCGTGGCACATGTAGAGGCAGAGGACATATTTGTGAAATTAGTTATTTCCCTCTATCTTTATAAGGTTATGAGGGATTGAACCCAGGCCACCAGGCTTATGAAGGAAGCCCGAAGCCACTGGGCTTTATTAGCACATGTTAATTATTCAAACTAGTGTGTTTCAGTGTCACCTCTTCACATGTATATAAAATGCACTTTGAAGCCTGGCAGTGGTGGTGCACGCCATAAACCCCAGTGCTTGGGAGGCAGAGGCAGATAGATCTTAGTGAGTTCCAGGCCAGTCTCATCCTCAAAACAAGTTCTAGGACAACAAGGACTATTACATAGAGTAGCCTTGCCTCAAAAAAACAAACAAATAAATAAATAACAATAAAATAAAATGCCCTTTGCCATGCTCACCTCCACACTACACCCTTGGCCCTTGTACTGGCCCTCTTACATTTGGGTGCATCATCTTTATGTGGTCTCCTAGCAGATAACCACATGCATTGTCTACATCTAGTGTTTTTAGGGGTCTGTAAAGTGCAGTGCATTTTGTTTTATCTTGCCTTGTTTTGTGGCAAAATTACCTTTTATAAACATCTTTTCAATAATGCTGGGATGTTCTGAACTTTTTAAAACACTGGAGCTGGTCTTAGGTAGGAAGGCTGCTCAGGTAATTCATTATACACAGACTGAACTTCATGCTCACATGATCAATATTCTCTCAGTTTAATGTTCTAGATAACTGGCTGGCAGATGGCAAGTGGGTAATAATATGACTTTGTAATTAGACTATGAAAGATGACACATGGGAAGACAATTAGGAGGAAAATATTTACCAAAGGTTAATCAGTTTTCCTGGTGCTTTTAAATTCAGTCACAGGGGAAAGGTACTTTAACACCAGTACAGAATTTTTCCTTGCTCTAATTAATCTTGAATTTGAAAATGTTTCTCTTACATCTTTTGTTTTATTTAATTTTATTAGTTTTTTTTTGAGACAGGGTTTCTTTGTGTGCCCCTGGCTGTTCTGGAACTAAACCAAGTCACCTTACCTTTGTATGGTGGTCTCCACTTGAGACCTTACCTTCCCAGAGCATCTATCTAGCACACACAGGGCCCTGGGTTGGATCCCTAGTGTTGCATTAACTAGGTGCGGTGGCACATGCCTGAAAGCCCAGCACTTGGGAATTGCAGACAAGAGAAGCAAAAGCTCCAGTCACCTCTAGCATTTATTAGGTTTAAGGCTAGCCTGGGCTATATGAGCCAATCCCCCCCCCACACACACACACACAAAAGTAAAAGGAAGACAGAAAAGTCCATGACTCTTCAAGGTGGAAAGGCAGGGAAATCCAAAGCCAGTCTTGAGGACTTGGAGGTATTTCACTGTCTTTCTTCCTCATAACTGAAGCTCTTTGCACAGAGAGAACATTCCATCCTCTGCTGCTGAGTGCCCTGCTCACAGGCACATGGTGTAGGAGACTGTGTGAAAATGGGATATCCTTGGACCTTCCTTCCTTTAATTTTTTTTTGAAGGGCTAGAAGGATAAGGCCCTTTCTCCCATATTACCAGAAGAACAGCCAGAATACAGAACCGTTATGAAGTACAAAGTCATTTACTTTATCTTGTAGTCTCTGCTATATAGCCTGGCTGGCCTCAAACTTGTAGTAATTGAAGCCTCTTGAGAGCTGAGATTATAGGCATGACCACTGCTCTAGGCTATCATTTGGATTTTTCAAACAAGGATTGCTGAGAGCCATGGTCAGTACAAGCCGGGGGTCATTGCCTGCCGTCATCCCCTCCCACAGGCTCCCTTGGGGACAGCCTGGCTCAACCAGCCTCCTCTGATGGCAAGTGCTGCTCTTCATTACCCCTTCCTTCACAGCCTCATTAACATGTGACAGGACTTAGAAACCATCTCTCATAATTGCCTTCAGCTGAGGGCACCAAGCCAATTTCCTGATACATTTGAACATCACCACATGCGATGCTATATAACCTGGATGTGTGGGTCAAATGAGCTGGAAAATGGCTTCTGAGGCTTTTCTCAAACACTGTTCTTCCTTCCCCCTATTTCCTGGTCTCCCTGGAGATTTGAAGGGCTAGGATAAGGACCTTTCTCCTGTATGACCAACGGAACAGCCAGAAACACAGAGACTATTATGAAGGAAAAAGTAATTTATCTTACCTTGTAGTGAGAGGCTCAGTTCTTCCGATCTGGATATGCTAGGAGACACACTTGGTTTACCCGAATGCGCTTTGTTTTCCACAGCCGGAGTTTATGGTCTCCTCCCCACAGTTTACCGACCCCCACCTGTATGTGTGGAACGCCACTGGCAACAGATTGCTACACCGAGTGGACGGAGTAATGTTAAAAACAAGACCATCCCAATGCACAGATTATGTGAGCATCAAAAAACGAGTTGAGATGTTGGCCAAAATGAAAGTCACCCACTACCAGTTTGCTCTAGACTGGACCGCTATCCTTCCCACCGGCAATCTGTCTAAAGTTAACAGACAAGTACTAAGGTACTATAGGTGTATAGTGAGCGAAGGACTGAAGCTGGGCGTCTCCCCCATGGTGACATTGTACCACCCCACCCACTCCCATCTAGGCCTCCCCGAGCCGCTTCAGAACAGTGGGGGATGGCTAAACACACACACAGCTAAGGCCTTCCAGGACTACGCAGGGTTGTGCTTCCGGGAACTGGGGGACTTGGTGAAGCTCTGGATCACCATCAACGAACCTAATAGGCTGAGTGACATGTATAACCGCACTAGTAATGACACCTACTGTGCAGCCCACAACTTGATGATCGCCCATGCCCAGGTCTGGCACCTCTATGACAGGCAGTATAGGCCGGTCCAGCATGGGGCTGTGTCACTGTCCCTACATTCTGACTGGGCAGAACCTGCCAACCCTTATGTGGACTCACACTGGAAGGCAGCAGAGCGCTTCCTCCAGTTTGAGATCGCCTGGTTCGCAGACCCGCTCTTCAAGACTGGCGACTATCCATTGGCCATGAAGGAGTACATCGCCTCCAAGAACCAGCGAGGGCTGTCCAGCTCGGTCCTGCCGCGCTTCACCCCTAAGGAGAGCAGGCTGGTGAAGGGCACCATCGACTTCTACGCGCTGAACCACTTCACTACGAGGTTCGTGATACATAAGCAGCTGAACAGCAGCCGCTCTGTTGCTGATAGGGATGTCCAGTTCCTGCAGGACATCACTCGCCTGAGCTCACCCAGCCGCCTGGCTGTAACGCCATGGGGAGTACGCAAGCTGCTTGGGTGGATCCGGAGGAACTACAGAGACATGGACATCTACATTACAGCCAATGGCATCGATGATCTGGCCCTGGAGAATGATCGGATCCGGAAGTACTACCTGGAGAAATACATCCAGGAGGCTCTGAAAGGTGAGGTTTGGCGAGTTCACATACAGTGAGGTGGGAGAGGTATATGCAAACCTGGGCGCAAAGATCACCAGCAACTCAGATTTATGGCTTCTCACTCCTGTCCACTGGATTTCTTCCTTTTAATGGGGCTTTAGTATTGAATTTTTATTTATTTTGTTTGTTTGTTTTTGTTTGTTGAGAGATTTTCTTTAGTTTTATCTTAGAACCTGCTATGTGGACCAGGCTGGATTCAAACTCAGAGATTTACCTGTTTCTGCCTACCTGTTGTTGGAATTAAAGGCATACAGCATCATGCCTGGCTTAATTTTTAATCATTAATGGTTTTTAGACAGGGTCTAACTAGTCATCCAGACTGGCCTCCAAAGCCAGGCTGACCCCTATCCTGCCTCAACCTTCCAAGCAGCAGGATTACAAGCTTAGGCCACCACAACCAGACTTTTAGAAGTGGCATTAACTCATTATGGAAATTTTGGAAAACATTTTTCTCCTTAAATAACTCCTGAAATCTCTCTTCCCAAGAAAAGCACCATCAATTTTAGATTATTTCCAGAGAGCTTCCTAGATATTAATACAACTGAGCTCAAGATATTACCCTTTTGTATATACTTGGTGCTTGCTGGGGAGTTGAACTCCCAGGTCCCATATCCCTAACTTTTCTGTTTTCACGGCACTGGGAATTTAACCAAGGACCTCATGCATACGAGGGGAGAACTCTATCATTGACCTAAATCCATGGCCCCCAAATTTCGTATGTGTGGTTCTAGGGTTCAAACCCAGAGCTTTCTTTATGTGTGCTAAGCAACCAATCTACCACAGAATCACGAGACAGCAATGTAGTGGATTTTCTTTCTTTCGAGACAGGGTCCTGTATCCCAGGCTGGCCATGAATTCCTGCTCACTGCCTCAGCTGCTTCCACTTCAGGTGGCAGGCATGTGTAACCACACCTGCCCCACTTTTTAAAACATTAGATGTGTCTCATGTCATTAAAACTTACAACTGTTAATGGCTGCTTATTGTCCTATTTTAATGAACACATCTTAATATAGTCAACCATTTTTAGCTGGGAGCACAACCTCAATGAAAAATTCATCTCTGTACAGAAATGCCATTTCAATTACCTCCTTAAATTGCCCAATATATGAAAATGTTGTGGGGATTAGACTCAACAAACAAGGGACTGGGGACATAAGTGGCAGAGTTTGCATCACATGCAGGAAGCTCTGGGTTCTATCCCCAACACGGATAATCCAGACATGGTGGCAAAAGCATCTAATCCCAGCCCCCTGGAGAAAGTGGCAGGAGATCAGAAGTTAAAAGTCATCTTCATCTTATCATAGGGAGTTAGAGGCCAGCCTGGAATACACGAAACCCTGTCCCCAAAACAGAATCTTCAAAGGTAATAACTTCATGTCTTTCTATTGATGACCTTAGTTTCAATGAAAACTAAATTCTTTTTGTGTGCATATGAATGTTTTGTGTGGTGTTTGCCACATGTGTGCCTGGTGTCTGTGAAGGTTAGAAGAGGGCATCAGATCCCCTGGAACTGGAGTTCCAGGTGGTTGTGAGCCACTATGTGGGTGCTGGGAATTGAACCTTGGTCTTCTCAAAAGCAGTCAGTGCTCTTAACCATTGAGCCATCTCTCCAACCCTGAAAACTAAATTCTTATTCAGATATTATACTGTCCACATGTGATCAACAGTGTTCTTTTCTGTTTTTTTTTCCCCCTAGCATACCTCATTGACAAGGTCAAAATCAAAGGCTATTATGCATTCAAACTGACTGAAGAGAAATCTAAACCCAGATTTGGATTTTTCACATCTGACTTCAAAGCTAAGTCCTCTGTAGAGTTTTATGGCAGGCTAATCAGCAGCAGTGGCTTCCCCTCGGAGAGCAGCAGGCCTGCATGCAGCCAGCCTGAAGAGGGCACAGAGTGCACCGCCTGCTCCTTTTTTACTCAGAGGAAACCATTCATCTTCTTCGGTTGCTGCTTCATCTCCACTCTGGCTCTACTGCTATCAATCAGCATTTTTCATCATCGAAAGAGAGGAAAATTTCGGAAAGCAAAGAACTTACAAAATATACCATTGAAGAAAGGACACAGTAGAGTTCTCGGCTAAGCTATCATTTCTGTACTAAAGATTCACTCCAGTTCCATGTACTGGTAACTTACAATGTGAGAGACTGCTGTAACCAAGGTGATGACAATCGATGTCTTTGTAGTGTGGTTCAAACCATTCCCTTAGGTACTGACAATCAGTGAATTCAGTTCTTAGAGCTGAAGGCTTCATTCTGACTGTAACCCTGGGAATGACCCCACACATGGCTTCAGGAAGTGTGAAACACTGTTTCCCACCATTTTTCTCTAGCTCTCTTATGTAAACAGCAATCACTATTCACGGTAAAGGAGTTAATTTTAAAAAGTGTAATTTTGTTGTTTCAGACTTCATAGTTCAAAACTATTTTTGTTGTTGTTGAAATCGGGTCTATTATGTAGCTCTGGTTGTCCTAAAACTCACAAAGATCCATCTGCTACATGCTTCGGTGCAGGGTTGTATACACTACGCCCAGCTAAACTAGTTTTTAAACTGGACAGTTAGTGACATGCTGTCACTTCTAACAAGGTGCTCTTCTGTTTAGTCAGGTAGTCTTCAGATGGAATGTACAGGACTTTAGATCATGCTTGTCCATAGGCAGTTAAAGCATAGGATCTAAAACACACCAATCTTAGCTTTTCTCGAAAAACAAAAGCAAAAACCAGGCATTTCTTAAACATTGTTTTACTGTACTTCTGATGGGGGTATAGGAGGAAGGCTCAAGACACGGCATTTGTGTGTAGTCTTCACTCTTCTGGAACCTGCTCTGAGGATAAGGATAGCCTTGAGCTCAGAGATCTATCTGTCTCTGCCTCCAGAGTGCTGAAAATAAAGGGGCACCCACTACACCCAGCTTGAACTTCTGATTTTAAAAGTAGTTTGTGGTGAGATTCAGGTGTTAGCTGATAAAGTTGGGAGGTGTGTCCCTAGAGACCTGGGAGCCTGAAGGGGGTGTGGCCAGCCCCGTTCAAAAGGGACTGCTGGGATCTTGAGTGCCCGTTTTGTTCCGGCTTTCTTGGAGATTGGGTCACATCCACTGCCTGGATAATCCTTTCACCACGGAATCGTCCTAAGGTTTAACTTGTAATTTAATTGTGAGTGTTAAAATACTCTTCAATAAATATTAATACTGTATTTGGTATTTGCAAGTGAGATTTATTGCAATACTTGGCATCCCAACGTGGGGCAACCCACCGGCATATCGGGCTGGTGAGCCCATTCCATGCCTTAAATATTGCCAGAAAGGAGGACAGGCAGTGTTCAGCCCTGGGAGTCTGCACTCCCGTGTGTGGGCTGGACAATACACTCCTGTGCCAGAGCCTCTAACTGCCGCTCTGCACTCCTAACTATCACTCCCATAGCCGTGATTGCCTTTTGGGTTGCACCAGGCACAGCTGGTGAGATGGGCCTGAGACCCTCGTGGCCAAGAGCGCCGAATCCTAATCACTAGACCTTCACTTCCCCGACTCACCCGCCCAGCCCACCCAGCCGCGGTGCTGAGCAAAGGGTCCCCCGATCACCCACCGCACCAACACAGCAGCTGCCTCTGAGTCAGGTCTGTCCAGCTTCTGTGTACTGCGCATGCACAGCACAGCCGCCGCCAACCACATTAACTATGCAGCAGGTGCAGATTTTGTCATATCATCCTGTCTTAATCACGTGAGACTTTGCCTTTCCTAAGGTTTTTATTAAGTCTGTGTGCCTGCTGGGGTTTCTTAAGACCAAATAGAGCCTGCAGGTGGGCTCATGCCACTGAGATTCCCTGCATCTGTCATATTGCCAGTGAATGGATCATTGAACGCTACTGCGACTCCTGCTGACCAAACATTGTCATTGCAACTGAATTGAGGTAATGGCTGGAAATTATTCTATTCATGACTTCAGGTCATACTTTTCCATGGTGATTGAGAAATTCTCAAATGAATATTTTGAGTGCTTCAATGCCCCAGTTCTACTATTTTTTGGTTTATTTCTATATTTTATGTTTCAAACTAAAAGACCTTTTAAATTCCTGGTGAGCATATGGAAGAGGTAAAATCTTGAAATGAACAATTGCTGTCTAGGATACGTGATATGGAAATTTCAAACACTAAAATGTCAGGTAAGGTTAATTTTCTGGAAATTAGTCACAATAAGCTTTTGGATAGAGCTTCCTCTTCAGACATGGATAAAACTGTACAAGAAAAATGCAGGCTTCACGTAAATGATGAGAACAAGAAACTCGTTAATTACATTAATGATGAGGACAAAAAATGTTAATTATGTTAATGAGAACAAGAAACTTGTTAATTATGAGACACTTGTTACTCATGTTAATGATGTTGATTGAAAAACTGCTGATTCTATGAGGTCATTGGAAGGACTGTTTCCTCCAGAAAAATCAAGCTCTGGAAAAATCAGTAGCAGCCAAGCTTCAGGAATGGAAGGACTGTACTGTAAGTACTGCTGCACTGAATGCCTGGGAAAAGATTTTGGACCCTGGTCAGAAAATTGAGTCTTATACCAAGGTCAAACAAGGCTTAAAAGAACCTTATACTGACTTTCTGCAGAGGCTTACCAAGGCTGTACATAGAGCAGTATCAGATCCAGAAGTTAGGAGGCAGTTAATACTTTCTCTGGCCTTTGACCATGCTAATCTGTAATGTAAAAGAATGCTTATGCCTTTAAAGATCAGTTCTGCACCAATAGAGGAATGGATTCAGTACACAATGCTGAATCTCTCCATTGCGATGAAGAGAATTGGGTAGGCCAAGCCATTGCTAATGTTAGGGTGAGGAACCAAGGCATCATCACTTGCTTTAACTGTGGTAAACCAGGCCATATAAGATAGAATTGTACACAAGGTACTTCTGGAAATAATATCTATCTTAGGTATGATTCAAACAGAAGGCCATTGCCTTCTGGGTTATGCAGAAGGTGTGGTAAAGGATAACATTGGACCAATGAATGTAGATCTACCAGGGACAAAGAAGGCAACCCTCTACCATCAGGAAATGCCTCTTGGGACTTCTCCGAGGAAGCCCCCAAAAATCAGATTTCAAAGCCAAGGAAGGTCCAGTCATATCCGGTCACAGTGGAGCAGCAGCATTCTCTGGACAAGTAGGAAATCCAATGCCTAATCTAGAAGACCATATGGCATTGGATAGTAGAATAAATTCAAGAGAGAAATGGAAAGTTCCAAGAAAAACTACAAAATGAATATTTTGGCAGACTTCCATAAATGAACAAAGACCAAAATTGAAAGTACAGGTAGATAATATTTATATACAGGGTTTAGCACAAGGTAATAATGAAATTGATCAGTTGTTAAGAGGAAATGTGCTGGAGGCCACAGAATTTCATGAGAAACATCACGTTAATAGTAAAGGACTAAAGAAGAGTTTTCCCATCACTTGGCATCAAGCAAAAGAAATTCTACAGAATTGAAACACTTGTTTCTTCTATAACCAACCATCTTTATCTGCTGGAAGTAATCCTAAGGGTATGCAGAAAAACGAGATCTGGAAAATGGATGTGTTTCACTTTCCATAATTTGGAAAGATGAAATATGTACATCATACTATCGACACTTACTCTGGAATGCAATGAGCGACTGCCCTGAGTTCTGAAAAAGCTGATGCTGTACTTACTCACCTTTTGGAAGCCATGGCCATAATGGGGATTCCTGCTCAGATTAATACTGGCAATGCTCCAGCTTACATTTCCCAAAAAATGAAGCTGATTTTTGGATATTATAATATAAAGCACATTACAGGGATTCCACACAATCCTATAGGACAGACAGTTGTAGAGAGATCTCACCGCACTTTGAAAAGATGCTTTAGAAACAGAAAAGAGAAATGAGAAAACCCAGGGAGAGGTTGCACAGTGCCTTATTGACCTTGAATTTTCTTAATGCTGATGAAAAGGGAACATCAGCTGCTGAGAGACATTGGGTGATAGAGAAATCTTCTGAGATAAATCAACTGATCTACTTCAAGGATGTGTTGACTTCAGAATAGAAGCCTGGATATGTGCTTCAATGGGGTAGGGGTTTTGCTTTTGTTTCCACAGGAGAAGAAAAGATATGGCTACCGACAAAATTAATAAAGGTCCGCTTCAAAAAGGAGTCCCTTCCTGTGGAGAATTGCTCATCCCTGATATAACAATTGGATACATGGTAAGGAAAGCACACTTAACAAGACTGGGGCAGGGTCTTGTAGGCAAAGTTTACTTAGAAGGCACCAGTGCATGATAGATATTTATTAAAATATAAACCAACACTCACGGTACAGGTAACAGTTTATAGTAGCACCTGAACAGGGACTGGAGTCTGGAACGGTGGACGAACGATGGATTCTGATCCTGTCTCTCCAGCAACCAGGAAGCGGGCCCTCGTGTCCCAGAAGCCCCTTATCAATGGGGTTGGCCACACCCCCTCCAGGTTGGCCACATCCCCTCCAGGAGCTCAGGACCCTGGATAAGCGTCTTAGGACCTTATCAGCTGACACCTGAATCCCACTACAGGGTCTCAATTTTGTCTTTACAGGAAAATGGATACAAACATCTTTAAGACATTGACTGGATACTGAACGGTTAGTCACCTACAATGGAAAGAGATGATGAAGGAATATAAACAAAGGACTATGAGAACAACTGATACAAATATGCACTACTGGGTAATTTCTCAATCCTCACTGCTTTACATCTTACATCTATACCTCTCCAAAAAAATGTGGTCCTGGTTTGACTATAAATAAAGCTGGATTTGGAGTTGGAGTAAGTGGCTTTCTCCCTCTCTAAACCCAAGCATATTGGTAAAGGAAATGTGAAAGATTCTGTCTCATATCAGAAGAGCCACCTGGTGTGGGACAGAAGTCAGAATGTTTAGGGACCAATATTATCGTAACTTTATCTTTAATCTCTTATCTCTCTATATCTACACCTCCCAACCATCCTCTCTGCATACGATCTTCTCCTGAAGTCATAAAGGATGTAAATATCTTCATTGGGTATCAATAATGCTTAAGTTTCCATTGTAAACAACATTTTCTCCTATCAGCTATCTACGAAGCATCTGGAACTAAGATGGGGCCCCTACTGCAATGATTCCTACTAGTGAAAAAGGAGAAAGGGAGAGAGAGCGAGCGAGCGAGAAAGACAGACAGACAGAGACAGACAGAGACAGAAATAGAGAAATAAAGAACCTGGTGTACACCGCTCAATGATTGCTTTTAGAAAAGAGACTATCCAAAACGGTTACAAGATAGCTCTCTATGATTATCCTTCATGTCACATCTCTAATAAGAATTCCAGTACTCTGAGAACGTTTATAGATGTGTATAGTCAGTTCATTAGGATCTAAACATTGTTTTAGCTTTTACAGGATCCCAAAGAGATGCCATCCCCCTCAAGTCAGCAGGAAGCAACCCTATGAAAAACTACGCCCGTCTCCTGATAAGTTTTGTCCTCTGAGGGTTATGGATAATTATTCTGATAAAATAGTTATAAGTTAAAATTGGGTTGAAGATAGGACAGTAATATAGACTCGGGGATCTCTTTTAAAGAAGAGAAAGGGGAATAGATAGGATAGATAAAGGTAGATTGTTCTACCTACCTGTAAACAATTATTAGCCAAATTTATGGGATAAGCCAATTTGCACTGATAGATATTTGTATATTGATTCAAATGTGAAATCATTTTATATGTTTGAGATAATTTGTATATTGGTACAAATTTAAATCTGAAATTGTTTTATATGTCCAAAGCAATTTGTACATTGATATAAGTGAATCTATAACTGTTACATAAAATTGAAGCTGTAACTGCTATATTTTACATACGCTTCTACCTGTTTAAAATATTTGCACATTAGTGTCATTTCCATTATGCAATTGCTACCTCCATTTAACTATACGAGACATATGATTGTGTTCGTTATGATACATGCACAAGATGTGTTGTATACCTCTGATTGGACAATTTGTATATGATATATATGTATCTACATGTCTAGAATACTGTTACCATTTTGCACGGTATATATACTCTGGCTAATGTTTGAGAGTCATACTAAAAGTCATTGTTCATAGATTGTACACCCCTTTATAGGTAACCTAATTTTACAATACAGGCTTCAATCCTCAGGATAAGAACTGCAGTCAACATTACTTAAGTTTGCCATGTCACAGTCATTCCAGATACAGTCTAGAATACCATAGATAGTCAGGAGTCTTCAACCATTTCATAGACCCAGAGAATATGGCATTTAACATTTTGTTATTCAGAATTCGGTCGTGAGAGATGTGACGACTTCTGGTGTCACTGTTCCTCTCCCAAAATGGTGTTGAGCATCAAGGACACTCCTTTGGAGTTTGTCCTTTTGGCAGAGAATGGCTGGTTGGGTAAAGAACTGCCCTTACCTCGAATGCTGACAGTACACACATGATGTCCAATCTGGATGAACAGGATGACAGATGGAGAATGACAAAACCTGCCTAAACAGGATAAGACAGTCCCTCCAAACATGCCCTGCTTCTAAAAAGATCTGCAGATATCATAGGCCTGTAGCCAAAATGTTGGATGCTCCAATGGTGCAGAAAACCATAGATGATTGTCCAGGTAGCTGTGTCACTGTCCTCTCCCAAATTTTGGAAGCTAATACTTCCATGTGCTTCTGACTTTTAGGTGATATATTTTCCTTCTCAGGTCTTGATGGGATTGGAGAATAGGTAGGTAAGGTTACTATCCTATCATCCCTTAGCAAGGAACATTCAGGTGTTGGATTTTCACTATCCCAGATGAACAGTTTTGAAGTAATTTATACACCCCACTATCTACCAATATTCTAGAAATGTATGATGTACCTTATACATGTTGGGTTTTAGTTGTAGTTTGCGCCATTTCCTCCCCCAGATATTACCTATAATTCCTATTGTATATTAGTCTTAGTTAGAACCTTAGACGAAAGGGGGAGATGTGGTGGGATTCTGGTGTTAGCTGATAAGGTTGGAAGGCTCTAGAGATCTGGGAGCCTGAAGGGGGTGTGGCCAGCCCCGTTCAAAAGGGACTGCTGGGATCTTGTTCCTGCTTTCTTGGAGACTGGGTCACATCCACTGCTTGGATCATCCTTTCACCACGGAATCGTCCTAAGGTTTAACTTGTAAAATCTAACCATGAGTGTTAAAATACCCTCCAATAAATATTAATCCTGTATTTGGTATATTGCAAGTGAGATTTATTGCAATAGTAGCTTTTATAGCTCATGTCATAGAAAGACCACAGGATGGACAAGTGTGAAGATCAAGTTCACTTAGCCTTACAGCAGAGCAATTTCCATTTTAAAACAAACTGAAATTACCCTTATTCCTGATTTTGAGGTGAGATTTGGCACACTTAGCAAGTTAAAAAGATGTAGATTTTACTATGGATAAAGGTCAAAGCCCTTACTATTATTCACAGAGTCCTGCTCTGTCCCGTAGACCTTCGTAACTTTCTCATACAAATATATATAGTATAGGGTGAAACCATGGTATCTGGAACTAGTCACTGTGACTCTGATGAATCCAGAATGTTAGTTTGGGTGAGTTAATTTAATGTTACCTTTCAAGGTTAGTACTAAGTAAATCTCAATTTGGATATTTTTATATTTAAAGAACCACACTTGATTTGATCACAAACACTAGGGATAATGTGAATGTGTAACCCATTCACATCCATTCTTTCAATTCACATGGCCATGTTACTCAGTCACTGTCAACCCTCTCCAGGAATTTAGACTTAGGAGTCAAATAAAAGTAGCTCTTCCACAAAGAACTTTAGTAATAAACCATCCTAAAATGTAAGGTGGTTTTAATTATACTTAAATTCAAAGACATAATTAAGCTCAACCTCCCCACCCTCCAGCCAGACATAATTTCTGTCCCTGGCCATTTTGGAACTCTGCAGACTAGACTGGCCTCAAACTCAAAAGATAAGCCTGTGCCTCCTAAGTGCTGGGATTAAAGGCGCGTACCACCACTGCCCAATGCAGAATTATGATTTTTTCAAAAATTGAGACAGCATGTGCAAACGTGGTAAGTCTATTGGATTAGCCAAATCTCACAGCAGATTTCTGCTTTTCTACTTCTGGTTCCCACAGCCACCATCCTGCCAGTCTTAAGTTTTTTTCCTTAAAATATATATAGATGTTTTGCCTGCATGCATGCACACACCACTTATATGCCTGGTGTCCTTGGAAGCCACAAGAGGCATCAGATCCCCTGCAACTGGAGTTACAGATGGATGAGTCAACTGGTGGTGCTGGAAACCAAACTTGGGTTCTCTTTAAGAACAGCTAATGCTCATAACCTGAGCCATGTCTGTCTCCATCATTAGTTCTTAAGTTTTGTGGTTGAGACAGGGTCATAGCCCTGGCTAGCCTGGAATCCACTATACAAACCAAGCTGGCCTTGAACTCCACTGCCTGTCTTAATAGTTCTTCGGTTTTGCAAAGTTATCTTTTAACTCTTTGGGAACCTTACATAATGACACTAACTGTAGTTGGCTGATAATTGTACTGTTAGCCATATAAAAAAGCTATTAAACCCTTTTTTTGAAGGGAAAAAAAAACCTAGAATTTTGCCTGTATATACATATTAATGTGTATCTGGTACCTTTGGAGGTCAAAAGTACACCAGATCTCCTGGAACTGGAGTTACAAATGATTGTAAGCCTCCACATGAGTACTGGGAATGAAATCAGACTCAGGGCAGCCCTACTTGGGTCTTTAAGTCACATGAATTTACTCCATAAAGTTAAAAAAGTTATTAAATCTATCTTAAAAGTCTCATGTGCAGTTCAAGCTGAACATTATATATCTTAGGGTTACTTCTGAGTCCTGATACTCCTGCCTCAACTCCAATGCAGGGGTTACAGGGATGCACCACACACCCCATTAGTAAACTCAGAAAACTCCCTCCTTCCCAAATGTGCCTTGCCAGAGTTCCTCCTAGCCCAATGCTTCCTTCCTTGCTGCCACACTTGGGAGTATGTGTAGCTACCCATCTTAAATGGCCATATGTAAACCATTAGATCATGATCTAAAGATAGTAAATGCATTGTCTCCAAAGTTGGGGACAGGGCTATGGCCGAGTGGTGTAGTACTTGCCTAACACACACACACAATCCTAGGTTTGACTGATAGATATTTCTAACGCAACTGAATGGCTGCAAAGACATGTCACATTTTATATAGTTAATAAAACCATGCACTAAATATTGGCTTAACTGTTTAGCCTCCAGGAAATAAAGTTTGAGTACCTTGTGTCTAAATGTCTCAATCTTCAGTGCTATACCGAACCTGGTTGATGTCAACTATTTATATTGAACAATCTGGCTGGAAGTCCATAGTTTCCAGCAATTGTCTCCCAAACTGGCCAAGTATTAGCTGAGGCTGCTCTTGAAGCTCACCCTTCTGCTTCCACCTGTTTTAAGATTGAGGTTAAACAGGCACATGCCACATCTACATGCAGTGCTGAGGCTTTAGCAGTACTAAAAAAGTACTCTTGACAACTGAGCTACCACCTGGCTTTTTTTGGTTGAGACAGGTCTCAAATAGCCTCAAATCTCTGATCCTCTTGCCAAGGATTATGGACAGGTGCCTTCCAGAGGCCAAAAAAAAAAAAAAATTATATAGCTTGTAGGATTTGGCTGGATTCGAGCTATGCACAAACCCAGCTTGGATATAATGTACAAACTAGTTAGGCATGGTGGCACACTTATCTTTAATGTCAGCACCCGGGAAGCAAGTATATAAATGACGTCACCCTGGTCTAGACAGAAATCCTATCTCAAAACTAAAGACTGAAAGATAAATTAAAAAAATAAAAAATAAACTGAGCCACCTGGATTCCTAGAACCTGTCAGTGAGAAGACTCTACAGATCTAACTGGATATACACTTTCCCCAAGACAGTTTCCGGGTAAACCACCCTGATGGTCCTAGAACTTGCTTTATAGACCAGGCTAGCCTCAAACGATCCACCTGTTTCTAGAGTGCTGGTATTAAAATTACATAGCTGTCCCCAAAACAAAATTTAATGCTTTTTGTCGAGTTCAGCTCTTGGTACTCATAATTTTAAATGGCTGACCCATCTCTAGACACACAGAGAAGCATAGTTGGGTTCATTGCTTCACTTGTAAACCATGTTGGCCCCCAATTCCTGATCCTCTCATACTAACCTCCTCAGAACTAGAATTACAGCCAAGATTTTCATTTTTCAGACCTGAGACACACATGCCTACCAGTCATGCCTGGGCCAAAGTCAAACACCTCTAGGAGCTTCCCTCAGTGCCATACTCACTCAACACCAAGATGACTGTCACTGATACAAGACCCCTGTTGCTGTTACCTAAAATCCTAGTATTTTTTAAGCCACTTGTTTCCATGAAGAAAAAAAATCTGTTGTGTTTCTTGAGGAACAGCTAACTTATTGCTAAGTAATCAGAAAAGATGAGGACACACCAAATCAATATAAGCCTTTTATTGTCCCCCCAAACACCCCAAACCACTTAAACTCAGGATCTTGTTTTTGGAGCTGGGAAACTGCAAAAAGAAACAAAATAAATGTAAACTTTCAATTCCTTCCCATGAAGTTCATCTTAGTTCATCTGTACTGTAAATTATAAAAAACACAAATTCATCTATACTTTAGAGGCAAGTACTGATTTAATGATTTTTAGTGTGAGCTCTATCTAAGTAGACAAGTAGATTCTTGAACCTACCTTAGGTCTTACTCATCAGCCTGCTGCACTGTACCCTTTTCAGACACATAGATACCATCCAAAAACTTTCTGATATCCTTGTTTTTAACTGTCGTGGCTTGCTGAATCAGAGCCGCTATATAGGAAGAAGCAAACAAAGCCATCATTTCACTAGCCCAAATCATCTACAAGCCCAACTGGAGCTCAGTCCCTGGAGCCTACATGATGGAGACTCCTTCACTGCCTCAGGTCTCAAAGGAGTGCACATACACCCAGTTTCCAACAGAACCAGCCTCTTACTACCCATCACTTAGAACTGCACACACCACACCTACCATGTAAAAATACAAAGTACAAGTATATGCAGAACAGATTTGGAATGACGTTTGATCTCTCAGAAGTTTTGAAACAAATCACATGTGGATTCAACCTTAAGGCTTAGACAAAATTTGCCAGATCATTGAACGTAAGCATACGCACCTGAATTTGAAACAAGTTCAATATCATTTCCTTCAAGGATTAATTCATCCTTCTGGGCTTGAGAGACAGAACAAGCAACGCCTGGAAAAGGTGTGTATTCAACAGCATTAACTTGATATCTATTCAAAACACCATTTTATTTAAAACTCCATGCAACTCATCAACTTTAGGATTGGATTTCTGTGCATACTGCCATTACAGATTTGACAGATTCAATTCCCAGCACCCACAAAAAGTTCTTGTAGCCTACAAACTGCTCCACTATATTCTTTCCAGGAAAATGACATAGCAGTTACCAAAACAGTCCCAAAATAACCTTTCACAGCCAAACATTAGCACTCTCAAGATTCAAGGAAAAAGAACTGTAGAAACTGACCATTCCTGAAGGCATACAACACATACCTGTCCTCATCCGAACTCTGCGGATATATTTTTCACCCAAAAAGTTTCGAATTTCAACCAGAGACCCATTTTCCTGAATAACCACGTTGATGGGGAAGTGAGCATACACAGACCTCATCTTGTAGCGGAAGCCCTGCATTAAGTAAATATTGAACAATTTCAAAACATTTTCAGTTCAGGCTGGCCTAGAATCTGAGAGTGCCTTTCTTCCATTTCCCCAAGGATCACAACTGTGTGCCACCAGTGTCTTCTCTAAAAGTCCCTAAAGTGCTTCTGTTCTAACTTCAAAACATAACACACCTCACCTGCTACCAGTAACAAGTCTTATACAGTTAAAATTTATTTCAAAGGAACAACTATCTCTTTACAGAGTAATGCTCCTGGAGAAGCATTTGATTTACTACCTCATCCTGGCTTGCTTCTTTCAGTGAGAGCCCAAGACCCTCATCTTTGTACTAGATTTATTGAGTTACTAAACACACTAGACCATAAACTTTATCAAGCTAATTAAAAGGTTTGGTCTATCAAGAAAACTATGAGAGCAAGAGGGAAGCGTGATCCAGCAGGTACACATCGGACCAGTTACGTACAGAGTACAGGGTGTTTATGAAACAAACCTCTTCAGCATCAGAGCTGTATCTCTGGAGAATGGATTATGAACTAATAGTGACATCAGATAGATATGTAGAAACTGGACCTTTTCTATCCAGAAGTTGCACACACAATCTACATTAGTTCAGATTATCTATTAGGAAAAAGAAATCTGTAGCATGATTGCCCAGCAAATTCCTAGGTTTGATCCATGGTACACCCCTTTCCCACAAAACAAACAAAAAACTAGTGAAATTGCCTAACTAGTAATAGATAGACCTTTGTATATACAAAACACACGGAAGAAATCTCTCCTAAAGGGTTAAAATCAGGCGGATGGGCTGGCTTACCAGTGTAACACCCTTAATCATGTTCTGAACATGACTGCAGATGGTTCGGACAGTGGCCAGTTCTTTTCTGTTACCCCACCATTTGTCAACCCGGAGCTGTAATAGAACAAGACTTCAAAATTAAGATACAGAATTTTTAGCTGGTTACCACAAAGGCATTCAAAACCACCTACAAACGACCAACACACAGATACTGGATTCCAGAGGTTGATTCCTGCCACCAAAAAAAAAAAAAAAAAAAATCAAACAGGATAGAAGGCTCACCCTAGGATTAAGTTTGAAATGCTACTTGAATCATATTTTGGAAGGAAAAAATTAACAACCCCCAAAACATTAAATATTGGCTTTACAATATTAGGTGAGTCTTATAATTTCACCGGAGGAAAATTTCCCCTAACGTCTGTCACCGGTAAGGTTAAAAGCAACCAATTTTGTTTTTCTGCAACAAGACCTCAATTCGATAGCCCTGGCTGTGCCGTAACTAAAAGCGTCTGCCACCACGCCGGGCCCGACGTCCTCAGGCTGTCAGTTAACTACCTCGCAAACAGGCAACTTGAGCATGAAAAAGTAATGGAGGCCTTACTTTCTTCTTCTTTCCGAGGAGACTCAGCTCTACGTTGATATGATTGAAGTCCCTCCGGAGGGTTCCTCTGGGGCCCTTCACAATGACCGTGCGCCCCTTCAGAGTGATGTCCACTACAAGAAAGGGCGAACCCGTGAGGCCACAGACCAACGCTTAAGAGCATGCAGCAAAGACGTCAAGGCAAAGCAAGTCTCCTACCATTTTCTGGAATGTCGACAGTCTGATTGCTGAGAATGGTCTTCATTCTGAAACACAAACACCCAGGTGAGAAGGCTGGAGCCGGGAACGCTCTACACCAGACACGGAACAGAGCTCCGCCGCACCCGGAAAAGGCCAGGTACTAAATCCAGAGAGAAAGACACAAACGGGTGCCGACGAGCGTGCCCCGGAGGGAGGGATGTTAGGAAGCCCGGCCCGGTGCGCCATGGCGGTACGGCTGCGACCGGGCTAGGCCTGCAAGCCAAGAACGCAAGTTCCAGCTAGCGCTGCTAACTCTAAGGGCCGCCCGTCGCGCTGAGGGAAGTGGCGACAAAGACCGGGGCGTCGGGACCACGCCGCCGGTGTCCCCAAGAGAGGATGGCTTCAGATTCCCAAGGCACAGAGATCCTAAGCTGCTCACCTCGCAGTAGATGGGGCAAAGAGAGAACGCTCTCCGTCATCACGTTCTTGTAATCCGTCAGGGCCTTGACGTGTTACGTCATAAGCGCGCGGCGGCACTTAAGGCTCGACTAGTCGATCGCCGAACGCGTCGACTCGTGCAGGATCGGCGATGACATGTTTTCGTCATAAGCAAAGCGACGGGTGTTTAGACGCGTCCTGTGCCGGGGTGCACGACCCTCCTAAGCCCCAAGAGGGAATGTCTCTACGATGCGGGGCTGCGACCCGCAGCCTGGGGTCACGGGTGAGCGGCAGGAATGCTGTTGCTTATCCCAAATCTAAAACTAGAGAAAATTTTCCAGATATCCTTTTTTAAACTCCTCGACTCGTCAGGAATAAAGCATTCACAGCCATGGTTTATCTTAATTATTGCAGTTTGAACTTGTTGACTACATACCCTTAGTGCCTGATTCTTAAATCAGACTTGCTCCGCGGGGTGGTAGCACAACGCCTTTCATCCCAGCACCCGCTAGACAGAGACGGGCGGAACTTTGAGTTTCAGGCCGGACTGGTCTACATAGCGACAGAGAAACCCTGTCTCGGAAAAGAAAAGAAAAGAAAATGTGACACGTTAAGTCAGTTCCTACATTTAACAGTTAACTCTTAATTCTCGTAACCCCTTCTCCCCGCTTCCCAAGCATCAGGATTTCTGTAGCTCTCCTGAAACTAAATTGCAGCCTCCGCCGAGTGCTGGATTAAAGATTTAAACCACCATGGCTACTGGTCTTTTAAAGATTCTAATCTAAGTAGTTTCAACTCTTAAATTGTTTTATATAACTTCTAAATCAGTTCTTTGGCTTTCGTATTATAATGGGTTAAAATTAAATCATTCCAGAGTCTACTTAATGAATGTAATGAACCTTTTCTGTAGGTATTTGGAAGATATTTATACAGCCCGGTTAGAGCATTAAGTTCTTTGCCCGATAAAAAAAAGGAATTTTTACAGACTGGACCAAACCTTCAAGATTTTGTATCTGGTGATCTTGCGGACAAGAGCACTTGGGATGAATATAAAGGAAATTTAAAGCGCCAGAAAGGAGAAAGGTAATTGAGTATTAGATACCGTTTGTATCCCACCTTTTGATTTTGTGCACTATTTTAAATAAAGCCTTGTAATAGATTTTGAAATTAGCCAGTTACTAGAAGTGATAATAAGTCTAACTAGAAGAGAGCAAAGCTGTTAGAATCATTTATTATTATTATTATTATTATTATTATTATTATTATTATTTGTATTTGGCCATTTTTCTTCATTCTTTCTAAAACAATGTTTACTATGGTCTCCCATTTTATACCCAGCATCTAGTTGGAAAAGTGTAGGTTTTCCTCTTGGTAAGTTTTATTTATTTATTTTTAAGATAGAGTTTCTCTGCATAGCCCTCACTGTTCTGGAACTCACTTTGTAAGCCAGGCTGTCCTCAACTTAGAGATCCCCCTGCCTCTGTCTCCCAAGTGCCGGGATTAAAGTCGTGCACTTAGTGATTTATACCTTCGTATAATTTTAATTGTTAATGGATAATATCACCTTTTCTTTCTTTTTTTTCCTTCCTTCCTTTCTTTTTTTATTTTATCTTATTTTATTTTTTTGAGACAGTCTCACTACATATCCATGGCTGACCTGGAAATCGCTATGTAGGCCAGGCCTTGAACTCACAGAGATTCACCTGCCTTTGCATCCCAAGGGCTGAAATTAAAGGCATGCCCCACCATGCTTGACTCTAACTTGTTCCTTTTCTGAGAAAATTTACTTATAACCTGTGGTTACTTTATTATTTTTTTAATGCTGAAAGATTGCCTGACATGCTTAGGGTTTGGTTCCTAGCACCACAATAAACAGAAATAGTAACAGAAGTGTGGTGAGGATTGGGTGCACAGGGCCATTTTCAGAAATACTTGTCAAACAGCTTCTAGATCACAAGTGAATCAAGTCAAGGGGAATATAGGCTCCATTCCAAATTTTAGATCTGTTCTTTTGTTGGTGGTGGTGGTTTTGGTTTATATAGCCTGGGCTTGCCTTGATCTCACTATGTAGGTAAATTTGACCTTGAACTCCTGATCCTTCTACCTCCATAGTTTAAATTCTAGCATCACATATATGAACCACCACAACTAGCAAGTTGTTTTCCTTTATAAATGACTAGAATCTAAAGTGCAGGTAGATAGTGCACAGTTGGGCTCTTTCTTTATTTGAGTTACCATAGTCATTTGTAGTACATTGTGGAGTATTACTTTAGCTGGGCAAAGCTGTGTTACATCTGTTTCTGCTGCCTCTGTTAACGATGTAAAGATGTGTTATCGTTTGTTTCACTTGGCCTGCCTAAGGAACCTGATTGGTCTGTTAAAAAGCTGAACGGCCAGTAGCTAAGCCCTAGAGGTAGGATGGGCTGGTGGGCAGAGAGAATAAATAGGAATCTAGGCTCACTAGAGAAGGAGGAGAGAACAAGGGAGAGAGAGAGGGTCACGCCTGGGGCCAAACACGAGAAGCAGGAGAGTAGAACATACAAAAGGAAAGAGAGGTAAAAAGCCCTGAGATAGACCATAGATAAAGAGAAACAGAGCTAAAATAAAGCCAAGCATTCATAACTAATAAACCTCCATGTCAGGATTTGGGAGCTGGTACAGAAGTGTTCGTAGGGAAGGACACCCTCAAAGACATATCCATCCTTTAATTGCAATAGTAGAGCAATAGCAATGCCCCTTTGCATAAGGTCGCTATAAGCACAGCACCCTCTTAGACTCCATTATCAGTGTTTCCTAAAGCAGCTTGAGCAGACCCGAGTTTGAGTCCTGATTCTTACTCCTGTGATGAGTTGAGTGAGTCCAGGAATATGGAAAGGGCTGTACTGGAAACTGCCAGAGCTGAGCTGCATGTCTTCCAAACGTTGGTATGGACACTTCTGATTGGCTTTCCTTAGGTTGAGACTACCTCCGTGGTTAAAGACAGAGATACCCATGGGTAAAAATTACAATAAGCTGAAAACTACATTGCGGAATTTAAATCTCCACACGGTAAGTAGCCATCTTACCCCAGGCTATGCTGTTTCTCCATATTTATAACAAAAAGTTTTTGAGATACGGTCTCATTATTTACCATAAGCTGGCCTGGAGCTCACTCTATAGGCCTGATTAGTCTCAAACCTGTGATTCTCCTGCCTTAGCTTCCTAGGTGCTTGGATTATAAGATGTGTGGTGCCATACCAGACTAAAAAGAAATGATTAATGAATATGTAAGTATCAGCAAGAACAGTGGGTAAAGATGAAGAGTGTAGTGTCAGCTACAGCAATAAAAATGTACATAAAGCTGGGCAGTGGTGGTGCAAGCCTTTAATCCCAGCATTCAGGAGACAGAGGCAGGTGGATTTCTGTGACTTAGAGGCCAGCCTGGTTTTCAGAGCAAGTTCCAGGACAGCCAGGGCTACACAGAGAGACCTCGTCTCTAAAAACCGAAAATAAATAAATTAAATAAATAAAATAAAGCATACATAGACATTTAGGGGCTGAGAGTATGACCCAGTGCTGGCTTTGGTGTGTGTGAGAGCAGTTCAGTCCCTGGCTCCCCTTTGCATTTTCCTGCAAAAGAAACAATAAGTGATTGTATTTTTCTGAAATACATTGGAAACATTAAACAGTTTGAATTACCTAATACTGGGCTGAAAGGATGGCTCGGTAATTAAGAGCATAGGCTACTTACTCTTCCAGAGGACCCAGGTTCAATTCCTAGCACCCACACGGCAGCTCACACCATATCTAACTTCAGCTTTAAGGGATCTGACACTCTTCTGACACTAGGCATGTGTGTGTTGCACGGACATACATGCAGACAAAACACCTATCCATACAAAGTTATAATAAAATAATTCGAAAAAGAAACAATACAAAACTCTAAATGCCCAATACGTCACTGTTGGTAGGTGGGGCTTTCCAATCTGATGTGGAGTCTCCCTTTTTCACAGGTCTGTGAGGAAGCCCGATGTCCCAACATTGGAGAGTGTTGGGGAGGTGGAGAATATGCCACAGCCACAGCCACAATCATGGTAAGGCCAGCTCGGTTTCTACAGCTTTAGCAATGGGGATATTTTATGCCCTTTTCGTAAAGATGTGCACTGTGAAAATCCAGTGACATTTGTATTACATATGAATTTATGAAAATTACAAAGAAAAAAAGTGACAAAGTCTTGTCACCTGCTGTGATTTTACCCTTCTCTGAATTAATCTATTATTGAGTCTTCCACGTATCTGATTAACTATATAGTGCCTCAGTATTCTTCAGAATTATTTAACTGCTGTGTACTTTCTCCTATCTTGCTTATTTAACAAGAATGAGCTGTATTTCCAGTTTTATTCCACTCAGATCCATACGTTTATCTTCCCCCTGATTATATCTGTGAGCCCAGCTAGGTAGTTTAGTGTGCAGTCACCTTCTGTCAAACCTGGTAACAAGTCCTGTAAGTTGACCTCTGATGTCCTTAGGTTTACACACACATACATACCCATTCACCAGAATAAATTGAAAATGTCATTAAAAAAGAATGTATTTTTTTGTACTTGTTGATTATTGATTATTAATCAAATAATGTTTATAAACTATGAGTAAGTTGTAAAGAATAACAATACAACAGACATCCAGATACCTCATTTAGAGAGTAGAACTTTAGTCTCCACAGACTCTACATTAGGATCACATTATTTTATTATTACCTTGTTTATTTGTTTATTTAATTATTCCAGATAGGATTTCTCTGTGTAGCCCTGGCTGTCCTGGAACTCACTCTGTAGACCAGGCTGGCCTCAAACTCACAGATTCACCTGCCTCTGCCTCCCAAAGTGCTGGGGTTAAAGGTGTGTGCCACTACACCTGACTCCCTTGTTTTTATGATTTATTATTATTTACGTTCATTTATTCTTAACCTTGTGTATGTGTCTGTGTGGGTATGTGAACATGAGTGCAGGCGCATGTATACAGTGGGCAGAGCCATTGGTTCACTCACTGTGGGTGCTGGGAACCGAACTAGGGTCCTAGGTTCTTCTGAAAGAACAGCCAAACCTCTTAAGCACTGAGCCATCTCCCATTTCTCAATTCTGAGACTGAGTCTCACTGTGGAACCCAGGATGATCTTCCTGCCTCAACTTCTCAAGTGCTAGGATTATAGGTGTGTACCACCACACTTGGCTTTAAGTTGAAATTTTTATCATTATTACTATTATAGTGATAATGATGGTGGTGGTGGTGATTTTTGTGTGTATGTGGAGGTGTGTATAGAAGTCAAAGGACTAATTTGTGGAGGCTATTCTTCCCACCTTTACATGGGGTCTGGGAATTGAACTCAGGTTCCTGCGCTTCCTTGGTAAGTGAGCCATCTTGCTGACCACTTAAATTATAAAATTTAAAATTTGTATATTCCCTCTTGATCCCATACCCTATCCAGTTCCCTTAACACTTACTTGAGTGTATCGTTTTTTTAACACATAAGTTTGTATTCCTTAACCTTAAATTATTTAATGTTGAATGTTTCAAATTCCTTATAAACAGAATCATTCTGTTGACATTTGTCATTTGTTTCTGGTATTGTATTCTGGAGGGTCATCTGATTTAAATTTTAACATCTCTATTCTAGTTGATGGGGGACACATGTACAAGAGGTTGCAGATTTTGTTCTGTTAAGACTGCAAGAAATCCCCCTCCGCTGGATGCCAGTGAGCCCTACCATACAGCCAAAGCAATTGCAGAGTGGGGTCTGGATTATGTTGTCCTGACATCGGTGGATCGAGATGGTTAGTAGTGTGTCCTTGTGACTCTAGCTAAGTGTGGTATAGCTTGAACAACAACTTCTTCTCTTTCTAGACGTGCCTGACGGGGGAGCTGAGCACATTGCCAAGACCGTGTCATGCTTGAAGGAAAGGTACCTGTTTTAATTTGTTGTGTAATATACGGGCCTTTTAGACATATACAAATTCATTTGGGAGACTTTATCTTTTTTTTTTTAATTAGACTTTTTTTTTTTTTTTTTTTTTTTTTGAGACAAAGTCTATGTAGCCATGACTGTCCTAAAGTCACTATATACACAAGTACACAAGGCTGGCCTTGAACCCACAGAGAACCACCTGCCTCTGCTTCCTAAATGCTGGGCCTTAGGTGGGCCAGTATAACCAGCCTAGCACTGAGTTTTTATTAAGTTCCCATTTAAGAGTAGGTAGTGGTTCAGAATACAACTTTGTGGTAAAATACTTGCCTAGCAGCCTGAGGCCCTAGGTTTGATGCCCACCCCCTCCCTTCACACATAAAATTGAGCTCTTGCAGAACACCTAGGTTCAGTTCCCAGCTCTCATGGTGGCTGACAACCATCCTTCAGGAAGCCCAGCACCCATTCCTGGTCTCTGTGGGCATTAGACATGTACTCAGTGCACATACATATATGCATACACACAGGCAAAACAAATATAAAGTAAATATAAATAGATCTTTAAAAAAATTAAAAAACAGCTGGGTGGTGGTGGTGATGGTAGTGGTGGTGCATGCCTTTAATCCCAACACTCAGGAAGCAAAGGCAGGTAAAGCAAATTCAAGACCAGTAGTGAGTTCCAGGACAGCCAAGGCTATGTAGAGAAACCCCATCTTGAAATAATGGATGGGTGGGTGGATGATGGATGGATGGATGGATAGATAGATAGTAAGATGAAGTAAGCACCAACCTTGTAAAATGCATCTCAAAATAGTCTTCATTCATATCTATCTGTTCTGCCAATTTTACTCATAATCTATATTTTAAAAAATGTTTTAAACCCATGCATTCCAAAAGAATTAAAAAAGAGCAAAGTCCATCAGATTAGTGGCACATGCCTTTAATCCCAGTGTTCATAAACAGAGACAGGGGATCTCTGTGAATTTGAAGCCATTCTGGTGCGTCAGCCAGGGCTGCATAGTGAGACTGTCTCTAAAAACAAAAAGACTAAATCATTTTTGGAACTCAGTGTAACTATCTTACTAACAAATGTTTTTAAACTGATTCTCCAGTTTTTATGTTTGTTAACAGTTCAAAATATATTGCAGCTCACAAAATTTCTTTCACAAGCCACTAATGGATTAGGTACAACTTTAAAAAGTCAGTTTCAGAGTTACACACTAAGATCTTACACAATGGAGTGAGTGTGGTCTTTCCTAGCTGTTCTCAGGTAACAGCTGCAGTTTGCCTTTGGGTTTGTAAACAGCACTGTGACCTAGTTCACTTTACAGTACTTCACTAGATAGACAGAGCTACGGCAGAAACAGGAAGATTAATGTTTGTTTTGTACTTCATTTAAAAAAAAAAAAAAACAACCAAAAACCTCATGACTCAGCAAATCCAGAAAAGCTTTTAAAGCTCATACATAGCACTGGTAAGATATTTGCCTAGTAGAGGCAAGGGGGGCGAGGTTTGATGGATTACAAAATCAAAGTTGAAGTAGATGGCATTTGCATTCACTGAAGAAATGCCTCATTTTGTTTTCCACACAGTAAAATAATAAGAACAACAGTTACGCCTTTTATTTTGGTTCCTTTAAATGGTTTTACTTTTTAAATCACCCACTCCCGTTAGGCTTAAGTTGGAGTCTACTGATTGCTGTTGCAGGTAGATGATATGTTTGTGATGTGGATAGCTTACCCTTCTGGGACTCACATAGGGCTGCTGAAGTGCTCCCTGGTCCGTGGTGGCCGCCAGTCAGGCAACGGTCCGTCAGTTCTTTTCTCCATTCAGTGCTTATCTTTTCTTCTTCTAGGAATCCAAAAATCCTTGTGGAATGCCTCACCCCTGACTTCCGAGGAGATCTGAGAGCTGTAGAAAAGGTCGCTCTGTCAGGATTAGATGTGTATGCACATAATATAGAAACCGTTCCAGAATTGCAGAGGTGATTGAGGGTAATGGGTCACAGCAGACTGTGGAGCCCCACTTTGCACAGCAGACTGTGGAGCCCCACTTTGCAGGGCACTTTGCAGTGGGTTTGTACAAAGGCAGCCCCTCCCCTATTCTCCCCTCCCCTTCTTTCCTCTCCCCTCCACTCTTGCTCTTTTCATTCTGTCCTTTCTTCATGAGTTAATAAAAAGTCAAAAAGATAGCCACCAAAAGTGAGTGACAGCCTAGGAAGATGGCTCAGTGATTAAGGACCCATAGACTCTTGCAGAGAACTAGAGTTCAGTTCTTGGCACTCACATTGGTCACTGGTCACTCCAGTGATCTGATGCCTCTGGGCTCCACAGTTGCGCTCATGTGCACATACCCACACACAGGCATACGCATATAAACACAATATAAAAGGCATTTTTTTAAAATGTGCAAACATCACCCATGGTCTTTCTAGTCAGTAATGTCTATTACTGTCACCTTGGTATTGTGTTACACCTATAAATATATATGCCATTGTGCTAGGAACTGATGATGTTGTCCAGAGCGCTTTTGTTTGTTTGGTTTTGTTTTTTGAGACAGGGTTTGTATGTGTAGCCTTGGCTGTTCTGGAACTCACTCTGTAGACTAGGCTGGCCTTGAACTCACCTATATCCTACCTGCCTTTGCCTCTTGAGTGCTGGAATTAAGGGCATGCACTACACCACTACCACCACCACCCTTCCTGCTGTGTCGAAGTTTTAATGATACATAATGCACATCCTTACTGTTTTCTAAAGGCAGTATCATTGCAGATGCACTGAATTGTGATTTTTTTTCCCAAAGAATACTTCTCAAATGAAAAATTGTGTAGCAGAAAAAACACTGTTTTAAATCTCTTCAAAGTGGGCTGGAGAGATGGCTCAGCAGTTAAGAACACTGGCTGCTCTTCCAGAGGACCCAGGTTCAATTCCCAGCACCTACATGGCAGATGACAAGTTGTCCTCTGGTTTCCACAGTGTGTACTTTGGCATGCCTCCCCCATGTCCCCAATAAACAAGTAAATGTAAAATACAAAATAGACAACTAAATACATCTCTTCAGAGTAGACAGATGGCCCATAGTGATGCCTCTGCTGTATAATTCCAGTATTTTGAAAGCTGAGGCAGAAGATCAAAATCTTGGGAACAAGCCTGGGCTATCCCCTTTCTTTAAAAGAAGCCAAGAGTAATAGTGCTTACCTTTAATCCCAGCACACAGCAGACAGAAGCAAGTGGATCTCTCTAAGTTTGAGGCCAGCCTGTCCTACATTTCAAGTTCTAGACCAACCAACCAACATAATGAGACCCTGTCTCAGACAAAACGCAAAACCCCCACACATACACGCATTAACAAGAAAGTAGGCACATCTATGCTCTGTTCTTCCTACTGTGAAGGACTGTTATTCCACAAAGTGAGTATGATCAGATTTGAGAAAAATGAAAAGTGTTTTAGCTACAGACAAGATTAATATCTTTATTTAACTTTCTCATATATTTGACTGTGATTTTATTAGTCACTCTCCATTATCCTGTGTTACAGACCTACAAGAAGTTTCAATGAATGGTACCAAGCACATTACTCCTGGATTGTAATCATTGCAGAGCATAGCTTCAATCCAATGGAGAAATACTTTGTAAAAATAACCTGGGCTGGCTAGGTAAAGTGGGTGAAGGTGCTTGTTGCTAACTCCGATGACATGAATTCCATTCCTGAAACTCACATAATGGAAGAAGAGAACTAACTCTAGCAAGCTGTTTTCTAACGTTCCTCCCACCTCATAAATAAACAATAAAAACAAATGTTTGAAGTCTACTGCTAAGCGCAGTGGCCCACACTGTCATCCTGGCCAGCACACACACAGGATGCTGAGACAAGAGGGTTGCAAATTCAAGACCAACATGGCTAGCATGACTGTCTACAAAGTGTTAGCTTTCTATACTGTCAATTTTATGAAGGTTTTTTAAATTGTTTTTAAATTTTGTGTGTGTGTACATGCAGCCTCTCATGTAGAAGTCAGAGGATAGCTTGGTTTTTTCTTTTATATGGATGTATTGCCTGTGCACTGTGTGTGTGCAGTGCCCCAGAAGAGAGTGTCAGTCCCCTGGGAGTAGAGTTACACAGTTGTTAGTCCTTGTGGGTATTAGAAATTAAACCTGAGGCCTCTGAAATAGCAGTTCTCTTAACCACTGAGCCATCTTTTTAAACCCCTGCCTTTTATTTAAATTAAAACAAAACAAAACAACAGAGCACAATGCTGCTTTAGGATCAACTAAGTCCTTATTCCCTCAGCCCTTTGCCTTTCTTCTCATTTAAGCCTTGGTTGTCTGGCCATTGTTGAAGGGTGGCCACCCAGCCTGTGGTGAGAACACCAGCAGTGGGTGCCAGTCTCCCTGGTTTCACTTCAGAAACATCCTTTCCAGTGAAAATTCCAGAATGCTTATTCTTGGAGCATTCTGCAGTGTTATTACTTGCCAGCAGAGGGCAGTCCAACCTGCAGGAAAGAAATGCACATAAAAGTTTCTCAACCCCAGAAATGTATGATCTGGTAGTTTTTGTCCTCAGAGTGGGGTTTGTCTGTCTTCTATCCAATTTTTTTCTCCCTGAAGTCATTAGTTTTGAGCTTCATGATGATAATTTTTTCAGAGTATAAACCGAGTGACTTCTAATCTGGTTTTTTTCTGTCCCAGGCTTGAAAGGCCTGAAAAGTTGACAGATCTAGGAAGCCAGTGAGGCCTCATTTTTTTCCTACGTTAATTATTTCTGTGCATATATTTACCATTGACATATATGCTTACTAACTATGGGTCATATATTTTAGAACAGTGGTTCTCAACCTTCCTGATGCTGTGACCTGTAATACAGTTCCTCATGTTGTGGTGACCCGACTATGAAGTTATTTTCATTGCTACCTCATAACTGTTACAAATCGCAATGTAAATATCTGTGTTTTCCAATGGTCTCTGGTCTTCCAGCTTGCGTAACAATGTACCTGGTTGAATTTGTTTCATCACTGAGAGCCTCCCATTTTCCAGGAAAGTTCGTGATCCCCGGGCCAATTTTGACCAGTCTCTTCGTGTATTGAAGCATGTCAAGAAAGTTCAGCCTGATATTGTTTCCAAAACATCAATAATGCTGGGCCTAGGTGAAACAGATGAGCAAGTCCATGCAACGATGAAAGGTAAAAAAGTTGGAAACTAGAGGCCTCTTTCTGCTTTCCTTCACTGGTAGCAGCAACTCCATTTTAAAGAGCCTGTTAAGTTTATGCTTCCTCCATTGTCTTAAGTGTGGATGACAGTGAGAACAGAGTATCTGGAGCTACAGGTCAGCGGGAGCCTCCTGGCTTCCATGTCCAAAACCAAAAGAAAATACATACACAGGGAAAGAGGCTTTCTCTGATCATCATGAGGTGCCCAGTCTTAAATGGGGGTTCAGCCCTCTTTATCCAAAGAATGTGATCTCATTCTGCCATTGGATGGTTTTGACAGCCAACCAGGTACCAGACGCTAGTGGATGCCATTCTGAAGGCTGTGGCTTTAGCTGAGTAGCAGGCTCTGGCCTGCCGAGTACAGCTGAAAACGAAAGACTGATGTGTTACAGGTCAAGTCCAAGTACACATCCTGTTCACCAAGGCAAAGCCCAGGACAGCATGTCTGGCCCATATGGACATTTCTACCTTAGGATAATTCTCCCTTCACCATATTTTTTTTAAGGCAGATTTGGAGTTTATTAAGAAAAGATTTTAGGGCTGGAGAGATGGCTCAGTCATTAAAGGCCAGGCTCACAACCAAAGATAGAAGAGCTCTGTTCCCCCAGGTGGTGGGGCACACCTTTAAGCCCAGTCAGAAGGTGGGGCAGGCAGGTCTCTGTGAGCCAACCTGGTCTATAGAGTTCTAAGACAACTGGGACAGAGAAACCCTGTCTCAAAAAGAAAGGGGGGGAGGGTTCGGTTCCCAGCACACACACAGTTATCTCTTCAGCCACCAAAAAGGGGAAAAAATAGATTTTATCATAGATGTAAGCATGAGACTTAACAGAGACACACTAAAGGGAAGGACAAAATACAGCCAGGCATGAACATGGCTTCTCAGGAGTCCCCTCCCTTCACCTTTTATGCCTAACAACAGACTTCTGGCAGCCCGCCTGCTCTTTTTTTTTTGGTTTCTCGTTCAGCTCTGACTCTCTCTGTAGATCAGGTTGGCCTCTGGAACTCAGAGATCCTCCTGCCTCTGCCACCCATGCTGACACTAAAGGCGTGTGCTTTTCTTTCTATCTCCCAGTTTCATACTACCGGGGTAGTCATTCTCGGGAGTCCATGGCTGTGCTTTTGAGTGAATGGCTTTTCTCCTGTGTACTGCCTGTGGTGACAGTTAGAACACTGTTTTGACATTCTCCTCACAGGACCTGAACTTACTTAGGTCTGTAGTTGTAATTGGGATCCTTGCTTTTTCTTTCCAGTGCTCCGTGAAGCCGATGTGGACTGTTTAACTCTAGGACAGTATATGCAGCCAACAAAGCGCCACCTTAAGGTACAAGTGTCCTGAGTTTTCTTAGTAATTTGAGGTAAACCTTCATTGTCTACAGGTAAAAATAAGAAACAGTTAGCTTTTTAGTATAATGTCCCGTGTGTATGTATAAATTGCCATCCTCTTGTCCACATAAAGCAGTGATGTTTACTGCTACCCAATTGTTCAAGTCGTGTGAACATACAAAAAAAGCTAAAAGGTTGGGTGATTGATGACTGCGACTTGGTGAGTTGCCTGAAAGACGAAGCTGAAGGAAGCAAAGGAAGACAGTTTTCTGTTTCTATAATGGAGAAACGTATGAAAATGTGAGAAAACTGTGTTGAGTAATATCATGTGCCAGTAGCACCTTCGGGCTATTGCTCAGTGGTAGAGCGTTTGTCTAGCGTGTGTGAGGTCCTAGGTTCGGTTGCTAGGACCACCAACCAGACAGACAGACAAAAATAAAATGTGCCAGTGCAGTGTGAAACGTGATCCAGGATAAATTAGTCTGTCCTCAGGCATCTTATAAGGGGACCTGGAGTGACATTAAAGTGCTTGCAGGCTGAGTTCAAGTCCCAGAACCCACAGTTTCTTTTAGCCAGACATGGTGGAGTGTGCTTATAATCCCACACAGGAGAGACAGAAACAGACAGGTGTCTGAGGCTAAGTGGCCAACCAGCCTAACCTACTTGAGTTCCAGGCCACTGAGGGTCCTGTAGCAAAAGAAGGTGGAAAATGCCTGAGGAATGACTTCCAAGGTTGTCCCTGGCCTATACACGTGCATGAGCACCCACAAAAATGTTCCTGCACACACAGAATCTTACAGATATGACTGATTCTTGCTTCTACTCTAAATTAATGAAAGAAAACCATAGTCTCTATAATCTTGTTTTCTTTTCCCTTTGGAACAGCTCATGTAGTACAAAGTGCTGTTTCTTCTTCTCTGAGTCCTCTGTGGTTATGCCCTGATAGAGTCCAGCGACCTGTAAATGATGTGGGTGGGGGAGCTGGATAAATGATAGCGAATCAGAACTTCTTGGACTCTGGAATCTGGTCTTAAGAGATTATTTACATCAAGGTTGAAGAATATGTTACTCCTGAGAAGTTCAAATATTGGGAAAACGTAGGAAATGAGCTTGGATTTCACTATACTGCAAGTGGTCCTTTGGTGCGCTCTTCATATAAAGCAGGTAAGTTCGACTGCTTGGGGTGGTTCTTTTTAGGCCATTAATTTCCCACAGCTATGTTCCACTCTAAACCACCAAAGCTCTAAAGCAAATTACAATAGCTGTGGTTGTCATTGTCAGGGGAATAAAAAGAGATTCACAGCTTTGCTCTACAGGGTCATACTAAAGAAGCCGCTCTTTAGCCTCACTTATGTCTTGAACACATCACTTGCTGCTCTTGGTACTGCAGCCCTTTCACAAGAACAGAAATAATTTGCATAGTCAGTTGTTCCACTGGTGGCTTTCAATAGCAGATCTCCAGAAACAACAGAGCGTGCAGAGCATATGGTACTGTTTGTTCTCTGGAAAATGTATATTCATCTGACAGTGGTGCTAGCTGTGTCTCCATGCTGCCAATTCCAGATCATTGTAAGCATTGAAACCCTATAGAATTGCTTCCTGTATATTAAGTAATCTCTTTTATTCTCCCCATTCACATAAAAGAGAAAAATATGTAAAATCATTTTTTCCCTAAACAAATTTTATTGGTTTTACTAACTTACTATAACTTGATATTTAGCTCTTACTTTGGTCAGCTGACTGAACTGATTATGAAAATAAAAGCATTTTCCAAGGGATTAAAAAGTCATTTAGGGCTAGGAATGTGACTCAGTGGTAGAGCTCTTGCCCAGCATGCTCAAGGCCCTAAGTTGAGTTCTCAGCAGCATAAGAAGAAAGAAATCATTTGAGCCAGGCTTGGTGGTATAATCTGCACTGTTGACATCTAGGAGGCTAAGCGAGGAGATAGATGGAGGAGGAAGATTTTTCCCTGGTGGTCGAGGTCAGCAATTGGGATTGGTAAGCTAGGTGTTTTGGGATATGTATATAATATTTTAATACTGTTAATGGCCATGTAAGAGATTAATGTATATGCTGGGGTCAAAATCATATATTTTTTAAAAGTAGCAAAAGAAAACATGAAGTTGGGGGTATTTGGGAGGAGTTAGGGGCAGAGTAGAGGGGATATGATCAAAGCACATTGTATTCATGTATGAGATTCTCAGAGAATTAGATTGAGCACTGACAATCAGGCTGTGAAGGATTACACACACACACACACACACACACACACACACACACACACACACACACACACACACACTTAAAATTAGAAGTAAGAACTGAACAGGATGACTAACAAGTTGAAAGGACAGTATTAGTCTCTATAAGTAGGTTCCCTAGAGTAATATTTATTTTATTTTTATCTTATTTGTGTCAAGTGGTTTTATATTTTTATTTTATCTATTTTTAAATTTTGAGACAGGGTCTCACTATGTATCTCTTGCTGACCTGGAACTCACCATGTAGATCAGGCCTTCCTGTGCCTCCAAGTACTGGGACTGAAGGTGTGAACAACCATGTCCAGCATAAAGTAATATTTCAAAGGAAATTTTCTAATATTTGTAAGGATGTGAATTATGAATCCTTTAGTGTTTTTAAAGCTACTATTAAAAGACTGAATTCTGGTGCATTGAGCATTGGACTCAGATCAGGGATTTCATCTAGTGGTGTTGGTTCTGTGTCTATCAGATTTAGGCGAAGGTCTGAGCAGTACAGACAAGAGGCTCGGGATCCTTGGTGATTTGGTTTGGATGTGTTGCCTTCTGACTGTACCTGTAAGATGACAGAGAGGGGCTGACAGACTCCTCACAAAGTCAAACCTCTAGTGCTCTGCTGCAGCGGGACACACTGAGGTCATCTGACACAGTGCTGAACTGAAGGGAGCCTGATGGGCTGAAGGGAATCAGGCTGGACTCAGATGAGAACAGAGCCCATTATAGACAAGAGCTCAGGCTTCCCTGGAGGGGTGAGTGAGAGAGATTCCATCGGACAAGTGCTCCCTGAGTAGGCCTATGCTGTCATGGAGAGAGAGAACGGAGGGGAATGTGGTAATGTATTATAATCTCAAAAAAGATAAAGAAATGAAATCAGAACTGAAGAAAAAATGCCAAGTATATAGAATACTTAGGTGATAAAAATACTGCCTGTGAGATTTGAAAGGAGGGAAATGCCAGTAAATAGAACCCTTCTTTTTGGGGGGCCGTGGAGGAGGACCAGGGAGGATTCTGAAATAGTGGCTCGTTGCTGCTTGCTTTGGGATAATATTAAGGTATTCTTATTTTTCCCTAAATAGGTGAATTTTTCCTGAAAAATCTTGTGGCTAAAAGAAAAAGAAAAGCTTCTAACACTTAGCCAGGACCTTCAGGAGCACTGGAATTTTCAGATTTTGTTTCCTGTTGGTGTGAGGTTGGTGCCAGCCTTCCAGGATTCCTGTGCATGTACACCAGTGCTGTTGTGTCTGAAATGTCTGATGTCTGATCCAGGAATTAATAGCATATACCTGTAATTCCACTCAGGCCACCCTGAACTACCTGAGGAAGACCCTGTCTCAAAATAAAAATTAAAAAGAAAAAAAAAGCAAAGAACTACACATATTTAATGATTATTTGATTTCTTGCAAACCTTTGTCCTTGCCTTGTCTGTGATGACGTAATCAGATAGCATCTTTGAACAGTTTGCCATTACCGTTGTAATTGACAAGTATTAGCAACACTGAGAAGATCTTATAAACCACAGTAACCTATCTATTATTGTGACGTGTTTGTTTGGTTTATTTTCTCTATTTAACAGTCCTGGCTGCTGGCTATCCTGCCTCTGCCTCCCAAGTGCTGGAATTAAAGGTGTGTGCCACCACTGCCCAGGTATTTGTGTGTATGTGTATAGTACACATGCGTGTGGTGGATGTCTTCTGAAACTGGAGTTAGAGATACGGTTCTCCTGCCTCTCAAGTGAGGCAGGCCTTGTACTTCAGATCCTCTCATCTTGTGTACCAATAAGTCCAGCATTTATTTAGATTTATTACTGTGTATGTATATTTCTGTGTCCTTGTACGTATAGGCCAGAGGGGTGTTAGATCCCCTGCAGCTGGAGCTACAGGCATTTATGAGCTGCCTGATGTGGGTGCTATGAACTAAACCTTGGTCCTCTGGGAGAACAGCAAGTGCTCTTAACCTCTGGGATATCTCTCCAGTACCATTTTTTGATTTTTTTGGAACAGGATCTTATATAGCCCAGGCATGTCCTAGATTCACTATGTAGCCAAGGCTAGCCCTGAACTCCTGATCCTCCTGCTCCCACTCTCCAGTCTGGCTGTCATTTGTCCGGATAAACAAGCCACAGAGCTAGTAGAGGTGGGAGAGCGTCACTTCCACCTTCGCAGTCCCAGGTGTCCCTCGGTTAGACTTGTGTAGACTAATGCCTGTCCCTGGCCTTAGCTTTTTCATTTCAAAAGCCACTTTGTTTTACATTTTAAAAAGTTTTCATTTTGTGGGTGTGGAAAATGTGCGTGTGTGCTGGAGTGCAAGAGTGAACTAGTGTGCCATATTGTGAGGGTGCAGTGAACACTTGAGGGCACCGTGTGGTTCCAGGAATTAAACTCAGGTCAGACTCTGTGGCAAGTGTCTCTTTACCCATTGGCCATCCTCCTGGCCCCATACTTCCTTTTAAAACCATGGTCTTTAATTCACACAGCAGAGAACGAAAGGGCCTCCAGTTGCTATGCCCATTTATGTGGAGTCACATCTCTCTTCCCCATCACAAACAAAATTTCCAAGGCCTTCCTTGTCTTTGACCCATTTTTTTTCACTTCCAATTTTTCAACCTTGTAAACTGTAACTATGACCCACACATAATTATTTACTTTTCCACTCGAGGCACAGAAGCATTCTGCACCTGAAAAAGGAGTGCCTAATTTTTATTTTATTTATTTATTTAGAGAAATGATTTGCGTAGTCCTGGCTGTCCTGGAAGACCAGGCTGGCCCACAACACTGAGATCTGCCTTCGTCTGCCTCCGGAGACCTGGGATTAAAGGCGTGCACAACGGCTGCCCAGTGTAGGAGTACCTAATAGTAACTGCTTTAGAAAGACATCTTTGGGTGTATAATCCTATGGATAAGCAGATAGGGAGCAAACTCTAATCCACAAACTCATTTTTGGAAGTCTTACAAATAAGAGTTAATCCTCAATCCAGTGTGAGTTCTAATGTCTGCAACTTTCCTGAAAGGCTGAATAACAGATAGTTTTTATGCTGTATAGGCCAAGAGGCAAACTTGAGGCTATTATATAGGAAACTGTATAAGCCCTTAAAATGTGAGCTGGAGAGGAGGTTCAGTGGTTACAAGCATGTGCTTCAGTTCCCAGCATCAGCATCATGGGTCACACAACAGTTCATAACTCTAGTTCCAGGGGCTCTGGAATCCTCAACTTGCTATTTTTTCTCAATCACAGAATCCTAGAGAATGGGACATAAACCTGTTTAGCAGAGTTTGTACACTCTCAGTGCACACAGCATAACATGGAAATGACCTCATCCATCCAAGTGAGAACAACCACTGCAAATAACTCAAGACAGAAAATACAAGGCTGTAGATGTGTCTCAGCCATCAGCAGCACTCACCCGTCTAGGAGAGGACCTGGGTTCCCAGCACATGCGTGATGGCTTACAGCTATCCGTAACTCCAGTTCCAAGGGATCTGATGCCTTCTTTTGCCCTCCCTGGGCACCATTTACAAACTACATATACATACATACATACATACATACATGCGGGAAAACACTCATACACATAAGTAAACATATGTAAGTTTTTAAATGTAAATGGAAGGCACACAAACATTTTTAGATGTATGCTGGGCCTGTCCAGGTCCCACACTATAGGACAAAACATGTACCCCAGAGTTTCTTCACACACAAACACACATACACACACACACACAGATGGCTGATGGGTGAAAATGCTTGCTGGCAAACCTGGCCATCTAAGTTAGGTGTTCTCTGACCTCTGCTCACATGGTTTGCTATGTACATGCCCCACATCCCCTCCAAATAAATAAATGCATATAAAAATATATGTAATTTAGAAAATCAGTTTAATACATGATATTTTATTGGTTTTCTTGCTTAAAGGAAAAACTTAGAATTGTAGTAGAAATAATTAAAATAAAGGTAACGAACAGTTTTTGACTCTGGCCGCAAAAGTAACAACATAGACCACAATACTGGTTTTCCTCCTCAGATTAAAATTCTCTGGAAAAAGAAAGTACTAGTCATGTTAAGCAGGGAAGGAAATGCAGAATGATCTTTTGGGGAAAACGAAAAACAATTAAAATCACTAATGACATCACATTAAACAAAAGAACAGAGAACTTTAGCAGCCCATACATAGTAGCACAGTGATTTCATGGCTTCAAAATACCATTTAATGATAAGCAAACAAACCAACGCCCAGGAACATGAGACTGCCTTTCCCTTGTATTCTTACTAAAGTGCAGGCTATAGACAGTTTGTGATGCTAAGAAAGTGTTCGAAGTTTCTATTTTACAAAAATTGACATTTAGACCAACATGATTGTTTTCCATCCATTCAATAACTGAGAGAATAATAATATAAAAATATGTAAAAATTATTCTAGACTCAGAACTCCTAGGTCTGCTAACACCCTTATAGCTAGTATAAATTTGATAATTAAAAAAAATATTTTTGTTTCCTTAAAAACATTCAGACAGACACTGGCTACCCTGAAGTACCACAGTAATGACTTAAAATGGCAACGTCTAGACTTTGGGTTTCTTGTTGGGTGGATCCTGAAGACTGAACTTTGGAATTTCACCAGGAGTGTATGGGATCCTCTTGGAAGACACCTTTTTGCCAATTGTTTCAATCTGAAGAGGAGAAATAATAGAATCTTAATGACACTGCACATATGTAAGAGCTCAACAAGGTGGACAGAGGAGGGACAAAGGGAAACTTTCTGAGTTGTCTCAGACACTGAGGTATCTGGCTCCTGTGCTTCTGTGTTTCCTGAACCAAGTGTCACTGCACTTTGCTGGCTTGGTTTGGTTTATAGAGACAGAGTCTTGCACCCTCCTGTCTGCCTCCCAAAAGCTGGAGTACACTTGTTCATGGTCCTTTTATCTGCATGTACATCTGCACCGGGAAGGCATCAGTTGGGAGCTGCCATCTGGGTGCTGGGAACTGAACTCAGGACTTTGAGGAAAGCAGTGAGTGAGTGCTCTTAATCACTGAGCCATCTCTCAAGCCCCATACAACCAGCTTCCCCTCCCCCCTTTTCTGTGTGTCCCTGGCTGTCCTGGAACTTGCTCTGTAGGCCAGGTTGGCCTCAAACTCAAAGCTCCACCTGCCTCTGCCTGAGTGAAACCACAACTGGCTAAAATAATTTTGAATATGTATCTTTCTGCAAATCTTAGAAACAACATTTTAAAAATAACACTCAGCTGGGCAACCCAGCACTTGGGAGGCAGAGGCAGGCAGATCCCTGTGAACCTGAGGCCAGCCTGGTCTACAGAGCTATTCCAGGACAGCTAGGGCTACACACAGAAAAACCCTGTCTAGGAAAAAAAAAAAAAATTAAAAATAACACTCCAAGTTTAAGTCACATCTCAGAAAAGCAGACCTACTGTTAGCTGAGGAGGTGGGATGGAGGAATTTTCAGGGTCTAACGAGTTAACAAAGTTATCATCTCACTCTTGCTGAAACCCAGTGTCCACAGATGACAGAGAAATAGCCTTTTAACAAGGGAGGGAGAGGCTAAGAAACCCGATACAGCATTGTGATCAGTAGATTCGGCCTTTCTGAGGCCACCCGCACAACCTCCTCCAGCAACTCTAATCCTCTCCAACTCATTCTGCCTAGAGCCTCTACTTCCTCCAGGAGGTAGAAAGTTAACAACTTGCTAGTACAGAACTTGGAGAAGAGCTAAGAGGCACTGCTCTGGGCAGGTCTGTCAGCTTCCCCAAGCTCCACCATCAGTGAACTTGAATGAAGAGGGCTTGTCTCATGAAGCCCATATTCTCTCTTCAGACCTCTTATAGCAAAGGGACAGCACACTGTGCAGCCAGAAGTTTCTGTCCTGCCAACAAACCCCAAATACCCAGCAGCCGCTTCCCAAATAATTGGCTCAGAGGCTTAAAATTACTTATAAATGCTTGGCAAGTAGCTCAAGCTTATCGCTATTTAGCTCTTAGGCTTAAATTAACCATAATTCTTATCTATGCTTAACCATGTGGCTTGGTACCTTTACTCAGTCTAGCATTCTCACCTTGCTTCTCCTGCGTCTGGCTTCTCTGCTTTTCCTCTTTCCAGAATTCTCCTAGTCTGGCTGCCCCAGACTAGCTACTGACCAGCATTTATTAAAGCAATGAGTGACAACTCTTTACAGTGTACAAGAGCATGATTAGCCCACTGAGTGTCTAAAAGCTATAGGATGAATCCAGTTGATGGGCCTGGGTACCTGGTGAGGTGAGTACTAGCTATGCACCCATCATACAGGTCTCACTGGGGTATGAAACTCAGCTGTGAAAAACAATGAGGACTGTACCATGTAGCTAGTGTCTTCTTACTTGACTTACGGTATGTGGTGAGCTAAGGTACCCACTGTTTCTGTGTGACAGGTACTGATGCCCTCTCATGTCACAAACAGGGAAGGAGTGGGACAGTCACCAAAACCTCAGGACTTCCCAGAGAAGACCTCTTGCCTGGTTATCTTACTGCTATATTAGAAAATATGACAGTTCTAAAACATAGACCAGCTCATTGAGATGGCTCAGAGGGTAAAGGGCCTTGTTGCACAAGCCTGAAGCCCTGTGAAATAGATATAAAGGAGGGAGGGGAGAACCCACTCTAGAGTTGTCCTCTGACCTTAAAGAAGTCCCCACCCTCAATCACACACACACAGTAATAAAGTAATAATGACAAGACCAAGCAAACAGGAAAGCCAGCCCAGTGTCCTGGTTACCTGAAAGCCAATGGTCTGTAGTTCACTGTGGAGCCCATCCAGGACACGTCGTCCATCAAAGATAAAGGCTGGTTTCAGCATTTTTTTGTGAATCCGTTCATAATCTAGTTCCTGTGAAGACATACCAAATGAAAAACTAGAACACACATCTGGGCATACTCAACCTGCGATGGGTGATACTAGAATGCCTCTAGAATTTTCCTTAATGTAAATCTTGAGACTTCACCTTAAACATGTCCCACTCTGTGCAGATAACAAGGGCATGGGCACCGTCACATGCTTCATACGGATCCTTGGAAATGGTCACCAGTCTGGACACTAAGAACAGCGACAATGGCCAGAAGAGAAAAGTCAAACAGCATCTGAGAAAGTGTCTGGCAGAAGCGAGCAATGGGCAAATGGGTGGGAATGATGAGGAACGAGGAGCACCCCCAAACTTTCTCCAGAAGTAGTTCCTGAGGCTCTCTAGGGCTTATGGATTACCACTGAGCTATATCCCTGACCTCTGCAAAAATTACTGCATAAAAACACAGGTGACGACTTCAGATCAAAGCTGAGAACATAATACCTAAGAATTTAATTTTTGAGAAATGAAGCTGAATACAGGGCCAACCCTTGACAATAAGTGACAGAAAATGTAACTATTAAAGATTTAAAAGAAAAAACAGTTGTGTGGGTTAGTATCCAAAATGATTTACGAAACACAGTCCTACCTTGGTCATCTGCTGAAACACCTGGATGAGAAAGATCCACGACTATTTGTTCCCTGGGTACTTTGGGATCGTATATATGGAGGTGCGCACCTTCGTCCATCAGGTATTTGCTAATGTAGATACTGGAGGACTCTCTGAAGGAGAAACAAATCAGTATTGCTTTAAATGATACAGTCTTTTTTGTTTGTTTTTTTCCAGAAAGGGCTTCTCTGTGTAGCACTGGCTGACCTGGAACTCCCTCTGTACACCAGGCTGGCCTCTCTTTAGAGATCTTTTGCCTCCGGAGTGCTGGGATTAAAGGCAGGTACCACAACTACCACCCAGCTAAATGACATATTCTAATACCAGGAAATTTAAAATATGGGTATATTCTTGTTAAGGATACAGATTTTTTTGTTTGTTTTTATTTTTGAGACAGGAACTCTCTCTGGCTGTCCTGCAACTCACTTTGAAGCCAGACTGGCATTAAACTCCAGAGATCCTCCTGCCTCTGCCTCTCAAATGCTGAGATTAAAGGCATGCATCACCACAACTGGCTAACACACACACACACACACACACATGGAGATTCATAGGTCCTCCTCTGCTTAGTGTGGCACAATGTTGACAGCACTCTTCTGGCATTTTTATATAACAGAGAATAAAATACTATAGAAAACACATATGTACACACACATGTAGTTCTATTCATTGCTACCAACTGAAATATCAGGATAAGATGAAAGGTTCCCATAGTCGCTCACAGTTTTGAAGTGTCTGTTTTTTTTTTTTTAACATTTATGTGTGTGCCATGATGCCCAGGTAGAGGTCAAAGGGCAACTTGCAGTGATTGACTCCTTCCTTCTACGGTGTTGAGTCCCATTAGGCTTAAAGAAAGTGCCTTTACCCACTTCTGGCCCTGCAATGTTGAGAGCCAGTGAAATAAATTAACAGATAAGAGTGGATCCTACCACAGAGGACTGACTACTCAAAGCTGTCCTCTGACTACTACACAAACACCACGGCATGTGCATGCACACATACACATGTACCCATGCATACACTATTCACCACGTAATCCTGGTTGGCCAGGTACTTGCTATAAATTCACTGAGATCTGCCTGTCTCTACCTATGCCTCCTGAGATTAATAACATGAGTCACCAAGCATAGATAAAATTAAAAAAACAAAACAAAACTTTTATTTTTTTTTTTAATGTTTTAAAGAACTAATACCCAGGACTGGAGCACCCACATGGCAGCTCACAGCTGTCTGTAATTCCAGCTCCAGAAGATCTGACATACACGCAGGCAAAACACCAATGGACATAAATAAATAAATAAAAGGACTGATACCTGGTATCACCAGTGTCCTTTTTGAATGCAAACCCCAAGATAGCTATCTTCTTATCGGTCACGGTATTAAACAGGCTGTCTATGATCCTCGAAGCAAACCTCCTCCTCTGGTAGTCATTCATGTCTATGACCTGAAATGATATGTACAATATACAATCTTATAGTAAATGCTACCACACAAATATATGGCTTACATATTAATGGCAAAACTTACTCAACACTGTTACTTGGATTTAAATCTGAAAATGAAAAATGCACCAATTGCCAGATGTGGTGCATGCCTTCCTAGCACTGAAGAGGCAGAGGCAGGTGGCTCTCAGTGAGTTCAAGGCCAGCCTGGTCTACAGAGGGAGTTCCAAGACAGGCTGGGGGTGGGGGGAGGAAGGAAGGATATTTAATAAAATCCACCAATTCCCTTCCTTAGCTTTTCTGAAATGCTCATTTTCATTTGGCTTGGTCTGCTATGGGTGAAGTGCGGATGGGAGCAGAACTAGGCTTGAATTCTGAAGGCATCTGAGATCCAGACACAAAGCCAGCCTAAATAAGGCACTCCCCCACTTTAACTCCAGAGGGAACAAAGTAGTAAGTAATCAGCTCTCCAGCACCCCCTCAAATGCTCAGCTCACCATTCACCAGAGCTCACCATGAGAAGAAAATGGCCAGAGCAGACAGCGCAGAGGGAGAGCTGCTTCTGCGCAAACCTTGACACTACAAGTCCTGAACAAGCTTTTCAAGTAAACACCCCAGTGAGAGCGTCCAGGGCTTCTGACACTCTGCAGGTTTAAGCTGTTGACAAGGGGAGCATGGGGGAAAGAGGAGGCTTTTCAAAAGCTTTCAGGAACCTCTCAAGTCTTGGCAACTTGAAAAGGAGCCCAAAGTGCTGGAAAATCAGGACTCATCTGCATATCGTGCATAATGAATGGCAAGATAAAGCCAGCTATCTCTGGATTTGCTCCCTGGCTATTGCTGAAATCTGATTATGGATTCAGGGGAAACCATTTGGGAACAGTGTATATCCTGGCTGGTACCTTAGGAAAATTATGTCATTTCTCAAAGTATCTTCTCTCATCTAAAAGTGGGGGTAATGTTAGTGATGAGGACCAATGATGTTGTGCATGCAAAATGTTCCCAAAGAGTACCCAGAATAAACAAGCATCTGATAAGCCAGAAAGGGGTTCCTGTTTCAGCTCTGTAAAACTGATAGAGAGGAAGGAAAGTATCCATAGATGCAAACCACTTGAAAATATTACAATGTGGGCATTTCATACCAAGTTCCAGACTAGCCTGGACTACACAGTGAGACCATGTCTCTTAGACCAGCCTCATTACATGACACAACCTCAAATGCATATCCCCAAACATAAATGTTAGTATTACTTCCTGACTTATTCTGGGAACAAGTTCAGCTATAAAATGGGAAGTATGGATATATCTAAAATGCCTATCACAGTTGACTAACTGAAAACAGACACTCATTGAATATACCTGAAATAAGTAAATTGAATTCCTTGAACAAGTTCTGTCGAAACCATTTTACTAAGGGAGCCATGCTTAATTAGACTCTAATCAGAAGTCATTGACTACAACGATATATACCTGCTGCCAATAACGAGCTACTTCGGGCAGATTCAGAGCCTCACAGAGATAAACCAAATTCAGAACATCTTTTTGGAAGCAGCTGCCACCAAAACCTGGAAGAAGACAAAACAAACAATATTTTCAGGTAAGAACCAAAAACTAAATCCTGTGACAAAACATATACAACATTGCTGGCTTTTATTCAGATTTGAAGTAATAAAATTTAGACAGTAGAAAAATTTTGCAGGTGGTGAGTTCAAGTCCAGCCTGAGCTACATGAGACCCAGTATCAAGATGAAAAAAAAAAGGAAAAGCAGATTTATAAATCACATGGCATTTATAGGTAATCCACTCTTCAAATACGTACCAAATAATACTCTGGCACAAGTTTCATTAAAGCTACATTTGACCTTTGTCCTTTCAAAAAGCATTCTATTTTTTACATGTGAGTGTTTTGCCTGCCCGTCTGTATGTGCACTATCCTCAGAGGTCAGAAGAGGGATGAGTGGTTTAGAGAGACCACTGTGCTGAGAACCGAACACAGGTCATCCACAGGAACAGACGTTCTTTTCTCCAGCCCCCATTTGACCTCTCCCTTACATTTATCTTCTATTTCTTCCCTACTTATCTGGCTTGATTGCCTATATTGCCTACTTTACTACAGAGTAAGTAAACTTTTAAGGTAAAGGGTCAGATGGTAAATATTTCAGTCTTTGTGGGACATAAAATCTCTGCCACACTGTTAACCTCTGCCAACGACAAGAGACAGGCTGAGGGTGTGGTATGACTGTATCCCATAACACTTATTTACAACAAGCTAGGGGCTGGATTTGGGTGGAGGTGTGCTAGCTCACCCTAGAGCTGGTACATTTTAGGCTGCAGGAGGGAGGGAAGGACTTTAGTGTCAGAAACATCTGGTCTTAGTATTGTTTGATTCTGAGCAAGGTACAAACTTCCCTTGAATCTGAATACTCTCTAAAAACAAAATCACAGCCCTTTCTTATTAGGTCATAAACTGAAAACTGCCAAGTGTAGTTCTGAGAATGTGTGATTCTCACTCATGAGCAGTATAGGCAAGAGGATCAGGAGTCTGAGGCCAGCCTGGGCTGCATGAAACTCTCTTAAAAGAAAAAAAACTGAAGGAGATAAAGTACTGATATAGAACATGACACATAATATGATGCCTTATGTGAATAGTAGCTGTTTTATTATAATTAGAGAAAACATCCAAAAAAGGCAGGTAAGACAGTACATTTAGCCTCAGAAACACCAGCTGTGTATGTGTCTGTCCAAGTGCATAGTGCTGGAATTGAATCGCAGGCCTTGAGTATGCTGGGCAAGCACTAACACTGAGCCATGCCTTAATCCCCATTATGCCTTTTTTAAATTCTGAGACAGGGTTTCACTAAGTTGTGTTCTATAAAGTATTTTTAGTGTTATCATACAGTATAACTACCACAAATAGTGTAAAGTTGGATTCACAGATTGAACAAAGATACTGTGGCCAGGCCTGCTGGCACATGCCTGTAATAATCCCAATTACTTTGGAGACTGATGTGTAAGCATAGAAGACTCAAGCCTGCCTGGGTTACATACACAAGTTCAAAGGCATCTCTGGCAACTTATGTAACAGAGGCTAGCCTAGAACTCCTGATTCTCCTGCCTCTATTTCCTAAGGCAAGGATAAGCATGCCCAACTTCAGTTAATCTTTACATCCTATGGGAAGGTACTATGTGGATGTCAGCTCATATCTGGAGGTCAGGACAACTTGAGGGAGTCTGTCCCCTCTTTTACTATGTGAGTTCAAACTCAAACCACCAGGCTTAGGGACAGGTGTCCTTATTCATTGTGCCATCTTACAGGCCCTAGATATTTTCTTTAAGATAGATTTTATGTATATCAATGTTTTGTCTGCCTGTATGCATGTGTACCATGTAAGAGAGATAAGGATGCCCTGGAACTCAAGTTATAGACAGCTGAGTCACTATGTAGGTGCTGGGAAGTGAATTCTGGTCCTCTGCAAGAGCAGCCTGTGCTCTAAACCACTAAGCCATTCTCCAGCCCCTCTAGAATTTTTTTTTCTAATTATTCTTTTTTTTTTTAATTATTAAGCTTTTTCCCAACCCCACCTTTTTTAAAAAAAGATGCTAAATTAAGAGCAAAACCCTATTTTATAGAGAGAAGAGGACTTACCGACACTGGCTTTGAGAAACTTATTTCCAATTCTTTGGTCCATCCCAATAGCTGTTGCCACTTCCTCCACATCAGCTCCTGTGGCTTCACATAGAGCACTGATGGAGTTAATGCTGCTGATCCTCTGCGCAAGAAAGGCATTCGCTGCCTTCAGATAAAAGACAAGTGGGAGGAGATGATGAATACAAAGGCAGCTTTATGTCAGAAGTTTTCATTGAGGTGATGTGAGTTACTAAGCAGGCATAAGAGATGTTGGTGGACTCATTTTGAAGAGACAGTGGAGGACGATCTTAACAGATATTAAACTGTAGTAGTAGAGAACCTGACTCACAGAGGAGGCCTCAGGGTTAATCCCCAGGACTGAAAAAAAATAAAGCAAAATGAATATTAGTGTGTGTGTGTGTGTGTGTGTGTGTGTGTGTGTGTGTGTGTGTGTAAGTAGTGGTCCCCACAGTCAGGAAGCTAAGGCAGGGTTTGAGTTTGACACTGATCTGAGTAACGTTGACTATTCAGCCTAAACACAATAACAGATTTAATGAAGACTTGCAAGCTTTGCACTAACCAGTTTGGAAAGCTCTGAGGACCAAGTATTGGTGGTGAGGATCTTTTCCTTGGGAACCCAGTGCTCATACACAGCACAGAGTGCCCGAACAGCTTTCTGACCCTCTGGAGTTTCATCCCCTCCAATCAGGACCCTGTCTGGGTTCTTCAGGTCCTTGATGGCTGTTCCCTCTGCCAAGAACTCAGGATTGGACAGTACCTAGAAGAGCAATAAAAGGAAATTGTTAGGCTGGAATGAATCGTGTGTAACTTTCAGGCTTCAGTCCTGACTAGCAAGAATCAGACTCTAATGTTTTCCTTTACATACCTGTAAATTCAAGTTGGGCTTTGTGTTGGCATCAAATATGCGCCGGATGCTCTCTGCTGCCCGGACAGGGACTGTGCTTTTCTCAGTCACAATTTTGTACCCATTTGAGTTTTGCACAATGCGCCGAGCACAAGCTTCAATATACTTCAGATCCGCTGCCCGGCCTTTCCCCATCCCATAGGTTTTGGTTGGTGTGTTCACCTAGGGAAAGCATTGGGAAGAACACAAAGCCCGTGAAGACAGTTCAGTACTTTCAAGATGGAGCACAGGCAGACTATCAGTTAACTCATTAGCAGTAGGCATGGTTTTAACTCTCACAGAACAACACCACACACTTCGTAAATATAACCATTGAAAGAAACATGTAGAGAACTTTTGTGAGAGGTTGCCTTACATGTTCCAGATACGAGGGTACAAAGGCAGGTTCCAAGCCAAGGCCAAGAGACAAAAATGAATGAGATAAATTCAGAGATCCTTACACTAACGCAGTGGCGTCTGTCTATCACATGCAATATATCATCGTGGTCTTTTTATTTTAATTAATTTATTTATTTTTGGTTTTTTAAGACAAGGTTTTCTCAGTGTAACAGCTCTAAATGTAACTCGTTTGTAGACTAGGCTAGCCTCAAACTCACTGAAATCCACTTGCCTCTGATTCCCACGTGCTGGTATTAAAGGCATGAGCCACCATACCTGACTATCACGGTCTTTTTTAAAAAAAAAAAAAAAAAAGTTTATTCTATGTGTATTTTGTCTACCTGTATGTACAGGTACATGAACCGTGTGCATGCCTAGTAACCATGGAGGTCAGAAGAGGGTGCTGGATCCTGAAACTGGAGTTACAAACATTTATAGGCTGCCATGTGGGTGCTGGGACTTGAACTCGGGTCCTTTAGAAGAGCAGCCAGTGCTCTTAACTGCTGAGCCACCTCTTCAGCCCCCATTACAGTTTTTCAAAAGAGCACTATTGGCTTAATACCAAATAAAGAAGTTTTCACAGACAGGAATATTAAAAAAAAAAAAAAAAAATTCACATAGCAAAGCAAACTACTTACAGAAATAAATACTAAATCAGCTTCTCTGATGGCATCATCAATATTGGTAGAAAAAAATAGATTTTTCCCTCGACAGGACTCTACCACTTCTTTTAATCCAGGCTGGAGAAGGAAAAAAGAAAAGGAAGTTGAACACACAGTATCATGGAACAGCACACAGAATCGCCTTTGTTAAGGGGAAGGGTATGCTGTCATTTATAGGTCTAGATCTCAAGTTATATCTTTTTAGAATAGCTGAGGATTTCTGGGTGCAAACCTGTAGTCCTGACACTTGGAAGGCTGAGGCAGGAGAACTGAGTCTGAGGCAAGGCTGAACTACACAGTGAATTTGAGGTCAGACTGGGCTACATTGGGAGGTCCTGTGAAAACCAGAAAAGGGGGGGGGGGGATCATAAACAAAACACAGTAAGAATGTCATCCCTAAATGAAGCAAAGTTGAACTTGCATAATCAAAGATCAGCAGCTTTAAAATGCTTTGTCATTGTTTACCATGTATCTGGGTGATAAGTTAACCATTAGCTCATATATCAACTCAATTATCACATCCTTCAAGGCCCTATGATTACAAGCAAACTTTTTGCCTTGTCATTATGAATGTAATGGTGCCCTCCCTCCATTATTCACACCACAGAGGTGGTTGCAAAAGCCAGTATTCACTTTATACAAAGAGACAATAGTATGCCTTTTTCTAAGTCTTATTATAAGACTCACTGAAAATCTTTACTACTTTTTCCCATGCTATTTTACTAGGGATATATTGATGTTAAAAGCTTTTAAAGAAATACTGCCACTTAAAAAATATCTGTTTTAACTTTTTTAAAAGCTACATTTATCTTGGGTGTGGGTGTGGATGTGTGCACTCCATGGAGTACATGTGGAGGTCAGAAGACAGCCTTTGTGTGTCAGTCCTCTCCTACTGTGTTGGTCTGGAGTCACTCAGGCCATCAAGTTTGGTGGCACGCACCTTTACCCAGAGCAAGGCTGTCAGTCCACAAGTATTCTTGGAGAAAGAAAAAACTAAGAATAAATCTAATCAGATCTGTCCTCTAGATTTAACTGCTGATTCACAAAAACATCATAAAAGATGCAGAAAAAAATGTTAGAAATACACAAGGGAGCCTAGGCATCACCAGGAGGAGCCACAACAAAACAGTATCTCTAACTAAAAAGCAGGGGAGAAAACAAAAACATTAACAAAGAAAGGAGGGAATGATCACTATAAAAACACTGCTGCCAGATGGTAGTGGCTTGGGAGGCCGAGGTAAGTGGATCTCTGAGTTCAAGAGTTCAAAGTCAGCCTGCTCTACAGAGCAAGTTCCAGAACAGCCAGGGCCACACAGAGGAACCCTGTCTCAAAAAAAAAAAAAAAAAAAAAAAAAAAAAAACCGAACAGAGAAGGCACAGCTGAGTGTAGTGTGCATGCCTGTGCTCTTGCCTGTGCTCTAGCACTTGGGAGCCTGATAGGAAGATTTCCATGAGACCACCAGTCTGATGTGTCCAGTAAGATCCTGTCTCATAAGAAACTTACACTTGGTAATATTCAACTATAAAATGGGAATCTTACTGCCGATTTAAACTAACAGGAGGATGAATATGCATACACTTTTTCTTTTGTTTTGGGTGTTTTGGTGGTGTTGGTGACTAATCCCAAGGCCTAGAATATGCTAAGTGTCTAATCACTCCAGTCCCAAGAGCTCTTCATAGTAAAATTTTGTAAGTTTTTTTAGAGACAAAGCTTCTCTGTATAAAAGCCCTGGCTGTCCTGAAACTCACTATGTAGATGAAGCCGCCTCATACTCATAGAGATCTACCTGCCTCTGCCTCCCAAGTGCGGGATTAAAGGCTTGCATAGACCTGAGAAAGCTTTAAAAGATTCTAAAAGGGAGGCAAAAACAGCTTCCTGGTTTTTGTGTCTCTCAAGTGGGCCATGGTACAGAGTAGTGTTTAGGCTTCAGTTACAAAATGGCAGGTTCCCTATGTCAGCCTGAGCTGCAACATAGCCTGTTCCACAAGCTGCTTAAGATCCTTACTTCTCTTACAGACAAAAAGGGCTTACAGATAAAAGGGGGACAAAGTCAAAGGCTTCAAGACTGCTGAGATGATCCAGCTGCAGGGTCCCTCAAAGATTTACCAGCACCCATAAACAGCAGGAAGTAGTTTATGGAAAGCTATGCTCAAATTTTCAAAATACTGTTTATAAATGTTTGTTTTCATTAAAAATGGTCAATGGTCATAGAAAATCTCTTTCTAAATAAGAAAAGGGGACACAGATTTAACAGGACAAGAGGAAAGATTATTAAATCTACTTTTAAAGAACAACTACTTGTTTAAATACTTTACATTGATATGGATTTTAGTTTATTGATACAAATTTACTTTTAATTTTGTTACATTGTATGTGTATTTCTACTCTTGTTTAAGATATGTTTATGTAACTCATTTAAATGCTAATATAATCTTTAAGCACTGTATATAATATATTATACTGTAGTCCTTAAGTACATACAAATAATTATTAGTTCATATACAAAATACTTATTTATTATTTATGAGCAGGATCTCATTCAGCTCTAGCTGGCCTGGAACTCAAAGATCTATCATCCTCTGTCACCCAAGCTCTAGAATTAAAGGTACACATCACTACACCTGGCCTCTACTTATTATTTTTATGTTTAGGGAGTTTTGGGTTTTTGTTTTTATTTTGGAGTAAGCCCTGGCTGTCCTGGACTTGATTTGTAGATCAGACTGGCCTCAAACTCTTAGAGAGCAGGCTGCCTCTGTTTCCTGAGTGTCAGAGTTAAAGGCATGTGCTACCACATCCAACAGTCACTATTTTTTGAGACGGTGTCTCAAACTATCTTAAACTAACCTCAAACTCACTCTTGTTGGACTTCTGTTCCTGCTGACTCAAACTCTAGAGAGTGCCACTGTGCCCTTCTGGGAAAAAAACATAGGACTGTGCACTGAGCATGCACTCCACCCTGGGCTCTGGTCACTTCTTTTATGCTGTCTCAGCATACCCAACATATTTGTCATTTTGTTGTCCTTAATTTCTTCTTTCTTTCTTCTGCAGTACTGGAGAAGAAATTCGGTGCCTAGCACATGCTAATCCTGTGCTCCCCTCCAGCTCAAAGGCCCATAACATTCTCTTATCTGGAATTTTGTGTCATGCACTTTTGGTTTTTTGCTTCTCTATACAGTCTAGGTTGGGCTGGAACTCACTAAGTAGTTCAGTAATCCTCCTGCCTCAGCCTCTAAAGTACTGAGATTACAAGCACACACTACCACACTTAGTTCTTTTCTTTCTTCTTTCTTAGTATGTGGAACCCAGGGCCTATGACAGCTACTTAAGGAAGGGTGAGCTACATTCAGGCGCTATTCAGAACCTTTGCTTTGTTTTGAGGCAGGGTCTCTCTGTGTTGTCGTTAAACTAGCTATATAGACCAGGCCGACCACGAACTTACTTTAGTCCTCCTGAGAGCTGGGGTCATGAGTGTTACCAAAATACCCAGCCAGACTTTTTTCATTGAAATGGTTGCAGCCATGGATATCATAACAATAGAATATGTAAAATAGTTAACCAACACAGTAAGAAAACAAGCATAAAAACAAAGCTGCTTAATATATAATTTACCTCATAAATAGGAAGGGTTGGAGAATTCCATGCATTGATTCTTGATTCATTGACATCGACCACCGTTACTCTGATCTCAGGGCACATGTGGGCAATGACACTGCACGTGGGCCCACCTACATAGCCCGCACCAATGCAGCAGATCTTCTTAATTTCAACCATGACCGAACTGGAAGGGGAACCAGCAAGAATGTTTTAGTATTGGAAACAGAAAGTACCAACAAATCACTGGCATATTCATTACAAAACTGTCAGATATCTGGAATGCTACTAATGGGAATTACAAAACTTGTGAGTGAAAAATAACATTCCAATTAGATGACTTGGCCCCTCCTCCACTGTGCTAGCATGAAAAAGAATGTGTAACAACTGATATGACCACACACACACCATAAAATTATAATGTCCTTATAGTTAGAAAGTTAAGAAGAAAAATAAAGCCTGTCCTCTAAGGAGAGAAAGCCCCAGAGTACATCCTTGCAATTCTTACTTATATGTGAGTGTACAAAGGTGAGTTTCCCAACAGGGTTAGATGATCACAGGTTTAAGATTAGTTCCATGATTCAGACCTGGCCTTTAAGATTATGCTCCTGCTTGGCTTAAACACATCTCCCCGGAAGTGAGTGGGTAACTTAATGCCCAATGCAAAAGAACTGGTAGGTGGGGCACAGAGAAGGCATTTAGGACATGAGAACTCTACCTCTGGTGTGGATTAATGCCTAGTATTAAAGAGCTTATACAGGTTTGGTCTGGTGTCTTTTGTTCTTCCTACAGGGAAAGACACAGCAAATCAGCCTGGTGCCAGGTGTCAGCCCCTCCGTCTTGGTTTTGCAGCCTCTAATACCCTGAGCCAAGAAATTCCTGTTCACTCTAGACCATCCATCTCAGGGATTGTTCTCACAGCAGAAAATAAAAACAAATTATCCCTCCAATACTTACCTTGGCATCAGCAGATTATTTTTAAGTACTGGACAATAATCTTGAAACTCTATTTCAACCTTAATTAGAAACTGAAAACACTGAAGGAAAGCAGTTTTCACACGTGTCTGTGAGTGTGCCTAAGTGTGGGCATGTAGAGACCTGATGCCCATTCTCCGGAGGCAGGATCTTACTGAACATGTAGTCTGCCATTGTCTAGCTAGGCTGGCTAGCCAGCAATCCCTAACCATACCATTTCTGGCCCTCCACTCTGTGATAACAGGTATGTGGGGCCACAATAGCTCTTACTGGGTGCTGGGATCCAAACTTGAGTCCTCAGGCTCATATAGTAAGTACTTCACTAGCCAGACAAAGTCATTTCTGGAGTTATCAATACTGTTGCACTCATCTTAGTATGCCTTCAATAGTCACTGGGTGAAATGATTGATGCTAAAAATTACTGGTTTATTATATATATATATATATGAGTATCTGGTTACTCACTGTAACTACTGTCAAAATGACCAGTTACTTCAGTTTCTGCCAAAGTCTCAGACATCACAAATCCAACCTATTCATGCATCTCAAAGAGAAGGAAAATAGTAATCTGAGATCTCAACAGTTTGTTGTGGACTCCTGCATGGATCTGACGTGCGCTGGGTTAGACCAATCACAGTGCTTGGCAAGAATGTATCTGTGGTTCCATGAAAGACTGTTGGCCCAGCATGCAGGAGCAAAAGATTTTTAGCATTGAAAATTAAAAAAAAAACAAAAAACAAAAAACAAAAAAAACAACCCCAGTTTTAGTTTCCCAATTAGGAAAGCCTTGGAATTTCATAACTCCACTAAGAAAGCATTCTAAATGTTATTCATAAAAGTAAAATTTGGGGGGACCAGTTCTCTCTTCTACCCTGTAGATCTCCGGATTCTCAGGCTTGGTGGCAAGAGCCTATACCAGCTGAGTCATCCTGTCAGTGCCAAAGTCAAATGCTAGAGAAAATATATCTTAGCTGGGTGGTGGTGCACACCTTTAATCTCAGCACTTGGGAAGCAGAAGCACATGGATCCCAATGAGTTTGAGGCCAGCCTGGTCTACAAAGTGAGTTCAAGGACAGTAAGGACTGTTATACAGAAAAATCTTTCCAAAAAAGTGAAGAAAGGAAGAAAGGAAGGAAGGAAGGAAGGAAGGAAGGAAGGAAGGAAGGAAGGAAGGAAGGAAGGAAGGAAAACATCTCAAGAAGCCTCTCACTTCTACCTCACCCCCCCCAACTGACTGTTTCCACAGGCCGCTCCTTTGTTTGTGTTTACTCCCAGTGTTATTTTACCTAATTACATGTTCATTTATGTGTATACATTCTGGTTTTATGGGACAAGGCTTCTCTATTATGCCGCTCTGGCTGTCCTGGAACGGGCTATGTAGACCAGGCTGGCCTCAAATTCAGAGAGACCTGGCTCCCAAATGCTGAGGTTAAAGAAGTAGAACATCGTGCCTGGCATAATCTTATTTTTATTTTTGAACTGAAGAAATACCAAGTACAGACAGTCTCTACACTTGGCTCTTTTTTTTTTTAAACTTAACTGTATTCTAAAGTTACATTCATTCTTCCCCTACCTTCCCTTTTAACTGTTAGGCTGCATTTTTGTACATGGTTTCACTTTTCAGGAAATATTAAAACTCATTCCCTAAGGCCTAAGTAAGTGAGTTAAAAGTTTTCTATTAGCATCTGGGAAGCCACAGAAATAAAACATCCCTATCAAACTTTTAGAAATGTGAGATTTACCTTGGTAAAATACCAAGAGTACCAAGCTGGCTTCCGGCCGTCACCCATCTTGCTCCCCTAACCTACGTGGATGGAAGAGATGATGTTAGGAACGGCCTAAGACTGAGCTGGGGGAATCTGAAAATCTACCTGTGCTTCCAACTGTCACTGCGGCTGTCCAGCTCAACAAAAGGGAAGCTTGGCACCTGGTCACTACGGTGTGTTCCAGGGCCGCCTCCTTTCCCCACCACACACAAAAAGGAAGAAATGGGAGACCTGGGCCATGGACAGACACAGGACCTGACACTGAAGTATTTAACAACTTATTTGGAGACCAGTTTAACCAAAGACATTTATTAACACCCTCTATGTAACAGCTACCATTCTGTGTGCTGTGGGTACATAGTAAGCTGGACAGCTCAGTCCCTGCCCTCACACATATAGTAAGGGGCACAGAAGCAGAGCCATGACCTATGTTAAGTGCCCTATAGAGGAACACACAGTAGGAGAAAGAGCAAGGAACTGTCTGTGGGGTTGGGGTAGGGGACAGAAGGACTCTCTGAAAAGTATGACACTCATGATGACTTAAAGGAGAAAAAAAGTCATCACACCAAGCAAAACAACCCTAAGATAAAAAGAGAATCAAGTAGAGGACAGCGTGGATGTTCAAGTTCAAGGAGAATGAGGAAGAAGAGAGATCCATGATGGCTCCAAGGAAAGGAGCCACACAAGCCTGATGGCCTGAGTTCAGTCCCTGGGAAAGGCAAATTGGGTCCTGAACGTGGCCCTCTGACCCCCAAGCCCCACCCCCAAGTACACAGAATAATAAAAGTTAGGTGGGAAAAAAAGAGGAAGAGGCAGAGAAGGGGCAGCCGCAGAAGGTGAGCCTGGCCTCAAGAATGGGTAGGATTTGGGGAGGGGAAGAAAACCAGAAAGAACATTTTAGTAAAACAGTAAACAGAAGTGAGGATGTACACTCAGTGGAGTACAGCAGTGAATACTAAGGAGTCGTGAGAGGCAATAACTGTCTCCTATGACCACACACAAGTGCCTCCTGAAAGTCTTTCAGGAGAGCAAGGCAGCAATCTGTGAGAATCATCGAGTAACAATCTCCACAGCTGAATGGAGCCATCATAATTAGAGGCATGCTAAAACCTACTCTGCATTAGGAAAGGAGACGCATTTATGAGCAGGGTGGGTCCAGTTTACCCACTGAAAGAGTTAGGGACAATACATCGCAATACTTGATATTTACTTTCATACAAAGCAGTGACAGTGGAATCTAGAGAAGAGAAATTTTCTGGCTCCAGGGAGGTGGGGACAGGAATATAATTTTCCAGGCTTGGACAGTGTATTTCCTCAAAATTCTCTATTCTGATGCTTTTTGAAACTGGATTCCCAGAAGCTACACCACAGATGGCCCTAGGACAGCTGGCTCATGCTTTTAACCCTAACATTCCAGAGGCAGAGGCAGGTGGATCTCTGTGAGTTCAAGGCCAGCCTGGTCTACAGAGTGAGTTTCAGGACAGTCAAGAATACACAGAGAAACCCTATTCTCAAAAAACAAACAAACAAACAAAAAACCCAAAAATTAAAAAAAAAAAAAATGAGGAAGAGGGGCTGGAGAGATGGCTCAGAGGTTAAGAGCACTGGCTGTTCTTTCAGAGGCCCTGAGTTCAATTCCCAGCAACCACATGGTGGCTCTCAACCATCTGTAGTGAGATCTGATGCCCTCTTCTGGTGAGCAGGTGTACATGCAGACAGAAGACCATACACAAATAAATAAATCTTTAAAAAGGAAGGAAGGAGGGAGAAAGGGAGAAATGAAAGAAGAAAGGAAAGGAGGGAGGAATTGCCTAAAATTCAGGTCCAAGTACATCCTCTGTACCCAGAGGGTCTACATGCACCCACAGAATCAGGCAACTGCGCATGTGGAACTGTGTAGGTGTGGCATGGCGTGGTGTGTTCATATAAAATGACACACATATTTAATCCTAGCACCAGGGAAGCAGAGACAAGCTTGAAGTCATCCTGGTCTACATTGCAAGTTCTAGGCCAGTCACAGCAACGTAGTGAGAACTTTCTAAAGAAAAAAAAAAGTTGGATCTCTACTGAACATGTATACTTTTTTCTTTTCTTCTAAACAACAAAGTATAACTATTTATATTATATATTACTTTTTTTGTTTTTGTCTTTTTGGAGACAAGGTTTCTCTGTGTAATCTTGACTGTCCTGGAACTCACTCTGCAGACCAGGCTGGTCACTCCTCTGCCTCTGGAGTGTGAGATTAAAGTGTGCACCACCACAGCTGGGTATTACTTTCATTGTTTATTTTGAGACAAGGTCCCCCAGGTGACCTATGTTAGCCTGGAAACTTGCTATGTAACCTGTGATAGCCTTGTGCTCATGATCCTTCTGCCTCTACCTTTACAACACTAGGATTATAGGTATGTGCCATGATGCTCAATATATGTCACATGTAACCTAGAGATGATTTAAAGTATACAGGAGGACATGCATAGGCTATAGACAAATAAATATGGCATCATTTTGTTTAGAGGACTTGAGCATTCCCGGATATGGGCATTTTCAAATTAATCTCCCAGAGATACCAAGGGTCTTCCAGGACCTGCAATAAAATCCTCTACTGTGATAGTAAAGTTCCACTACAGTGGATCTGCTCAGTCTCTTTATAAGCTATATTATTATGAATCAATATCTAAAGCCTAGTTAACTCTGGGCCTATAGATTTATCCTCAAGGTTCAGAAGACTGAACCAGAACTACCACATCTAAGTTATCTGGCCAGGGACTGACAAGATGACTCAGTGATTATTATCACTTGCTTTTCTTCCAAAGGACCTAAGTTCAATCTCTAGCACCATATAGTAATTCATAACCAACCATAACTCCAGTTTCTGGGGATCTGACCATAGGTACCAGGCATGTAGATGGTATAAGACCATTGGTCCTCAACCTGTGGGTCATGACCCTTTGGCAAACCTATCTCCAAAAATATTTACATTATGATTTATAACAGTTGTGAAGTAGCAACAAAAACTATTTTAAGGTTTGGGTCACCACATGGACTGTATTAGAGGGTTGAAGCCTTAGGAAGGTTGAGAACTGCTGGCATAGACATGCATGCAGCCAAAACACCCATATATACGAAATAAAAATACAACTTTAAAAAAAGAAAAGACACACGCTTCCCTCCCTAATTAGACTATCTAATAAGTAGCATTATTTGGTTTTTCGAGACAAGGTTCCTCTGTGTGACCAGACTAGGCTGGGCTTAAACTCTCAGAGATCTGCCTGCCTCTACCACTGCCTCCACTCTCTCCAGTGTTGGCTCGGATTAAAGGTATGAGTCACCATCACCTGGCTATAATTTCTAAGTAATGTTGGTCAAAGGACCTTCCAGGGTTACAATTTAATTCCATAGCCAAGAAGTTAGAGCTATGAGGGCAGACTACACCCTCAAGCTCAAGCAGGATGTATTTCCATTAACATTAGCAGAATACGCATAGAGAAAAAATTCCTGGGTTTAAGGGGTTCACAGTTTAATAAAGTATCCCAAGGCTAACAAATCTTTAAAAAAAAATTCTTAATTTATTTATGTGTCTTAACATACACCACGTGAGTGCCTGGGAGTTAGATGGTTGTGAACCAGCCCTGTGAGTGCTGGGAACTGAACCCATGTCTTCTGCAAGAGGAACAAGTAGTCTTAACCACCCACTGGTGCATCCGTGCCTCAGTGCCTCAGGTCCTTATCAGTGCCATTTACTGCTGTACCTCAGCACCTAATACAGCAGTTCCTCCAAGTGTACTGAGTAGCTGTCTCCATGGACTCTAGTATTGCAGACTTTACATTTCATAGGTTTACTTAAGATGGCTAATATTTTTCAGTGAACAATCAGACTGCTTCCTTCTTTAGCCACCTAAAGAATGTCATATTTTCCCCAGTTACCTCTAATATTACTTGTTTGTTTGTTTTGTTTTAAATAGTGCTGAGAATTAAATCCAGGAACTCAAGCATCTCAGGTACAAGTTCCATCCCTGTGTTACACCCCCTAGTCCTCAAGTTACTTCTTATCTGCTTATATTTCGGGACCATAATTCAGGTTTCTTCTGATGCAGGTGCACTTGCACCATAGAACTGGAAAAGCTTTCTGGTTTAGTATTTTCTGCCCCCCTTCCCCTCCTTCCTTCCCTCCCTCCCTCTCAGGTTTCACTCTGCAGCCTAGGCTGGCCTGGAACTGGTGGTCCTTCTGCCTCAGCTACTTGATGAGCTGGTATTCATTTTGGGCATCCATGCCTCACTGGTTTTCTATGAAGAACAACTTGGACATGACAATGGATGGAAAAACTGAAGGTGAAGCACCAACCAGTGCAGAGCAATAAAATCCTCAATAAGCTTTAATATGGGAGCTTTGATACAATGTTATCAATAGTTTCCATGACACATGTTTTCTGAGGTTGTTCTGTGTTTATGGAGTATGCAGGCATGTATGAGGGCAGACGACAACTTTTGGGAGTCTCAGTTTTCCTTGGGGATCCAACTCAAGGTTGCCAGGCAAGTACGGGGGCGGGGGGGGGGGGGGGGGGGGAGGGGGGGGAGGGGGCAGGCTAATCTCAGCATTTTCTCTTTCCACTTGTATTCACCCTCTGGCCCTCAGAAAAGCGGGCCTGTCTGTTTACTGACCTGAAACTACTTTTCAGGTAAAATCTCATAAATTCAGATAAATATTTCGATCTATGTCCTTGCTAGAATCTGCGACCCTTCTTCACTAAGGAACTAAATGATAGGCATGATAGGCAACTCGATATACCAGCCTCACTCATCTCCCCAGTCATTTCCTGGACACACTCTGAAATGCCTGATCCAAAAAACAAAAACAAAACCAAAAAAAACCCGATTGTGGAAGACTTAATTTTATGTGTAACGGGTGTGAAACAAAGCTGTGGAGCTATAGGGAAAGATGGAGCATGCCTAGTGGTTAGAGATTTTTATGGCAGAGAAAGCACTACAGAGATGAAAGAGGGTGAAATAAGGTCTTTTCCAAACCAGGATAGTGTAGCATTCATCTAAGGCTAGAAGCCGAGTACGCAAAAGCACATCTCAGGGCAGAAACACTCAACTCTTTCAAGTCCAGAACCCCTCAGAAGAAACAGACCAGACTACTGTTCTCCATTTCTTAGGGGATTTGAAAAAAACTCAAAGACTGGCCTCTGAGGTGAGTGGATGAACAGTTAGTCCTCTGTGCATCGATCCCACGTATGAGCTCTCTTCCAGCGAGCACCTCCTTTCTCTATCCCAGATTTCCAAACCCCACTCAACTATCTTAACGTAGGTCGTGAAGATGTTCAAGATCTTAAAAAAACATGGTCTCTGAAGCCCTCACGAAAGGCCTTCCCTGACATCAAGAAGAACGTCTAAGCATGTGTCTCGGCCAACAATGGACTGTAAGAAGTCCCCTAAGATATAGGATAAATGTCCTGGGGCTGCGTCTTCAGGGGGCGTTGCTTTCTCCTCTTCGGGGAGATTAGAAAAGAGCAGCGGACCCCCAGGTGAGCAGACCCTAATCCCCAACAAAGCGTAGCGACAGTGAGTCGCCCATTAGGCCCCGCGGAGAGGACCCCTTCCTTCCGAGGGGAGGGGGGCGTTTGGCTTTCCGAAGCGGCGGGAAAATCTTTCGTTTCAAATCGTTAAGTGAGGAAAATGAGAAAGCTTTGAGGATGCACGAGTTGCAAATCAAAAGCTCTGCTCTTCCTACCTCCTGCAAGCGACGACCTGATTCCCGCCGGGCCCGAAAGGGGGGTGGGGGGAAACAGGATGATGCGGTGAGCTGCCTCGCTGAGCCGCCCGGGCCGCGCGCACACCCGGGCCGCAAGAAAGGGATATCCCGCGGAGAACCATGCTTACCCACTTCCAAGGCCGGAGCACCGCTGCAGCTCAGATCCCGCTCGCACCGACAGCACCTTACTCCCAAGCAGCAGGCTCCGCACACCGCTCTGCCCGCCGCTGCCCGAATCCAGGGGCCGCGGCCGTATTTAAATGCTTCTGCCCGGGAAGGCGGAGGCTTCATTCCCCCGCAGCCAGGCCTCCCAGGACTCTGAACCCAGCCACCGCCCCGCACTGCCCCGCCTCCCTCCGCGCCAGGCCCCCGGGCAGGCCTCTATTTCCTTCAGGACCTAGGGCGGCGTAAGGGGCGGGACCCGAAATGTGTGTCCACGCCCTCTGCTAAGACGGGCGAATCAGCTTGAGCCAACTCACCGGCCCGCCCCCGCCCCGCTGAGCGGCGCTGGGCGTAGCTACGTGTGCTGTGGGTCCCCCCTATATCGGCCGGCTCTTGGCCAGGGCTTCGAGGTTCTGTTTCGTTCTCTGCTCCTTGGTCCTTGGGGTTTGCGCATGCCAAGTAAGCCACCCGTGGACGTGGAGCATAGGGCGCGGTGCGGGCTCTGGTTTTCTGTCCTGAGCCTCGGTTCGCAACCCCCTGGTCTCTGCTGCTCTCCCACACCCTTCAGGCCCCTGGGGTCCGCCGCGCCCTCCAGACAGCTGCCCAGAGTTTAGTCACGTCCTACCCCTCTGGTACGGGATCTGGGAAGGAAACGCCTTAAGTTAAAGGATGCTGAGTTCCATCATGACTAGACCAATGTCTCCTCCTCGGTCCCTGGCAGGAGAATCCGGGCGCCTACGCCTAAGGGCGTATTTTCCAGGAAAACTTTCCAACCAAATTCTAGAAGGGAGAGTGTTTGCATGATACATAGTGAGGCGTATGCAAAGTAGAAGTGTGTAGGTGTGCATTTGCGTGGTTATGTGGTACTAGAGATTGGACTCAGCCTTGTGCCTGGTAGATAAGCACCCTACCACTGAACTATTTACTATTTCCCCAATCCTTACAAATACAAAAAAAAAAAAAAAAAAAAAAAGTGAAATTGCCGCTTGAAGAGAGGAATCGGGTTCAGTCCCCAGGACCACATCAGGTGACCCAACACTGCCTGAAACTCCAGCACCATGTGGCAAACACACAGGCATAGACATGTACACTTAACTTTTCTTTCTTTTTTTTTTTTTTTTTTAAAAAAAAAAAAAAAAAAAAAAAAAGGAAAACTATCTAGCCTGTCCTCCGAAGTCTTTTGTGACAAAGTCTGGCTTTGGAAGGGTGGCTGATGTGGAACTCCCCCGTATAGGTCAGGCTTGCTCCCCCTTCCAGAAATCGTGATTACTGGCACACCAACTTTTAATGTGAAGGGTTGGTTTGTTTCTTTTGCTGCTTCAAGATCATCTTAAGCCTGAAATCAAAAAGAGAAAAAGCCAGACCCAATTACCTGTCTCTCACTGGTGGTGATATGTTCGAGAAAAGTGTAGGCAGATTTGTTTTGCCACGTCATTGGATACTTATACAAACTACTCTGGCAACGACATCAGTACCCAATATAACATGGGACCACTCTATATGAAATCAGTCCTCGGCCAGATGACATTCTGTAGTGCTTTACTGTACCTCATGGAGAAAGTAATTAGGAAAATTTGAAAGCACATTAAAATGCCATAGGTCTGAGCAGATGACTGCAAATTGCCTACCATGAAATCCTGAGGAGCTAAGCTAAGTTCAGATCCCCAGTGCCCAAATGAAAAGCCAAGTTCTGGGACAGGAAAGGGATCTCCGTAGTTAAGAGTGAGTACAGCTCTTGTAGGGGACCCTAATTCAGTTCTGACCACATGCCTTAGGGGTGCTTATAACTACCTGTAAGCAGCTCCAGAGACAGGTGCTAGTACCCACAGAGAGACACAGACACACAGTTATAATTAAAAAATAAATTTTAAAGTTGGCTGCTCCCAGACCTATGGAATCAATCAAGAGGCAAGACAGGAGGAACCCTGAGGCTTGCTGACCAGAGAGTCCTGCCAAATTGATAAGTTTCATGTTCCATGTGAGACTCTGTCTTAAAAATAAAGTGAGTTCCTGTTCCTGAGGGAGCTGGAAGGGAATGACAGATGGGAATGAGAGGTGAGTATGATCATTAGACATTATATGAAATTGTCTAAAAATTATTTTTAAAAATAAAGTGAGGGCAAGAAGGCACAACTGTTGACCTTTGGCCTCTGGGAGCACATATAGTCACATGGGCACACTCAAAAATAGTTTTTAAAGTCATAATTTATAGCCAGTAGGTGGTTGTACATGTCTTCAGTCCCAGCACTCAGGAGGCAGGGGTAGGGGAATCTCTGAGTACTCAGTATAGCTAGGGCTCCACAAATAAACCCAGTCTTGAAAAACCAATAAAAATAAATTTAAAAGTTATCATTTACTTTCTTGATTGGCTCATGATGGCAACCCTAAGAAAACTGGTGAAAGCTGATTAGTTTTTTGGCAACTTGACACAAACTAACGTCATCTATGAAGAGGAAACCTCAATTGAAAATACCTCTACCACATCGACCTGTATATAAGCAAGTCTGTGGTGGGTGGGCTTTTGTGTCTCACTTTATAGCCCTAGTTTACCTGAAACTTGCTATGAACACCAGACTTGTCTGGAAAACTCACAGAGATCCACCTGACTCTGCCTCCTGATTTGCACATTTGCGTTTTCTTGAGTAATGGTTGACATGGGATGACCCAGTCCACTGTGTGTGTGTGTGTGTGTGTGTGTGTGTGTGTGTGTGTGTGCGCGCGCACTCTATATCTAGCCAGATGGTCCTGAGAAATATTTAAAAGGGAGTTGGATGTGAGACAGGGGAGCAAGCCAGTAAATAGCATTCTTCCATGGCCATTGTCTCAGTTCCTGCCTTGCCTTCCTTCAGTGATACAGGTCAAATAAACCTTTCTTCCCTGAGTTGCTTTGGTCAGAATCACAGCAGAAATCGAAGCAGGACACATGTTAAAAGTAGCTAGCTGAAGATTGTAAGAAGTATGACAGATCTGTAAGGTTCAAACAGCAAATGAAGTTCATTCACCCTCAAGAATTTACAGTTTCTAATGCGTGTCAGCATTGTCCCAGAGATGGAAGACATCTCATAGTTCATAGACCAGGAGGGCAGGGAAGAAAGACAAGGATAATGAAGGGAAGCGCCTCACTTCATGGCTTAGTTAGAGTTTCTGTTGCTGGGATTGAAATATCATGACCAAAGCGACCTGGGGAGGAAGGGGCTTGTTTGACTTACATACCCACTGAGAAAGCCAAGGCAGGAACTTAAACTGGGCAGGAACCTGGAGGCAGGAGCTGATGCAGAGGCCATGGAGGGAGCTGCTTATTGGCTTGCTTTTCATGGTTTATTCAGCCCGCTTTCTTATAGAACGTGGCCCCACCAGCCCAGGGATGATGTCACCACAGTAGGCTGGGCTCTCTCACCTCAATTAGGAAAATGCCCTACAAACTTGCCTACAGTCTGATGGTATGGAGGCATCTTCCCAGTGGAGGTTCCCTTCTCTCAGATGACTCTAGCGTGGGTCAAGTTGGCATAAGACCAGCCAGCACACCTCAGAATCTAGTGTGTTTTCTGCTGGCTCAATTAAAGACAAACAAAAGCTTCAGTTGGACCTGGTACCGTGGGACAAGCCTAAAACACCAATAGTCAGAAGGCAGAGGCAGGAGAATCACCACAAGTTGATGGCCAGCCTGGTCTACAAAAAAAGCTGTAGGCCAGCCTGGGCTACAGGAGACCCTCTTTCAAAAACAAAACAAAACAAAATTTAACACAACTAAAAAGTCAAAATTGCCTACTAAGATAGTATTTGAGGAAGCAAGGTCACATAAAAGAAAAACTCTTGATTTTGGTGACTCAAGAATGAGCCTGAGTTTTATAAAGAATTCTGACCTCTCGAGGAAATGCCATTCTCTCTATTGAACTGCAATATGGGAAAGGAATGAAAGAATTTACATTTCATTTATTTATTTTTTGTTTGTTTGTTAGACCAGGTTTCTCTGCATAATTGTCTGTCCTGGAACTCACTCTGTGTAACTGCCCTGGCTGTCCTGGGGCTCACTTTGTATACTAGGCTGGTCCTGAGCGTACAGATACAGATGTCTGCCTCATCCTTTTAAAATTAAAATGTCATTCCACCTCCCTCCCTCCAGCCCCTTCCATTTATCCCCTGGCTCATTCTCAATGTCATAGCCTCTTTTTTGTGTTTTAAACACACGCACACACGCGCGCGCACACACACACTCACACGCACACGCACATTTACTGAAATATATAAGTAAACCTACCAAGTCTACTTAGTGCTGCAGGTGTATGTGGTCAGGGCTGAGCACTTGGTATGGGATAAACGAGTAGGAGCTCGTTTCTCAGTCTCAGCAATCCTTAGCTGTCTGTCTTTGTCTATGGTAGGGCTCTGTTAGATGTCCCCCTCCATGTTGGCATGTCAATTGGTGTTGCATTTCTTCGGGTCTTATTTAGGCAGCTATACTGTTGAGAGAGTGAGGTACTTCTGTCTCAGTCAGTTTCCCAGGAGTTTCACAATAGGAAAATTTGTTTTTCTGACTCTGTTGACTCAGAACATCACACAAAGCCACAACCAAATATTATCAATCTATGCCCACATGTTGTTTTCAAACATGTCTTGGGTGAACATTGCTTCAATGCCTAGAGAATAACAGTTACCACGTCTTATGGACACATTATTCTGAGTTAGGGGCGAGCATTAAACCCCAGAGGAGAAGTGGGAATGTGGCAAAGCAAAGCTATGCTTTCAGGAGTCCAAAGCATGGTGAGATTGATTATAGCTGTTTTGCTTTTCAGACAGGGCTTCTCTGTGTAGTTCTGGCTGTACTGAACCTCTGTAGACCAGGATGGCCTAAAACTCAGAGATCCACCTGCCTCTAGCTCCCAGGTGCTGGGATCAAAGAGTTTATTATAGGTTTTCTTAAAGGTCAATTAATTTATAACAGTATGTAAGTAGAATGTGTCCATAGCTCCAAATAATCTGAAAGCACATTACTTACTAACTTGGTTATAGGTTGAGAGAGAGTTTGATTTGTAAAGGCATGTTATTGACAAACACTGCTTTTGTTTGCTTTGTTTGTTGAGGCAGGGTTTCTCTGTGAAGGTGCCCTGGCTATCCTGGAACTCACTCTGTAGACCTCAGACTCACAGAGATCGACCAGCCTCTGCCTCCCAAGAGCTACAATCAAAGGCATGCACCACCACTGCCCGGCCATAAAGAAGAAATTCTTTGGGAGGGATGTATAAACAAGCTCACTTCTAACTCAATTTTAAGTTTTGATTAATCTTTGAACCTGGTGAATTAGATCCTTTCACAAAATCATACATATAGGGACCGTTAAGGGATTTGGAGGTTATTCTCTGGAGTCTATTACAGTGCTTCTTAATAGACTCTTAATAGTTTGGGGTTTAAGTCTAAAGCATATATTAGCTTATTAGCCCTCCCCTCCCTTCCTCCTTTCCTCTCCCATCTCTGACTTCTCAAGACAGGGTTTCTCTGTGTATCCCTGGCTGTCCTGGAACTCAATCTGTAAACCAGGCTGACCTCAAACTCATAGAGATCTGCTTGCCCCTGCCTCCCAAGTGCTGGGATTAATGACATGTGCCACCACAACCCCAGATTTTTATCTCTTCTTAATAAATTTACCAACTTTCTATCTGCTATGATCTAGTCCAGGACCCAGTTTTACCTGAGTGGAGGTGCTAAGGGGCACCTCCTCAGACTGCAGGTTACAGGTTACAAGCATTGGGCTGAGTCTCTGCGAGCATAACCATAGATGAGACATTATAAACAGGTATGCAACAAATAATCATGTTACTATTTTAAACTTGGCACCTCATTACCCATATTAAACTACTGATTTAATTTGCAATTGAATGTTATCTTCATAGAATTCACCTCACATATTGTTTGTTTAAAATTTACTACATTTTGTGGGTGTGGCTCTGTGTACATGCATATGGAGATCAGATGAAAAACTGGAGAACAGGTTATCTCGATCACGAGGTGCCAGGGATCAAACTCAGGATAACAAGTTTAGTGGCAGGTGACTTCACACTGAGCCTTTTCATAAGCCTTCACTTCATATACCTTGTTGGTTTTTTTATAGTAACAATCCTTAGAACAGTCAATAGGATCTTGGAAATTAAATTAGACTATCAGTTTGAGCTAAAATGGATGATTGGAGCTAGCATGGTATTCATATTGCAAAGTGGAGGCTTTTCTAGCTACCTGTTCTTGAGGCCTTTTTCTTTTTTTGCTTTTTCTTTTATACTTTTGCATTTATTTGTTATTTAGAGAAAGAGAGAGTATGTGTGTGCATGCACATGCCAGAGTATGCATGCACTCATGTTGATCAGAGGATGACCTAACCTGTGGGAGTCAGTTCTCTCCACCACGTAGTCTTCAAGGATCAAGCTGACATCACCAGTCTTGGCAGCAAGCACCTTTGCCAGTGTAACAGGCCCCAGGGCCCCAGACCTTAGCACAACTGACTCCATGTTGGAAGTGTCTGAAAAACTCAGCATGTAGGCAGCACCACCAGTCAAAACTAAAACAAAGACCTAATCTACCAAAGTCCATACAGTTCTGGGAAAGTCTCAAAATGCTCTAGCCTTGGTTTTCGGTTTCTGTAGTTTGCTTCTGGCTAACTGTTCTTGTTAACTGAGGTATGTCAACCCAGAACAAGGATTTTGTGCTTAAAAGCTCATCCTGAGAAAGGCTCAGTACCACACAGGGTAACATTTCCCAGTTGCACTGGTAAAGGTGCTTACTGCCATGACTGATTTTAGCTTACTCTCTGGAGTCCACATGGTGGAGAGAACTGAGTGCAACCTTGGCACCCAGGAGGCAGAAGCAGGCAGATCTCTGTGAGTTTGAGACCACCGTGGTCTACATGGGTGGTTCCAGGCCAGCCAGAGCAGTATGATAAGACTTTCTCTCAAAGAGGTGGGGGTGCTGAAGAGCTGGCTCAGCAGTTAAGAGCATTTGCTACTCTTGCAGAAGACCCAGGCTATAAATCAAGATACTTTTCAAAAACACTGAACCATCAAAAGGCTGAAGGTCAAGTAGAGAGGTCTTGCCTATAGTTCTCAGGAACTACCCAATAACGTTCCTAGCTTCCGGGGAGGTGGGAGCTAGGGGTCAGATAAGTTAACAACCCAAAATGTTTACCTGATGTTTCAGGATGTTAGGTCCAATACAGAAAAGGGAGAGGAATGGCTGTTTAGGAGGCTAAAGATAGCCCAAGATAAACTGCAATTCAGTTCTTGACCTACAGCATTCCAATCTGTCCACACCACTGAAGTTCTAGGGAATCAGCCTTTGCAAACATAACTTCCTTCCAGGAAGCGTCATGCTGCCTTCCTCTGCTTTATGTGGTGACTGTCCACGTGCAATTTCAGTTTGTAGTGGGAACTTCTTGTAGAAAGCTTAATTAATTGAAAATTTTAATTGTTTTTCATACATTCGATGAGAATTTTCCATCAAGTGTTTACTGAGCGACAGGGCCATCTGTCACCGAAATTCTCACTGTGAGTAAAGAATGGCACATTCTTTGTCTTTGTAAATATTAATTTTCTCCTATGGGGAAATATCAAATAATCACACAAATAAATGCAAAATTACAACATCTTTATATGGGTGGGAGGAGCAATATTGAGACAGAGTCTTTCTATGTAGACCAAGCTGGTCTCAAACTCAGAAATCTGCCTCCTGAATGTTAGGATTAAAGGTGTATGCTTCCACACAGCTATAGACACAGTCTTTATGAAGAGAGACAATAGGTCTCTTAGCACTCAAGACATGGAGGCAAGATCAGGAGTCCAGGTCAGCCTTCCTCAGCAACATAGACAGCCTGAATGACAAAATACCCTGAGAGAGAATTAAAAAGATAGATACTGGGAGAATAGTTAGAACAGTAGTCCATGGATACCTCCTCAGGTTGAGCGAGCTTAGCTCCTAAAGAAAACATTAACTAGAAGACACAGAGCAGTTAGAGACAGATGAAAAATGGACTCAAGAAGGTCAGTTCAGTCATTTAGAGCTGGTTTCGTGATTAAGACAGCAGCCACTGAGATTCAGAAAAACTGCAGAGAAACAACAGTCTCTAGAGATGTTTAAAAGTTAGTGCAGATCTTGGTAATGCTCCCATCACTTCACACTACATCAAGGATGAAACTCTGTGTGTGTGTGTGTGTGTGTGTGTGTGTGTGTGTGTGTGTGTGTATGTTCGTGCGTGCGTGCGTGCGCATGCGCACGCGCGCTATGTTTGTGTTCTGTGCAAGGTCAAAGGACAACATCCAGCATTCTGCTCTATGACACTTTATTCCTTAGAGCTTTGTCTCACTGACACTGGAGCCAGGCTACTCAGCAGCCATGGTGATCCTTCTGTATCTTCCACAACACTGGAGTTCCAAGCAAGTGAACAGGCCAAGCTTTTTACATGGGTGTTGGGATCTGAACTTGGGTCCTCATGCTTTCTCAGTGAGTGTTCTTACCCGTGGAGTCATCTCTCTATCCTGAAGCTTACTGCCTCTGACTGTAAAAGTTAGTTTTGCTTTGGACAAATGCATTTTAGGGAACTTATTTCTAGCTTGTCAAATTTCACAAGCGCCCTTGTCTAAAAGTGATCTGCCTTGAACTAGCCCATTACAAACGGAAGACCTGCCTTTCAGACAAAGGAAACCTTCCTGAACCCATTATCCAGGCATCAAGTTCCAGGTGCCAAGCAAAGGGATTTGGGCTTTGAGGTAGCCCCTATAATTAATCAAGAGTCCTTGACCCTTTCTTTCTCATTTTTGACACATTTTTGTTAAGGTTCAACTCTAGAGTTAGAACATGATGTTTTAGGGCTGGGGGTGTAGCTCAGTGATAAACTACCTGTTCAGCATTCACAAAACCATGGGTCCCATCAGCAGCAAGCCTTGTCAAAAAGGGAAGGAAGAGAGAAGGGGTGAGACTGTAAGACAGAGACAGAAATGAAGGGGTAAAAAAGACAGAACACATTTGGGAAGTCATGGATGCTGAGCAGAAGATGCTGCATAAATCAGTGATCTTGATTCTGTTTAAAGCAGAGCCTGTTGGTAGTGATGCATGCCTTTAGTTCCAGCACTTAGGAGGCAGAAGCAGGTGAATCCCTAAGCTTGAGGCTAGCCGTGTGTGTGTATGTGTGTGTGTGTGTGTGTGTGTGTGTGTGTGTGTGTGTGTGTGTGTGTGTGTGTGTGTGTATACTATACATGTATATATATAAATGAGATCTAGGACAGCCAGGGCTGCAAAATACAATAAAACTGTCTCAAAAACCAACCAAACAAAAAAAATCATAGGATCTCATGTAGGGCTAACCTAAATCTAACTATGAGGCAGAGGACAATCTTTAACTCCTAGACCTTCTGCACCCACCTTCCAGGTGGGATTACAGGTGTGTGTCATAATACCCATTGAGTTGGGAATTTTAGGGATAAACAGAACTGTAAAAATGAGACACTGGGACCATGCTCACTTCACCTTTATAGCCTTTGGTTAGAGGAGTCAGGAAAAAAAAAGAGCCTCCATTTAAAGAACTAGCCAGCCCTTAGGAAGTCCCAAATTTCAGGATTCTTGCCACTGATGTCCTTTGAGTTTTGGTTCGGGACATAAGGGTTTCAGAATGCATCAGTTTAGGAGATAAACACGACCTTGTAGGGAGGCAGAGTGACGTCCTGTCCTGGGATAGTAACAAATAGGGCGGGACTTCTAACATCAGTTATCATAGTAAGCTCATCAATGTGGATGGACGGTAGAAAGGCATAGGTAAGGGAGATCTGAGAAAAAACCAGGTATGATGGTGCACACCGGAATGCTCAGCCCTGCGGAGATGGAGCCCTAAGGATCAGAAGTTCAGCGTCATCCTGGCTACAGAGTGAGTTTAAGTCCAGCCTGGGCTACATCATACTGTGTCTACAAACAAACAAAACCAGTAACAATGCAAAGGTTCTCCTTCTACCTTCCACGCATATCCTGCTGAAGTGACTTCCTGAATTCTCTGCTCCCCTCATGGTAAAACTTGAAAAGGTTGTTCATATTCTCTCCTCCCTCACACTGACTGCTCAGCTCCCATCACGCCACTGGCATTTTTTTTTTTTTTTATTAAGTTCATCAGCAAATCTGTTTAGTCAAAATATTCAGATTCTTTAAACTTTATTGCATGTGCCTGGCCATGGGTGTGCCACTGTGCACACATAGAGGTCAAAGAACTTGAGGGAGTTGGTTATTTACTTTCACCATTGCTGAGGCCCAAGGATGGGACTCAGGCCATCAGGCCTGGCAGCAAAGCAAGTTTGCTCATGAGCCACCTTCACTAGCCCAGACCTGCAATGCCTTGCCCCATGATTGAAATGTCTCTGCACATTCTGACATGGTTGATCCCGCCTCTTAGAGGTTTGATTTATACTGAGGTTCTGAGCTGGTGCATGCCCATGATTCTTGATTTCCATTTGCTGCTTCTCTTCTACTTTGTTGCTCCTTTTTAAAATTTGTTTTAATGGAGACACACAGTTTCTTTGTGTAGCCCTGGCTGTCCCAGAACTTGCTCTGTAGACCAGGCTGACCTTGAATTCACAGAGATCTGCCTGCTTCTGCCTCCTGAGTGCTGGAACTAAAAGTGTGTGCCACCTCTGCCCAACACCATTCTTTTCTTTAAGTGGCATTTCCAAAGTTTAGATGGGCAGATGTGATCTGGAGATCTAAGTTATGGTTAAGGAGATGTGAGTAGAAACTATTTGTACAAGGCTAGAGAAATGGCTCAGTGGCTAAAAGTACTTGCTGCTCTTGCAGAGGACCTCAGTTTGGTTCATATAAAACTCACCCAGGGACACATACATATGCATAAATTAAATAAACAAAATGTACTTATTTCCTTATTTTCAATCAGGATCTCCTGTGTAACTCTGGCTGGCCTCAAACTCAGGTATCCACCTCCCTCCTAACTGCTTGTATTATAGGGTTGAGCCAGCATGCCTTCCATTGACAACTTCTTTTGTTTGTTTTTTTCCCCCTCCCGAGACAGGGTTTCTCTGTGCAGCCTGGCTGACTTGGAACTCAGTCAGTAGAGCAACCTGGCCTCAAGATTAGAGAGATCCTCTTGCTTCTGCTGGGATTAAAGGCATGCACCACCACCACCTAGCCCATCAACAACTTTTTAATATAGTTTTTAAAAAGTGTATGGGTGGGTGTTTTGCCTGTATACATGTTTGTGTATCACATGAATGTTTAATATTTTTATTCTTTGAGAATACACGTATGCAATGTATTTTGAATATATTTATCCCCTCACCCTGACTCCTGAAACACCCCCAAAAGATCCTCTTCATAGCTTCCTTTTAAAGTATGATCTCCATTTTATTTTCTCTGGAACAAGGTTTTTCTTCTGGCTTTACAAAGGCTTTGGCAGAGTTTGGGAGGCAGAACCAGCCAGTCTAAACTGCAGTGGGGGTGATCTGACCTGGGCTCCATGAAGTCTGTTCTTGCCACCTTTTAATGGTGACAAGATGACATAGCCTGTGATGTTCCACAGCTTCTCACAGAGCTTGGGAAACAACTAAGCATCCAAGACACTTTGGAAATGCCCCTGATGGCAATGGCCTTTACTGCTTCCAGTGATGACCTTCCTAATGGCCTTGTCCTTGGGGCAACCACAGATTGGGGCAATCATTGTTTTTTCTTTTCCTACCTCCCTGCCTTCCTTTCTCTCTTTCTTCTCTTCTCTCTTCTCCCCATCCCTACTGTTATCTTGGGAGTCGTGACCTAAAAACTTTTTAAATTACCCACTCAGTCTAAGTAGTGCTGTCCAAATACACATGAATATGGGGCCATTCACAGGAGCGCGGGCAGTCTTCTGGTGGTCATACCCACAAAGAAAAATGACTCTCTAGTGGCCATCAATTGTCAAGAGCTCCTCAGCCAGCTGTGGAGATGGGCAAAGGCCTTCCTCATCTATGCTGGAATTCTCAAAGAATTTTAATTATTTTTGTGAGTGCATGGGGGCACTCGTGACACCTCGCATGTGGGTGTGGAAATGAGAAGACAGCTTATGAGGGTCATTTCTCTCCCTCCATCATGTGGGTCCCAAGGATCCAACTCAGGTCATCAGGCTTGGTGGCAAGTCCCTGGATCTCACTCTGTAGACCAGGCTGGCCTTGAACTCACAGCGATCTGCCTGCCTCTGCCTTCTGAGTGCCGGGATTAAATGGAATAGTGGCATGTGTGCCACTGTCACCTGGCAAGTTTATTATCTTTCTGGAAAAAAAAAAATGCTTTAGCACCCAGTAGCCCATTCCTGTGGCAGCTTGCCTTCTTTTGAGCCACCTCATCTTTCTTCCAGGCAAGGAATACTTGGGGACACTTTTGCCTCTTTTTCCCTCTTGGGATTCTTCTTACAGACTGGATTCTTTCAGGTAGAAGCATGACCTTTCTTATGCATCTCCTCCATGTCAGGAGTTATGCTACCCTTTATGTACCGAGAGAACATGTGGTGATATGCTGTATATTTATTAAAATTAGTCTGAAATATCAAGGACAGAGGAGCTGTTTGTTTATTTTTTGAGACAGGTTTTCTATGTTCCAGTCCTGGCTGTCTTGGAAATTGTTTTGTAGACCAGGCTGGCCTTGAACTCACAGAGATCCTTCTGCTTCTGCCTCTGCCTCCCAAGTGCTGGGACTAACTGTGTGTGCCACCATTGCCTGGCTGTTTAATCACCACAAGAACTGTTTTTCTTTTTTCTTTCTTTCTTATTTTAGTTTTTCAAGACATTGTTTCTCTGTGTAGCCCTGGCTGTCTTGGAACTTATTCTATAGACCAGGCTGACCTTGAATTCAGAGATCTACCTGCCCCTGGAGTGCTGAGATTAAGGATGTGAGACATCACCAATCCGAGCCAATTCATATCTGACAGATACTATCATCCTGTATGGTGGTGTGTTGTACTTATTTTTGTCCTGGATCACAACTCATTTCCTATCACAGGAGTCCGTTTTTACCCTCTTGCTGTTTTCTAAATCTTACTTGGTATCTTTTAATCCCAGCACTGGGGTGGGGGGTGGGGGAGAAGGGCGGGATAGAGTCAGTGAATGTGAGTCTGAGGCCAGCCTGGTCTACAGAGTGAGTTCCAGGACAGCCATGCTCCAAAGAGAAACCCTGTGTCAAAAAAACAAAAACAAACAAAAACAGACTTTATTCTTCAAAACTTTCACAACCCCCCCTTCTAAAGAACAGAAAACAAAATCATGTCTCTACGCAGACGGGCAAGCCTGGTGGTGCTGAGGAGGGGAAAGGCAACAATGATTTTTAAAACCAAACATCCTAATATAATCAAAGATGTACAAATTTGATAACTATGAATGATAACAGGAAAACATCTAAAACTGTTGCCATTCATAACATAAAATAGCCTCCAATGCACAGTGCAAGGTGCATATGTGCATGTGGAACTGAGGCACCAGTGAAGTTACATGATGCAATGTGTTGCCAAAAACACCTCCGATTCATGAGGTTTGATTTTGCACATTCAAAAACCTTTTACTGCTGTCTTTTCCCCCCCTCAACCCACACTTTAAGGAGTTACACTCTAGGAAATGACTGAGCACCAGGGTGAGAGTCTGGGTTGTGTGAAGCAGGCATCGGAGCGGGACAGCACTTACACTGCTGGACTGCTGTATGCATTTAAGTCACTGGGGTAAGTCTTGTGTGTCTCCCAGCCGATTGGCCCATAGCTCTCAATTCCCCTCCTCCAAGTATGGGGGTTACAGGCATGTGCCACCAAGTCAATCGAGTCAACATGTCTCCTAAGGAAAATTTCTTGGCAGCTTGCTTCCTCTCTCCATTCATTTCCTTTCCATCATCTACCACTCAGCTGCCCAGACTCCGAGATGCCATTCTCATTTTCTCTCATTCCCTTTACCCATCACCACTGCTGACCCCTGGCAGCATTCCAAAGCCACTGATACCATTCATCCCAACCCTGGTTTGCTTCTTCCTTCTCTCCTTCTTTTGGGGCGAATGGAGTTGGGTAGAAATTAAGGCTAAGCTTCACACTTGCTATAACTGTGGAGGAACATCCCAATCTGTCCCCCTTTCCAGAGTCACACAATGCCTCTACATAACCACCAGAATGATGTTAGACACAATTCCATTGCCTCCACTGCCAAGCACCGTCGTTCATGCTCAGAGTTGACTCTGAAGTTTGTATCTGGCTTTCAAGGCCCTAAGACAGAGACTTTCTGAGATCCTCTGTCCAGTGCTTTGGTTTTATTCTCTCATCCCCTGAGAATGGAATTCCATCTCAATTTCAGGGTCTTTGCACTTGCTACCACTCTTTGCAAGACCACGGCATCCTTCAGGTCTCAGCTCCAATATCAGCTTGGGAAATTCTGGTTCCTGAAATGATCTGTTTCTTTGTTAACTTTTATATTGTCTGTACTTTGTAACTTGAAGTAATTTTATGTATGCATTGCTGGGAACTGAACTCAGGGCCTCCAACAATCATTTTTCTTGACTGTCACAAAATTTAGTTGTGTAAGGAATGAAAATTCACACAACACTTTAAATACTTTCTTTGCAAAAGTTTGTCATCCTTACTATTAGATGATCCTTATTATAGATTAGATTTTGGTTTTTTTCTAGACAAGTGTCTTACTTTGTGGTACAAGCTAACTTTAAACACAGTCTTTCTGCCTCAGCCTCCTGAGGCCTGAGGCTGCAGGGAAGCATGACCAGTTGACAGTGCTTTCATCTTCCTGGCCTTTCATACTTGTGGGACAGACTCCAGCTGGAGTCATTTATGAAGTCATGTCTTCACCTCTCTCCTAACAGCCATTTCACAATATAAGATACATTACTTCTGGATATTGGGAAAAATCCAAAAATTGTTATGCTAAAATTCTACTTAATTGAGTAGTAGTTAATTCCCAGCCCATGAATAGAAATACTAATGGGCAAAAAGAAATGATTTTAGCTTTGGTTTCTCAGCTCTAGAACAAAACCTTTTTTTAGCACCTTGCTCTCTTTTATTCAGTGATTTAATTACATCAGTGGGGCTCGAGGATATTTTACACTTTGGTTTACCAAGTATTACTTGGTTGTGCTTCAACACTTAGAACACAGAGGCAAGAGAAACAAGTGTTTAGCTGAAAGATAATAAAATCTACTTTAAAATGTTTTCTCTTCTGGTCTGTTAAACCATGCAGATCCTATGAATGTTAGTACATTTAATTCTACAGTAGACAGACCCAAGAGCAACCTGGGCAGAGTCATGATACTACACACCAGGCACTAGACTAAGGCGCCACTGTCTTGTGGGTGAATTTCTCCAGTAGGAACTTGGTGAATAAGCCCTGAATCTAGCTGCTATGCTCTCTGGGTTGTGAAATGGAAGTCTTGGTGTGTCTGGAGCTTTTCAAGGTGAGTCCTATAAAGAGTTTTATCAACTGGACCTGCCCTTCTGCAGCTTCCAAGTCCCTTGATCCACTGCATCACAAGTACCATAGCATAGAAGGGACACAGTGGGATACTTTGAGGGACAAGGGCTGCAGGCAACTGATGACATAACCCTAGCTATGTAGCTGTAGCCCAGTCTGACCTTGAGCATCTGGTTTTTCTGTCTTTACCTGAAGTGCTGTGATTAGAGACATGGACCACATCTAGCCTTATGTGGTGCTGGAGATGAAACCCAGGGCTTTGTGTATGCTACACAAACAATCTACTGACTGAGCTACACTGCCAGCCCCATAAATGAGAAACTTTAGACTGAACTATTGTCTCCAAGGAGTCATATACTTCACAGCACTCGTTTTCGATGTATGTGTGTGAATGTGTATGTGCATGTACATGCAAGTTGCAAATGTGTATACGGTGGAGGCCAGAAGTTGATCACTCCTCATCTTAGTTTTTGACAATGTCTCTCCCTAGCTCTGTAGCCCAGTGACTCAGCACGTAGCCAGCAGGCCCCAGGACCTCCTGTCCCCCTGGTTCTGGGACTGCAGGCATTACCACCACGCCCCACGTTTGAGTGTTGATCCACACAGGTCCTCAAGTTCCAAGGAAAACCTTCTTAGCAACTGAGCCATCTCTTCAGCCCCACTAAACACAATTTTGGGGGGCACTGGGACAGTCTTTTGCTGCTTAAGCAGACAGTCTACCACTAAGCTCCATCATCAGCCCAGTGTTTCTAGCAAGCTTCCTGTTCAGCATTCCCAGCAGTTGAGTCTTTTAGTGTATGTCATTAAGGTTTGGTGTTTTCAGTAGCATTTAAGATATTTATCTGGATGTGGCATTCATTTATAATCCCAGCACCAGAGAGGCTGAAGTGTCTAGGCTGAGGCCAGCCTAGAGACTCTATCTTAAAACAGAAACTGGCACCAGAATCATAAAGCAATCTGGACATTTCTCTGCCATAGGTCTTTTTTGAAGGATTAAATACAGCCACTAAAGGAGGTGATGGTGCATGCCTTTAATCCCAGCATTTAGGAGGCAGGGGCAGGCAGGTGTCTGTGAGTTCAAGGCAAGCCTGTCTATAGAATGGGTTTCAAGACAGCCAGGGATACAGAGAGAAACCCTGTTTCAAGGAATGGGTAGTTAGATGATGGATGGATGGAGGGAGGGAGGGAGGGAGGGAGGGAGATAGATAGATAGATAGATAGATAGATAGATAGATAGACAGACAGACAGACAGACAGACAGACAGATTTGACCCAATCAGCCCCAGGTATTAGGAAAAGAGTTGAAAAACTTAACAGTATAAGTAGGTCCTAGTTGCTGGAGGTAGCTTAAGGGAGGATTAACAACAGAGAACTGTTTGGGACAGGACCTTTTTCTTGAACTGACATCTACCACCAATTTCTCTGATGAAGAGACTTACAGTTAGACTTACAGATACCCAGCAAAATCTTGGGGTGTTTCACCCTGTCAGAAGAAACCAATCCCCCAGGACTGGCCCAATACCAAACTCTTATAATTGTTCAACTAACCAGTTTAGCTACCTCTGTCCAGACTAAACACTACCCAGTGACTCTAGAAACAAAGGCATTTCCCCATGCCCTATGCTATTATGATCTTTTATGTCTGAACACTTTCCAGGTCAAAGCAAAAGCAAATTCTTACTTGTGTGTGATTTGCAGTTCCAAATGTAGCTCTGGGTACAATGTCTGCTCAAGAGAAATACAACTATAAATGAAAGAAGAAGATGTCTGACCCCATACTCTCAGAAGAAAAAGATAACCAAAGGAATGCAATATAACTTCCTATAGATCTTAGGACTTTTTCTTCTGAACCTTTTGGGTTGTTTTAAAGTTGACAAGATCTCTTTCATCCAAGGCTAGCTTCAAACTTTCTATGGGAAGAGGTGACCTTGGACTCCTGATTTGTCTGCCTCTACTTCCCAAGAGCCAGGATTACAGATGTGTACCACCATGCCTGGTTCTTAAGTGTAGGCAATGAAAACCAGAGCTTCATGCATGAGGGCTATGGCAACTGGGCTTCATCCCAAGCGATTATGTAAATATTTTTCTTATTTCCTAGGAATATATCTTGAGTCGAAAAATTTACTTAGAAATGTTAACACTTTACTAAATAGAAGATGTATCTTTTCCACAAAAAAGAAACAGAGAACAATGTGTTACTAACATTTTCTATTTATTCATTAATAAAAAGTGCATAGTACAAGCCCTTTACCCCAATCCAAGTACTCAGTAAAAGATTAACAATAAATGCTAGATGGCACAAACTGCTTTGTTTGGCATGATTTAAACATTTAAAAACAGCAAATTACATTTACTATATCACATGACCACTTTTGTTTTTAACAAATAATCCTTGCACATGTAACAAATAGGAATCTTTGAGTAATATAAGACTGTCCCTTCTATTGGAACAACAAAATTTAAATAATTTGCTATTAACTCTATTTTTCCTTCTTCAAGTTGCAGTTTTGTGTTTTAAACTGAGCTGATCAAATAGCACAAAATCACTGAGCAAGACAAACTTTCAGTTAAAGTGAAGGACTTCCACAGTTCTTTTAAAAATCTAAGATATTGGTAAGTTTTTAAACACTGTCGCAGACATTAAATGGAACTATGGGACAGTGATACTCAATGGATACTCTGAAGAACCTCTGCACAGTGAAAAACATGACTTACTAACCATGGGATAGTGTGTAGATATATGATAAAATATTTTGCTATAAACCTGTCCCACGTGGAAAATGGAAAAACAAAACTACTAGATTTTGTATAAAACAGTATGAAATGACTCTCAAGTGAACTCTAGACAGAGTCAATGGCCCCAGACAATAAGAATATAAGCTTTCTCGTTTACTTTCTTTATTTTAAGAGAATTGAAGCTACAGATCAAGTGAGTGTTTGCAAGCCAAGTAATGGTCTAGGAATATTTCAATTAAAACATGTAGAAGCTTCAATAGAGAATACTATGTTATTAGTGAGGTTAATAATAATATTCTATGCAGGTTACCACCATTTTAGGAATACAGAAACATTTCCAAAGCAAACAAAATAACAAAGAATAAAAAATAGACCAAGTACTCTCAAAGAAACTCAGCTGTTAACAGGCATTGAAATGTCCTCATATACACTTCTGGTGAACATGTAACTAAGCCTTTTCTATGCTGGAAAGTAAAATATTTGAGGGGCTAAAAAACCAAGGTTGTGTTGTGTTCCTAACTTTATATAATAGACGTACACATAGGAAAGGGCTAAGATATTTAGACAAAGCAAGTGTATGTGACCCAAATGAACATCTAGAATAAGAATCCACATTTCCTGGTCTCTAACACTAGATGTTCTGTATCACATTTTGTTGTTTTGTTTTTTGGGTTTTTGTTTTGTTTTGTTTTGTTTTTTAAACCAAGGTGAGGTCTCAGCTACTCATGAGGCAGACTGAATGAACACATCAGCTCTCCATTGGTCTCTCTTCAGCAGGTCAGAGAACAGCTTGTTGGAGCACATGTGCAGGTCTTCAAAGCTAAAGGTGAGGACAGCAAGATGCTAGAGATTCAGCTCCATTTGATGGCATTCCAGTTTTGCTCAGCTGTAAGTCCTTCTGAGAATTTTTCCTTATAAGGCAAGGTGCTCCTTCCTATGCAGCCGGACCCGACCTGAAATTCTCTATGTAGCCTAGTCTGGTCTCAAGACTGCTGCCATATCTGGCTTTTGTGTTAAACTGGCTGTCACCTATGAAGCTGGGAAGACTTCCAGTCAATCCAGAGAGAAACCCTTCATTCACCTGGTGCTTATTTGTTCAGTATTTAACTTACCTAGGTGAAGTCACCCCTTTTTAAGCACAGGTACCTAAAAGGTGGTTATATTATTTCAAGTATTGAGCACAAAGCCAAGTGAGCCAGAAGGAATGTCACCAGCCACTATTACAGCACAGGACCAATTGATGCTCTTAACAAGGCCTGTGGGCCAGAGTGTAACCACGTGGAGGAAATAACCAGTGTCACAGAGTAGGTCAGAGGCCTGTCAATAGCCCAGTGATGGACACATTTATTTAGTTCACACACACAAATAGTTTCTCAGAACTGTACAGTCACAGCCTAGACTGACCTAGGGGAGAAAGTCTTTACATTGATAGCAAAATATGTTCTGGCCCCAACAAATCATCTGCAGGTACTTCCTAGGAAAGCTCCATGTATAATTAAATACCATCTGCAGTCACTGCTTTTTGAACAGAGAACAATGCAACCTCTTAATTTTAAAATACATTTTGAAATTTCAGTGTCTGATCCTCCTTCCCATTCCAATTCATCCACATCCCATTACCAAATAGAATCAAGCAGAGAGGTGAGAAAAATATTCTTGTTTGCAATTTACCTCCTTCCCCGAGGAATAAATCAAGACCTCGTAGTAAGTCAAAAGGGCAACAAAAGACTCAAAAAATTTCTTTCAAATAAAAAAGGTGTGAAAGTAAAATATCAACTTATTTTGTTATTAAAATATCAACTTCACACACAAATGAGATATTTCACTTTAACAGGTAAGTGTAGGAATGCAAGAGAAGCTTGCTGAGAGGCATTCCCTTAAAAAACAAACACAGCCCATGTCACTATGGGATGGAGTGTGCCTGGCTAAGTCAGAAACAATCACTCTTCCCTCATGAGCCATGTAAGGCCAAGTACAGTGGCTTTCAACGGCACGCAAACAATTCTAAACCAACCACTATATTAATCAATCATGTTTATTCGAAGTATTCTTAACATCAGAAATTTTTAATGAGAATTTGAAAAAAAATCAGTAAACAACCAGTTCACTTTTCCTATTCTTTCTACATTAAGCCAGCTGCCCCACGGATCTCAGCTAGAAGTTGTGAGGAAAATATTCTAAAGGCATCACTGTCCCAAGAACTACAGAAAACTGTCACCCATGAATAAACTGTCAAGGTAAAGTAAATGCAGTGTGGCTCTGTCATTCATACCAGATAATCCCAAATAAATACCTTATGAAAAAAATTAAAATCCACTAAAACCACTTAACATATACAAATGCAGAAATCTCAGTTTTTCTCAGTTGGGTCAGAAACCACCACAGACACTATGATCATAGGTCCAGGACATCGAGTGGAATGTTTAAGCTTAGGCCGACCAACAAAGCCCCGTGAACTTTCCATAGAATTGTTTACTCAGACATACTGTAAGTTAGAACTGTGCAACACAGCAAGCAAAAGTCAGTTTGCAAGTGAAATTTCTAGAAGCTCATGAAAACAATATCACCCCAAATTGCAGATGGAAAAGGAAAAGCAGTTCAGAGTGCTCTGGTCATCTTCATCTTCAGTCATTTGGTTATACACAGCGCTTAACAGTCTCTGCCTCCCACATCAACATTAGTCCACAGGAGGAGCGGGCGGCTCCTGTCCCTGTCAGTAAAAGAAAGGGGGGGGGGGTAAGTGACTTAACAATCTAATGAGTAAAAACGGAGCACCACACCTGTCCCCCAACCCCTATACTAAATTTATGCTTGCAGGCTTCATGTTTTCAGCCAGGGAACAAAAGGTAAGCACTGGTTTGGTGGTGTTTGCCCCACTCTTGCCTGTGATGTAGAAGAAAGGGAATCTGCCATAGTGACGTGGTTATCCTGTTAATCCTATCACTAATGTAACCGGCTACGTGCAGAGCACTCACAATACAGACTTCTCATTCCCACGTGGAATGCCCCTCAGAGTGTGGGTCAGGTGCTTGTGGCAACCATTTATCACATAAGGGAAGCCCATCTAACAATAAAGCCTGTAACAAGAGCAACAAAACTGGCTACGCATGCACAAATGTACGTGAGGGTGTGAGTGTGTGTGTATTTAGAATAGGTCTCATGGACATATGCATCCATGCATGTATTTGTGTATGTGTTTAAACTGTCTCACACAACTCAGATGCTGGCATTATTCACACCTGGCAAATAGCCCATCTCATGGATCTCAGAGGCTGGCTTCATGCACACTGGACACACTGGGATTTTTAGGTTATCTATGTGCTTGGGTTACATTGTGTTATGAGCATGTTCTGAACACTGAACCTAACTGAATGTTTGGTGAGTTAACCAATGAATCCACTTATTTTAGTCATCTTTACACTGGTTTTTGCTGCTTTCAATAGAAAGTAACTGATTTAAAAAAGAAGATAAAAGCTGTGGTAAGGTATATGGGCTGAGGTAGGAGGATCCTGAGTCTGAGGCCAGTTTGAGGTACACAATGAGTTCAAAGCTATCTGAGCCATACAGTAAGAGTTGAGAGAGAGAGTACTTAAAGAGCTTTTAGGCCTGTTGGGAAGGCTGTATTACTTACCTTGGCATGCTCTGTTAGGGTTAGCATTTCTATTACAGGTTTTTTGGTGTTTTTTTTTTTCTTCTGTTCCTTGCTTAGAACAAAGAGACTATTGTTCCTAGACCAATAAGGTCCAGGGAGTATATCACTTGTAATGGCTTCTAAGTCAGGTTGAGTTGGACTTCTTTATCTCTAAACATTGAAGAAATTGCTCCCTGACACAAAAATAATAAAGGTGTACACACACACAGTGCAAGAAAAAGGCTAAGGAAGAAACACTTCACATATGTAAGGTTTTTATGCACATTCCCTCTTCCAAGAAAAGCCTGAACATATTAAACATTTTTTTTACTTTCCTTCCTCCCTTTCTAAGACAGACAGGGTCATACTGTGTAGACTAGGCTGGCCTTGACTTCAAAGGTCCAGCTCTGGCAGCCTCCCAGGTGCTGGGATTAAAGGGCACACCATCACAGCCTGCACAAAGGAAAGCTTGTGTCTGTGATGAAGTCATTCTTAGCTAACTCAACACAGGGCATGTCTCCATGGTGCAGCCCATTCTCGCTGGATACCTGCTCTCCCTTATAAGTTCTAACATTAACAGCATAAGGCACAAAAAAAGCAGCCATTGGGAACCACATTTTGTGAAGGTGAATAATAGAATTAACAGAATAATCTGGTGTTCCAGCAAGTGGATTCATCATGAAAAAGTTATTTTGTTTATTTTGTTTTTTGAGTCGAGTCTCCTATAGGCCAAATGAGGCTCTAACTTGCTATTTTATCAAGGGATGACCTTAAACTTCTGATTGTCCTACCTCCAACCTCCCCAATGCTGGGGTTACAAGTGTGAGCCACCACACCCTGTTTGTGAGATGCTGGGGAGCCAGAGCAGAGCTTCAGGCATGCTAGGCAAGCAATCTACTATTGGAGCCACATACCTAGCCTGAAAACATTTTTTTCTGAGATGCTGTGTCATTTTACAGATACCCATCACCTCGCCGAAATAGGATTTCACTTTGTAGTAAAGGTGGCCTAGAACTCACTGGGTAGGCTAGGCTAACCTTGGATTTGTGGTACTTCTGACCCACCCTCCCAAGTGCAGAGGTTACAGATACGAGCCACACATTGCCCTGTTTGTTATTTTTAATGTTTATCTCCACAAATGACAACTGGGAATGAAAATTTTATTATGACTACACTGAAAGAATTCAGTCCAAGAATTAAATCTTCCTCTGGATAATTTAGGTTTTTCAGTCAAATACCCCACACCCCTCCCCCAACAATACCCAGAAAGGATTAATATTCTTACACTGTGCGGACTGGAGGGTTTTCCGGGGAGGCTGGAGCCTCTCAAGTTAGGAGGTCTCAGTAAGAACAGAAGCACTGCAATCACCATCCAAGCCATCAGGATCACAGTAATGCTGACGCCATTGTCATTGGAGGGTCCTGGCACTAAAGACAGACAAGAGGGCATCTGTAGCAAATGGAACCTGGCTGAAATACTGTGAGATAAAGGTAAAGCAGATTCTAATGTTTAAAAACCACTAATCACTCAGAGTACATCTCTAAACCAGTATGCTTCCATTTCCCTTTCCTCCAAATAAGAAAAATCTATAAGGCATAACTCACGTTGGTCACAACCAAATTAGAGTAAAGACTTTCATCTGACATGGGTACTGCGATTGGAACTCTGGTCCTCAGAAAGAGCAAGCAAGGTGTGCCCTTAACCACCAAGGCATCAGCCCAGAAAAATGTAAGTTAATAATTTGTGTTAACAGAATACTGAGAATCTGGGAACAGACACTCATCACTGTAACACTCCATAAGCTACATACATTCAACAGTTTTGCATTGACTATAGAAGGTTCATAGATTTAGGAAACCACAAGTCCATAGATTTGCTGACACCTAAAGAAGCCAGAATAAGAATGCTTAATGGAGCCAGGTGGTGGTGGTGCATGCTTTCAGCCCCAGCACTCAGGAGGCAAAGGCAGATGGATCTCTGAGTTTGAGGCCAGCCTGGTCTACTGAGAGAGTTACAGGATAGCCAAGGATATACAGAGAACCCCTGTCTCTATAACAAAACAAAACAAAACAAAACAAAAAAAGAATACCTAGTGAAGAGTTAGAGCACTTATTTCTCTTTCCGAGGACCCAGGTTCAGTTCCCAGCACCCACAAAGGTGGCTTACAATCATCTGTAACTCTAGTTACAGAAGATGCAACATCTTCTGATGTCCACAGGCACATGCATGCAGGCAAAGTATAAAGTAAACCCCCCAAAAAGTTAAAAAATACAAAATAGTAAATATGGTGGTACAAGGCCTTTAATCCCAGCACTCAGGATGTAGAGACAGGCAGGTTTCTGAGTCTGAGGCCAGCCCCGTCTACATAGAGTACCAGGCCATCCAAGACTACATAGCGAGACTCTCAAGAGGACTGAGTTAGCTGTTGCTCAGACAAGTGTGTCATCATCCACCTGACTCTGAGCACATGGCCTGACCTTTGCTGGTGTGGCTGGGCCCTATTTATCCAGCCTTTATTTCTTCCAACATAAGCCTTTCTAGTTACTTCATATTCTTGAGCCAGTGTTTCCCTTGCGTGGCTGTACATCAGTAAGGCCTATGACCACAGCACAGACTCTGAAGCCCTGTGTCAGACCATCTGATTTAAGAGCAGCATATGGGTGTGGACTAAAACTTTTTAGACCTTCCCAAATGAATATGATGTAATAATAATTTAATCCTACTCTGGCAGGGAACTATGCAAACTCATTCTTTCCAAAGCAGCCCACATCCTCCACCCTGTCCAGCATATGCTCACAACCAACTTCCTATTGATTCTCCACTTCCCCCTAACAGCCCCACTCTTTCTACTACTGCCTCCTCCAAGGTATCATGACATTTCTCAATTGAAAGCTTTCTTAATTAGGTGATCAAATTGTTGTTGCTGTCTTCCCAAACTGGGAATCAACCCCAGGGCCTTGGATGTGCTGAGAAACTGCTCAGCTCTAGTCCTTGCCTAGGTCATTAACTTTTTAAGAGCGGAGACCATCTCGTGGCTATTTGACTTTTAGCCTACTTATCTTGAGGCCTTCATTTCTTTATTGGTGAAAGGTAAATGTCTCCATCACCACATAGATAGCAGAGAGCACTAAAATGAGCAGGTCACAGAAAACAAAATGACCTGTGCCATACAAAAGTTATTGGGCAAATATCCATTATTAGCATTAGGATCAATCAAAATTAAGTAAAATATAGGTTCTAGTAGACATAATCCTGGAGTAGAACAAGCCAATGAAGCATCAAAGTCAAATACAAATATCGGCAAGGCAAAGAACCACAGACAGCCTCAGTGACTGACTGGATTGAGATAGGAGGAGGAGACAGCAAAACCCACTACCTGAAAGATGCAATTTTCCTGACCTTCAGAGCTTGATTGATTTTTTTCCTTTTTTTTTTTGAGTGCTGGTGATCAAGCCCATGGCTTCCAGCAAGTGAGGTAAGCCCTCTACCACTGAACTATATCCCCAGACCAATGCTTATTTGTGAGGAGGTAGAATGGACAGATACCATGGGACTCTCTGAGGAGTTAAGAAAATAATTTGTGGGAGTCATCTATTGGTTTCCAAGCTTACTCTAAAGTCAAAAATACAGCTGGTCTCAGAACCATGGTGCATGTGAGGACTGCTGAAGGTGAGTCTGCTCTATGGTATCTTTGTGTCACCTGGCTGCCCTAGAACTCACTCTGTAGACCAAGCTGACCTTTAATCCACCTACCTCTGCCTCCTAAGTGCTGGGATTAAAGGTTTGTGCCACTACCATGCTGCATTTATCTTTTTTAAATGCAAGAATATAAATGCTGAATGTGGTGCTAGTATATGTCCTTAATTCCAGCACTAGGGAGGCAAAGGTAGGCTGATCTCTGTAAGTTCCAGGCCATCCTGGTCTACAGAGCTAGCTCCTGGACAGCCAAGGTTACACAAAGAAACTCATGAAGAGGTATGTGACAAGTAATGCTTTTAAAGTTGTGTATGTGTAGTGGGATTATATTGTTACATAGTAAATAATTGTCCATTCTACTGGTTTAATAAAAATGCTGATTGGCTGAAGGCAGACAGGAAGTGTGGGTGGGGCTAGAAAATTCTGGGAACAGGAAGAACAGAGCAGAGATGCCACAGAGTTGCCAGACAAGCTAGAAGAAGCAGAGGACAATTGTGATACTCTGAGAAAAGGTACTGAGCCCCATGGCTGAACAGGATAAGAGTCATGGGTTAGTTTAAGGGTAAAGAGTTAGCAAGTGATATGCCTGGGTAAAATACTGTAAGTGTCTGTAAGCGTTGTGTGGGTCTGTGGGTCTGCACCTCAAGGCTAGTCCAGAAAGTCTGGACCAGAAACCTAGTACAATGTGTGTGTATGTGTGTGTGTGTGTGTGTGTGTGTGTGTGAGAGAGAGAGAGAGAGAGAGAGAGAGAGAGAGAGAGAGAATGAGAGAGAGCAAGCACATTTGTACATTTTAGACTGTAGTTAGACTGAAGGTACTTATGAGCTGCCTGATATGAAAACTGGACTTGGTCCCTCTAAAAGCAGCACTCCTAACTGCCAAAGCCATCTCGGCAGCCCTACACAAAAGCTTGTAACACAGGGGATGTCACAACTTAGTCTGATTTTTTCCAACTTAAAAATTACATTATTTATTCACTTATTTTGTGTATGCATGTGTGTAAGCACACATGTCACAGCACACGTGTAGTCTGAGAGCAACTTGAGAAAGTTAGTTCTCTTCTTCCACGGTGTGTGTGTGTGTGTGTGTGTGTGTGTGTGTGTGTGTGTGTGTGTGTGTGTGTGTATGGGGGGGAGGGTCCCAGGGAACTGAACTCAGATCCTCAAGCTTGGAGGTAGGCAGCTTTATCTTACTGGTCCTTGCTTTGTTCTGAGATCTCATGTAGCCATGACTGGTCTAAACTCCTGATTCTCTTGTCTCTGTCTTTAAAATCCTAGGATTGCAGGCCTGTGCCACTACGCCTGGCTTGAACTTTGAAAAATAATTATGGTGCCTTTCTAGGAAGTAAATTTGGCATATGAGACACAGTAAGATTCTACAGTAAGCCAGAGGTAAGATAGGTGAGGGACATCACTGAAGAGTCAAGCAGCAGCAACAGATGGATGGAAGGGACCGTGCCTGGACATTCTATATACGGACTAATGAAGGTTTGAGGTAAGGCAGTGTGTGAAGCAGAAGGATCAAGGTTCAAGGCCAGCCTGAGTTAGGTAATGAGTCTGAAGCCAGCTTAGGCACACAGTGAGACTCAGGCTAAGGTGTGCTTGCCTAGCATGCATGAGGACTTGGGTTTGATCTGAACACCATGAAAGAAACAGTCTTTTAAAAAAGATTCTATGCCAGGTGTTGGCACACGCCTTTTGATTTCAGCACTTGGGAGGCAGAGGCAGGTGGGGGACACCTGTGAGTTTGAGGACAGCCAGAGCTGTTACACAGAGGAACACTGCCTTGAAAAACATTCAGAAAAACCTCTCAACTGTCTTTAAAGGTGGTTCTAAGAAAAGCTTAGCAATGTTCTTCAGATGCTGCCTTCTGTAATGAGAAAGGGAAGCACAAAATGAGGGGCTATAGGACGCGGATACTAAGGCTTGCCAACAGAAGTGTGTGTGGCGGGGGGTTGGGGGGTGGGGGTTTGCTGCCTTCATGCTGGGAATCTAGAAGACAGAAGGGATCTGCCTTCAAGTCTCTTTGCCCTACAGGAACTTGCAACGGGATTTGCCATAGAAGCCTAAGTAGCCAGCAGTGGGTACACATCTTTAATCCCCGCCCCCAAATACCTAAGTAAACAGTTCCTAGATACACAGTTACTCGACAAAAGACAAAAGATAAAAAGGGTTATAAAAACAACCGAGGATGGTACCTCTAGGAAGGTAAGACTGTTGTCAAAATGTAGCCAAGAGTGAGAACCGGAAAAAGGGCTTCGCAGCTAAGGGCACCTGCAACAAGCCTGAAAAAAAGTGTAGAGTGAGAGGGAGCTGTGAGGCTTTCTAGGCTTTCTGGAAGAACATCCCAGGCACGGGGAACCAGAAGGATGTGCTCAGTACTGACCACAGCACCAGGAGTTAAGGTCTTTCGAAGTGGGATGAAATATGGAGACCAGAGAAAGACTCAATCACAGCCAGGTCACAGGCCTCCTGGGAGGTAACAAGAACCTTTTACATCAAACAGAAAACCCCTTAAGGGTTTTAGGTGAGGGGGCTGGAGAGATGGCTCAGAGGTCCTGAGTTCAATTCCCTCAACCTCATGGTGACTTACAACCATCTGTAATGAGTTCTGGTGCCCTCTTCTGGGGTAAAGACATACACGCATGAGGAACACTATACATAACTAAATAAATCTTAAAAGAAAAAAAAAAAGTTTTAGATGAAAAGAAGCCAAAGCAAACTCTTATTTGGCCAGGCCACTCTCTGGCTACTGTGTCAAGAAAGACAGAAAAAGAGAGATAGTTAAGAACATATGATAAAACTGGCATGGTGACAAGAACGTTTGATCCTAACACTTGGGAGACTAAGGCACACAGATCTCTGTGAATTCTAAGCCAGCCTGTTCTACATATAGAGGTCCAGACCACTCAAGGCTACATAGTAAGACCCTGTCCTAAACAAACAAAAGGGACCTATTATAATAACCTACATGAGATGGAACAGGGAGGAAGCAGAATAATAGGGTATAGATGACAACAGATAGACTCTGAGCCAAAGAGTCAAGGGGAACTTTCAGGATGGAGCTACACAAACTAGGAAAGACAGGAAAAAAGCAGCTATGGCAGATACTAGGAGCACAATTCTGAAAAAGACAATTTTAAGATGCCTGTGAAACATCACAGTGGACATGTCCAGAAGAGTCACCATACATAATGAGGCATGAGACTTGAGAACATTATCAAGGGTGTGTACGAAGGGAACAACTCCAGGGATGAGCTAATGAGGCCAGAGGGGATAAGGAAGACAGAGGCACTGGAAATTCAGAACTGTGAGACTGAACAGTTACAGATTCAGAATAGATAAAGAATAGCTTTTTGTAAAAACAGGAGAAATTAGGAAATTATGTCAAGAGTTGTGTTAGGTAGATAGCTCTGATGTGGGAATGTCTTTCTGTATGCTGTGCGTATCAAGCTTTAAATAAAGAACTGTTTTGACCATGGCAGGCACCATAGAAGAAGGTGGGGAATCAGAAAAGTTAGGAGAAGGAGGGCAGTGTCAGAACAGACCCAGCCACCAAAGAAGCAACATGTAAGGAACACAGGCAAGCCACAGGCCACATGACAGACAGATTCATGGCAATGGGTTGAGTTAAGATGAAGGAGCTAGCTAGCAATGTGCCTGACACATAGGCCAAAGAGCATGAACTAAATATAAGTATCTGTGTATTTCTTTGGGACTTTGGGATTGCTGGGCCAGATAAGTGGCAGTGGGAAGGCCTGAACAATTATTGTAACATAGCTCCACCAATTAAGTGTCTGCCATGCAAATATGGGTCCTATGTTCAGTCATCAGAACCCTGTAAAAAGGGTAGGCATGATGGCACACTTGTAATCTTATTGCTGGGAATAAGGAAATAGGGGAATCTTTCCCTGGGGATCACTGGCCAGCTAGGCAGTCTAGTCCTAGATTCCATTGAGAGACCCTGTATCAAAGAACATGGTAGAAGGCTCATGAAGAATGACATCTAGCCTCCACATTCATGTGCACACATATGGCATGCATATCAGTACACAGATACTCCTGCACATATGAACACACCACAAAGAAATAAATATGGCTCTGTATACAGATGCACATCTTTAATCCTAGCACTTGGGAGGCAGAGGCAGAGGCAGAGGTGAGCAGATCTCTATGAGTGAAAGGCCAGCCTTGTTTATGCTTATGTAATGGGCTCCAGGCTAGCTAAGGCTATATAGTGAGACCTGTCTCAAATGAAAAGCCAAAATAAATACAGATACCAAAAGTTAAGTTTTGAGAAAAGAAATAAGTAAAGTGACAGAGAACGATCAATGAGAAAAACTACTGGGTGGCTTAGCAATTGTGCAAACAAAAACTTATAACTTAAAAACCCAAACCATATTCACTGGCTAACGCCAAAGCTTATGTAGATCCTACCATTTAACCTTTTGGCATGTGTTTTAATTATTTTACACCTTCCCAGCGAGTGGTTCTATGACTAATTGAGTAAATAATTTTTTTTTAGACAAGGTCTCATATATGCCTGGCTGGCATTCTAATACACTTAAGGAGTAGAGACTGACCGCCATCTTCTGAACCGTCAGGCTTTGCCCTCCAGGGCTGGCATTATAGGTATGTACCCATAATGTTTTGCTTATTTGAAGCTAAGGCTCAAATCTATGACTTCATATATGTTAAAATAGCCCAACTGAGAGGCCCTGTCTCAAAAGGAAGATGGAGAGTGACTGAGGAGGAATATACTTAATGTCTACCTCTGTCCTACACACACACACACACACACACACACACACACACACACACACACACACACACACACAGCTCAAACATGCTCAAGAAAGCTTGAACACTCAGTTCTGTCTCTATTCAGAATCAGTAAGTGGCATCTCACTGACATAAAAGTATAACTGGGCATGGTGGTGGTGACCACTTTAATCCCAGGACTCAGGAGACAGAGACAAGATGGTCTCTGAGTTCCAAGTCATCCTGGTCTTCAGAGCATGTTCCAGGACAGCTAGAGCTGTTAGACAGAGAAACCCTGTTTCTGGGGGGAAAAGAGAAAAGTGTGTTTATTTGGCTTAAAGGGTCCTGGCTTAAGAGTCACAGCTACCGAAATGCAGTAACACTTGTTTTCCTACAGGAAGTTCAGTTAATCTCATTTTCAACTGGAAAAGCAGGCTTTGGTAGTTTGATCTCCAGTGGCAGGTATGTGATGTGTGCACTGCAGCTCAATGAACACTACCAGAGAAGGTACTGAAGACGTCTGAACCTCAGGAACTGCCCTCCACCTTTCTAGGCCTAAGGTCCTCATATCATCACTGCTTCCACATCCATCTACCTACCTGCACCATCTACTAGAATCAGACAGAATTGCTACTGTAGGCTAGACCCTGTGCTAGCTCCTACATCGTTACTGTGGCCTACTCAGAGAGAGAGAGAGAGAGGAGGGGGAGAAGTTAGCATCTGATGCTAAATATAATCAACTAACCTATTACTAAATATGATTTGGGGCTAGAAATGTAATGTAGGTCAGAAGCAGAGTGCCTGCCCAGCACAGTGGAGATGCACAGTTAGAAAACTAAATCTTACAATCAATGAAGACAACATCATCTGGTAGTCAAAGTCTTCATGTATGCAGGAGACTTCAGAACAGCCAAAATATGCTTTTTGATTTAAAAATTATTTTTGATATGGAATTAGGTAAGAAATAGCAAATTAAAAAAAAACTCCCACCAGGTGGTGGTGGCACGAGCCTTTAATCCCAGCACTCTTAAGGCAGCCAAGTGAATTTCTGTGAGTTCCAGGCTAGTCTTATCTATAAAGTGAGATCCAGAGAAGCTAGGGCTGTTACATAGAGAAACCCTGTCAAAAGGAAAAAAGAGGAGAGTGGAGGGGAGAAGAGGAAGGGAGGGGAGCAGGGGAGGGGAGGGGAGGAAGGAGGGAAGGCAGCACAGATACAGACAGACAAAGGGAGAATACTGCTGACTGGGTTGCCCTCTGCCTCCCTCTGCCCCAGCCACAGCCTGCGGCTTCCCCCTGGTACTCACACTCCCGGAGGCATTCTGTGTCCGTGCAGTAGGATTGGGACTGTCGCAGCTGCAGTAAGAGAAAAGGAGAGTTAGCTGAGCCAGCAGCATGGGTCTGGGGCAGGGAGAGGGTAGAACTCCACAGTGCATGCATGCAGCCCTGAATGTAACTCCTGGCACCACACAATAAATAAGCAAGTCATTTTTTTTTTTTAAGTTTAGACATATTTACTTTATTTTATATGAATATTTTGCCTACATGTGTGTCTGTGTACCACATGCATGCCTGGTACCAACAGACGTCAGCACTGGGCACCAGATCCCCAGGATCTGGACTTACAGAGGTTTTGAGCTACCATGTGGGTGCTGGGAATTGAGCCCAGGTCTGGTCATCTGGAGTAGCAGCCAGTTCACCTAACCTGCTGAGCCATCTCTCCAGACTCTTTATTTCTTTGAGACAAGGTCTCATCTCATACTAGGCTAGCCTCAAACCCCTACACAGCAGAAGATGATCATAAACTCTTGATCTTCCCAAAGGCCGGGATTACAGAAATGTCCATATCCAACTATAAAATTTGGTTTTGGAATCATGAGATTATACATTATACATTTAAAATTCATCAGTTAATTACAGGAATCAAATTATAAATGTTCAACTTATGCTAACATCTTTTAGGTAGTTGAGAAATGAAAATCTCACTAAAGATGACTGAATGGTGTGAGTGAAGAACATGTAACTTTTTGATTCAGTCTCATTATGAATGACACCCTCTTACATATTGAGTAACACCCTCCCACCCAGTGTAACCAGTCTTTTCCTGTCCTTCCAGCCAGTTCCCAAATAGTAACATGAGATTTCTTAATAATTATGAAAGCTTGGCCTATAGCTTAGGCTTGCTCCTAAGTAGCTCTTATAATGTCAATTGACCCATTTATATTAATCTATGTTCTATCATGTGGTGTTACCTCTCTTCCATCTTGTACCTTCTGTTCCTTCTCTGTGTCTCTTCTGCTGTTTCATGTGAAATGCAGTAATGATCCAATGAACACTATTATTACTGTGCTACACAAAGTCCAGTTTCATCTGAGTAGAATTGCAGTTAATAACAGGCCAATCTGTAAGTTACTCCCTGAGACAATCATGCTTCCTGGGTCCAGATGGAAGAAAAAGATCTTAAGCTAATGTAAAATTATGCTGAATAACTAAATCCTCTGAATCCAAAGGGATCATCTAAACACTGAGATTACTGCATAGAGAAAGAAGACTACAGGATTCTTAACAAACTTTTTCATGTGTATTTTTTGTTTAAATGTTATTTTTCATAAGAAGTAGAAGTTTACTTTTTACTACAGTTACTAAATGTTTAAAAGTACAATGTAAATCTCACATTCTCTCAATATACTAGCCTCTCCAAGAACTCATTTTTTTCTTTATCCTTAGAGGTGAATATGTTTTTTTAAAACATCAGGCAGGGGAGATAGCTCAGTGGGTAAAACAATTGCCCCATGAGCAGGAAGGTCTTAGTTTAAATCCTCAGAAATCACAGTCAGCTGTGGTAGTGTGCATCTGTAATCCCAGCACTCCTATAGTAAGAGGTTATATACCTGCCTACCATCCTAACTGCCTATCAACCTACATGACTGCCTACCTGCCTACAAACCTAGCTACCAACCTAACTGCCTATCAACCTACATGCCTGCCTACCTAGCTACCAACCTAGCTACCTACCTAACTGCCTATCAACCTACATGACCTCCTACCTGCCTACAAACCTAGCTACCAACCTAACTGCCTATCAACCTACATGCCTGCCTACCTACCTACCAACCTAGCTACCTATCTAACTACCTGCCTGCCTACCAACCTATCTAATTACTTATCTATCTGGGTTGAGACAAGAGATTCCCTGAAAGCCTGCAAGCCAATTAGCCTCAGGTATACAGTAAAGAACAAAGAAATACTACTGAATTGTAGACCAGCTGGCCTTAAACTCACCTAGATCCACCTAACTTTGCTCCCAGAGTTCTGAGGTTATAGTATTGCCACCAGGTCATTTTATAAATGTTTCTTAGGTATCATGTATCTCCCCATCTTTAATCATAATATTTTGCACTTTCTAATCTTCTAATGGTGTGATTAAGTTTATGTTTAAATTAATAAAACCAATTTTAGTTGAATAGTTTCAGATGTTCTTTGTTGGTAGTAATTTTATTTGGTTTTGGGGATCAAACTCAAAATCTTCCAGCCTCCATCTTTCCAGTGCTGGAATTTCAGGTCACTTTTACCATGCCTAGATTAATCAATTTACTTCAAATCTTAATATTGTCTAACAACATTATTTAGACATTAGAAGAGTAGACGGGTTGATGCCAGGTGTGGTGGCATACACTCTTAATTCCCACACTTGGAAGGCAGAGGCAGTGGCTCTCTGAGATTGAGGCAGCCTGGTCTACAGAGAAAGTTCCAGGACAGCTACACAGGGAAACTCTGTCTTGAAAGACCGAAACAAACAAACAAATTCTTTTTGTTGTTTTGTTCTGACAGAAATACTCTACAGAGCTGTTGGTGTATTGGAACTCAATGTAGACCAGGCTGGTCTTGAACTCAGAGATCCAAAGGCATGTGTCTGGTATAAAAATAAAATCTTAAAAAAGAAAGAAAAAGTATAAGAGCAAAGGACTGAGGCTTAGTTGTTAGAATTCTTGGCTACAAGGCATGGGGCCCTGGATTCAGCTCCTAACATTGCCAAAATATGGTTGAAAAACTGGTATGGCTCAGCCCTATGGTTAAAAAGGAGTTTCAGGCCAGCCTACACTAAAAGTGAGACCCTCTCTCAACAAAACAAAATACAAAAGCTAAACACTGCAGGATGCATTTCCTTTTCAAATCTTACAATTACAATGCATTTGAAATGCTCGTCAATGGGAATGGCCTTAAACTGACACTCAGAACCCACACTGTGGGAAAGAACTGACCCTCGAGGCTCTTCTCTGGCCTTCAGAAGTACAACATGGCACACATGTCCAAAACACCATAAATTAAATGAATTAATAAATTTAAAAATTAAAATATTTCATTCCGTCTTCCAATATATCTACAGCCAGGTACACTGATCCTTCTTTTAGATTTGCACTTCTTTGGGCTGGTATTTATTACTGAAGGATTAGGTTAGTGAACAGTTAGGCCTGGGTTATATGAATAGCTTCCAGAACAGGCACTAGGCTCAAGTAGGGAAGATTCAGTCTGAGAGCGAGTCTCTTTCCCTGAGCCAGGCTGAATCTTCCCCACTCCAGGTTTGGTGTCACCTTGGCCTCACTCCTGGTCCTTAACATCCAAGGAGGAGCCTTCCCAGTGCCTTTTCTTAGAAAGAAATTTTAGTTTTAACCTCCTGGCAAGGTCTGCAGCAATCTCTTTGTATCCCACAGAAGGGAAAAGAAAGATGTGTCTGCTCTTCAGCAGACACATACATCTCTGTGTTCACTAAAATTACAAGTTTTGCTTGGGAATTTTTAAATTTTTCTTAGGTTTATTGTTGGTTTTATGTGTATATGTACTTGCCTGTGTGTATGTATGTACACTGTGTGCATGCAGTGCTTTATTGGATCCCCGGGAGTTGAAATTAACTGCTCCTGTCTGGACATTTGGAATTGAGCCAGGTCCTCTGGAAGAGAAGTCAGTGCTCTTAACTGCCCAGCCACCCATTATTTAAAAACATTTATTTACTTGTGCATCTGTATTTGAGTGAGTATGCCTGTGTGGGTGAACTGCAAGGCCAGAAGACTGTTAGATCCCCTGCAGCTGGATACGAGGTGGTTGTGAGCTGCCAGATGTGTATGCTGGGAACCAAACAGGTATTCTAGATGATAAGCGCTCTTCACCACTGAGCCATTCTGCAGCCCACTGCTAAGGCATCCAGGAAATATCTGCTGCTGCCATCTCACTGATGTGTACTTTTCTCTCTCTCTTTTTTCCTTTTTTTTTTTTTTCCCAGTTTTTCAAGATGGGTTTTTTTCTGTGTGTAGCCTTGGCACTCCTGGAACTTACTTTGTAGACCAGTCTGGCCCAAACTCTAGAGATCTGCTTCCCTCAGCTTCCTGAGTCTGAAATTAAAGGCCTACATCACCATTACCCAGAAATGATACTTAATTTTTTTAAATGTGTTTATTAATTTTTTAAAAATGTGTTTATTAGCTGGGTGGTGAATTTGAGTTCAAGGCCAGGCTGATCCACAGAGTGAGGTCCAGGACCCCCAGAGCTACAATGAAAAACTCTTGTCTCAAAAAACCAAAACCAATAAATAAGTAAATAAAATAATTTTGTGTGTTGTGTGTGCAGGGTGAAATCTTAATGTGTATTTATGTGTATGCCTAGTTTGTATGTGTACTGTGTGCATGCAGTGTCCACAGAGGCCATAAATGGGTGTTGGACTCTCTAAAGCTTGAGTAACATATGGTTGTGAGCAACCATGTGGTGCTGGGACCTCTGGTCCTCTGTGAAAGCAGCACACACCCTTTACTGTGAGCCGCCTCTCTGGCTATCTTTAATATGTTATTACCTCTACAAATAACCAGTTCACAAGAGTTCTGAGTTGGAACTGTTTTTTCCTGGTCTACATGTCTGTTCAGGTTGCTTTTGTTACAATGGCTCAGTAGTATGTTTTAAAATTGGAATCATGTCTTCAACTACTGTTTTTGTTCAGGTTCCCTTGTCACCTGGCGTCTTTTATTCCTAGATGAAACTTTAGGATTGTTTTTATAGTTTTATGAAGTTGTTGAAGCCTCCCACTTATTACACTGGGGTTGAAATCTCCCTTCTTCCTACCAGCAACTGCTGCCTTCATAAAACCAGCCGTTCCAAGTCAGTGCATATAAATTCACTGTCATTTCTGACAAACTGTTCAATCATTAATACATAGTAACCTCCTTTGCATAACATATTTTGCCTTTAACTCTGTCTACAGTTAATCTAGTCCTCCCTGCTTTTGGGTCTCGTTCTTCATCTTTCCATCCTGTCTAGGTGCTCATGGGTGAGCTGAGTTTCTTTGGGGTTTTTTGTTGTTGTTTTATTTTTTGAGACAGGGTTTCTCTGTGTAACAGCCCTAGCTCTCCTGGAACTTGCTTTGTAGACCAGGTTGGCTTTGAACTCAAAGAGATCTACCTGCCTCTGCCTCCCCTACTGGAATTAAAGGCTTAGGCCACCACAGCTAGTTTATGAGCTGAGTTTCTCACAGGCAGCGTTCTGCTGAATTTTGTCATTCAGTCAGACAGTCTATGGTGGGTTTATTTTTAAAATACGTGTCTGTGTATGTGCATGGGACTAAAGGTGCCCATAGAGACCAAAAAACGGTGTTGGAGCCCCAGCACCTAGGATTACATGTGGTTGGGACTGCCTCAAGATCCAGGAAATGAACCTGGGTCCTCTGAAAGAATAATTAACAATCACTGAACCATATCTCCAGTCCATCTCTGTGTTATATTTACAGAATTATGACTACTTATAGTCAGGGTTTCTGGTGAAAGCAACATATTAGACCCTGTCATTTTGCTGATTTTCTTCTGGTAGTTTTAAATACATTTGCTTATTCACCTTGTAAAGAGGATGGTTTACAGTCATTAGATTGCTCCCATCTTCACTACATTACCCTCCTCCGAGCTGTGAGATTTTCTTACGCTTTTGTAATGAGATTTTCTTACGCTTTTGTAATTCTTGTCTAGTGGCCATGAACTCCCTTACTTTATCCTTATCATGGGGGGGGGTGTCTCCATTTCATCAACTGAGGAAGGCAGCCTTGCTGAGTATCCTGGTTAGTTTTCTGATAACTTGACACAAACCTAGACACATCTGGGAAAAGAGAATTTCAGCTGAGAAAATGCCTCCATAAGACTGGACTGTGGGCAAGTCTGTGGGTACTGTCTTAATGACTGATGTGGGTGGTGCCATCCCACCCTTATGATCCTGGATGAAGAAAGGAGGCTGAGCAAGCAATGGGAAACATGAAGGCAGCAGCCTCCATGGCCTCTGCTTCAGGGCTGGCCTCCCAGTTCATTCCCCGATTCCCTTCATGATGGGCTGACTATAAAGTGTAAGCTCAAGTAAATCCTTCGCCCCTAAATTGCAGCAATGAAAACCCCATAATAATCTTGGTCAGTATTTCCTTTTAGAGCCTGTCTTCCTGGCATTTGGAGCTACTTCTAAAAGACAAATCTGTGTTAATCTTGTCAGTTTGCCATGTTATTTGACACTTTTCTTTTGCAAGTTCTTAACTTTCTTTGCCCTATGCTTTCGACAATTTTTAATATATCATGGAGAAGAACTTCTTTTATATAGACAGGTTCTCAATCTATAGCCCTAGCTGGCCTGGAACCTGCTATGTAGGCCAGACTGGTCTCAAACTCACGAAGATCCACTTGCCTCTGCAGGGATTAAATATCTGCACCATCAGGCCCAGCTATGACGTTCTGTTAAGGTTGTGCCTATTTCAAGTTTTCTTCATGTTTCCTGTACCTGCGCATGCCTAGTTGGGAAATTGTCTGGTATTTGTTTAATAGGCATTCTATACCCCCACAACCTGAGGCTCTTGTTATACAGGTACGCCAATGAGCCAAATATGCAATCTTTTAAAGGTTTCCCAAAGAGCTCACGTTTTCTCTTCATTCTTTTTCTTCATTTATGTCTGAAACTAACATTTCCAATGTCTTGTCTTTCAACCTCTCTTATTTCTTCTTTTATCCAATCAGTTTGTTGCTGAAGCTCTCAACTGATCTTGCTGTCTGACTTCATGAGCTTCTATTCTCAAGGTTTCTGTTGGTGTCTATAACAATCCTCCACTGTGTATGCAGATAAGCTTCCTTTCTTCAACTGTTTATATTTTCTTTTAATGCAGTAAATCCCCTACTGAGATGAGCTTTAATGCACTGGCTTTTAAAGGCAACATCCTTGATTCTTTACTACAAAGGGCATCATCTTTGATGTTTCTGGGATCAGTTATAAACTTCAGGTGTGTATATTTTTCCTTTTCTTATTATTTTTATCTTGGGAATTAATCTCCTGGATGGATCTCTCTTACATTTACCTGACTCTGTGTCCTGAGGTATGAGCTGGGGCTTGATCCAGAGAAGGTTTCCTTCATTCATGGTATAATCTCCACGACTACCCCCTTCTACCACATTTTCCTCATATACCCTGACCTAGAAACTGAGCCAAAATTAGAAGCTAGCAGCATGGTGGAGGGTCACATGCATATGACTGTACAGGGGAAGGGGCAAACACTTCCCAGTTTTAATTACTTCTAAAATGTAGCCAAGTTGGAGAAACAACAAACCAAAAATCAGACTAAATTAAAGTGTAATTTTTAACTAAAAACGACTTCCAGCTTCACCACACTTAAATTGTAGGACTATTTTGTTATTAATATCAAAGTATTTTTTGAAAATTATGCCTTTTGTTGGATCAAATTTTAGACTCAAGGGCTGGAGCAATGGTTAACTGGTTAAGGGCACTGCCTACTCTTCCAAATAATGCTGGTTTGATCCTTAACACACACTGAGACTTACAACCAGGATCTGAGATACTATCTCCAAGAGCACCAGGTACGCACCCATACACAAAATAATAAAATACTTTTCAAGAGACTTTACAATTAGAGAGGTTGAAAGAATAGCTCAGCAGTAAAGTGGGTGTTGTCTAGTGGTCATGAGGTCCTGCATATGATCCCTAATACTTTTTTAAAAAAGTACAAAAAGTACTTTATTATTAATAATGGTCAAATTTCTCCTTTTATATTAAAAAGCACACACTATACTATAAACAGCATTTTAAGCTTATGAACTAAGAAAGTCTTTTTTATTATTTATTTTTTGAGACAGGATCTCTTTGTGTAGCTCTGGCTGTCCTAGAACTCATTCTTGTAGACCAGGCTTGCCTCAAATTCACAGAGATCTGCCTACCTCTGCCTCTGTAGTGCTGTGATTAAAAGCATGCGCTACCACCACCCAGCTCAAAAAAAAAATTTTTTTTTACCTTTATCAAACAAAGTCTATAGGTGCTTTTAAAAAAAAGATTTATTTATTATGCATATAGTGTTTCTGACTGCATGTATGCCTGCACACTAGAAGAGGACACTAGATCTCATTATACATGGTTATGAGCCATCATGTGGGTGCTGGGAACTGAACTCAGGACCTCTGGAAGAGCTGCCAGTGCTTCTAACCTCTGAGCCACCTCTCCAGCCCTAGACATGCTTTTCACAGAGTCTCTTCCTGTTGTGAATCATGTTGGAGAAGGACTGAACTGTGTATAGCAGAAAGAATCCATGTTTCATAGTAGCTTAGTAGGCAAACTCCACATAACTAAAAACAACTATCTGTTCCAACATGAATACAACAGGCTTACATGATTGTGATTAACTAACCAGGATGCTAAGTATTCTTAAAATAAACCTACAAAAGTAAAGAAAATAACTAGTTTTCATCTTTAATTTTTAAAAAAGTATTGCAAGTGTTTTATCATTATTTCTTAATTCATGGAGTTTCCGTTATCAAATATTTTTTAATGACTATCTTAAAAAATCTTCTATTAACCTCTGCACTGGTTAGTTTTGTCTACTATACACAAAGGAGGGTCCTCTGGGAATCTCTCTATCACATCAGCCTGTAGGCAAGCCTGTGAGGCATTTTTTTGATTAAGGACTGTTTTGAGAGGGCCTAGGCCACAGTGAGTGGTCCCACCCCTAGGCTGGTGATGTGGTCTGTTAGTAAAGCAGACTAAGCAAATCTCGAGGCACAAGCAATTAAGCAGATGTCCCTCAGTGGCCTCTCCTTCAGTTCCTGCCTTGAATTCCCTCCAACCTCTCTTTCCTCCCCTCCTTGCCTTAGGTCATGATATTACTTCAGTAACCCTGTGGCTGAGACCTCACTAAAGGCAGAACCCAGGAAGAACACAGAGTTCTGACTAGGACTCTGTTCATCTCACCAGATTGATCAGTCTTCTCATAGCATGTTCATGAGAGCAAACGCATTCACAGGGATCAAATCCACCTTCAGCCATGGTTCCCAGTTTGATCTTACTCAACTATTCAAATCTAGGAGGAAATTAAAAATAGTTAGATCAGACAGACAGACAAAGGAACAAGCCATAGCCACTTCTCACCTCCCCAACTCTTCAGTCAAAAAGGGGAGATCCTGTCTCCAAGAATCCTCACACTGAAAAGGCGTCTGTCTCCTCCTGCCTTATATTCCTTTCTCCACGAAGCCACATCATTTACTATCTCCTCCTTCCTAGTGCTAAGGTTAGAGGTGTTTCTCTTTTAGACTGGATTGACCTCCTATGGCCCAGGGGGGCCGTGAACTCACAGAGGCAGCCAATCAAAAGCATAGCCTGTACTTGCAGGAGTTTGATTCTGAGCACCCACATGGGGCAGCTCAGCTTCTCACTGCAGTTCAGGAGGGCTCTGAAGTCTCTGGTTTCCATGGACACTTGCACTCAAGTGCACATAGTCACACATCAAGGGCACACGCTCTTTAAAAAAAAATCTCCTTAAAATGAATACAACAGTGGATTTCAAGCTAAGGCGTATTAGGCAATTTTTAAAAACATCCCAAAGCAATGGAAAACCAAGTGAATATTGAGACTGACTCATTTTGCTGCCTAGAGGAATCTTAGTTCAAAATCCATGCAGGGAGGAAGGATGACTTCAAAGGAAACTGAACGTGGGTGGAGGAGTGGACAAAAGGAGTCAGGCCAGAGTCTTACCCAAAGAGCAATGTGAAGTCCACAAAGGTGGATCTGCCCTAGTTTAGGGGGAAAATAAATCATCTCACCTGTGCTATGGAAAACTAGGAGGGAATACATAGAGGAAATCTGGCCAAGCCTAGAGATGGCAGACTGTAAAACCCAGCTACTTGGGATGCAAAGCTGGAGGCCTGCCTGGGACAGGATACAGAGAACTTCCAAAGTCAGCCTAAGCAACTTAGCAAGTGTCAAAAACTAAACAGCCAAAAGAGAAGGGGCGCTGGGACACAGGTCAGTGGTAGAGCATCTGCCCAGAGTGCAGGAGGGGTGAGGGGCAAGGAGCAGAAAGACATTGTAAACACGATGCTCTCTGAATAGGTCTCATCAGAGCATCTGAAGTGGGATGATGATGAATTATTCCATAAGTGCTGTTAGAACAGGTTTCCTATCCTCAACCCTCACAGAAAAATAAATCCTATAATCTCAACTGATTTAAAGTTAAAAAGACCACAACAGTGCTCACAAACTGACACGTGTGTAGCTACGTAATAACCAGGAACACATAGAAATACAGAAACCAAAAAAGCAATCAGGAGGAGGAGGGAAAACTATAAAAAACTTTAATAACCAATAAATCAGAAGCTAAACATAGAGGAAAATGAAAAGAGAACCTCGGAAAAAAACACCTGCAATCTCTATCAGTGGTAATCGCCTTCGCTTACAGAGAACTCTCAAAAATCAGTATGAGAATAGCAATCTTAGAGCTGGGAGGGTGAAGGTAGATGGGGGGTGGAGATAGGTGGTGGGGGTGGAGGTAGGTGGAGGTGGGGGTGGTACACACCTTTAATCCCAGGACTCAGGGGGCAGAGGTGAATCTCTGTGAGTTGGAGGCCAGTCTGCTTTACAGAGCAAATTCCAAGATACAGAGAAACCCTGTTATCTACCTATTCCCCACCTTACCTCAAAAAAAGGGAAGTAACAACCAAAAAAATAAGCAAAGACTATGTCCTCAAAAAGATACAAAGTCAATAAGCAAACACAAAACAGAAGAAATGTAATAATAATAATAATAATAATAATAATAATAATAATAATGACATCAATTTCACCTATCAAAAAATTAGTGGGGCTGGAGATATGGCTCAGTGGGGTTAAGAACACTGGCTATTCTTCCAGAAGACCCAGGTTCAATTCCCAACACACACATGGCAGTTCACCACTGTCTGTAACTCCAACTCCAGTTCTGATACTTTCACACAGACACACATGCCGACAAAACACCTGTCCACATAAAATAAGAATAAAAAAAATAGTAAACTTAGTTACTTTGAACCTACATATCCAAGCTGGAGAGTGAACCAGGACCTTATGCTATTTAAAGCTATTATTATATATATTCTTAGGCCCAAAGCAGGTAAAACTTTGTTCTAAAAGCCAAAGATGGTAGTCCAAAATGACACTCAGTGTGGTTCTGAGTAAACGAGTAATAGTATGGCTATAGATGATATACTTTTAGAAATGATTAGGTCTCAGTGTGTAAAAATTTCAGAAATATCTCTAAATAATTTTATTCTTTTATTTGGGGGGCTGGAGAGTGGTTCAGTGGACCTAGTTCAATTCCATGTTGGATGGCTCACAACTGTAACTCCAGCCCCAGGGAGCTGACACCTTTTTCGGAACTATGTGGGTACCTTTACTCATTTACACACACCCACAGAGACATACATATAACTAAAAATAATAAAACAAATCTTTTAAAAATGAGTCGTGGGAAGGGGCTGTGCATGTGTGGATGTTAGAGTTGGTTCTCTGCTTCCTTCATGTGGGTTCTAGAGGCGGAACTCTGGACTTTACCCCCTAAACCTCTCACTAGCTGATCTGAAGGCATTTCTAAGCTGTCCTGAAATCAAGCTGTAGAAGAGTCTATGCAACTTGTTTCTCATCAAGTATCTTTCCATGCAAACCTTGTGTGAAGGAGCCAAGTAGAAGAAGAAATGGAGTGCTTGCAGCCAGCCTTCTGAAAGCTGGAGAGCACTGTGTATAAAATCTCATTCACACTGTCTGGAGCCACAATTAAAAAAAAAAAAAAAAAAAAAGCCAAGAAGTGGTGAAGTGGTAGTGTTCTACTTTAATCCCAGCACTCGGGAGGCAGGGGCACGTACGTGGAGCTCTGTGAACTCAGGCCAGCCTGGTCTAGTGAGCAAGTTCCAGGACAGACTCCAAAGCTACACACAGAAACCCTGTCTCGAAAAACAAACCAAAAAAATGTAATTATTTAATAAAATTACTCTGGAATATCAGAGTCAACTACAGAATCAAGGCAGGTCAGGGTGTGTAAACTTTAATCCCAGCTTTAGGAATGTGGAAAGAGGAAGTTGAGAGAGCTGGGCAGAGCAAGAGAAGAGGGGTTTTCAGCTTTCCTAGACAGGTTCTTCTCTCTTTCGGCTGAAGGACTCAGGCATTCAGTTGGAGGATCCCTAGAGTCAGGCCTGAAGAGCTGGCTGGTGAGAACTGACTGTGGTCTGTTTCCTCTCTCTGATATTCCAGCTTTCCCCAATATCTGACTCTGGAAAGAAAGAGGAGTGGGGAGCCAGCCTTCTCCTAGTCAACTGTGCACAGTGGAAATAAAAAACTCCAAATAAACATAACCCACCCTTATATGTAGATTGAATTTGCCCTTTAGATTGTGTTGATATGGATGTAACTTGTCTCCTGTAATAAAACCTCCCCTTTCCCTTTTCCTAATATTAATTTTTTTTGTTTGTTCCAGACAGGGTCTTCTGAAGCTCAGACTGGTTCTTCATGTGCAAGGTCACAGCCGTGAACTCCAACCTTTCTGCCTCCACCTTCCAAGCCCTTAGATACTAGGCATCACATCTAGCTTCACTAAGATGTTCTGAAAATGAAATTCAAATACCAAATGCAATCCCAGCTCTAGGGAGGCAAAGGCAAGCAAACTCTATGAGTTCAATTCCAGACCGCATCTGCAGAGAAAAAGACTGGCTTCTATCCTAGACAATCCATCACAGGTAGAAACACAGATCTTTTCAAATCTGCCTTTAAAATTTATTAACAAAGTTCAATTTGACCTGCCTCTCCTCCCAAAGAATCCATCTTAGTAACCACCAATCTCGGTTCTTCCCTTTGCCTCAAGACACAACACTCACTGAAGAGATCATAATGGAATTCTTTTCTTTTTTAAGACTTATTTATTTATTTTATGTATGAGCACTCTATTGACTTTAGGTCAGAAGAGGATATCAGATCCCACCATTGACAGTTGTGAGCCACCCTGTGGGTGCTGGGAACTGAACTCAGGACCTCTAGAAGAGCAACCAGTGCTCTCAATCTCTGAGCCCTATGGAATTCTTGATACTGTTTATAGCTTTATGTGCCAGGAATGTATGAACAGACTGGGGCCTTAATTTATGTTCAGCATGATTAGCTTCTGTAGATGAGAATGGACACTTTTAAACTGGGCCACTCCTTAACTATGCAGTACTTCTACATAATCTTATACTGGTAAAGAAGCTATTTGCAGTTCTATTCCATTTTCATTTCCCAATTCCATCTTAAAATAGCCTTTTTTCCCCCTGGGTGTGGTGGGGCACACCTTTGTTCTAAGCATTTGGGAGGCAGAGGTAGGCCAATCTCTGTGAGTTCAAGGCCAGCCTGTGCTACAGAGTGAGTTCCAAAACAGCCAGGACTGTTACTCTAAGAAGTCCTGTCTTGGAATAAACAAACAAACAAAGAACAAAACAAGTTTTTTCCTCTTAGTAGAAAGAACACAGTTGGTTAGGGAATATGCAACCCAAACAGAAAAATGCAACCAATTTCACTTCCCCTTTGCTTCAGAGACATTAAGAAGCTGAATTGTGCTGGGCAAGACTTAACAAGGCCACTGAGTCAGAATGCTGGGAATCAGTCTCAAAGGGGCCTTTGATGGAGGCAATTAAAGCTCTGCTTTCTCACCTTTCCTGCTGCTAAAGCTGCTTGCCTCTTGAACAGACATCCTTCAAGTTAAGGCTACAGGCCCATTATCAGAAGAATGGGCCTAATCCTTGGGGACACAGCCAGCCTCACCATTTGTCTACTAAAACTATAGGCCCTGTTGACAGTACCTTGCTTAGCATGTAGGATTTGAGGAAAAGCATGGGGGCACAGGATTATAAATGCCAGCAGCACTATACAGAACTATTAGAAATTCAAGGTCATCCTGCTATGAGACATCTCAAAAAAATAGGTGTAAATGTCACAAAAGGCCTAGTCATAAAGACACATACTAAAGGCTAGGGAAATATTAAGTGGCTAAAAGCACAAACCCTCTTGCAGAGGACCCAGATTAGTTCCCAGCACCCACAACTACTTATAACTCTTGTTACAGAGGATCCAATGCCCTCTGGCCTCCATGGAGACACATACCCACATGTACATACATTCATGGGTATACATACATACACACACACACACACACACACACACACACACACACAGGCACACAAAGTAAACTGAAAAAATAATATTAAAATAAATTATTTAAATTCTAGCACTTGGGAGGCAGAGGTAAGCAGATCTCTGAGTTTGAGGCCACCTACCTGTTCTATAGAGAAAGTTCTAGGACAGCCAGGGATATAAAGAAACCCTGTCTAAATAAATAAATAAATTGAAAATTGGATGTGGTAACCCATGCCCTCAATCCAGCAGTCAGGAGGCAGAGGTGGTTGGATCTCTGTGAGTTCAAGACCAGGCTGGTCTACATAGCAAGTCAGCCAGGGCCATACAGTAAGACTCTTCTCAAGATAACTTTTTAAGAGCAGAGTGTGTGGCACAAGGTGTATTCTCAGCTACTTGGGAAGCTGAAGAGAGAAGATTCTAGGTTGAGGGCTTGTCTCATCAAAGCCAGCTTAGTCACTTTAACAGGAAAAAGAAACATACTCTGCTCCAAGGCCCCGAATGACTGCCACTTGGATTTTCCGTAAGTTTTGAGGCATTATTCCAAAACTATACACCCTTATTGAACCTTTCTTTTGTCAACTCCTAATTCACTTTCCTTCAGTGTATGCTCCCTGCTCTTTCTGAGAGAAATCTTGAGCTGACAGCCAAGGCTACAAAGAGAAATCCTGTCTCAAAAAACCAAAAGAGAGAAGAAACATTGAGACTTTCAGTTTCCTCTTCAGAAAGAGTTAGAAATTTCTATGTTCAGTGTGAAATTCTTGTGGTTGAGACCTTAAAAACTATGCAGGATTTCCACACACCCAGAATTTAAACTGGAAGCAAGAAGAGGGATATTATTTGAAATAATCCTAGAGGCCATTGTCCCAGTAATCCGATGATTCCCCCTTTATTTTCTTATATATTTTACTACTTAAATCAAATTATATTTTGACATATGGATATGCATATGTTCGTATACATTTTCGTATTTACACATACATATAAATGAACGATATTAGTGAAAAATTGAAAATTGGGTGGCTGGTGAGATGGTTCAGTGGTTAAGAGTACTGACCACTCTCCCGGAGGACCCATGCTGAGCAGCTTTTAACCACCAGCTGCTGGCCTCTGAAGGGACCTACATTCATGTCACTCATCACCAATAAGAGCAATATTTTTTTAATGTGGGCTGATGAGATGGCTCGAAGGGTACTGGTGCTGCCAACCCCGGTGACCTGACTCCAATTCACAAGAAGCACAGAGGAGGAGAGAACTGACTCCTGCCAGCCACCCTCCACCTCCATGATCTGTACCAGAGTGCGCATGCACACCCACACAATTTATGTTTAAAAAATTAAGACAAGAAGCACCGTAGGGTAGGGCCACCCTGCCACGGTAGTAACTGAAGGATACTTGTGTATGGAAAGATAAATACAAACAGTGCTAAACCTTAGGAGGGGGAGCTTCTCTGTGTAGCCCTAGCTTCCATAGAACTCACATGGATCCACCAGCCTCTGCCTCCCCAATGCTGGGATTAAAGGCCTGTGTGCCACAACACCGGGCCTGTCTAGTTATTTAAAAGCGTTCTATAACCTATGGGCTATGCCTGTGTGCCAAGAGGAAGGAAATGATGAAACTTCTCACTGTCCAGTTTAATCTCCTCTGAGCCAAGAAAGGGACAGTATGAACCTATAGTCCCTATTATTTGAGATAAGTCAAGAGCCACTTGAGCCCAGGAATTCTGTGCTAGTCCAGACAAAACAAGATCCTGTCTCTTAAAGCTGTGTCTTCTGAATTTACACGTGTATGCTCTAAAGATTTCGAAGTTTTACTTTTTTTAAAGACTTGTGTGTGTGTGTCTGTGTGTGTGTGTGTCTGTGTGTGTAAGAGGCCACAAGAGGGCATTGGGTGTCCTCCTCTGGCGATCTCTGCTTAATCCATTTGAGAATCCCTCCCTGAAGCTGGGCTGCATTTTCTAAATTTAGTTCCCAATTCCCGCAACTCACAGCCAATGTAACTTCAGTTTCAGGGGTTCTGATGGCCTCTTCTGATTTCTGAATGAGAAGATACACAAATATGAATAAATAACCTTTACAAGTGTGAATCCGGCTCTCTGTTGTAAAATATTTAACTGGGCAAAGATGTGTTACATTTGTTTATGCTGCAGAATATTATGGGTGTGTTATTTCTGTTTATGCTGTACTTGTTTAATGGTGTGGAGATGTGTTGCATTTGTTGTGCTTTGCCTGCCTAAGGCACCTGATTGGTGTAATAGAGCTGAATGGCCAGTAGCCGGGCAGGAAAAAGGACAGGTGGAATTGTCTAGGCTGAATTGGAGAGAAAAAAAGAGAAAGAGGAGAACAAGGGCCATGGCCGGGCAAGAAGCCAGGCAGACGCTAGGCAGTGAGACACAGAGGAGCAGTGGAGACAGACAGACAGAAGGTACTAAGTATTGCAAAAGACAGATAAAGACGGACAGGCCAATTTTAGGTTTGGTTTTGTTTTGTTTTTTAAAAAGCTAGTCAGAAATGTGCCTAAGCTAGGCTAAGCATTCAAAACTAATAAGAAGTCTCTGTATCAAGATTTTGGGGCTGGTTGGTGACCTAAAAGGAAAAGAAAAAAAAAAGCTGAAACAGCTCTCAAAGTGTTCTATGAGCCATGCCACCCCCTTTTAATTCTGAGCTACACGAATCATCTCCTTCTCTACAATGCCATAGACGAAAAGTATTCTTGCCATAGAACTTACTGACATCATCTTTTTTTTCTTTCCTTATGAAATTGAGAATTTCTACCTTTTCCCTGAAAGGGAACTCTTTACAGCTTCTTCTTGACATTTTGAATTTCCATGATCACTACTCTTGTACTCAGGCCTGTTAAAGCTAAATACAGTTTTCTTGAACACAGCACTAACATTCTGTGAGTTGAGAAGGAGATGGTGACATGTGACTAACAAGCAAGTAGCATATACCGTGTGGATGCACTGAAACAAACGGGCGGCTCATCTCCTGTGGGGGCAGAAAAGGAAGGTCTAGTCAGAATGACAGAAACACTGACGTGTAGCTCAGTGGTAGAAAGACTGCACAGAATAAGGATGTATAACGTATGACTACCAAGCTGTTTAGTTCAGGAATTTTCTACCTAATGTGCTTGCATTCAGCTCCATCTAGTTATGCCGTTCTCCGTACTCCGGGTCTAGGGCAGAGATTCTCCTGTCTCTTACCTCCCATTCATTCTGTCTTAGGAGTGTTGAGATTACAGACATGTACCACTGCATCCAACATTTTTTCAAAGGTTCTGGGGTTCAAACTTGGGTCATCAAGCCAGAAGAACATGGTGAGACCCTGCCTATAATCCCCACATCTGAGAAGCAGAAGTAAACAGCTCTCTGTGTTCAAGCAAGTTCTAGGCCAACCAAATGCTACTTGCCTCAAAAGGGTGGGTATGAAATGGGGATGGGGGATGCAGACAAGTGGGAAGAGTGCTGGCCTAGCACTCACAAGGTCTAGTTTTGATTCTCAGCATGGGATGGAGATGACTATGGTGAGGACCTGACCTCTGTTCTCAGCTCACAACTGCCTGTAATCCAACTCTTCTGGATCCCAAGGGTACCTGAATGCAAACACCTCTACAACTACGATTAAGGAAGATAACCTTCATGGACCTCTGGCTTTCACAAGCATCACACACAAGAAAAAGAAGTTCAAGATCATCTCTGGCTCCACAGCAGTGTGAGGACAGTTTGAGCTGTCACTATCTCATGAGGAAAACTGGTTCAGGAATGAAAGCAATTTAATCACACTCAGATGTTTCCTATATGATCTTGAACAGGAAGTCACAAATGCAGAAGAGGCCTCAGCTTCATTAGGCACAGGACCAATTATGCAAACTATAGCTGTTTCAAGCTTACAAAGACAACCTCAGAATGCTACAAAAATAAGCTGGCCCTGGGCTTCCCGTTACTTAATGACACTCTGAACCCCTCTCTGCGGGTAGGCAGGCAAGGAGAAAACACAAACTCATGTCCGCTACTATTGAAAACTGCTAAAGCTGGATCCAAAACACTTCAATTATTGGAGAAATAAACCCATCATATACTTAAAGCATCAATAATTTTTGTGCCTAGGAATGAGAACTCTTGGACGCATGCCTATGACAGCAACCAACTGTAATTAGAACTTATTGTATTCCAAACCACTTTGGTCAGAGAAAAAAGTTATCTCTGGACCATCATGGTGGTGTAGCAGTTGAACACTATCGCCATCAAGCCTGAAAAATGAATTCTATCTCCAGAACCATATTGTCTCCCACAAGTTGTCTTAGCTTAAGATGCAGATAAACACAGCTTAAAAACAAACAAACAAAAACACCTTATATTCTTACTTTGTTTTGTTTTTCTGAGACAGGGTTTCTCTGTGTAGCCCTGGCTATCCTGGAACTCACTCTGTAGACTAGGCTAGCCTCGAACTCAAGAGACCTTCTTGTCTTACACTTTAAAAAGACCAACAATCTGGAGTGGCACATGGCCTTAATTCCAACACTCAGGAGTCAGAGGCAGTCGGAGCCAAGTGAGTTCAAGTACAGCCTACTATACACTGAGAACCTTTCAAAGCAACTATGATTGAAAAGATGAGAGCAAAGCAGATGGAAAGGACAATAAACATCGAGTTGTGTAGAAGCAAATGGTAAATGGGAATACACGGAACAGGAGACAGTGGCTGGGAAGGCTATGTGAAGGAGCACTGTATACGGTTCAGAGTAAAGAATACCAATTTTCAGGCATATCACCAACAAATGGCACCTTACAACTGGTCCTATCACAGACATTCTCTCACACTTTTGTTTTTAAGGCAGTCTCACTATGGAGCCTTGGCTAGTTTAGAACTCTCTATGTAAGCCAGGCTGGTCTCAAACTTACAGAGATCCACCTGCCTCTGCCTCCTGAGTGCTGGAATTAGAGGTCTAGCCCTGAACTTCTAATCCTTTACTTCTACATCCCAAGTGTTGGAATTGCAGTCATGGACTACAAGGCCCTGGCTGTATGTGCTGGGCATCAAATCTAGGGCCTCATGCATGCTAGGCAAATACACTATTAATAGAGTTGCATCCTCGGGCTCTTACCTACATATTTAAAGAAAGAGCTAGCTGAGCACAGTGCCTCATACCTTTAAGGTGACCAACCTGGGCTACACACACAGTGAAGGTCTAGGTCAGCCAAGACTACACAGGAGACTGTCTCAAATAAATAAGTTAAAAAAAGGAGAAGGGGAGACAGAAAGAAAGAGAAAAAAAAAAAAAAAAACACTAAAATAAGGAGGAAGGAAGTCAGGTCCCAAGAGTTTCAGTGGGTTGCCCAAAACCACACAGAACGCCTCTAGCCCACTCATTTCTCTCGCTTCTCCTTTCCTGAAAACAATTTCACTAATAAATCCCTGGGGACCCTAAGTACAGGCAGAAAAGTTTACATGTAGATACAGAAGAACCAACAGGCAGCCTCTACCTCTAAGAGCTGAATTACTAAAATTACTTACAATGTAATTTCATCCCAGCACCCAATAACTGCCCAAATAAATATTGCAAATTACTTCACCAGTCCAGCCTCAGCAAAAAGCTCAAAATACACGTACACACCTCCGACTACTTTACTCCTAGTCTATTTCTACTAGGCTTAACTTTTTAAAAACATGGTTTTTTTTATTCATGTGTATGTTGTTTGTGTGTGTGTAGGCCAGGTATATGCTGGTCAAGGCTGTCAGATAGATGGCAGACCTGGTGTCTGGAGAGGGCCTGCTAATTTGTCTTATAATAAAATCCTAATTTGTCTTACAATTAAAATCCAGAGCCGGATATTGAGACAAATGCTAAAAGATCAGAGAGACAGAGAAACAGCCACAGCCGTGTCTCACCTCCCCAACTCCTCAGCAGAAAGGGAAGATGCTGTGTCCACGAATCCTCAGACCGAGTGGGGAAGGGAAGGAAGCTATATGGGATGAGCTCCATTCACCCAGCCCACTCCCAAAATGTATGTCCCTCTCAGATATAAAACACCTCATTCCACTCTAATAGCCCCCAGTACTTACTCCTGTATCAAGTCAAAAGCCTAAAACCTGTCTCAGATGGCTCAGTGGGCAAAGGCTGATTAATCTGAGTTTGATCCTTGGACTCACAGAGTGGAAGAGAACGGACTTTCTCAAATTATCCTCTCGTCTCCCCTCCACAAAGGCCATCATTGCATTCATGCTCCCAGCCCCCTTCCAAAAATGTAATTGAAAAAAAAAGTCATGCTGGAAGGTAATGGCACACACCTTTAACCCCAGCACTCAGAAGGCAGATGCAGGTGGATCTCTGTGAGTTTGAAGCCAGTCTGGTCTCTGGAGTTAGTTCCAGGACAGCCAAGGCTACACAGAGAAACCCTGTTTTAAAATACCAAATAAAACAACAACAATATATAATAAAAATAAATCTGAAACTCCTAAGCATCATCGGGCTGAGATGCCTACAGAGTGAGTGCTGTCCTCTAAACAAGGGCCAGACTCAGACTAGAGCTCATCCTGAGGCTAACTTGTCTACAGATGAACCCACAGCAGGCAGGGTGTGGCCACTAGGATTTACTGTGACCTATGAAGGGAAGGCTACCACAGGAAGACAGGCCTCCAGAGAACATGTGGTCCTTCTGGAGCCTGAGAACACCATGAGGCTTGCAGTCATTCTGCCCCTGGAAGGCTGTTGATGGGAGGAACAGTCTTATAATTTCTTTTGGGGTCATCTATCTGTGAAAGGCACCTGATCACCCAAGTCCTTATCAGCTCTCTTCTCAGCTCTCACCAAAACCACCTTGAAAGGCTGCATTTGTGAACACACAAACTTACTATTGTGAGCCTTAAAAACCATAGTTTCTATGCACTGACAGGTGCACAGCTGCTTCACATCAAGGTGTTTGTGCAGCAGCATCCTACCCTTGCTTCCAACTTGCTCTTAGAGTGTTTGAGCTGCTACAGCAAATTCCACTGCCTGAGCTTATAATGAACACTTGCTCACACTCTGGAAGCTAAATCTCCTTCACAGTGGCTAAGTCCGTAAGACAGAAGCAGCAACGTTCTCTCTAGATAACACTGTTTTCAACACTGCCTTTTCTTTAGTTTTTAGGTTTTGGGGATGTTCTTGTTTTTGGAGACAGGGCTTTGCTGTGGAGTCCTAACTGTCCTGGAACTCGTTCTGTAGCTCAGCCTGGCCTAGAACTCTCAGAGAGCTGCCTGCCTGTTGGTATTAAAGGTATGCACCAACACCACCTGGTGTGCCTTTTTAAATGACCTTTTAATCCTTACCCATAATGGACTCATTCCAGGAATCCCTTTAGACAATTTACCAAATCAAGGGATTAGCACACAAAATGTCTTAAAGGATTCAAGTTATTAGCAGTACTGAGAGGGATAAATCACTTACCCTCCGCCTTTGGTTTATCTATAAAACATGACTAGTGACTGAAATTATTCACTTTAAAGGAGTGTGCAAGGATCAAGTGAGAATTTTTAGGAGTCCTTAATAAACTGAGAATGGCCAAGGGCAACTCAATGGAAGGTGTCTTTAACCCTCAGCTGTAAACTTCCTTACACTGTGCACATTCTCCAGGGACCGTGGATATTATTCTCCACACAGTAGGGAAGGGAAGAAAGAGGGCTACCTTCCCATAAGCGCCACTCTAGTCCTTTCTCAGCTAGACTTTACTCATGTGCATTCTCCAAGAGTCTCTCTACCAAGGTACAGGGGGAAAAATTACCATAAATGGCCAAGTATATGTTTCAATTAAATTAACTATTTATTTATAGTCAGTATCATTAATGTTTCAAATTCTAAAAATAGTTCCTAAAATTTCTTCTCAAGAGTGTTTACTACTCTGGGAGGCAAAGCTATAGTTTCAGACTTGCCTACTTTGTACAAAGCCTTAGGCCCAGTCCCCAGCAACACACCCACATGTGTGAGTGAGGATAAAACAATAGTCATAGTTCAAAAAAATTTTTTTTCAGCAGATCCTCAAAAAAAAAAAAAAAATTCACACTAGCCAGGCAGAGTGCTGTACTTTAATCCCAGCACTCAGGAGGCAGAGACAGGTGGATTTCTGAGTCTAAGGGTAGCCTGGTCCACAGAATGAATTACAGGATAGAGAAACTCTGCCTCAAAAAAACAAAACAAAAACCCACACTAGACATCTGTAATTACAGAGGATATGTTACATTCAAATGCTAGTAAAACAGCTTTTAAGAGCTGTCTTAGAATTAGTGAGCTCTATCAAATATAATGACATCTGAGAGTGGTGGAGGCAGACACTGACAGGCCTCTTTGAGTTTGAGTCCAGCCTGGTCTACATAGTAAGTTTCAGGCTAGCCAGGGCTACATAGGGAGACCTTGTCTAAAACAAATGAACCAAATCAATCAAGAAGACCTAACTAAATGTCATGTAAGGCAAAAGGCGCTAGCTCCCAAAGCACTGACCTCCAGAGTCCTGGTGTCTATGCCATGAAGATGCCTGCTGCACCCACACCCTGAAGAGAAGCACCATTAGGTGCGAAAGTCCAGAAGCTCTAACCGTGCCATGCTGTCAGCGAGCCCCAGGGAGCAGAAAGCAGCTCCGCTTTGCCCTCACACAAAGCACAGACATCTGTGTTTTCACCAAGATTTTTAAAAAAGCAAAAAGGGAAATGAAAGTCCAGTATGAAAATGAGCCAAGGGGGAAAACTTTCTCTAAAATAAAAGCACTGCCATTAAAAAATATTAAATATGCGTGTATACTCTCCACTATACAACTGAATGCTGGTTTAGAAAAATATACATATTTTCAGTTGATTATTTTAAAACAATATATATTTCAATTCAAAACTCCTCAGAGGCAGCTTCCAATAGGCACATCCCAGAATATGCATACTGCCTAGATTTGCTGAATTACAATTAAATTCCTTTTGAATCATTAAAATGTTTTAAATATTGTTATTTAAATTACTATTACTTTTTAAAGATTTGTGTAGTTATTATGTATACAGTGTTCTATCTGCATATATGCCAGCATGCCATAAGAGGGCATCAGATCTTATCATAGATGGTTGAACTATCTATGGTTCCTGCTTACTAGGAATTGAATTCTGGACCTCTGGAAGAACAGCCAGTGCTCTTAACTTCTGAGCCATCTCTCCAGCCTTCTTATTCTTATTATTCTTATTCTTCTTCTTATTATTATTATTATTTCTCAGCCTGTGTAGCTCTGCTTGCACTGGAACTTACTAGGTACATCAAGCTGATCTCAAACTCAAGAGGTCTGCCTTTCTCTGCCACTTGAGTACTGATCTTAAAGACATGCCAACACATCTTGCTGTGACTTATTTTATAATTTAACTAACTGCTATAATTCTTCAGAGTTTGAGTTAACTCAACATGGGTCTTCATGGTACTACTTATAAAGTGTGGAAATTACTTTAATGCCCAGAATAAGCAGAAAGCTTCAAGTGATTTTATTTAATATTTTATAACATAAAGCCAATTGAAACCATGTTTACTGCAGCTAACATGGGGCTTAATAGGAATCTGCACAGCTTGTGAGAGGCCTTGGATTCAATTCCCAGCACTGACAGAAGGGGGAAGGCAGGCTACCATGGGCTATATCGAGACTTTCTCAAAAAATAAACAAGACAGGAGGAGCTCGAGGGATGGCTCAGTGGTTAAGAGCATTGGCTGCTCTTCCAGAGGACCCAGTCTTGATTCCCAGCACCCACATGTGAGCAGCCATCAGTAACTCCAGTTCCAGGGGATCTGATGCCCTCTTCTGACCTCCTCAGGTACCAGACCCTAATGTGGTGCATAGACACATGTAGGCAAAACATCCATACTCATAAAAATAATAATTAAAACAAAAAGTCAAGGAAAATGCAATTAATTCTGAGACGATTACAGAGCTCTAGCTGGTTTTAAATGTTACTTACTGTTCATTTTAACTTTTCAGTAACAAGCACATGAGATAGAGGGAGAAATACAGGGCTATTAATAGAAGCCCAAGGTCCCAAAGTGTCACATAAATCCTAATTGGTCTTATAAATAAAAGTCCAAGTCAAATATTGGAGTAAATGTTGAAAGATCAGAGAGACAGAAGAAACTTTTTGCCACTGCAGTCTCCTGAAAGTTGTCTGACATCCACACACATGTGCCCATGGATCCACACGCGGGGATCCACACGCATGCACACATGCAATGAATATATAAACTGATTAAGGGTAATTTTAGGAAGTTTTAAATAGTTACAATAATAGTTTCTCCAAAGGTTGTGATAATTAAATAATTTAATTTAGGTAAAGCACTCAGAATAAATCACGATGTTTAGTAAGTGCTGTATAAGTATTAGCATATTCATCCCCAGCTGCAACCCTTCATGAAAAGTGGGAGATCCTGTCTCTAGAAATCTTCAGCTGAGAGGTCAGGGAAACACAGACAGGGCTAAGCTCCTCTCTCCAGCCAGCCACCCAGATCACTTCTTGTCTCAACCTTCCTACCAATGAAATTAAAGGCCTGAGCCCCCACTGCCTGGCTGTTTCTCTTTCAGACTGTATTAATCTCTTGTAGTCCAGGCTGACCTTGAACTCAGAGATCCACACAGATCTCTGCCTCCCAAGTGCTAAGATTAAAGGTATGTGCCATCATTGCCTGACTTAGATGGCTAACTCTGTGGCTGGCTCTGTCCTCAGATCTTGAGACAATCTTTATTTGTTTAGAGCACAAATAATATATCACCACACCTAAGTGAGACTAGAGCTAGTAAATGGCAGGTGTGACCTAAGCTTCCACAGGCTAACATCAGACAGAAGGCTTAGAACACTAGTCCTTGTCTGTGATGAAGTCTTAGACATGAACATAATAGTCACATGTAACTTCTCTCCCTCATTTGCAAAGGGTCTTGCACTGAGAACTCTCTGGAGTTTATGCCTTATCCAAATGCAGTCCAAAGAGTAAGACACTCACATCAACTGATGTAGAAATAAATGACCTATCAACAAGGATATCTTTTTCATGGGAAGAATATAAAGTAATACACAAGGAAGAAGAAAATACTCCCAACTTACTTCAAGCTAGCCTGATACGCTCTCAGAGCAATGTAAGGAGACCTGGAAGATTTTAGGGGTTTGTTGCTGCTGCTGTTGTTAGGAACTCACTATGCTGCCCATGCTAGTTTCAAATGGCCATCTTTCCTCAGCATCCTGAGTAGCCAGAAATAGAGGTATGCTTAGAAGTGTTTCTCAAAATTCTCTCCAACTCTGCAACTTCAGGCAAATACAACAGCAACAAAAACGTTTCAAAAAATATATATGTGTGTGCGTGCGCACACGCACACACACACACACACACACGCACACACACACACACACTTTAGGTAGATTGCAAATAACACAGCCTTGGGCTGGACAGATGGTGCACTGGTTGAGAGCACTGGCTGCTCTTTGCAGAGGACGTGACACTCACATGATGGACAATTACGGCTCTAGGGGATCCAGTGCCGTCTTCTGACCTTTGTGAGTACTGTATGTACATGGTGTGTGCAGGCAAACACCCATATGCATAAAATCAAAATTAATTCATCTTAATAAGAAAAAACAGCTTCATTAATGTCATATGTACAGTTCTAAATGCTGTAGCTCATAAGCAGTGAGACAAGCTGAGGAAGCAGAGAATGGGGTTCCAACCATTCACTATGTCTCAGTGTCTTCACCTCTAAGATTGTTCTGCAGCTACATGAAAAATGTAAGAGTAATATTTAGCACAGTAACCTTATCTAACAATCTCTGTTCCTCCAAATCAGAACGAGTATAAAAGAACTATCTTCCAGAAATACAGACATTAAAAATCCAAGAAACATTCTCAAATTTTAATGTAAAATAAAATCACCCAAAGGGGTTGCTAAAAGTGCAAATTTGGAACTGGGTGTGGTGGCTGGGTCTGTAATTACACTGAGAAAGTCTCTGGGGAAAAGAGACAGGAAGACGTCCAGTTAACCAGTCAGCCCTAGCTATGGAGCCAAGACATCGCCTCAAAGGACCAAAGTCTGGTGGAAGAAGTAGAATCAGAAGTTCAAGATGGGCCCCAGGCCAACCCAGGCTACATAAAACCCCTCCGCAAAAACACAACAACAGTTATAGCCAAATTCTGGAGTGTAACTCAGGGGGGTAAGGTGCATACCTACCGTGCACAAAGGCCCGGGTTCAATTTGCAGCACCACAGAAAAGTAAATTGGGGGAGAATACAGATTCTGGAAACCCACCTCTCTAGGGTTTTACAGGTCTACAACTGCCCTATAAGAAGCTGCTGAAAATTAGTCTTCTGAGAAATAACAGACCTAAAGAGGAGTGTAGATATGATCACAAATTCATTCATTCATTCATTCATTCATTCATTCATTCATTCATTCATTCATTCAACCAACAGTCAGAGTTCCTATTATACCATTTTAAAGAGCTGTCAGCATAAGAAGCACCCCTACCCACTACCAACCCCGGCAGGGTTTCTCTGTGTGGCCCTGGCTGTCTCGAGCTTGATCTGTAGACCAGGGTGGTCTTGAACTCAGAGAGCTCTGCACCACCACCATCCAGCTTGAAGCACAAACAAGCAAACATGAAATTAATGCAAGTGGTAAATTATGTGAATAAAATAAAATAGACTAGCAAATGGGGTTTTCCTTTGAAAAGCCAACATCTAACTGTAACCCGAATGACAGAAACGAATTGGCAAAAGTAGACTGGGAGGAAATGAAGCTACAGGGCACAGGAAGAGCAAGAACAGCTCAGATGCTAGCATCAGACACAACAAAAGAGGATGGAGAACAGAAATACACTGATATGGCCAGACTCCTTAGTACAGGACTAGGTGGAACAGACACAAATGGTAAGAGAGGAAGGCAAGGGCCAACAGGAAGTGCCTAGCAAGCCTGACACCAGGCTGGCCTCCAAATCAAGACAGCCACCAGCCTCTGCCTCCCAACAGTGCTAGGTTAAAGGTGTTTGCCACCAGGCCAGGCTTTTACTCTGAATGAGAGAAAGAAAGAGAGAATCTCATTTACATTTAAAGGAATCTCTTAGGCTGTGATGTACCATAAGCAGCTGAAGTTGGAGAGAGGCCAGCAGTTTACTTCAGGTAACTACATGAGAGGTAGTCTAGTCAGAATGGTAGCGGCAGCAATGGAGGAAAAATGCATGCTGAGTGCTATAATCCATTTAATTAAAGGAGCTGGAGAGATGGCTCAGCCATTAAGAGCACTTGTCAAGAGGACCTCAGTTTGGTTTCTAGTCCCCTTATCTTGAAGCTCACAACTACCTTTAGCTCTGGAACAAGGGAGTCCAATACCTTCTTCCGGCTTCCTTTGGCGTGCACGTGCGCACGCGCACCTGCACACACACACACTCAAGTGCACATTTCACAAATGTAAAAATTAAAGAAAAAAGACCGAAATCAGAGTGTACTAAGCATCTGGAATGAATTACTTGGGAGATAATGAATAATAATAGAGATTTATAGGTTTTAGGAAAACTTAAGAGACATAAACCCAAATTGGCACTAGCAGATTTAGGGTACTTTATGGTACTTACTAAGCCTTTGAATCTAGGTGAAAGGGGAATTCTCGATGGGCAATGGTGGCTAATGCCTTTAATCCCAGCACTTGGGAGGCAGAGGCATGGAGATCTCAGTGAGTTCGAGGCCAGCCTGGTTTACAAACTTCCAGGACAGCCAGGACAGTTACACAGAGAAACCCTGTCACAAAAAAAAATAAAATAAAATAAAAAATAAAAACAAACCAAAAAAAAGTAAAATAAAATAAAATAAAATAATTAAAGGCATTGTTCTCCTTTAATGTTAGTGGTTAAAAACGAAACAAAGATCCTGTACCAGATAGAACATACCCCAATGCTAATAAAGTGCATTAAGTGAGCTAATAATTAAACACCTCGTGGGTCTCATGGGTGGGTGATAACAGCTACTCTGCCTTTGGAGGCTGGTGTAACTATGGGTTATGCCTAAATTTACCTAAGCAGAACTCCTAAATAAGCCTTTTCTCAAATTCCACATTGCACTTGCTGCCATGAGAATTTAACAAGCTAAGTCTTGCATGTCATACAATGTCTACTGATTTCTTAAATCTCACAATATTACCAAAGAGACACAGGAAGAAAACTTTCAACGCCAGGACATTAATAGCTGCTGTTGCCAGGTGGTGGCAGCAACAGCACAGACTTTAATCCCAGCACTCAAGAGGCTGTGAGTTCAAGACCAGCCTGGTCTACAGAGCCAGTTCCAAACAGTCAGAGCTGTCTTAAGAGAAATCTTGCTTTTAAAAAGAAACCTATTGTTTTTCCAGCATAGTGGGTCCATCCTAAAGGATCCTCAGTCCAGAGCTGGAAAAATAAATCAATCTTTAAAAGGGCAGCTGCCAGGAGCCGCATGATTTTAATCCTAGCACGCAGATGGATCTCTGAATTTGAGGTTAGCCTGGTTTAGAGGGAGCTCCAAGACAGCCAGGGCTACACAGAGAAAGCCTGTGGGGGGAGGGGAGAGAGACAGAGAGACAGCGAGACCAAGAGAGAATGTTAAGCCCACAGCAAAAGAAGTTTGGGTCCTAGGACCCACACTGCAGCTCAGAACCACCAGTATCTCCAATCCCGGGATTCAACACCTCCTGGGGCACCCAGAAACGCACAAGGTGCACAGACATAACATATAGGCAAAATACCCATACACATTAAATAAAAATAAATAAAATTTATTTTTTAAAAAACAAATGCAGTCAAGCACTTGGGAGGCAGAGGCAGATCTACAGAGTGAGTTCCAGAAGAGCCAGGGCTACACTGTGAAACCCTGTCTTGAAAATTCAAAAAACAAACAAAATACACCCCCCCAAAAATAAACCAAAAAAAGCAAATGCAGTATGATAGCATATTTTTATAAAATAAATGCAAAAGTATCTGGAAGGATATAAACTAACATCTGGCAAGTTGAGCGGCAGGATTATTATTATTTCCTCTTGTACTTCTATCAACATTTTCTCCAATCATCAAAAGAACAGTCTGTACATGCAAAAATATTGTTTTAGGATAGTATAAAGGTTTTTTATTTTTAAGCTAAAAAGGGGGAAGTGCAAAAAATATCCCCTTTATATCAACAGGATTCCTAGTATGGTAAAAAGAAAGGAAAAAATCCTACACAGGCGCGGGGGGGGGGGGGGGGGATGCCAAAAGGTCCATTACTGCCCAAGAGAACAACTTCAAAGAAGAAATCTAAATAAGAATTCTTCCCAAATTTGATGGAAAGCAATCAATCACACATTTTTTTGTTGTTCTTTCCCGCTGCTTACCACAGAAACACTTCAATTAAAGATCTTGGAGATGAGATGATGTCCCTTTTTAAACCTCCTTGGGACACCCCGGTTTGGTTTCTGGTCTGAGTACTGAGTACGGAAGGCAGAAGGGTGGGCGACTACACTAAAGGAATCTGCGTGAGCAGTGAGTCACCTGAAGCAGGAGCGCGCTGCTGCTTCCCTAACCTCCACCACATCAGACACAGCGAGAATGCCTCCTAAGGGCCTCCAGACTGAACACTTGGAAAATTGTAGGCTTTTCCAAATCCTTGTGCGAACAGCTGCTAGCAGTTTCTGACAAGACATCACAAAATCGGGAGGGTCTCTTCTACAAATGCATGTATAAATGCCTCCTGGAGCTCCTGACACTCCAGATGCAAACCCAAGGCATTCCATTAAGCTACATTCTCAGCTTTTCGAACTGGGGCAACTAAAAACATCGTGCCGCCTCTCTACGGTTAGCAAGTATCATCTTGGCTAAAATCCTAACGTTTAAACAGCCACTTCGGAAAACTTCGGAAAACGGTAGCAGCGACACGTATCTTAACCCATCACCAGGCTATAGCCCTGCATTCCTTTCAATAACGGTGCTGCTATCTGCTCATTTTAGACCGGGCTCCACATACAGAATCTTTTAAATCCGCCACACAATGGAGGCTAAAAAGAGCTTTGGCTTTCAGGATGGCAGCTATCACACATCACAACAAAGGGCCGCGTCCGAGTGACTTCACTGGACCCACCAGGCAAACGCCACCGCCAGGCTTTCGGGGTTACTGTCCCCAATCTCCTCCTGCACGCCCACGCTGCCTATCGGGCCCTAAAAGTGAGAGCACCCGGACTGCAGGTGCCCGTCCAGCCCAACCGCAGGTTCCCCGATCGGCGGCCGCAGACTCCCAGAGTACAGCACCCAGCCGGAGCTGCCCTCTCTGCCGCAGCGGTCCCCGGGAATGCGCTGGGCACAGAAGTGGCGACGCGAAGACAGTCGCCGAGGAGGGCGGTGGGCCGGGGGGGACACTCACCCGCCCAAACAAGCGGCGGGCGGGGAGGGTGGCAGCCGGGAGCGATCCGGACGCCGCTCGCTGTCGCTGCCGCTGCTGCTGCTGGCCGTCGCCCTCCTCCCCTCTGTTTGGATTCCACAGACCACGTCACTCTTAGCCACGGGACCCGGATCTGCCGGCTGCCGAGGGCGGCGCAACAGATTGATGTGCCCGAGCCACCCGTGACCCCACCTAGTGAGCATGCGCGAGTCGCGCGGAGGACCGCCTGCGTCGGAGGGGGGCGGCTCCCGCAGCTTCGCCGCTGACATGCGTGGGCGTGCCCGGCGCGGAGGAGGTAGTTCCGGTGGGGAGGGGTGCGGCTGCTCCACTGTGAAGGAAAGGGTGCGGGTGCTGGTGAATTGTCCCACGTCGCCTCCCTGTCGTCTTCGTTGCTCAGTGTCGTCTGACGTGTGTATCCGTTTGCCGAGGGACTGGCTTCTGTCCACCGCAGTGTTTAGTCATACTTAGGTGGAGCTGCGCCTAGATTGATGTCTGCTGAGACCCGGTCTACCTGCAGAGGTGGTGGCCCACGTGAAAATTGGAACTCGAAGATTACAGAAGCACGTCAACCATGGTGGTTTGAGTGATCCTGATGACGTTCCAAACGTTTTTTTACGGAAAGTAGACCTAAATTAAGCTCAACATTAACGTTAAAAGGGATGTGTTAAAGCCTGGTGATGCAGCACCACTCGGAGACCATGTCAGCCTGGTGTACCGAGCAAGTTCCAGGACAGCCAGGACTACAAAGAGAAACCTTAAGGGGGGTGGGCAGGGCGGGGGAGAATGTGAATTCGACGCCAGTCACTGTGATAGATGTCTCAATTTTTATTAAAAAAAAGGGGGGGGGCAGCTTCCTGGTGAGAGCCGGACCTAAGCCAAAGAGGAGTAGGCAGCTCTTCCTTTCGTGGGTTTGGGAGGCTGGGGAGCAGTATTTCAACAGTCTAAAGATAACTTCACACCTATGTAACAAAACAAGAAAGGCCTGAAACATTAGCAAATAGAAGTGTAGAATCAAGCACACTTGTGTGGATAAGCAAGAGCATCCCTGTAAGCAGTTGTGGAAGCCCTGGTTCTGTTCTGCCCAGTTTCAGCAACCCCCAGAAAGATCCCCAGAATCACACCAACTCGGAGGAATGCAATGCAAAGCAAGGTTTATTACAGCTGCAGCTGAGCTCAGCTCCTGACTGTCACACAGCAGTGCCAGTGGAGAAGAGCACCCTCCCTACCCAAAGCAGGGATTTTTCAAACAAAGACAGCAGAAATGGTGTTATCTGGCTGGGGGGGGGGGGGGGGGCAAGCGGCTACTTTCTATTACCCAAAGAAAATTTCTTTACTAAGTCAGGTGAGCAGCTGTTGGCTGAATTGTTGTCTTAGGATGGGGGAAAAGATACTTTGCAGCTGGACGAGAATGCCCTCTGATTACCCAGGACCTTGGACACGTTGCCTTGGGGGTTTAGAAACTTCTCAGTCTCCAGAAGAGCTCCAGGCCTCAAGATGAAGGGACTTTGGTTCTCACAGTTCTACAGGTATATCCTATGACTTCAAGGAACTCTGGATTAAGCTAAGAGTATTGTGTTGCACAAATAAAGGAAACTCAGGGCCAGATCTCTGGGAAAGGTGGAGATATCAGAGAGGAAACACCAGTCAGATCTCACCCAGCTGTCTTCCAGCTTCCTCAGCCTTGCTCCTCCTGGCTTCTTCTGTCTGCTCTGTCTTTCTGTATCTGCCTTAAATACCTTCTTCCCTCAGTTAAGGCGTGGCACCACCACTGCCTGCCTGGGAGCCTGGAACTCCTTCTGTAAACTAAAATGGCCTCAAACTCAGATTTGATGGGATTAAAGGCATAAATCACCACTCCAGGGATACTCCCTGTGCTGGGATTAAAGGTGTGAGTTACCACTATCTGATCCTCCTAGACTGACTGTGGGTAGATCCCTCTGATATCTCTGACTTTTTAATATATTTGAAAATATTCCCACAGTATTGTGATAAGTAAACACAAGAAAAAAATTACTCTGGGAATCTAAAATCTGGACAAAACATTTGAACTTCAACAAATATTCACATGGAATTTCATTTTCTTCCCTAAGAGGCCGACCTCTTTAAAACAGCTCTATCCAGTCGGCCTATGGCTGTGGTTCAGTTTCTAATGAGGTAGGGCCTGCACAGTTGGTAAGGTTACAAAAAAAAAAGGATGAAAACAAACACCAAAGATCTGTCTTAGTCAGTACACACTGTAACTACAAAAATCCATTGAAGAAACCATCCTATTAAAAACAAAAACAGAAAGCCTCGCGGTTCTCAGCTGCTGAGTTAAGAAAAACAAAGTTGGACAGTGGCGGTGGCCCACACTTTTCAGTCTACGGAGGAAGAAGCAGGCGGATCTCTTGAGTTCCAGGTCTACGAGCTAGTGCCAGGGCAACAGAGAAACCTATCCTGAAAACCAAAAAAATAACAAAAACTGGAATTCGTCACTACATTCCTCAACTGCAACTCAGCCAGCACGCACCCTGACTGCTCATGGTTGGCATCCTCCATGCTGAAAACAGTGAGCCCTAGCCTCGGAGAGAAGTGGAGAGCTGAAAATGCTTAGCTTCTGCTTTTTGACCCTCTAGCCTGCGTATCTGTTGAGTCCTGCTTAAGGTAGTGTTAGTGAGGCTTTAAAGGCATACAGGGGATTGCAAGGCCAGGTCTGAGGCTGGTCCAAAGCCTGCTCCAGTTCTCCTGTGAAAGCCTGAGTGGCCGCTGCCTAGACCTTGCATTGAAAAATCCTGTCAGCTGGAAAATAATTAGAACAAATATTGACAAATAAATGACATCATAATGTAGGAGCATACATCAATTAAGGTAGACTTTACTGCTAGTACCTGCAGTTTATAGAGCATAAACTGCTAATTCACACAAAAAGGACATATAAATGACTAATATTTGAAAATCTTCAATACAATTAAACAAAAAGTACAAATTAAAACTTATTTTTTCTTTGACATTTTTATGTACTTACACATTTATATTATGTGTATGGTATACGAGTGTGGGTGTGTGTATCCATGAAAGCCAATAAAGGCATTGGATTCTCCGGAGCTACAGTTACAGACAGATGTAAGCCACCCAATGTCATGTGAGTACTGGGATATGAACTTAGAGGAGAAGCAAGTGCCCTTAACTAGTGAGCCATCTCTATCCCCTTAAAACATTTTCTCGACTACTACATTAGAGAAAAAATTTTTATTTTTCAAAAAATTTTCAATTGTACATATTTTAAATTACATGTGTCTGTGTGGGGGTTTGTAAATGTTAGTACAAGGTCTATTGAAGCAGTGGTGTTGGGAGCTGAAATTGTGAGCTGCCTGAAGTGGGTTCTGGGAAATGAACTTGGGTCCTCTGTAAGAGCTAAAACTCTTAACTGCTGAGCCATCTGCCAAGCCCCGAGAGAAATAGTACTAAAAAGAACACATATGGTCAGAAAATGGTGATGCATGCCTTTAGCCCCAGCACTCAGGAGGCAGAGGCAGGCGGATCTCAGTGAGTTCAGAACCAGCCTGGTCCACAGAAACCCTATCTCAAAAAAAAAAAAAAAAAAAAGGAAAAAAATTTCTTTATAAAAAGAACATCTGATACATCTAGTACTCTTTAGCTGCTGCTGGTAGATATGTAAATTGGTAATGTTTTGAAAATCAATTTGGCAATATTTCAAATTATGTGAAAATATATGAACTGGCATTGTGGTCAAATCCTGTAAACTCATATGTAGAAGGATCTTGAGTTCCAGGCCAACCCAGGCTATATTGTGAGAACTTGGTAGTGAAACAGCTCAGTAGATAAAATGGCATACAGACCTCAGTTCCATCCCTAGTCACTTGGGAAAGGTGAGAACTAATTCTCAAAGCTTGTCATGTATGTAAACCCATCACCCAAATAAATATTTTTAAAAATCACACACAAAAAATTAGACAAGGTAGGGGGTGGTGGTGGTGTATTGGGAGCACAGAGGTCCTTGTACTCACAGAGAAGTAGTAAAGAAAATCAGGACTGTTAAGTACAGAGACTTCTTCTTCAGTGAGAAGATAAAATATCTGTTTTCCTGCCCAAAAGGCTGGGAGTGGATTTCGTTAACAACCTAGTGACCTTTTACTATCTGTGGAGATAGACCTCACCCACCTTTTCCTATAGAAGCAGATCTCACCCAAATTACCCAGAATAATTAGACTCCTCCCTCCCGTTACCCATCCTTAGTGGAGATGTCATATGTACTCTATGGCCTGCTGACCTCATGCTGTCAGTCAGAAACCACACTAGATTCTAGGCCCTTTAGCTATAGAACCCACCCCTGTGGTCACATGGACTTTGTAAAGAGTTTTTGTGTTGTGCACCCAGAACTGGACTGATTGTTGCCTAGAAACCTTTCCCCAAATTTTATTGTGTTTTAAATATGTTGACAATGAACCGCCTGGCACTGATTCTCCAAAGTCTGATCCAGGTTGATAAGGTCAAACTGAACTCAATTTTCACTCTTCTCTTGGTTCACTTCCCTGTATGATACTTGTAGGCACACCCCTCAGTGGCACACAACTTTAATCCCTGCAGAGGCAAGTGGATCTCTGAGTTCGAGGCCAGCCTGGTCTACAGAGCAAGTTCTAGGCCAGCCAGGGCTACACAGAGAAACCTTGTCTCTTATGAAAAATAAACACATTAGAGAGTTTCCCAGAGGGGCACATGCCTTTAGTTCACTGGTTCTCAACCTTCCTAATGCCACACCCTAACCACATTGTTGCTACTAATTTTGCTGCTGTTATGAATCCAAATGTAAACCAAAAAAAAGCTTTATTACACCCATTGAAAGAATCAGTTGGCCCAATTTTACCACTAAAAAATATTTTAGTGAAATAAGTTTAAATGGAGGATATTATTAAAGAGATACTAATTTTCATTTATATGATTAGAAAAAAAACAAATAGCCTTTGTATGATGATCAAGAAAAGACACACATTGTATCATAGGGTCTAAATGTATTGAAGATATAAAATAATAGTCTGGGGAATGGATTCCAGTATGCTTGGATATTTCTACAGTATAGAAGCATACATATTTGCAAAAACTTTTCTAAAGATTTATTTATTTTTATTTTATGTGCACTGGGTGTTTTGTCTGCCTATATGTCTATGCAAGGATATCAGATCCTTTGGAACTGGAGTTAGAGACAGTTGTGAGCTGCCAGGTGGGTGCTGGGAATTGAACCTGGGTCTTTTGGAAGAGCAACCACTGCTCTTAACCACTAAGCCATCTCTCTAGCGCCCCTCCCTTTTTAGAGATTTATTTATTTTTTACACTTTTTTTAAAAAGCAAGATTAGCATTACATTAGTCACCCCTGGAAGGAGATGGGCAGAACAAGTGACCCCTTTATCAGTTTTTTTTACCTATGTGTACGTTTCAAATTTTTCCATTTCCACATATTACTTTTTCTTGTTGTTGTTTTAAGACAGGGTTTTGATGTGGGGAATGTCTTTCTGTATGCTGTGAATGTCAATATTTAAATATAGGACTGTTTTGGGCTTGGCAGGCACTGTAGAAGAAGTAGGTGGAATCAGAATAGTTAGGAGAAGGAGGGCAGAGTCAGAGACAGATGGTCCCAACCACCCAAGAAGAAACATGTAAGGAACACAGGTGAGCCATGGGCCACGTGGCAGACACATTAATGAGAATGGGTTGTGTTAAGATGAAGAAGCTAGCTAGCAACGTGCCTGAGCCATAGGCCAAACAGTATGAACTTAATATAAGTGTCTGAATCATTTTGGGGGGCCTAAGCAGCAGCAGGCAGGTAAGGGGTCTGTGGGTCTGGAACCTCCGGACGGGGCCAGAACCTTTTTGTAACAGGGTTTCTCTGTGTAGCTCTGGCTGTCCTGGAACTCACTCTGTAAAGCAGGTTGGCCTTGAACTCAGAGATCCACCTGCCTCTGTCTCCTGAGCACTGGGATTAAAAGTGTGCACCATCACTGCCCAGCAACACATCCTACTTTTATAATACAAAAGTCGTGCTTTAGTATTTTTCATTATTATTTAGCCTTGAAATGCTGGGAATCAATCTTTTGTACATACTAGCAAACATTCTGCTGCTAAGCTAATATTCTCAGCAACAATTCAGCAGTATGTTTAGCTCATGTTCCACTGGCATGTGTCATATTCTAGGCTCATTCAATCCTTCCCCCTTAGTCTCTTGTGGCAGGCACTAAGCTGCACTCATGCCTAACTACACAAACATTTATGTTTCTTTGTTGAGACAAGATCTCATACTTAGCCTTGGCTAGCCTAGGAAGGGCTATGTAGAGCAGAGTGTCTTGGAACTCAAATATCTGCCTGTCTCTGTCTCTGCTTCCTTCCTGCTGGGATTAAAGGCATAAACTAGCATGTAATTGTGATTGCAACAGAATGGTGATTCATGCCTTTAGTCCCAGCACTCAGGAGCAGAGGCAGGCAGATCTCTGAGTTCATGGCCAGCCTGGTCTACTTTATGAGTTCTAGGACAGACAGAGCTACAAAGTTAGACTCTGGCCAAAAAAAAAAGAGACTGCATTAATCTATTTAGGCTACCCCAGTGGAGTGACTAACTTTGCTGACTCCTCTGGAAGCTGGAAATTCAAAATCAAAATTACAGTGGGGTTGGCTTCCAGTGAGGCCAGGATTCCGGATTTGCAGAAGGCCTCCTTGTTGCTGTGTCTTCATAGAATCTTTAGACACACACCTTCAGCTGCCTTTTTTCTTTACATATTTTTGTTTTGTTTTGTTTTTCAGGACAAGGTTTCTGTGTGTAGCCTTGGCAGTCTTGGAATTGACTTTGTAGACCAGACTTGTCTGGAATTCATAGAGATCCACCTGCCTCTGCCTTCTGAGTGTTGGAATTAAAGGCATGTGCCACCATGCTCAGCTCTCTCTTCTTTTTATGAAGTTAACAGTCTTAAAACAGGGTGTAGTAGTACATACTTTTAATCCCAGCATTTGGGAGACAGAGGAAGATGGATGTCTGTAAGTTTGAGGCCAGCCTAGTTTACATACTAAGTTCCAGATAGCCAGGGCTATGTAGACAGTCTCTGTCACAAAAAAAGAAAAAAAAAAAAGAAAAAAAAAGAAAAGAAAAAAGAAAAGAAAAGAAGTTAACAGTCTTAGCTGGTTGAAGTAGCCCAGCATTCAGGAGGCAGAGCAGGTAGATCTTCCATGAATTTGAGGCTAGCCTGGTCTACATAAGGCATCTCAAACTTTCTGTATAGCTGAGGATAATATGAATACTTTGAGCCTTCTATCCCCCCCATTCTCAAATGACAATATTACAAAAGGATATCACCATGTCCAGATTAGCATGTACATTTTTTAAGATTTATTTTTAATTACGTGTGTTTGTCTTTGTGAGGAAATGTATACATGTAAGTGCAGGTGCCCATAGAGGGCAAGAGGAGGGCACTGGGTTCTGTGGAGTTGGAGTTACAAATAATTATGAGCCACTCAAGGTGGATGCTAGAAACAAAACTCAGGTCCTCTGCAGAAACAGTATATGTAATAACTGATTTTCAGCTGTTGGTTGTAAATCATGAAGGGTCCTCAAGCATTACAGGAGAATTTTAAGTATCACTTGTTAGCCATTATATTATGTCTTCATCTGACTAAATCCACAGATAGTTTTGCTTCACCTATAATATGAAAGAATAAACTAGCAAGGAGATTCCTACGTTAAACATAGAAGGAAGTGGAGTTGCAGGGAGTGGAAGACTTCTGGGAATTTTATTAGACCCTTTCATAGACTATGTTTGTTTTTTCAAGGAGGGTAGGGTTATTTCTTATCATGTATCAAAAGCAAATAAAGGCAGGTAGGCAGATGGTACAAAGGTCCTGATATGGAGTGGATGGGACTGAAGATGTGGATCAGGAAAGATTATTTGCATAGTTTGTAAGAACTCTTGAGTTTTAAGCTCAGCACAAGGATGGACAAATGGACCAGGGACACACACACACCATAATCCAAATATCAAATTAATGGAATTGAAACCAGAGAAGAGCTTTAATCTAATATCAACTTCTGATAGAGATCTTTTACTTCGAGAAGGGTATGCACCTTAAAGAGGGAAGTTAATTGGAAAGTAAGGTATTGAAAGAGTTGTAGAAGTTCCAATATGGTCAATGGATATGACTATGGGTATATGAAGGAACTACATATAACATTCTCATTCATTTATATAAATGAGTATATATGTGTATAAAAATATAATTATATGCAGATAAAACTTTCAGAACTTGCCTTACAAGGGCAGATAAGAGTGTTTACTGCACCAGTATGAGGACCAGAGTTCACATCCCCAGAACCATGTAAAAAGCCAGGCACAGCCAATAGTGAGAAATGTTTTTTTATTTCAAAGCTAACTAGCTCACCAAGGTTCAACAATTCCATAAATCTCCCACACACTTAAGCTCCCTGACCTATACAATTTTTATGCAAACCTTTTTTAAAGTTTTTAATGTATGTGGGTGTGGTGTGCCTGAGTATATGTATGTGTACCACATGCATGCAGGAGCCCAAAGAGGTCAGAAGAGGCATTGGAGTCTCTGCCATTGGCTACCACCAACCAAATCTGTGTCCTCTTCAAGGGTAGTAAGTGCTTTTAACTGCTAAGTCATCTCTCCAGCCCCTTATGCTATTCTTTTAATCTTCTCCATATAGTAAAACGTTTAAAACATACCAAACACTTCCCCACACACCCACAGGGAATAAGGACTTTTGAAATCTGTATATTTCTATTTCAAATTTTGGAGAAATAAATCAATAGGACCAGTCTGCTCCTGGTCCAGTTGGAGGTTGGAGGATGGCAGGCAACAAGTTAGCAAATTCATGAAAGAAGAGTTGACATGCTGATTTAAGTAAGTGGGGAAGCTATGTGTGGTCCCAGAACTCCAAAAGTGCAGAGGTAAGTGGATTTCTGTGAGTTCAAGGCCAGCCTAGCCTACATATCAAGTTTGAAGTCAGCCAGGACTACATGGCAAGACCCTGTATCCAAAATCAATTATATTGCCTCTTGGAAGGCAGACACATGAGTATTAGGAACGCAAGGCTATCCTCAGCTCTACAGTGTGTCTAGACAGTCTAGGCTATTTTTTTTCTTTAATTCAATTACATTGAACAAATGTAACAAATCATTTTCTGGAGTCCTGGTGCTGAGATATTTAAAAAGTCTTAAGTACACATTTTGAATTTGTTGGTTTTTAATTCATTCTTCTCTCATACTTCACATCCTGACCAGTTTCCTGTCCCTCCTCTCCTCCCAGTCCCTCCCCGACTCCTTCAGATCCACTCCTCCTGTTTCCCTTCAGAAAAGAGCAGCCCTCTCAGAGATATCAACTGAACATGGTATAACAAGATACAGTAAGACTAGAAACAAACCCATAGCAAGGCTGGGTGAGGAAACTCAGTAGAAGAAAAAAGGATCCCAGGAGCAGGCAAAAGAGTCAGAGACACCCAAACTCCCACTTTAGGAGTTCCCCAAGAACACCAAGCTACACATCACACACACACACACACACACACACACACACACACACACACAGGCACACGCACGCACGCACGCACGCACAGACACATTTATAGCAGACTCATCAGGCTCTGTGGTTGCCACCTCAGTGTGCCCCATGAGCCCTGCTTAGTTGATTCTGTAGGCCATGTTTTCCTGATGATCGTGACTCATGTGAATCTATGGATAAGATATAAGGCATCTTTTAAAGATTCTTCCCTCTTATGGAGGGATGCCTATTAGATTTGCTTCCTTTTATTCTTTGTTGAGAGGTATAAAATCCAGCCTCCTATGGTTCTGGAGAGATGCCTTTATAGAAAAAACTGTAGGACAGTGGATATAGCTTCGCCATGGAGTGGCTGCCAAGCATGTGTAAGGCTTATCTTTGTTTTCCTAGCACCATGGAAGGAGAGAAGGAAGAAAATGAGTGTGTAGGGAACGTATTAAGTGAAATATAGACCATTTTTGCTAGTATTGAGGGTCTAGGAATCAGACAGACTGGCAGGCGGACAGATAGAGAGCAGGTTCATGACTAGGTAATGAAGGAGACAACTTCCGAAATGAAATGGCTGCCTTCTTTTTCACCTGATCTGAGATAAAAGCCTGGCAGCTTAAAACAAAGGCCTATGGGCTTTTTCTAAGTTCAAGGCCAGGTCAGGACATGTTTGCACAACAGTTGTGGGCCAGTCAGCTATCCTCTCTATTATTACTATTATGTATTCTGTCTGCATATATACCTGTAGACCAGAAGAGGGCACCAGTTCTCATTATAGATGGTTGTGCTTGCTGGGAATTGAACTCAGGATCTCTTGGAAGAACAAACAGCTCTTAACCTCTGAGCCATCTCTCCATTTGTACTCCTGTCTTTTTTTCAAGCTGACTTAAAGTAGGGGAGGAAGACCCTTCAGTGTGTGACAAATAATGATTGCTTGGAGTCAGAGGGTGGAGCCAAACACTAGCTAACCAAAATTAACCACAGGGGTTTGGAGGACCTTAGACAGAGAGGAGATAGGAAGTAGTAAGGCGGGGCTGAGAGAGGATCCGGCCCTTTGTGATGGAGGAAAGGTAGCTTCCTTCCCGCTTTTCTGACATTTCAGGTTCTAACCCTGATATCTGACTCCCATTTTTTTTTTATTGATAAAGATCAATTAGATTAATGCTTTAATTCAAAGACTTTAAAGGTCTCAGCTCCATTTTGCATCTTTTCTCTCAGTTCCCTTCCTTAATGAAAACTTTTCTTAACAGGAGCGTTCTGTTGTGAAGGGGGGGCTTTCCAGATGGTGCACAACAGCCCCCACCACCTGATAAATATCGACAGAGCATTGGAAAATCCCCAAGATGTTGACAAGTTTCTGCCCGCTGTGATGAGATCTAACTAAGTATTTGTTCAGGAAAAGTTCTGTCCGCCAGATTATGTGGTTACCGTGGTTATCTACACAGCTGCAGGTGGCCACATTCTTGACCCCCTACTTCCAGCCCTATAAAAGCTTTGCTCATTTGTAAATCGGGGCCCATTATTTCTGATACAGTGGGTCCCACGCTTGTGGAATAAAGTTTTGGTTTTTTTTTTTTTTTCCTTTCTAAGACTGAGACCTAAGACTCTGCCTCAGTTTGTCTCGCTTGCTCACTGCAACCCTAACACCGTCTGTTCCTGTTTGCTACATTTAAGAATTTCCCTGTAGCTGCTGGTGGTGGTGTATGCCCTTAATCCCAGCACTTGGGAGGCAGAGACAGGTGGATCTTCAAGTTTGAGGCCAGCCTGGTCTATAGAGAGTTCCAGGACAGCCAGGGCTACAGAGAGGGACCCTGTCTCAAAAAACAAAACAAAGAATTTCCCTTTGCTACTGCTACCTGCCTCTTTGGAGATGTTTCCTGCCTGTTAATTCTTTAACTGGCAGAGAAAATAAACTCAATCAACACCTCTAGACTAAGATGTCTATAAGGTAATAGTCTGAGCCTAGTCAGTGGCCTGAGGCTTAACAATAGGACAACTTGATAAATGAAGCAAGAAAAAATAAAAAGGAACGGATATGACTGGTCTGGGGTTTCGCTATCTGTGAACGAAATGAATGAAAAACGGGGGGGGGGGGCACGGGACATGACACAGGAGAAAATTTATGATAAATAATGTGGAAGACTAGCTAGAGGCAGGGATATCTGGGCAAGTCCAGTTCTGACTGAGCTGAGCTATGTGGAGAATGGGGAAGGGAAAGAGAGCCGGGAATCAGGTCCAGTAGCCATGTGCCCCAAAGGTATAAAGAGAGCAAGCAACCAAAACAGATCATATCGAATGAGCAGCCCGCCCCCTGGACTGGGGAGTTCAGGGTGGGGTGTGGGGTGTGGCAGCCCAGAGGGACTGAGGGATGCTGGGAGAACCGGCAGTCAGGTCCACTTTGATGTGTTAAAACACCCTTCAGCTGTTGGTAGTAGGTGAAACTTAACACTATGTGTTATAGAAAAGCTTTGGTAATAATGTAGTTTTATTTAGTATTCATTAGTTCTTCAAAATTCTGGAAACAACAATAACAAAACCCTTTAAAGATTCCTCTACAAACAGTGATGATTTGGGGAGTCTGAAGGATTTGTTGAAAACACTCCAGTGGGCAGAGACTAATGCTGAGCATTCTGCAGACAGACCAGTTCTCAGTCTGCAGCTTGGAGAAAACCATCCCAAATTGGACCGTGGTGGTATAAGGAATACCAAATATGAGGTTTTTTCCTATCAACTACTATAAAACCCGTGTTTACAACAAGGAATTTAAATCTTTTTATCTCTCTCATCTTGTAAGACCTCTTATGGGAAAGTTTGAAGTCACATCACCAGCAGGTAAAATCTTTGTTTACACAAAGGCTCCTTATGATCCTGGAACTTGAGAGTCTGAAGCAGTGACCTCTCTCTTTGGATCCTTTGCACCAATCTCTAAAGACTGAGAGGTCAGCCCCCAGCCAATGGGGAAAGGCCACAGTATCACCTATTTTATTTGGAGCCTGTCCACTTGATCTAAAGCTTTGCCTCATTAAGACACTTCAGTCAGGGTGCTAATCACTTTCTTTGCAACCAGATCTTATTTCTAATGGTACTGAAGAACCTCACGTGGTGTACTTAGGAGCCAACAATGCCCACTGCAAGGGTCAGCAGATGACAGGACGTGGAAGGGGCCAAAAACAGTCTTAATAAAAAAAAAAAAACTTCAGACTAAGAAAATCTGATGCAGGCACTACAGAGCCCCCATGAGGCTGTGAGGTTGGCATAACTTTTTCTTCTTTTCCTTTCTTCTGTTTCTTAGGCTTTGAACTTCCTTACTCTTTTTCTGGAGGCACACCCCAGCTTTGCCACGAGGATGCTAATCTGCTACATAGCTGACTTCCGCTGTTGAAATATGCCAATTTAAATCAAAAGGCATGGTTTTCTCTCTTCTTTCCTATTTACCTCCTCCAGGCAGGTGTCAAGATTTACATCTTGCCTGCCTGGGGTTTTTCTTCAAATTCTTTCTCCCTCCCTCCCTCCCTTTCTTTCTTGGATTAAAGTCATACACCACCACTCGGCTTCTTCTAAATTCTTAAATCCTTTTATTAGTGAGACTAAGAACCACAAAAGAGGACCCCAACTTCCTCAGTAATACGTCAACCATGAAGGAATTCTTACAAATTTCCCGTAATAAAATGGCCATACCCAAAGGAGTAAATGTGAAAAAAAACTATACAATTCAAATGACCTTTCATCAACTAATGTATTGCAAAGGCAAAATTTTTTTTAAGGACTGTTAAGGGAATAATAAACTGAGGCTGGAGAAATGGCTCAGCGCTACTCTCTCCTAGAACACCTGTGTTTAATGCCTAGCTCCTACACAGCAGCCCACAGCTGTCTGTACCACCAACCCAGGATATTGCCTTCTGGCCTCTAAAGGCACTTATGCACAATGGTACATTATGTACATGCAGGCTAAAGACCCACATAAAAATTCATACACAAAAATAAGTAAGTCTTGAAAGATAATAAACTAATACGCTATATAGTAGAGATCATTTAAGTACTGATTTAAAATTTTAATTTTAAAGATTTACTTTTGAGCCAGGCATGATGGTATGTATCTTCAATCTTAGTCTTCGGGAGGCAGAGGCTGGCAAATCTTTTTGAGTTCAAAGCCAGCCTAGTCTACATAACAAGCAAGTTCCAAGCCAGCAGACTGGCCTACAGAGCAAATTCTAAGACAGTCAGGGCCACACAGAGAAACCCAATCTCGAAAAAAACAAAAACAAACAAAAAAAGACAAAGAACTCCAAGTTGATATTCAAGATGTAAGGAAATATTGGTATTTTTATAATTTGTAACTGAATTTAATTTTACTTTTTAGAAATACATAGTTTTATATTTAAGGGGGAAAAGGGTTTAGGTTTGCATCTAAATCTAGCTGTAGGGAAAACTTGGTGGTGAGCTACCATGTGGGTACTGAGAATTGAACCCTGGTATTCTGCAAGTAGTAGTAAACTCTCTTAACAATGAGCCATTCTCTGGTCCCTAAAAAAATTTTAAAGGCCTTTATTCAGCCAAAAGAGTGGGTTATATTGTGACACTAATTTTCAGCAGGCCAAGAATAAGCTCAAATTCAGGAACTGCGTTCCTGAAGGTCCTGATCCAGGCCTGGTCAAGGCATAAACACTTGATTAATAGTGTGTACTGCAACCACGGTTGCATGGCCTGTGAGGTGTTGTTGTGGCTGTAGCTTACAATACCCTTTCAATACTGATCATTAATATCTGTCACACTGATGCTTCACACCTGCTTTCAGCTATGCTGGTGAGGTGATATTTTGCAGCAAATTACAAGGCACTTTGGCCAAGACTCCAATTTTGGCTGTCTGCTTCACCAACACATTCTGGGTAAGTGAGTTCTGATCTGAAAGAGAAACTGTATCTGGCTCCATACTTTACACAGGGCAGGCAAGGGGCCTGGCATGGCTACTCTGGGATTCCTTACTTAGAGGCATCTTTGCAGTGATAAAATCCTTATTTTCCTGCAGAAGTTGTAAATGTGCAAGTAGAGTTATTTGAGCAAATCTGGTTGTTTTCAGCTTTTGGGATAGTTTGTAGGGGTGTCTTCCAAAGGCCTCTGTGCATTAAAAGCTTGGTCTCCTGATCACAGCATAAGGAGGTGTAGAACCTTTAAGAAGTTGAGCCTAGCCAGGCAGTGGTGGTATACACCTTTAATCCTAGTACTTGGAGGGCAGAGCCAGGTGACTCATCTCTGTGACTGCAAGACCAGCCTAGTATACAGAATGAGTTATAGAACATCCAGGACTGTTATACACAAAACCAAAACCAAACAATATGTGTGTGTGTTTGTGTACACACATATATGTGTATGTATACACACACACACACACATATATGAGAGGGGCTGATCATCAATTAAGACCTTGGTGGTTTTTTCAGAGAACCTACATTGATTCCCAGCACCCACATGGCAGCTTACAACCATCTCTAACTCCAGATGCAGAGGATCTGATACCCACTTCAGAATTCCTTAGATACCAGATACTTGAGTGTCACACAGATGTACATGTAGACAAACGACCTGTACATAAAAAAGAAAGGAAAAGGAAATAGAAACCACTTGTAGAAGAATTTTCAGTATTTTGTTATAAAGTAAGTAGGAGAGCAAAAAGTTTGAGACAGTATAAGATCACTTGGATCTAGGAAACACGAATGAAGAATGAAGAAAAAAGAATATCTGGTCATAATTTCAAAGCACAGATAAAAAACAAATAAATCTTGTCCTGAAGTTATAAAAAACACTTGTAGTCTATAACAATGGTGACCTGCTTTTCCCACTAGAAGACAGATAGTAATAAAGAACATAGAACCAGATAGCCATAAGTCATAAAACCACTGAGAAATATTATTTACTTACACACACACACACGCACACGCACACGCACACGCACACGCACACACACACACACACACTGTGGTGAAGGATGAACACCCAGTCCTTGGCTTTGCTAAGTAGTGTTCTCCTCCCCAATAGTGGCAATCACAATGAGCAGCAACTGTTTTTCAGTTATGAATGATTCTGTCTGCTTTTGCAGACAGTAGGATCAGACAGTGGAACTGGTGACTTATCAGCACTTCACGTGACCTGTGTTAGGAATAGTATGTGATTTTTTAGATAGTATTATTAGTTACACTGGGTGTAGTTGTACATGCCACTAGCCTCAGGTTTGAGGAGATAGAGACAAGAGAATTGCTACAAAATGGAGGCTGCCTTGGTCTGCACTGTGAGTTCCAGGTTAGCTAGAGCTACAGAGTAAGCCTTGTCTCAAAATACACATTATCATAAAGTTTTACAGATGAAGAAATGGAGGAACATAAACTTGCTCAGTTTTCTGACTTCAAAGTCAGAATTCTGTGTGTGTGTAAATACATGTGTTTGAGTGCAATGTATGAAAAGTGTAGGTATTCCTGTTTGTTTGGTTTTGGTTTTTCAAGACAGGGTTTCTCTGTGTAGCCCAGGCTGGCCTTAAACTCCAGATAGATCCACCTACCTCTGTCTTTTGAGGGCTGAGATCAAGGGCATCTGCACCATTACCTATCCGTATTAGTGTTTGTAATTCATGCACTTTTTTGGCTGGGCTGTCCCCTACTCCTAAAGCCAGAGCTTGATCTCTAAAACTAATCAGCATTAAAGAGCACTGTTGGAGAGCCCGTGGCTGCAGTATAGAAAGAATTCCATACAGTAGACAGGTGGTGGTACACACCATTTCGGCCTCAGCACTCTGGAAGCAGAGGCAGGCAGATCTCTGTGAGTTTAAGGCCAGACTGGTCTACAAATTGAGTTTAGAACAAATCCAGGACACCCAGAAATGATACACAGAAACCCTGTCTAGAAAAATTTTTTTGTTTATTTTATGTGTATGGATGCTTTGCCCTTTGTGCATACCTTCGAATCCTAAAAGAAGGTGCTGGATTCCCTGGAGGTGGAGTTAGAGACAGTTGTAAGTCACGATGTGAGTGCTGGAAACTGAACCCAGCTTGTGTTGCCTAAGAGCTGGGATTAAGATTATGAGTCGCCACTGCTAAACCTGGTGCCTGGTTTTAATCCTAGCACTCCAGAGACAGACAGGTGGATCTCTGTGAGTTCAAGGCCAATCTGACCTACACACTTTAAACATACATAGTGAAACCCTGTCTCTTAAAACAAAAACCAAAAGTGCTGGAAAGAGGGCTCAGTTAGGCCCCTGGGATTTATGTAAATAGCCAGATGTGCTGGAATGCATTTGAAATTCTAGCAGTTCTTTAGGGAGTTGGGAGATGGAGACAGAAGACCCACTCAAGAATCTCCCAGGCCAGCTAGCCATGTGCACACATCTCAGTAGCAGAAACAAGAGAAACCATGCTTCAGTAAGGTCTAAGGCAAGAACTTGACTCCCTAAGGCTGTCTTCTAATCATACTTGTGCTGTGTCATGTTCAAATGCACAAACACACATATGGTAAAAATAAATACATTTTTAAAAATTAAAGAAGAGGGGCTGGAGAGTTGGCTCAGAGGTTAAGAACACTGACTGCTCTTCCAGAGGTCCTGAGTTCAATTCCCAGCTCACAACCATCCATAATGAGATCTGGTACTCTTTTCTGGCCTGCATGTGTGCAGGCAGAACATTGTATAATAATAAACTAAAAAAGAGAAGAAAGAGACAGACTTTGAGGGACATAGGGACATTGTGATGGAAAAAATGGCACAAACAGAGCTTTTACCTATGAGGAACTACAGTGAGTTGTAGTACTAAGAAAAACAAAAAACAAATGCGTGTGTGTGCTGGTACCCTCTGGAGCACAGCCAGAGGCCAACATAGAATATTCTTCCACAGGCAACCCCCACTTAAAATATACATTGAGACACAGTCTCCGGCCTGAAATTGCAAAGGAGTCTTTGCTGGCTGCCAGCAAACTCCTGTAAACTGCCTGTCCCCACACCTCTAGCACTGAGATTAGAAGCTCATACCATACTTGGCTTTTAGTATTAGTTTTTGATTAATAATTATGAGTGTGTGTGTTATGTGTATATTCAAATGCAGGCAGGTGCCTGTGTGTGCCATGATGCAGAGGTCAGAAAATCATCCACAGTAGTTATCCTCTGTTGTGGATAAGCTCAAGCACATAAGCAAGTACTCTTATCTACTGAGTCATCTTCCTGTGCTACCATGGCTTTTCAAAAATATGGGGTGAATTTCAGTTCCTCGTGCTTGCAAGACACGTACTTAGTAGACTGAACCATCTCCTGAACACTAAAAATACACTTCTTAAACATTCAAGCTATGGCTTCAGAGATAATGAGTAGCTGTTCCGACTTTGGTTCCACAAATACTGCCTCTTTGGTCCTATCTCACCTTCCTTTCCTGTCTTCCAACAACCAGAAATGGCCCTCTCTTGTTCTCACAGAACACCATCACTCTAAATAATCTCAAATTCTCCTGTCTTCAAATTAACGTCAATGCAAATGGCCTCCAACTCTATCTCCTTGCCCTGGAATCACATTTCCACCTGCCTTCTAGACTCACTCTACTGGGCTTTGTGTTTTGTAGTTATTTAAATAAGCACAAGCACTCCCTTTGGTTCCAAGGAGTGGTTCAGTGCTGACCTAAATGCGACCCACAGTAGGCATTCAAAGTGAGATCTAGAGGGAAAAAAAGACTTCTTTTTCCCAACACAGTCATAAGCATTCTTTTAAATAATATATAATACATACATACATACAAATTATATATACTCTCTCTCTTTTTCTCTCTCTGTGTATGTGTGAGTGATGTGGCGTGTGAGGGTAGGCAACTATGTGCCACCGTGAGCATGTTAAGGAAAGAGGACAACTTTTGGGAGTCAGTTCTCTCTCATCATAGATTCTGGAAACTGAACTGAGGTCATCAGGTTTGTGGGGCAAGGCTGTTATGCCCTGGGCCATCTTGCCAGCCTAGCTTTAGCATGGTCTTTAAATAAACAGCCTACAGAAAAGTTGGCATGGGGAAGAAAGCAAAGTTCTGAGAATTCCTAGAAAATGGAACACTGCCGGTCAATTCAGAAGCCTACTCCATCTTTCAAACTTGTGACAAATATATTGTCTTTAATGTTTAGCCAGTGTGAGTGGGAGCCGTTATCTCTTGAATTCAAGTTCACTAAGAGATACATTGGAGTGGATCCCTGGCTGGCACCAGATTTGAAGAACTGGCTACATCAAGTGTCTCACTAGTCTAAGTTCTTTGGGATGCCTTCCTGTTTCAGTCACAGTGTTCTGTTGCTTCTGTTTCCATAAAACATCTTGTCTTAATTTTTGTCTGAAATTTACTGTCCACCAGTGGTGTCATTTCTCACCTACAACACATTTGATGGCAAAACTTTTGTTTTTGTTCCAGAACAAGGCTTCTTTGTGTAGCTCTGGCTGTCCTAGAACTCACTCTGTAGACCAGGCTGGCTTTGAACTCACAGAGATCTGCCTGCCTCTGCCTCCTGAGTGCTGGGATTAAAGGTGTGTGCCACCTCGCTGGGCCAACAAAACTTTCTAATGGAGACCCTTGGGCTTAGATTCTTTTCAGTCAAGTCATCCAAACTTTCTGTCAACATCTTCCAATGTCATCTCCTTGCAGAAAATACAATAAAGAGCCAGGGATAATGACAAATACCTCTAATTCTAACACACGAAGAGGGAGGGTTATGAATTTGAGATCAGCTTGGAATACATGGTGAAAATCTGTCTCAAAACACAGAAAAGGGGAGTGGAGAGATGGCTTAGTGGGTAAAGTCGTTATGATATCTGTGGTGATGTGTTATGTATTTAATGAAAATAGTCTGGAATATCAGAGGACAGAGCCAAGCCATGAAGGTCAGGGAGTGGTGACCTATGCCTTTAATCCAGTCACTCCAGAGGCAGAGATGTCTGGATCTCTGTGAGATCATGGCCTAATGGGGCCAGGCGGTGGTGGCTCACACCTTGCTCTAGGGAAGCTGAGCCAGGGAGTAAGACATCTGGGCAGAGACAGAGGGAGGGAGGGTTCAGCTTTAATTGGCACTTCCCTTCCCTTTTTTGTCTGAGGACAGAGGTTGGAGTGAGAGGATTTGGGGAGACAGGCCTGAAGAGTTGGCTGGCTGAGAAGTAGCTATGGCTTGTTTCCTCTCTCTGATATTTCAGCTTTTCCCCAATATCTGGCTCCCAGTTTTTATTATAATACCAAATAGAATTCATGAAATAGATATATAAGCATGAGGACCTAACAGATCCACAGTACCTATAGATAGGCCAGTCACTGTAGCCAGCACAGGGTGCTGGGGGTGGCAAAGGAGGGGTGAGACAATGGGACACATGCCAACCAAGGTGACAGATGGACTGCTGGCTGGCCAGCCTAGAATCAGTGACCTCTAGGTTCAGTGAATGCCCTGGTTGGTTTGTTTTCAATCTGATACAAGCTAGTGGTAAAACTCCCTAAATCTTGTCTATAGGCAATCTGGTGAGAAAATGTCTCCATGTTGTCTTGATTAATGAGTGATGTGAGAGGCTCTACCATCCTTGGACAGGTGGTCCTGGGCTGCATAAGATAGCAGATTTAGCAAGCCATGGGGAGTAAACAACACCCTCCATGAGCTCTGCTCTAGTTCTTGCCCTGACTTCTGGCCTTGGCTTCCCCCACTCCTCCCCCACAAGCCAAATAAACCATTTCCTTGTCAGGTTCCCTTTGATTATAGTCTTTATCACAGCAGTAGAAACCTAATTTAGACAATGATAGCACCTGTCATACACACAAAAATAAGGTGGAAAGAAACTGAGGAAGACACCCAATGCTGCCCTCTGGCCTCCACATGCTCATTCACCATATACATATAAACAACATTAATAAAGAAATACATTTTCCTACCCCCACAAACCTAGGGAGGGAAGGGGAAGAGAAAGATAGGAAAAGAGTCCTTTCCTTGAGGGTTGGAAAGATGGCTCAGTGGTTAAGAGCACTGGCTGCTCTTCCAGAGGACCCAGATTCAATTCCCAACACCCAGATGGCAGCTCAGAGCAGATAATACACCAATTAATATAATATTATATTTTTAAGAAAATGAGTCCTTTCCTTACCATCCTTTCCCATCAGTCCCTACTTTGGTGCATGCCTATCATCTCAGTCCTCAGGATGCAGAGGCAGGGGAATCACTAGCCTAAAGGCTGCCAGAAGGAGACCACAGGCAGACTAGATAGGGAGTCCTAGGCTAGACATGGAAACAAAGCAGGATCCTACTTCTAAACAAATGAATAAATGTGGCTAGAAAAGGAAACATTTTTTGAAGACACGTTTATTTTTATTTTATGTGTACATGGTTATTTTGGGGATTTCTTTTTAGTTTTATGTGTATGTGCCTGAGTGTGTATGTATACCACATGTGTGCAATACCAGTAAAGTTCAGATCCCCTGGAAGCGGAGTTACAGACAGTTATGAGCTACCTGTTGCATACAGATTATGATGTGGATGCTGGGAAACAAACCAGAATCTTCTACAAAAGCAGTAAGTGCTCTTAATTGTAGAGTTGGAGCCCACTGTTGGTGACATGTGCCTTTAATCTCAGCCCTGGGGAAGTAGAGGCAGGAGGACCAACCTGGTCTACTGATCCAGTTCTAGGACAGGCAGACTACACAGAGAAACATTGTCTAGAAAAAACAAAAACACCATGGAGATATCTCTCTAGCCCCAATCTATATGAATGCTTCATATTTAAATCCACATGCATGATATATATGTGCTATGTGCCTACTTGGTGTCCCCAGAGGTCAAAAGAGGGTACCAGACAATTATTTACAAAAGAGAAGACTGTGGAGAAGAAGCAAGGGTTAAACTCACTGCCAGTTTGAGCTTTCCTTTTTATACCTGAAGGGGAATCATGCAAGGCTGCTTTGCCAGTCCTCTCTGGCCTTCCTTTTTTACAAACATGATGCATGAAGCTCCTGGTCTAACCCTCCCCTACAGCAGCCCTCCCTCTGGTTCACTACAACTGTACATCTCCCTAAGGGGAACAACCTCCTCCCACTATGGGAAAAGACTGTTTCCTTTGGATCTTACTTCCTCAATTAGCCTATAGTTTCAAACCAGGACCTCTAAAAATAGAGGAAAGTCAACACACATCACTAAGATTGACTATTGTTGTACAAATTCTGGTTGTATTAAATGAAACCCAGAGCAGATATCGGGGCAAGGCTGGAATACCAAAGAGAGAGGAAACACCACAGTCAAATCTCACCCAGCTGTCTTCCAGCTTCCTCAGCCTCACTCCTCCTGGCTTCTACTGCCTCCTCTGTTTTCCTACACCACCTTAAATACCTTCTTCGCCCAGTTGTTGCACATCCAGGTTAAGATTAAAAATATGAGTTACTACTATTTAGTAGTTAGGCCTTGAACTCACAAAAACACAGAAAGATCTCTGTCTCTGGAGTTATGGGATTAAAGGCATAGGTCACTGTAGTAAGAGGTTTCTGGCCCGGACTTTTGGGCCTAGCCTCAAGGTTTAGGCCCACAGATCCTCAGACCCACAGACCTGAAGAGACACACAGATGCATAAGATAATTTTAGGCTGATCGCTCTAAGGCCCAGGCATATAACTTACTAGCTCTCTCCCTTCATCTAACCCATGATTCTTATCCTGTTCAGCCATGCGGCTCGGTACCTTTTCTTTAGAGCAGCATGGTTGTCCTCTGCTTCTTCTGGCTTCTCTCTGGCATTCTGCTCTGTGTGTCCTGTTCTCAAGAGTTTTCTTAGTCTGGTAGCCCTGCCCACACTTCCTGCCTGCCTTTGGCCAATCAGTGCTTTTTATTAAACCAGTGGGTGGGACAATTATTTACAATGAAACAACACAACCTCCCACAGGTCACCACTTCAGGTCTTTCCCTGTGCTGGGATTAAAGGTGTAAGTTACCACTGTCTGGTCCTGCTGGATTGACTGTGGATGGATCTGTTCTCTGATATTCCAGACTGGCTTTATTAAATTATATAACATATCACCACAGACTATGTTCTCTCTTGGATGTTGGAGGCCACTGGCCCCAGCCCCTCTAGGTGGCGCTATTATCTGGTGCTGGCCAACCCGCCTGAGTCGTTAGAGAGCGCATGCGCTTGGTAATCTCGCGAGACTGGTCTGGTTTCTCCGCCTTTCCCGTGGCGTCATATGAGATTCTGAACTACGACCTATAGGAAGATGTTTCGTCTAAAGCAAGGGCCGTTTGGTCGTCTTAAAACCGGGTGCTTCCTACCTCGTGCTCCCTTCTCTTCCTCTCTCCCTCTCCGCCCCACCGTGCGCACGGATGCCGGCCTGGCTCCTGGGGCGCGGGCTCTAGGCCACGTGGCGGATGGCCCGGCCCAGACCACGCTGGGGCCTAGCCTAGCTCTCTGGCTTTCCTTTTCCCCGCTGGGGGCCCGCCGCAGCGGCCCCTGCCTCTCTGCCGGCCCTCTGCCGGCTCTTTCACTTTCTCCTCCCCTCTCCATTTTCCGTAAGCTAAATGCTCTCCCCCAAGATACATTAAAGTTATACTGCAGAAGGATCCTCAGTGTGTGCTGTGTCTTTCCTCGCGGGCGAGAGATAGGCGCGGGACACTTGGAGAGTTATATGCTAACAAAAATCATTTTTAAACTGGGCATGGCAGCACATAATCCCAGCACATATAACACTGGGGCAGACAGAACCTTGTGGTCTACAAGTTGAGTTTTAGGCCAGTCAGGGTTCTATTAATAAAACCCTGTCTCAAAAAACTCCCAACAAAACAATAGTCTCCATCTAAAAAAAAGAAAAAAGAATAAGGAATTTTCTCCGAAGGCCTAAAATATATCTGGTCTCTAGTGACATTCTGAGCTTTAACTAAATATGCGGTCACACCAATCATATGTCTGATTCTCAAGGACTTCCTGTAAAAATACGTCAGACACTAAACAATGTGTTCTTAGTTGTCATGAGGACCTTATCCAGTTAGTAAGTTCCTTATGATTTCTCTTCTGTCCCTTCAAGGTGCTCGAGGACATTACAGAATCACTAACTGGCAATGGAAATTCCTGAGGAATTCAGATGGGAGCCAGCTTCAGATTATGTTCCTCCTGATCAGAGGGAGAAAAAGGACTCAAGAGGATTAAATAGCAATAGCGTGGTGGTTCACATTACGATCCTGAGGCTCAAAGGTGTGAGGCAGGAGGATCATGAGTTCAGTCTAGCTCCTACTGTGTGGAGATAAAAATGAGACCTAGAGTGTTGGGAGCCGCTGGCCCCAGCCCCTCAAGATGGTGCCAATATCCGGTGCTGGCCAACCCTCCTGAGTCAGTAATCAAGACAAGGGCCTGAGTCAGTAATCAAGACAAGGGCCTGAGTCAGTAATCAAGGCAAGGGCCTGAGTCAGTAATCAAGGCAAGGGCGCATGCCTTTGCTAATTTTCCGAGACTGGTCTCTCCGCCTCTCCCGTGACGTCATGTGGGATGATGAGCTGCAGCCTATAGAGAGGTGACACGTCCAAGGCGGAGGTCTTTGGCCTATATAAGGGCTGGGCTTTCCCTACCTCAGGGTCTCCATTTTATGTAAGCTAATGCTCTCCCTCAAGGAGCATTAAAACATTGCTGCAGAAGGATCCTACGTGTGCCGTGCCTTTTCTTGCGGGCGAGAAGTGGGCGCGGGACAACTGGTGCCGAAACCCGGGAACTGAACACCATTAGCACCGTCGGAGACCCCTCGGAGATGAGGTGGATTCAGAACTGCAGGTAGGTTGCTCGGAGAGGTATGTCTGAACTGGACTTTGGTTTTTTTGAGGCCTTGATGCTTGTCTTGGCAGTGCTGTTGATTTTCTTCGTGGTTGCCTTTTGCTTCCACCGGTCCATGGGATCCTCCCAGTCTATCGTAACAGCACTAGACTCCCTGCTTAAGCAGCGTGATATTAAGATGGCACAGCGTACCCTAAAGAACTTTGTAGAAGATAAAGCCTGTAAAGATCTGATAGCTAAAGGGCAAGACGTGATGAAAGAAGTTCAGGACAGCATATCAGAAACCGAGCGCCATGTGAGGTTAGGCGCGCGCCGTAAAATAACAATACTCAATAAGGAAAAAGGACCCCCCGGTAATATGGGGGAGTTGGGGAACCAGAAACTACTCAATAAGGAAAAAGGACCCCCCGGTAATATGGGGGAGTTGGGAAACCAGAAACTACTCAATAAGGAAAAAGGACCCCCCGGTAAAGTAAAGAATATGGGGGAGTTGGGGAACCAGAAACTAAAGCCTGGTCCCCCCACATTGTACCCTGTACGGGAACTTGAAAATTTAAATTTAAAGTGTGGCTCCTTGAGTGGCTCTGATACATCGGAACACTCGGGAGATGATGAGTTGAGCCCTGATGAGGAAGATGACCTAGAGGAAGAGGCGGCTAAATATGAGGCAGAGAGATATTATCCTGATGAATTTCCCCCCAAACAACAGCTCTGGACATTTGAGATACTGACAGGGCAAGGACCACACGCAGCTGATCAGACTAATTACCCCTGGGGAGCTTATCAGCAGATTGAGCGGGCCCCGCCAAGAGAGTTTGCTTTAAATGTGGCAAGCCCAGCAATTTATACATGTTCAGGTATTAATCTTTCGAGAAGCCTTTCTCAATTTTTGTTACAGAATTGGTCGTCTGAATTTGAGCAGACCCTTCATGACCTGCGGGTGGCGATCGTCCAGGTCAATTCCACTCGGCTAGACCTGTCGCTGACCAGAGAGTTTTCTACGTGGATTTCCTCAGCCTTCTCCTACTCCAAGGAATGGGTGGGGGTGGGTATATTTGGCCTAGCCTTTTGCGGAGGACTGGTCATTCTTCTCTAGATGGTTTGCAGGCTCAGAATCCAAAGTCCGAGAGACAAAACAGTTTTGGCTCAAGCCTTAATGGCTCTAGACTCAGGAGCCTCGGTAGATGTGTGGCTAACTATGCTAAAGCAATAGGGATATTTTGGCTCGAACAGCTCCTGCACGCCTAGGACAGTCCTGTCCATTGCACTGGGTGGAGTGTTCGGCCCCTTTCCTGAGAGGGGTGTTGAGCCAAGGGCATCGCACAGGACATAGCTATGTCCTGGGAGGTATGTTGTCCTGCATAAGGGTGCCTGCCTTAACTCCCTTCCCAGCAAAAGGCAGAGGACAGGCTGGGGGAATCTCGATCTGTCGAGGGATTAGAGATGACGCCCATGCAAGTCCATAATGTTTTCTGGGGGATAACCACTGCCTCCACCCTCTTACAGGATTCCCTCATTGCTTAGAAAAGAAAAAAGGGGGAGATGTTGGGAGCCGCTGGCCCCAGCCCCTCAAGATGGTGCCAATATCCGGTGCTGGCCAACCCTCCTGAGTCAGTAATCAAGACAAGGGCCTGAGTCAGTAATCAAGACAAGGGCCTGAGTCAGTAATCAAGGCAAGGGCCTGAGTCAGTAATCAAGGCAAGGGCGCATGCCTTTGCTAATTTTCCGAGACTGGTCTCTCCGCCTCTCCCGTGACGTCATGTGGGATGATGAGCTGCAGCCTATAGAGAGGTGACACGTCCAAGGCGGAGGTCTTTGGCCTATATAAGGGCTGGGCTTTCCCTACCTCAGGGTCTCCATTTTATGTAAGCTAATGCTCTCCCTCAAGGAGCATTAAAACATTGCTGCAGAAGGATCCTACGTGTGCCGTGCCTTTTCTTGCGGGCGAGAAGTGGGCGCGGGACACTAGAGGGAGTGAAGGAGCTTGGTGGCTGGATGCATAACTCGAGGATAATGCTCTGTGTGTGTCCATTCATTCAATTAGCACTGCTTGGATGTTTCCCATATGTCACTCATTAACAAAGACAAGGATTAGAATTTGTTCAACAGGACGGCACGAGCCTTCTTTCCCTCCCCATTCTATACAAGTACACTTTTTTTTTTTTTTAAGTCCTTTAAAAGAAAGTAGGACTTGGTTGCTCAAAACTCAGTTTTACAGAGCAGAGGTTATTGAGAGACTGTTCTGACCAGGCTTTTGACCTCTAGTATAATGTTCAATTGTCTAGATGGAATATTTTAATTTGTCTTTGCAACACGGTTCATATAATTTCCTGAGACCTCAACTATAACTGTCTCCATATTCTAGACCCAGTTATGAACAAAGCATACAGCATTTGCTTTGGACAAGTAAGTCACCGACTTTCAAATCCTGTTTCCTTCCCAAGTTAATTAACAAAGAGTAACAGACATCAACAGCCGGATGCTTCTTGGAAACTAAATCATATTCTAAACAGCTGGCTCTCTGGCTCCCCCTACCTAGATTCCTTGATTTGTTAAAAATGAAAGGGGTGGGGGTGGGGAGAGTTAACAGGTGAAACTCAAGTCCTATCAAGTCCTTACAACCTTTTTATTTTTAACATTTCTTTATTATGTGTACATTAGTATGTGAGTACGTGTGCATCAAGTGGGCTGCGGGGATGGCTCAGGAGTTTAAGAGCATTTGTTGTTCTTTCAGACAACTGGGTTCCTCTTCTGGCCACCGGGACAGCTGTGTATTTATACCAAACAGCCACATAGACACACACTCATATACATTTTTAAAAAATCAAACAAAAAACCAAAGAAGTCAAAATGTATCACTTGGGTCACTGCGATACTCAGTGGGTAAATGTTTCCTTACAAGCTGGAGAACCTGAGGTAAATTCCTAGGACCCCATGATGGGGGAGACAACAAATTCCCCAGAATACTTCTGACTGCCACATGTGCCAGAATGTCCTAGTGTGCATAATACACACTAAACATAATAAAAACCCAGCAGGAACTAGATGCGTTAGCACAGTCCTATAGGCCCAGGCCTTAGTGGGTAAAGGTAAGGGGATGTTTGCCATTCTCCTCTATCATTGGAGTTCAAAGCCATCTGAAATACAAGATGCCCTGTCTAAACAATCAAATAAGTAAAAACAAAGTGAAGGAAGCCTCAGATCACACAACTTGTGCCAGTTTAGGTTATGACCATGCAGTATCCCTTCAATCCAAGTCTCATCCAAGTATGTATTCATAAATAATCATGGAAGGAGGGGAGATGGGGCATTGTCTACTTTCCTTCTTAGCAACCATTCAATCAAAACAGCTTTGCAAACCGGAGAGGTTGGCTCAGAGGTTAAATTAAAAGCACTAGAGGTTCTGAGTTCAATTCCCAGCAACCGCATAGTGGCTCAAAAGCCTGTATAAGGAGGTATGTTGCTACCTTCTGGGATGCAGGCACCAACCCTGAATACTTTTAAAAAAGGGAGCAACAACAAAAAGGCCAACTTTGCATATTTTGCATATCAATGGTGGCTTCAGCATCTTATCTTTGTCACGCTGCCTTTTAGATTGTAGTCAGAAGTTTCTGGCCCTGCCTAGTCTGAGGTCTGGACCCACTGTTCCAAATAATCACACAAAGGTTTATATTAATTATAAACTGGTTGGCCAATGGCTCAGACATATTACTATCGAATTCTTATACTTCAAGTTCTTTCTTATTTATGTTTATACGTGGCTTGGTACCTTTTCTCTGAGCAGTATCCCTATCTTCCTCCCTCTGCCTCTGGCCAGTGGGGGGGGGGGGGGCACCATATGAGAAACAGAACCAGGAAGCTGATTCTAGAACCCTTTTTAAGTTTTCTCAGGTTTTATAAATGTGAATGTTCACACACCACGTTGGATGCATTTCCAGTGTTCTTCCTTTAAGGCAGAATTGAGACAAACAGACTAGAAAAGGAGCCATTTCAGAGCTAGGGAAGTACTGATTGTAAATGAACGTTTCTCAGTATAACTCAGCCATAGGCTTCCTGGCCTCCCCCTTACCCTTCTCTTTATCATGTCCACAGCTTCTTTGTTTCTAGCCTTGTTTTATCATATTTACATTTTTTGAGTATTATCTCAGCACTCCTTTCCTATTTTTCTTATTCTACTGAGTACATTGTAGAAATATACTTTTAATGTTTTGTCATAATGTTCTTTTGTTATGTCTTCAAATAGAAAGAAATTGGGGTAGAGACATTTCAGATACAAGAAATTTGTGTTCTATTAATTTTTTGCCTCTATAGAGAAATAGTGCCTTCTTGTGTCTTATAGTAATAACATTTTGTATTTGCACCACTTTATAACTTTATTCCTACTTGAGAGGTAAAAATTTACAAAATCAGGGCTGAGAGATGGCTCAGTGGTTAAGATCATTGACTGCTCTTCCAGAGGACCTGGGTTCAATTTCCAGCACCCACATGGCAGCTCACAACTGTCTGTAACTTCTGCTCCAGGGGACCCAACATCCTCACACAGACATACAGCAAAGCACATACAATAACAAATAAATTATTTTTTAAAAAGTACAAAACCTGTATTTAGTGATGAGTTTCTGCCAGCAGTTTGTGATGGAAGCTTTTATTGTCGACTTGATTTAGAATCTAGGAGACACCTCTCTGGGTGTGTCTGTGAGCATTTTTTCAGAGATGTTTAAATGACAAAGAATGAACATAGGGGACACCATTCCACAGTTCAGCAAGGAATAAAAAGGGAACAGAGGAAGCAGGTCGCAGAGCAGGAGCACTCATTTCTCAGCCTCCTGATGGACTGAGACCTCTGTCTCACACTCCTGCCTCCACAGGTAGAGTTGCTATCATTTACACCGGCCTGCTCTCCTGCTGGGGACCCAGCAACAGCAAGATGCTACCGAGATATATTGTGGCTACTGTCACCACCAAGACACTTTTCCTTCCTGCATAAGCATCTCCCCTATAAAAAGCAAGCTCTTTACCCCCCTCTCCTCCTTATTCTCTCACTCAAAGGCTGTCTCTGCACCCTACTCCCATCCTGCCCCCAATAAACCCCTCACCTGAGCTCGGTTGCATGGTGTGACTTTGTGGCACCCCTTGGCTCCAGCCAGCTAAAGTACCCTCCCATGCTGTTAAATAATTGCAACTATACCTTCCCACCACAATGGAGCCTAAATAAGTCCTTCTGTCCCTAGATTGGTAAAGCATTTTGTGACTATAGGTAGTAACCAATACAGAAATATGATACCAAGAGTGCAATCAACACTATGGGGAGTTTGAACTAGACCAGGTGGTACTTAGGCCTCTGGATTGTGGAAAGGGTATTGGGGAGTTTTCAGGCTAGAGAAGACCTAGATATAGTGAGCAGTGGCAATGAGGCCTTTCTAGTCAGGAGTTTGGAAGATCAAAATGATGAGAGAAACGTGGTAGTGAAGACACAGCTCATGAGGCTTCAGAGGAGAATAAAGACTATTGGGATCTAGGCTGGTGGCTATTCATACCACATTCTGGGAAAAACTCTGGCTCTATTCAGTTGCCTCATTGATGCCTTCGAACAACAGACCTTTTTTTTTTGTTTGTCTGGAACATCTTTTCTATCTTATCTGCTTGTTTTATACCTATCCACTTTTTTGTATATCCTCAGCAGATAGGCCACTGAGGAGGTGGAGGTAGTGTTGAACCTGTGTGGAGGGAACCCAAAGAGCTGGACTTGGTCATACCCTTTGTTCTGACACAGCCGAGGATTCTCAGCCCTGAGCCCCAAGGTGAGGGGGGGGGGGGTTTAAAGAGAAGCCTAATTAAGCGGGGTGCTGCACATCTTGGCATTACAGAATTGGGCAAAGGGGCTTGGAGTACAGTAGCTATTGGCTCAAGTTTTCCGTGGGAACCCCAGCTCCAAAGCAGACCCAAACCCCAAATCTGCTGGGTGAACTTTTGAATCTATTGGCTGTCAGGTGCACTCCAGACTTGGGCCCCGCCCTCAGGCACCGAACAAAGCTTTGTAAGGATAAATCCATGCCGTCATAGGTAGAAGGATCATCATTGGCTACATAGTGAGTTTGAAGTTAGCCCAGCCAACAATGTGAGACCTAGTCTCCAAATCCTACAAAACAGTTAAGTGTTCTGGCCACATATTTGCTTGTAGTTTCCAGCAGTTTTCAGAACTGACAGCGGGAACAGACCCTCCTGGGACTTCATCCTCTAGCAGTTCCTGCATCACACACTGCACCAGATTCCTTTTTTCCTTACTATCTTGATTACTGACATAACTGTCTGGCCACTAGACTAGTGCCTTCAAGGCAAATACTGACTCAGAACCCTGAGCGAACAAGGGCTAATAGGTAGTAGTAACTGTTCTGGAATAGTTTGCCAAATTAATTTGAAAATACCACCACATTAAGATAATTTGGGGAGCTCAGGGCAGAAATTAGACACTAAAATATCATGCATAAACTTTGCAGTAGCTGAATTTGAAGATGTCGGTGGAAAGAGACAGCTGTGGGTCACCTCTTGAGATCTGAAATTACATAAGTGATGCATTTAAACATAGAGTTTAAGCTCCTTGATTTCTTGCTAACAATTCATTGTATGGAAATTCAGATCAAATGGTAAAATGAAAGGTTAACTTATCTCCCCAAAGAGAATGAATTACTTAGAAGAGAGGAAAAATGTTATAACAAAATATCCACTCTAAAAATAGCATTTTGCTTTTTTCCTGAGTTATTATTTTGTACTTTGAAAGATAGAACTCTTTGTTCCTGCCATTTTTAAAGGATTCTGTTTTAATAATAAGGTAGGTATACAATCTGCAACTCTGTATTTTAGAATATTACAAGTGGATTATTTTATTAAAAAGAATATTTCATGAGTTATAATTATGATTTATTACACAAGAGAACAATAGTAAATATACTTTGGAGTGGCTGAGATATTTTTAAAGGTCTTTATTATATAGACTGTGATGCATTTAAGTAGGCTAGTCCAGAAATACTAGCTTATAATAGCATTTTCTAGCAGTATATGCAAATGTCAGGAAAGCTCATATCCCAAGCAAGACAGACAAGGAACAGAAGGTGCAATGGTGACAGATGACAGAAGAAAGCAAAATTAATCAGCTCCTACTTGGCTTTCATCTTCCATCACAACAGTCTTCCTCAAACTGGACGGTGCAAGAGACCTGCATGGTAAAGAGGGAAATGAAGTCTAAGATACTAAGGAAGAGAGAGCATCTAGACCTTTGATAAAACTTTACCTCTCTGGCTTGCTTAAAGAACTTGAAATGTGGAAGTGTCTTTGTTAGGAACAGGAGAGGGACCAGGTGACTAGAAAGGGACAAATGTCCTCATTTTCTAAAAAGAAAAAAACAAAACAAAATAATAAAGTCCTGACCACGTTTTTTCTAGGTAAAGTTTTGGAAATGATAATTAGGTAAATGGATCTAAATTAAGTGCTTTTGACTGGGGATAGAAGCTAGTGGCAGAAAGCATGCACTAGACCCTTGATTTGACAAGAAAAATTAAAAAAAAAAAAATGAAATAGGGGACCGGTGAGGAGGCTCAGAAAATAAAGTTGCCTTTACCAAGCCTGAGATCTGAATCCATTCTGAGGACCCACCTGGTGGAGGGGGAGAACCAACTACTGCCAGCTCTTCTCTGATTTACACGTGTAAACTATAGCATGTCTATGCACACAAACATGCAATACATTTGAAAAATATAACTAGAAAATAAAACAAAGCAATATATATAACAAACCGATAGCTAACATTATAGTAATTACAGGAAAACTCAAAGCATTTTTGCTGAAATCAGGAACAGGGTAAGTGTTCGCTGATGTGGGAATGTCTTTCTGTATGCTGTGCCTATCAATCTTTAAATAAAGGACTGTTTTGGCCCATGACAGGCACCATAGAAAAAGTAGGAGGGGAAATCAGAGCATAGATAGGAGAAGGGCAGAGTCAGATCAGATCAAGCCAGCCACCCAAAGAGGAAACACATAAGGAACACAGGCCATGTGGCAGGACAAATTAATGGAAATGGGTTGAGTTAAGATGAAGGAGCAAGCTAGCAATGTGCCTCAGCCATAGGCCAAACAGCATGAAGTTAATATAAGCTTCTGAATCATTTTTGGGGGGCCTAAGCAGCAGCGGGCAGCTAAGCGGTCTGGCACTGCAGGTCTGTGAGTCTGGACCTCTGGCACCCGGGACCTGAAACCTATTGTAACAGTTCACTTTCCTTACTCTTACATAATATGGTGCTTGAAGTCTTACATAGAGCAGCAAGACAGAAAGAAATGATAGGAATACAAATAGGAAGTCAAACAATCCCAGCCTACATTCAAGAGACCCCACAGATTCCACCAGAACTTGGAACTGAAAACATTTTAAGCAAAGAGTCAGGATAAAAAAAAAAAAAAAAAAAAAAGATAAACACACAAAAATTATTAACCTTTCCATGTATCAATACAACATGCTGAGAAAGAAGTCAGGAAAACAATCTCATTCACAGGAGCTTAAATATCTTGGGTGCTGGAGAGATGAGCCCAGCAATAATGTGATTGCTGTTCAAGACTGAAGACTTATGTTCAGATCCCCATCAACTACATACCTTTGGTACACCCCTGTGATCTAAGTGCTGGGGAGGCATAGGAAAATCCTGGAAGTTGCTGGCTAGTTGGCTAGTCATATCAGTGGTACAGAGTAATTGAGGGAGTTACCCAATATTGACTTCTATCCTCCTAATGCATGTGCATACACATAACCCTGTAGACACATATACATGTACATACAAGAATAAAATGATACAAGAATAAAATGAAAAGGGACTGGTGGGATGGCTCGCACCTTTAATCACAGCACTTGGGAGGCAAAGGCAGGTGGATCTATGTGAGTTCAGGGTCAACAGAGTTTACACAGTCACTGCCATGAACCTATGAAATACTGTTACAAACAAAACTAACAAAATTCCAATGTGATATACACACACTGGACATACAGTCCACAGTACTCTGCAGTAGTTCTGGGAACAAGAAAGAACCTACAACCTCGCCCTACCCCATGTGCCAGTATCCTTGAACACAGAGGCTGCTGAGACAAAAGACTACCATCCTCCTCTCCGCCACATGCACCATGTGGAATCTGCTAGAACCACGAAGCTCTAAGAACCTTACCATTCAACTCTTCACTGCTGTGTCAGCAATTCATTCCATAAACTACTGTGGCTCTCAATGTTGGTCAGAAACTTATTTCTGCAGCAATCAATGCCGACTTTTATCTAGTCAAAGTGCTGAGAATATACCACTTCCAAGTGCTCAGGCCCAAATAAGACATCTGTAGCGACTCCCCATCGACTCAGGGAACATTGGTGAAAGGGGGCCAGAAAGATTCTAAGAGCCAGAGAATGGGGAGAAGTGCTGTGAAATGCTCTTGTAGTGTGGCCATTGCATGTGTAAGCTCATAGCAGCTGTGGTTCCGTGCACCAGGGGTGGATGGGAAGGGGAGCATGCAGTTCTATCACTAGCTGAAGAGCTATTGGCAGTTGATGGCTGCTGGTTGGAGGGTAGTCTTTTTCCTTTCAGGTGTGTGTGTGTGTGTGTGTGTGTGTGTGTGTGTGTGTGTGTGTGTGTGTGTGTGTGTGTGTGTGTGTGTGTGTGTGTGTGTGTGTGTGTGTGTGTGTGTGTGTGTGTGTGTGTGTGTGTGTGTGTGTGTGTGTGTGTGCCCACTGCAAAGTTGCTACTATGTCTGTAGATGAGCTCACACCCATGTGAATATGGGAAACACACATTGAACTTTTTAATTTAAAACTATTCTTTCATTATTTTAATAATATATTTTGTTATTTTAAAACAGAATATTTTGAAAACAATATATTTTACTCTCCCCCAACTCCTTCCAGATCTTCCCATCCATGTGTTCTATGTGTTCTTTCTCTCTCTCTCAAAATTAATAAATAAAAATAAGAACACCTGAAGGTTGGGAGAACCTCTTGGGGGAGGGTCCAGAGGTGTTAAAGGTGGGGACTGAGGGGTAGATATGATTAAAATTCACTGTATGTATCAAACACCACTCAATCTTCACAGAAATAGAAAATGAAACCCTAAAATAAATATTGAAGCACAAAATACCCCAAATATGCAAAACAATCCTGTGCAAAACCAACCAGAGTTGTGTAGGGATTTAATAAAGTTTCAGAAGTTTTGGAGCTATCAGAGGGAATCTTCCCACAGTCTATGTGGGGGGTTAGTAAAAGCTCCAGAAGTCCCAGAGCTCTAAGCACAGTCAGTCTAGGAAAATCAGAGTGGTGATTCAAATCTTTAATCTCAGCACAGGGAGTATCCTGGGAGTGGTGACCTACACCCTTAATCCTAACTGAGTCAAGGTCACTTCAGATTATAGAAGGAATTCCAGGCTCCTAAGCAGGTGTAGAGGGGCCATGCCTTAATTACAAAGAATACTTAAGACGGGATTCAAACACAGAGAAATCCAGTCCAAGGGAATCAAGGCTGAGGAAGCTGGAAGACAGCTGGGTAAGATTTGACTGTGGCATTTATTCCCTCTAGTATCTCCAACTTCTTCAGAGATCTATCCCTGAGTCTCATTCATTCGTTGCAGACACAATTTTAGTGGTGCCACCATACATGATTCAAAAGATAACAAAGCCATAGTAACAAGAACAGCATTAGAAGTGACTCCATAACCCCATGGGAAGTAGATTCTGAGGGAGTCGTGGACAGGTAGGGTCATCTGCTATTTTCTGGGAGTCCTGTTTAGCCCAGGAATGCTGTAATCATGACACCCAAGAATAGGAAGGCCATAGGGAGAGTGGCTAAGTGACTGAGGGTGGATCAGGATCTGACAGAGGATGACTTCTAGAACATACATGACATCACCCAGCAGAGACTCCTGAACATGATTTCACTGAGGGTAGTCCCTCCTCAGAACCAGATAGCGGAGCAAAGGTAAGGGAGTCTGTTCAGAAGATGCTACAAATGTCAGAGGTAACAGAGCACAGTCCCTTCCTGCAATGAAAAAGCAGTTGGAAAGGAATATAAAAGCTTCTTTCAGAACCCTGAATGAAAATCCTATGTGTGTTTTCAAAATACAACAAAAGCAAAAGCAGGCCCTTCATTCCAGGTGTTCTCAGTTGATCCAGCCTTTGCTTCAACAGTGCTAGACAGAGGTACAGGACGCTAGGGAACAAGAAAAACTTACTACTATAATTCACAGCAAAGACTTTAAGTTAGAATGGGCCTCAGAGACTCCCAGAACAACACAGACTATTGCCATTGCTTTTGTCATGGTCATAGGGTTTCCTTTGTGAGGATAAAACACCATGGCCATAATCAATGGGAAATGGTTTATTTTGCTTACACTTCCACATAAGTCTGTCACTGACGACCATGAAAGAATGCTTACTGGCTTGCTTCCCATGGCTTTCTTAGAGCAGTCAGAGTGAGTAGTCCAGGGGTGGCACTGCCCACAACAGTGAGATGGGCCCTCCACATCAATCATCAGTCAAGAAAATGCAACATAGGCTTGACCATCCATCTATGGACGTTTTCTGACTTGGAGCGCCCTCTTTCTAAATGATTCTAGCTTGTGTCAGGTTGGCAGAAAACTGCCCAGCACTGTTGCTTGCCCTATACAGATGCTGTAGACACAACACACTTTGGTTGTAGGACAAAGAGAAATAAAGTTGGACTTGAGAACTTCCCAGATGTGTTAGTTTTCAGAGTGTATGAAGGTGCTGTGTATCAATATGTACATACCAGCACAGAACCCTGGGAAATGCAGAAATACCTACTGACCAGACAAAAAGACAGCAATAGTGGTGTGACTGTTCAGAGACAGCAGATACCAAAGATTTTTATTGGCTCTTAGCCTGCTGTACTGTATCTGGGGGTGAACAGATGGGGGAAGTGGCTAAGGAGATCACAGGCCGTAGTGGGGAACTACCATTTCAAAACGCCTTCTAAATATTGGTTTGTACCCATGAATTAGTGTTGTTGCTTTCAGCCTTGGCAGGAAAAATAAGTCTTGGCAATGCAGAGACTAGCTGATCAGTGTTGAGAACATGTGATGGTTGAGTGAGCTCAGCCCTAAATGGATTCATATATTACCCCCGCCCCCAAGGTCCAGAGAACACCATAGAGAGGGACCAGGAGGAATTCAAGAACCAAAGGATGGGGACAAGTGCTGTGAAATGCTATCTTTTGAACATGACACAACTGTTGTAGTCATGAACTTATTCCAGTACTGCTTCCTGAGCAATCTGGCAGCAGGTACTAACTGGTCACAGCAGGTTACAAAAAAATCAAGAGATGCTCCTCCAACCCCCCCCCCCCAAAAAAAAAAAACAACACAGATACCATGTGCAAACAAAAACCAGGACAGGACATGAAGTGGTAGGGAAAGTGCCGGAACAAAGGGGAGCTGGGAGTGGGGATGGTCAAGATACAATATATACATGCATGATATTGTTAAATACAGTGAAGAAGATTTTAGTCAAGTGATGGTGGCACTCACCTGTAATCCCAGACCTTGAGAGACAGAGGCAACTGGATCTCTGTCAGTGCCAGGTCAGCCTGGCTTACAAAGTGAGTTCCAGGACAGGCAAAGCTGTTACACAGAGAAACCTTGTCTCAAAAAACAAAAACAAAATCTTTAGCTTTGTATGGTGTTGTTTGCTTTTAGTGACAGCACACTCAGGTGGCAGTGGCAGGCAGATTTCTGTGAGTTCAAGGTCAGCCTTGCTTGCATAGCAAGTACCAGCCCAGCTCAAGCTATGTAGTGAGACTCTGTCTCCAAAAAATTAAAGCAAAACAAAAGACAAAACCACCCAAACAAATTAAAACAAAGATAAATAGTCAAAAGTTGACAAATGGGGCTGAATATTTTAAATCTTCTGTACAGTGAAGTAAATAATCAAATGAAGAACAGCCTACAGAATGGTAGAAAAAAATGCTAAGAATCTGACAGATTAATATCTAAAATTAAATGTCAAGATTTGAAAGTCAGGATTAGAGAGATAGTTTATCAGTTAAGAGCACTGGCTGCTCTTCCAGAGGATCCAAGTTCAATTCCCAGCACCCACATGGCATCTCACAGCTGTCTGTAACTCCAGTTCCTGGGGATCTGATACCTTCATGCAAATAATAAAATAAAATAAAATAAAATAAAAAAATAAAATAAAATAAAATAAAAAAATAAAATAAAATAAATAAAATAAAATAAAATAAAATAAAAATAAAATAAAATAAAAATAAAATAAAATAAAATAAAATAAAAAAAATAAAATAAAATAAAATAAAAAAAAATAAAATAAAAATAAAATAAAATAAAATAAATAATAAAATAAAATAAAATAAAATAAAATAAATCATTGGAAAAAAAAGATTTGAAAGTCTACCAAGAAATGAGACAACCTAGTCAATAAATAGGTAAATCCAGTGAAGTTATTTCTCAAAATATGAAAACAAATAGCTATTAAACATTAAAATATTTATTATGTAGTAGAGGCACAAGGATCACTGGAACCCAAGCCAAACTGCTCAAACAGCATCATGCCAGCCAGGGCTACTGAACAAGTGTCAGGTTAGGCTGGTGTGTATAGCAAGCATCAGGCCAGCCAGGGTTACATAGCAAAACCACGTCTTAAGTATTTTAAAAGTTCAACATCCTTAGTCATCAATCAAGGAAATACAATTTAAACAACACTGAAATTCCATCTCAGTCAGTCAAGATGTGCATCATTAAGGAAATAAGCTGGGTGGTGGTGGCACACATCTTTAATACCAGCAATTTGGAGACAGAGGCCAGCATGGTTCACAAAAACCAAAATGTACTGGTATGTGTACTTAAAATCCAAACCTGTTTCACAAATACATCATGAGAACTGGATTTCCATGCATTTCAAGTGAAATCAAATGAAAACTTCTTAAATATATGACCATCACTATATATTATTGCGTAAAGACTAACCAGCATTGACACCAATCATGGTCCTTCACACAAAATGCTGTAAGAGGGGGTAGGGGAAAGTAGCTTAATGGTAGAGTGTCTGCTAGGTAGTTGTGTTAAGGACTGAACGTGAAATGTCCCCAGAGGTTCATATATATAAACACACAGCCCAGCTAGTAACATTATTTCAGGAAGCATGTGATCTTTAGGTGGTGATGCCTAGTTAGATGTGGGTTACAAGGGGAAGGCTTTGAAGGTTATGGTGAAGCTGCAGGTCCATCAGAAAGTGTTTCCTGATCTGCAATGATTGTATACAAGCTCCAAATATGGTTGAGAGTAACCAGGTACCTTAGCTTTCCTGCTATGAAGGTCTGTATCTCTTGAATCACAAGCCAAAACAAACATTTACAGGTTGTTTCTGCCAGGTATTATAGTGTCACTGAGAATAGTAACTTAGCAGGCATGAGGCCCTGGGTTCAAGAAACAGAGGCACACACAAGCAAAGCACAACCAAGAGATAAAGGGCATACAATATTTATTTTCAAACAATGCTTGCTCCAACATATGAATCCTATAGTAATATGTTTCTGGCTTGGCCTTTCCGGCCTGGCCCCAAGGTTCAGACCTGCTGCTGCTTTGCCCCAAATAGTAACACAAAAGCTTACGTTCATTTCATACTGATTGGCCCATGGCTCAGACATGTTGCTAGCTAGCACTTTCATCTAAACTCATTTCCATTAATAGTCACGTGGCCTGTGACTTAACTGTATTCCATTAGACCTTGCCCTCTAGTCAGAAACTCACAGCATCTCTGACTCTTCTTCACAGAATTTTCTTAGTCTGGTAGCCCTGCCCACACTTTCTGTATGCCTTCTGGCCAGTCAATGTTTTATTAAACCAGTAGGAAGGACAAATATTTACAATGTACATGAACATAATCCCACAGAATCCTGAAGACTTTATTTGGCCAGCCCACTAATATTCCTATAGGGAGGGCTATTCCTGGGATACTTAGTTTAATTGAAGAAGGGAAGATGGTAGGCATGCTTCTGGGAATGCTCAGCTCAAGGTTAAAATGATGAGCCTGAATGTGTCAGGGCTCATTCAGTTTACATTATAAAGGTGGTACTTGATGTGATTTTAAGCTTCAGGTAGGGTACAAAAAGGCACAAGTGTCCACAAAAACATAGCTCTCATCTAAAGGGAGTAAGAGAGTTTATTCTGGAGTTAAAAGTGAGTGACCATGGCCCAGAAACACAGATTGGATCTCTCCAAATAGCATGGTCCACCATGGAAGCAGCTTTATGAAGTTTTTACATCAGAACAAAGGAAAGTAACACATCAAAGCAATTAAAAAACCACATTTGTGGAAACATGAGAGAGCTATAGCTCTAACAGCATGTCCAATGGTGGAGACATTCCAAAGGTTTTATCCGACACAGTGGTGTTCAAGTAATAGGTCCTTTGGGGTGCTAAAGACAGCCCAAGATAAACTAGGCTCTAGATAGCAACATTTCCACTCTCTAGGCACTGAGGTTTCAGTCAGTCAACAAGACTGTAGACACAGCTTATTTTCATGAATTCTCCTTCGTAGTAGACAGATTATTTTCTGAATCTATGTATCCCCTGTTTGACAGAGATGAATTAGTCTCTAAGGATGCTTTATTTTTATACCTACTCAGGTCAGTATCAAATGCCCTCAGTGATTATGTCTTGTCTCTAACTTCTACATCAAGATGCTTTAGTTAGATCCTTTCTGAAAGGACCTTCCATAGGGCTCTTCAAAAGAGGTCACAAGGTTGAGTTTCCCTTTGGGACAGCTTTGACTGTATATTTTACAGTGGCAGTGCAGGGACATTCAGTCTCATTACATAACCCTGGTTGGCCTGTAACTTCCTAGGAAGACCAGTCTGGCCTCAAACTCCTAGGAGATCTTCCTGCTTCTGCCATCCTCTGCTGGATTAAAGGTGGGCACTACTGCACCTGGCTTACATTTGTTTTTTAGGTAGGGTCTGGAACTGACTAGTTCAGGCTTTGAGACAGCAGACCTCTTGCTTCAGCCTCTCAAGTACTGGGATTACAAGCAGGAGCCACCATGCCGAACTTCAGACCAGCAGTTCTGTCACAGTCATGTTAGGACAAAATGCTATCGTACTATCCAAAAAAAAAAATTTGAATACCATTTTTTTTAGTTTTCTACACCAAAAGTAGTGGCACACACTTTTATCTCAGCATTTGGGAAGACAGGCAGGCAGACCTCTGTGCATTTTGGATAGCCTGGTCTACATACCACGTTTCAGGCCATGTTAGCCAGAGTCACATGGCGAGACCCTCTCTCAAAACAACAGAAAATATTGTCATAACTTCCTTTGCATTTCTCTTCACTTCTTACTGATTTCTTTCTGCCTTATTTTATTTCTTGTAATAAAACATTTTTTTCCCTTCAGGACAATAATTATTGTTTTTGAGCTATATGGTAAGCCATTTTCACAAATTTTACAGTACAGAAATAGAGCTAGGTTTGATACAGATGACATCACCTACAGCTTCTCCTAACTTCATACAGATAATGGATTAGGTTAAACAAGTATTTATTTGGTAGAATTTTGAACCAGTGTATTTAGTACATCAAAACACATTTTGATATTGATAAGAAGAGAAGATAGACACTGGGGCTAGGCAGTTCTGGAAAGAAAATGTTACCAGCTTGTTTTTGGCTAAAAGCTGAAATGTCCATAGTCTTGTCCTTGTCAGACACCAGAGATGTTAGATGTGCCTAAGCCAAAAGTGTCTCTGGTTTCACCATGGCCGGAGGGTAGATATGCCAGGAATGGGGTTTGGTTTACCTTTATCTTCTTTCCCCAGGAGAATACTCTTCACTGAAACCACAATGGGGACATGACCAAACCTACGAGGAATGAAAATTGGGCTGCTCTTCCCTCTTCCCCTTCTCTCATCTATGAAAGCTTTATGAACTCCAGAGCAGTGAGGCTCAATGGTACACCACTGCTGGAGATCCCTCCTGCTCTACAGGATTTCTGCCTTTCTTCTCTTCCTTAAGTTCATATAATAAACTTTTTCTAAATCTCCCCTCTGTGATCTGTGATTTTCATTTTTTGAACTCAAGAGGCAAATATCTAGAATACCATGGCTTTGATGGCGATAAGAGTTTCTGAGATGCCAGCCCCTCATGATAAACATAACAGAACCAAGAAAGGCTCTGTGCTCTCACAGGTATCCCAATACTTCCCTATCAACACCCCAAGATGCAAGACTTGAAAGTAGGCTCCTTTTATTCCAATCTTAGCTACTAATTTTCAGATCAGGCATTATATACCTTACATAATGAAATTGTACTAGTTTTCTCACTGATAAAATACCTTACCAAAGCAATTTAGGAAATTGTTAATTTGGCTCAGGGTACAACCCAACATCTCAGCAAAGGCAGGACAGTGGGGCCATGATGCAACATTACATCTGTTGTCAGGAAGTAGAGGAAGATGAATGCTATGCTGTGCTCACCTTCTCCCTATCCCTTTTTTTGAGACAGGGTTTCTCTATATAGGGCTATCTCTATCCTGGAACTCACTCTGTAGACTAGGCTGGCCTTGAATGCAGAGAGATCCTCTTGTCTCAGCCTCTGGAGTGGTGGGATTAAAAGGTATGCACTACCACTTCCAGACTCACTCTCTCCTTTTTATTCAGTTTTGGTTTCCTGTCCACAAAATGGTTCTACTCATAATCAGGGTGGATTATCCCTCTTTAGTTAAATCTTTCTGGAAATACTCTTACATCCCAACATCCATGTTGACTCTAAATCCAGTCACACTGGCAATGAAGATTAGGCATGGAAAATTATTTGAGACAATGTATTACTATGCAGACCAAGCTGTCCTTGATCTCACATAGATCATCCTACCTTTACCTCCTGAGTGCTGGGATTAAAGGTGTACTGCTGTGGACATTTATTTATAATGTGGAACAATTGTTTAATGATGCAAAGTCTTGTTGTATTATGTTGCTTTTGTTTATATTCTGTGAAGCTATGTTACTTTGCCTGTCTAAAATATCTGACTGGGCTAATAAAAAGCACAATGGCCAATAGTTGGGTAGGAGAGAGAAACAGGTGGGGCTGGAAGACAGGATAAAGAGGAGGAGGAAAGGAGCAAGGAGATGAGGACATCAGAGCCACCAGCTACACATGGTCTTGGAGTAAGAAATAAGAAAAGCAGACAGACAGCTAAAAGCCCAGAGGCAAAGGGAGATAGCTTAAGAAAAGCTAGCTAGAGACAAGCCAAGCTAAGGCATTTATAAAAAAGAATAAGCCTCTGTGTGTGATTATTTGGGAGCTGAATGGTCCCCAAAAGAGCAAAGAGTAAAAACAACTAACAATGTACATTACCACAGATAGGTTTATATAGTCTTTAAGGAATTATTATTTAAGATTTATTCATTTATTATGTATACAGTGTTCTGTTTGCATGTATACCTGAAGGCCAGAAGAGGGCACTAAATCTCATTACAGACGGTTGTCAGTCATCATGTGCTTGCTGGGACTTGAATTCGGCTCTTAACCACTGGGCCATCTCTCCCAACTCAGATTTATTATTTTTTAATACCATTTATGTGTGTGTGTCCATATGTATGTAGAAGCCTGTAGAGTTCAGTAGAAGAATAAGATCCTTTGGAACTGGAGTCATGCATAATGTGAGCCACCATGTGAGTATTGGGAACTTTATCTGACTCCTCTGCAATAGGAAGTACATTCAACCATTGAATCAATTTTCTAGCCCTTAAAAATACTTATTTTTAAATTATGTGTATATGTGCAGGTGAATACAGGAGCCCTTGGAGGTCAGAGGGGTCAGATTCCCCTGGAGCTGGAGGCAGTTGTGACCCAGTGTGAATGAAAGAGCAGGAAGTACTCAAACCTGCTGAGCCATCTTTCCAGCCTTATGCAGGTTTCAAAATGGCTATGAAACGGTTAAAGATTCAAAAAAGGCTGACTAAAGGCAAGGGCAGAGTTAATACAGATGCAGAGAGTCATTGTAGGTGGTTATATATTTTTGCAGTTACTTCCTTCTGCTGTGATGATCACCATCATGAAGCATCAGCAGTTTTGATGACCTACAGAAAACCTTGGTTTTGCAGTCCTTCCAACAAAACAGTTAGGGGTTCGGAGGGGGAAGATTCCAATGGCTAAGTCTGTTGACAGTAATGGCTGAGGATTAACATTCTCTTGGATAAACAGGGAGGAAGAAGGGGAGGTTCATAATACCCTCACTTGAAATTTCTGTCACCACATTCTCCTGCCCCACGTATGCCAGTATACCAATCCTAACCTAGCTGCATAGATAGGGTCTTGGGTGTGTGTGACAGAGAATAGGAAGAGTGAGACTTTTTGGTGATGCAGCTGCTCCAGAGTCACCTACATTCCTCTAAGTAGCCCCAATAAACTCATGAGTTCACCAAAATGGTCTTGGATAAAATCCTTCCTTTGGTCTATCAGTATCTTATCTGGGGTGAATAGATACACTTCTCAGGAATGTCACACAATAAATTTTGTTTTGTTACTCTAGATAAGGTTTCTGTGTGTAGGCTTGGCTATCCTAGAACTCAAGAAAACCCACCTGCCTCTCCTCCCAAATCCTAGGACTAAAGGTATTTGCTACCTCTGCCAACTCATACAATAAATCTTAACATAAACATCTAGTTACAGAGCTGAGCTTAGTATTCTTTAGGAATTCTGGATTGAGTGAGTGGGTGGGGTCAAGCAGGAGAGGTTCCCTTTAGGGACAGTCAGATGTGTGTCACCTGACATACATAGCTGTCACACATTGTGTGTTGATGGGATGCTCAGTACCATCATATCCTAATGTGAGATATCCCTCCTCTAGATAATCCATGGGAAGTTTTTTTTTTTTTTTTTAATTTTTGGTGTGTTCAAACCATGATATCAAAACAGTATCAGAAAATCCTGCATGCTGTGGCTGAAGAGATGGCTTAGCTGCTAAAAACCTAGCTGTTCTTCCGGAGGATCAGGGTTCAATTTCCAGCATCCATATAGTAACTCACAACTGTCTGTAACTCCAGTTCCAGGGAATCTGATACCTTGACACCAATGCACATTACCAACTCAGCTAAAACAACTATTAAAAAACAAACAAACAAAAAAAAAACTCTGCATGCTTTAGTGTTCCTGACTTGATAAGTCCCTTAAGTACTAATACTCTGGGTAAATACCTTATCAGTCTCTGCAACATGGTCTATATTGATAGATGACAGTTACTTCCACAAACAAGTTGTGGAGTCTTTAAGCCTCATCATTTGAACTCAAAGTGTACTGCTGTTTCATAAAACAGAGTCACACAGGCCAATGGCCAGTTTGAAAGCTAATGTTTCATGCAGTATTAACTTAAGAGTAAGGCAGCTAAGGAGAGGGATTTGATGGAGATTTTCTACAAGCATTAAAAGCAAGAAAGGCTAATAGGAGGGAGCCTTGGTATCCACATGTCTGAGTAACGTCACATCAGTGGAGAGATTAAAGAGTTATTGGGAGAGATTGGGAGGAAATGTGGGCTTTGGCAGAAAACAACATCATTAAGCCTCAGCTGCATCCTGCTTCCCATTAGCTATATTTACATGGAACACAGATTTTAAGGGAGCCCCACTGATGTAGAGACTACATTGCAGACTATACTTTGCATTGTAGAGCACAGAGCAGGCTAGATGAGGATGGGGAGTTAATCTGTGAGAGCAAACAACATGATCAACTTAGTAAAAATGTCCATTTACGAAGTATTTGTGTTCTAAATAAATGATAAGTATTTGGAATAATTAAAATACTGAGTAAGTACAAACTAATTGTAAACTTTAACAATAAATTTCCATATTAGCCAATTCATGGACTTTGAGGTGAGCCTGGTGGCTTCTCAGTGAGTCTAGACTCTAAAATAAAACACTCTGCTTTAGAAATGTGAAAGGAATTAACCAACTCAGCAAAGGCAATTGGGATGCTCAGCAGAGGGCCTACTGAAAAGGCAACTTGTGATCCCAGTGAGAAATGTGATGGCCCCATTAGTTATATCTCATTTGTAGTGCATATTTCTATCAGAGAAATTCTGAGACCCCTTTATTATTATTATTTTGAGACATAGTCTGGCCTGGAACTAGATATGCAGATCTGGATGGCCTGACTCACAAGGATCCACCTGCTTCTGCTTCATGAGTGCTGAGACTGAAATTGGGAACTATCATGCTTTATTTTATTATTAATGAACCAGTTTTATGCGTATGGATGTTTTGCCTGATGGATGTCTGTGTACCAGATATGTGCCTGGTGCCCAGGGCTTCAGATTTTCTGCAACTGGAGTCATAGACTGTGGTGAACCACCATGTGTGTGCTGGGAACTGAACTCTGTTCTGCAAGAACAAGTGCTCTTAACTGCTGAATCATACATATATCCATCCCTCAAGTTTTATACAATATACTCAAATGTCTTAATATACTCAAATATGCTTAGAACTCCTTTATACTATTTAAAAATATTACATGGGTATCCCAACACCATGTTAGAAACTAAAATTGATAAAGTGTATGCAAAAGGACAAATGAGTCATAAAAGAGGGTAGAAAGCTAGTTTTTTTTTTCCTGTTTCAATTCAGTTATAGCACCTGCTCATGGTGAGTATGTAAATTCAGCTTACTGTGTACTAAAGTAGCAATAGTAAGTTTTATATTAAAATAGAATCTAACCTGTGTTATTTCTTTGGGTTTTCTTTTTAGTCCCATTAACTACTACTAATGCAAAAAAGATTAGGCACACTTAGTCTCTGTACATTTGTCAATTACTTATTCAGAAAGTAACTTGTGAAAAATCTGTTCTGGGGAGAGGGCTTTTGAAACCTGAAAAATTTCCCCTTCTCCTTCTGTTTAAAACTGTATGAGGCTGGTTGTGATGGCATGGGCCTTAAATCTTTCATTTAGACAGAGGCTTGGGTCTCTAAATGTGAAGCCAATCTGATCTACCAGTGAGTTCCAGCCATCCAGAGCTATATAGAGACCCTTCTCAAGACAAGGCAAACAAACCACAACAAAGACCCTATCAAAGCACTCTATTATGGAATTAATAAGTAAGTTATAGGGGCTGAGATGGTTCATCCATTAAAACTTACTCTAGATCAGGTTGTTCTCTGAGATCCACATGCTTCTGCCTCTGGAGTGTTGGGAATAGACATGCCCCATCACTGCCCTGCAGGCATTGATTCTTACACAGATGCTTTCCTGAAAGCACTGGCTGTCTGGTTATATTGGTCAACTGATTCACATAGATTTTGCAAGTGCTGGCACATTTCTTTGCAACATCTGGTAGGTAGATACATTCCCCCCCCCCTTTTTTTTTTGAGACAAGCTCTCAAATAGTCAGGAAGGGCTTCCTGCTTTCAGCTCTCAAGTGCTGAAATTAGTTGTGTGCTACGGTCATCTCTAATTCTTAAATTTCAGTTAGATATTATTAAATTATTAAATTTCAGTTAAATATTATTGTTGACACACACATAAAAAGATTCCTCTATTTGTAGCTGCTTGACTCAGAATAACAGGTCTATTTTATTTTTATTTTTTGTGCATGCCAGGAAGTGTGTAAGGTGGAACTGTATCTCAACCTTATTTCTTTTAGGTGATATATCTACTAAATAATTCAGCCTGCATCAATAGAACATGCTTCAGTCATTATCTCCAGTAAAAATTGTGTCCCATAAAGTTCACAACTCAAATGTATAAATGCTTTACTATAGATTTTGTTAAAATACCACTGTGTCATTTAATCACAGAGAACACGAAGAAAACAACCTTAGTCAGGAAGTGGTGTCACATGCCTTTTATCTCAGCACTCAGGAGGCAGAGGCAGGTGGATCTCTGTGAGTTTGAGGCCAACCTGGTGTATAGGACTAGTTCTAGTACAGCCAATGCTGCATAGAGAAACCCTGTCTTAAAAAAAAAAATCCCTTCCCTCCCTCCTCAAGAAAACAAAAACCAAAACAATCTCCAGTGCTGCAGGAATAAAGGAAAGGCGGAGATATCAGAGAGTAAACACCTCAGTCAGATCTCACCCAGCTGTTTTCCAGCTTCCTCAGCCTTGCTCCTCCTGGCTTCTTCTGCCTGCTCTGTCTTTCTATGCCTGCCTTAAATACTTTCTTCACTCTGTTAAGGTACGGCACCACCACTGCCTGCCTGGGAGCCTGGAACTAACTCCTTTGTAAACCAAGATGACCTCGAACTCAGATTGGATTAAGGGCGTAGGTCACCACTCCTGGGATATTTCCTGTGTTGGGATTAAAGGTGAGTTACCACTGTCTGATCCTCCTAGACTGACTGTGGGTAAATCCCTCTGATATCTCCACTGTTTTTATTAAATTTGAAATATATCTTCACACTCCAGGCCAGTGTGGAGTCCTATGTCTAAAATCCCTGTATTAGGTGATGCAGCCAATGGGCTCTTTAGAATCTGGATTCCTTTGGAATGGCCTATCATAGTTAGTTATTGACTTAAAACACCATTTCTTTACTATACCTCTACAAGACAAAGAAAATTTACCTTTCCAGTGCCCACTTATAATAACCGGAGCCTGTGAAGAGAGATCGATGGCTCCTCCCACAGGGAAGGTTAAATTGCCACACTCTGTGCCAATATTTTGTACAACAGCCATTAGAAGTGATATGTAACCAATTTCCACAATCTATTATTTACCATTACATGGATGATATCTTGTTGGTCCACTCAAATATAGATACATTAGAAATAATGTTTGAAAAAGTGAAAAAAAAATTGCCTGCTTGAGGATGACAAATTGCTCCTTAAAAAAATACAGTAAGGAAATTCCATTAATTATTTAGGATACAAAATAGGTGCACAAAAAATTATGTCCCAAAAGGTACAAATCAGGAGAGATAGATTATGGACTCTTGATGATTTCCAAAGATTGCTAGGAGACATTTTCAATGTATGGACCACTACTGGGATAAAAAATCATGAACTGGGTAATTTGTTCAAAACCTGAAGTGTAACAAGGACTTAAATAGTTCAAGAGAATAGTCAGCTGACGCCGAGAGAGAACTGGCTTTGGTGGAAAAGAAATTACAGGATGTGCATACGGCTCAGCTCGTATAGATCCAGACCTTAATTGCATTCTGGTTATTTACCTTCTAAGCCTTCTCCTACAGGACTTTTTTAAATGTTCTGTCTGCATATATGCCTGAGGGCCAGAAGAAGAAACCAGATCTCAATACAGATGGTTGTAAGCCTCGATGTGGCTGGGTGCTGGGAACTGAACTCAGTACCTCTGAAAAAGCAGTCACTGTTCTTAACCTCTGAGCCATCTCTTCAGCCCCTCCTATAGGAATTTTAATGCAAAGGGAAAATATTATATTGGAATGCATATTTCTACCACATAAACCAAGTAAGAAATTAAAGACATATGTGGAAAAAATTTGATTTTTAAAGGAAAAGTAAGACTTTGTCAATTGACAGAAATGGACCCAGCCGAAATTGTTGTACCTTAAACTAATGAAGAAACTGACCATCTATGGGCAGAAAGTGAACCTTGGCAAAGAGCTTTCAGTAATTTTTTGGGAAAGATTAACAACAGTTATCCTCAAAGCTAAAGAATTGAATTTATTGAGGGAACTAACTGGATTCTTCCTCATGTTGTACAGGATACGCCAGTTTCTGGAGCCCCTGCATTTTATACTGATGCAAACCAATCAGGAAAGGCAGGTTACAAATCAGAAAATATGAATAAAGTGGCTCAAAGGCTTTATATTTCTGTTCAAAAGTCAGAATTACATGCTATTATGGTGGTATTAATAAATTTTACAGAACCTCTTAACAAAGTAGTAAGAGTTGCTAATGGACATTTGGTTATAAATGCTGCTAGATTAATACAATTTATATACTTTATAAATGTCTTCACTTAAAAATTGAAAAGATATGTTACTTTGGAGGATAGGTTTTCTTTTTCTTTTCACAGAAAATGAGAGGCCACGATTCATTCAGGGTTAAAGAAAATAAGGTCTGATCAAGGAAGACCTCCTGAAAAAAGCTCCAATGGAAACAGATGATCCAACATTTCAGAGCACCTCTTTTGTAGTTTCCTCTGAGTTTTACATCCAGACCAGCTTCAAGGAGAATGGCTGAACCGACCCAGACCCAGTCTACTTCACTAAGGACTTGTCCATAATCCTAAATTTTCTTTGGGTTCCCATAAAATTACCAGTGCCCCTAATCAGCAGGAAGTAGTCTAGAGAACTATGTCCACATTCCCAAAAATGGATGTTTGTCTTTGTTTAGAGTGTTGGCTACAAGTTATTAAAAAAAAAAAAAGCTAAACAAATAAGATTGGATTTGGGGTTCTTTTTTCAAAGAAAAAAAGGGGGAGTGGTGTGGGATATATCTCTTACACACTGTCAATATTTATCACTGTAAATCTTGGTGTAATAAAATGTGATTGGTCAGGTAGCTAGACAGAAAGTAGAGGTGGGGGAAACCAGACTCTTGAGAATTTGGGGAATCAGAAGAGCAAAGCAACAGACACAGGCCATGTTGCACGAATAAATGAGACTCAGGGATAGATCTCTGAGATCTGAGATATAAGATAGAATAAACACCACAGTCAGATCTTACCCAGCCTGGTTTCTCTTGGCTTCCTCTCTTCTTTCTATGCCTGCCTTAAGCCTTAAATACTCTCTTGGTAAATTAAGGTGTGGCCCCACCACTGCCAGCCCAGGAAGCTGGAATTTCTTCTGTAATCTAAAATGACCTCCGAACTTAGTTGGGATTAAGGGTGTAGGTCACCACTTCCAGGGATTAAGGGTGTAGGTCACCACTTCCAGGATACTCCCTGTGCCAGTGCTCTGATCCTCCTAGACTGACTGTGGTTAGATCTCTGAAACTTCTGGAGCTTTTATTAAATCCCCACAAGGCCAGATGTAGAGGGAGGAAGATGAGAATATTAGCACCATGTGGCCTAAATAAGAAATATGGGTTAACTTAAAGTGTAAGAGTTAGACAGCGATATGCCTGAGACATAAGAACAAGCTTGTACTTAATATAAGCCTCTGCATTTTATAAGGACTGATTGGCTTTGGGACTGGCTGGGTGGGACACAAAAATTTCTTACTACACTGATGAAGGAAAATCACAAGTTGGAGGTCAGCACTACACTTTGCACTACACAGAGACCCTGCCTCAAATAAGAAAAAAATATACACTAAAACAGTAAGATATATGGTGAACATTCACTTCCTTTTCATTTATTTGTTTGCTATGTGTATACATGTGTGCTTGTGTGGAAGTCAGAGATAAATAGGAAGAGCCAGTTATTCCCTCCAATGTGTATCCTGGGGCTAGAACTCAATTTTCAGGCTTGGCACTCTCCAGTAGGCCTTAACATACTCTTCTTCCTCCAAATACGTGTTTGTTTCTCAAGGATGACTACCATTGTTCAGTTGCTTATATAATTTTCCAGTACTACTTGAAAATTCCCAAAACAATGAGTCTTTTTTTTCCCTATCAAATACCATAAAACTTGTGTTTACAACTAGGAGTTCAAGTGTTTTTATCCCCTTTTCTATCAAGTAAGACTTTTATGCAAATGTTTTAATCCTTCTTCTTTTTTACACAAAGGTCCCAGGCTTGCAGTATTCTAGGAATTTGATGGCCTAGAGCAGTGACTCCTTTCCCTTTCCCTCATTTTCTGTGGACCAATAAAGACGGAGCCAGTCAATGAGGAAAAGCACAGTCACTACCTGAGTTAGAATAAAAACCAAATGCACTTCCCTTCTAAGTGTGCTTATGCTTCTGAGCACACCTTATCTGGCCAGAGTAAAGTATGCCTTATCCAGACACTTCAGGTGTATGGTAGGCTCCTTCTTTTCAACTCTCAACTTATTTCTAAGACTGCCAAGCCTAATAAGCTGAGCTCATCCCCTGAACCCAAACGGTAGGACTGAAACACACACACAATTTTTTTTTCAGGGTTATATGTAGCCTTGGCTGTCCTGGAATTCTGTGGACCAAGCTGGCCTCAAACTCAGAAATCCACCTGTCCCAGAAATCTGCCTTCTGATTGTTTGGGATTAAAGGTCTGCATAACCACTGGCTGAATTCTTCTGGAATAATTAAACAAAAACAAAAACAAAAACAAAAAACAACAAAAACCCTTGAACAAACAAAAACAAAAGGAAAACAGAAACCCCAAGCCAGGTAAGCTCTAAATTTCAGCAGCTAGATGAAGGAGATAAAGGGGGGGAAAAAAGAGCCATTTAAGGTGACATTTGAGGTCAGACATATGGATAATAAGCAGTTATACAGTGGGAAATGTTATAGATAGAGTAGTGAAGCCCAAAATGTTGGGGGGAAGAGCCTAAGAATTAAGGAAAAGCATGCTTAGTAAACAGTAAAATTAAACTTTTTCTAAATAATTCAGAAGAGTGGCCAGACTTACCACCTTACAAAGCTCAGCTCCTAAGCTACTGCATCAGGGGCAGGGACTCTGGGAAGGAAAAGTACAGCATCTCATTAAAGAACTAATCATGCAGCCTATCTCTTTAGTATGACTGAAAGTGGTCCCTTAGCTGAAGCACTGAACTAGTCTAGCTGGAATGTCTGCGTCTCCACCCAGATGGTGTTTCTTTTCTCCTCTAGGCTAACTTCTAACTCCTGGGCCCCACTCCCAAGTAGCTGGGGTTATGAGAGTAAGCTGCCATGCACAATTTAAAATTATTGATTTACAGACAAGCTGCATAGATAGTAGAGGTTTCTGTATGTTCTCTACTCACCTTCTGTCAACGTGAACATTGTAAGTTACTATGGTGCTGTGCCATTAACACTGCTATGATACTAGTCATAAAGTTATTCAGATATTATTAGTTACATACTTTTGGTTCTCTGGAATATTAATAGAATGAATTCCAAAAGTGAAATTTGCAGGTAAATGATTACTTGCATTAAAAATTCACAAACCTGAGCCTGGTGTGATGGTGTTTATTTGTAGTCTGAGCATTAGGGAGGCTGAATCAGAATAGTTTCAGTTTGTGGTCAGCCTGGATTGTATAATGAGAGCCTGCCTAAACATAAACACAGACTAAAACCTCGCTGGGCTGCAGGCCATTCATAGTGTACATACTTGGTATGCACAGGTCCTGGGTTCAAGCTTCAGCACAGAGAAGCAGTACCGAGTTCCTATCTTTCAAAGAAATTATCAGACCTTTCTAACTTGTTTTTCATCCCCCCCCCTCCCCCCAAGACAGGGTCTCTCTCTGTGTAGCTTTGGCTGTCCTGGAACTCATTCTGTAGACCAGGCTGTCCTTGAACTACCAGAGATCTGCTTGCCTCTGCCTCCCTGAGTCCCTAAGTGCTGGGATTCAAGGCGTTCAACACCAGTGCCTCTCCTATTGTTAAGGTTAGGCAAAGTGAGATAAAAAGTGTTTTAAGTTGTATGGGCACAAATACCTACAAGCAATACTAGATCTTGACCATGGCAAAGAGTCTTTATAGTGTTTAGTTGTAATAGTTGACTTCTTATAGCCACTAGGGGGCTCTGCTACAAGAGTTTTTATAATTTATGTCTACTCAGGAATAAGTTTTGAGACTCTTAGAAGTCTAAAACAATCTCCTTATCTCCAGATGAGGGAATTATCGTAGCTGATAAAGAAGGTGGCGTAGGACAAAATCGGGAGTAGCTTCCTGTCCGATCCTGTAGCACTCTTAGACTGGTCTCGAACTCATGATCCTTCTGCTTCCTATTCCAGAGTTATGAGTTAGGGGAAGTAATACATAAAACATACTCCTAAAATATTTCATTATTTCTAAATGTTATTTTCAAAGTACCTCTCATCACCCAAGCTATATTATTTGCTTTAACCTCTACTAACCACTCCCAAATCGCCTTTCCACATTATTGTTCAGTTAAAATATCTTACTCATTTACCTTCTCTATTCAGTTATATTCAGCCACTGCTTATTGAAATCTACCAATGCCAAACACCTTTGTAGATCTAAAGCTCCTTGGTCCTCTTGTCTATTTCTCCGACTTTCACTATAAATGCAGATTTTCCTATACTTAATTCAGGTGTTCTCACAGCGAGGTCGCTGAAAAACAGGCAGCCAAGGATCTGGCTAAGAATGCATATTCTTAGGCTCCTCCACACTCCAGGGATGGGGCCTCACGCAATCTAACAAGCTCTCCAGGGATTCTGAAGCACAGTCAAGTTTGAAAAACAAGTTAGTTCTACAGCTCAGTATCCATTACCTAAACAGGCCGAAGATTAACTTCTGGCTTTTAAACCAACTCTGGCAATACCTGTACCAAGAACAACCCGTGGGATCCAAGCATTACTCAACCTCAACGTATCTGTAATACCCGATATGACCGAATAATAGCTGCGTTATCATGGTTCCAGAACAAAAGCTACGGCAGTGGATTTCCCGGGGGTGGGGTGTGGGGGGGGTGGATTACCAACCGACGCCGGGCAAGACCGAGTTCCTGCATAGCTTTTTCCTCGGTTAGGCACAGGGAGGCACGTCAAGCCCGTAGGCTCTGGGTCTGGCAGAGTTAGAGAGGGGCTCAGGCCGGGTGGGGCCGGGTGAACCCTCCAGCTGGGGGTTCCCACCTAGGGTGCGAACCTCGAAACTGGAGGCCTCCCTCCGGGTCGAAGGGTACGGACGGGCACGGGAGAAGCTGCCAGGCCTAGAGCCCGCTGCCCGGCGCGGAAGCCGCACCCTCCTCGCCCCAGACGCCGGCAGGGCGGAGCCACGCGGTCAAAGCCCCGGCTGAGACGCGCGACGCGGCGCGGGCTCGCTGCTGAGACGTATGGGGGCTCCCACTGGAGCGGCTGCGCCGCCCGCCCGGGTCAGCGTGGTGCGCATGCGCGGACCCGGCGCCATTTTGGTGGCCGGGCGCGGAGGTGATTCTACACTGAGGGGGAACGCGGCGGCGAGGGTGGCGGTGGCAGCGTTCGTGTGCTCGGGTCTGAATCACTGAGGGAGGAGGCGGTGGAGGAAGAGGTGGCGGCGGTGGCGGTGGTCGTAGCGGTGGCGGAGGAGGCGGGTACGAATCAGCTGCGGGCAGAGACATGGCCAACATCGCGGTGCAGCGAATCAAGCGGGAGTTCAAGGAGGTGCTGAAGAGCGAGGAGGTCAGAAATGATCTACCGGACACCCCCCACCTCAGCTCGGGGCGGGAGGGCCCTGCGTTCCGCGACCCCGACGGTCCCAGCCGGCCTCGCTGCGGCCGCCTCTCTGCCCGATGGGGAAGCGGCCGTCTCCCCTCCTCCCGCCGTCTTCCCCTCCCCTCCCCGGGCCCTGGGATAGACGGTCTCGCGGGCGGCCGGCCGGCCTGGGGAGGGACAGGGTTTGGGGGGCAGATGCAGAAACACTTGTCCGGGACACGTGAGCTCTGGAGAGAGACCCGAGGCGACGGCATCCTCTGCATGTGTGGCTCTGGGGTGGGGAAGGAGCAGGCCGAGGAGAGCCGGGAAGTGGGTTGGGGGAAGGGGAAAGATAGTAACTAGATCCCCCTCAGCAGCGCACCTCACAGGCCCACACTTTTCGGGGGTACTGTGGGTATCGCCTCCCAGGCCTTTGCTGTCTTTGAGAAAGAAGCCTAACGAAAGGAGGACATTCAGTTACTCCCTTATAGTGTTGGGGGACCCATACAGACATAATGGTCAGTATCGTATTTGGAAGGGGTGTTGACAGTTTTGACTGCATATAGGACATTAATTCCAAATTCGATAATTATCTCTTTTCCACATACACCACCAGGACTAGGCCTCATCATTGACTTTTAGAGCTTTTTGTCTGGCGAAAGGCAAGTTGTTACATTAAAAGATTTGAACTAGGAAAAATAATGAAGTGGATGAGTAGCTTATTTCAAAATACTGTTTACCAATATCAGAGTCTCTACCAGGGACTCCCAGCCTCTGTGACTAGTGTTGCACTGTGAAAATTCATTATGATGTTCTTTGTAGTTAACTTGAGTCTTACTTTTGAAAAGAGGCCTATTAAAAACGAGATTTCATCAGATACACATTGTTGTAGCTCATTATTGAGTTAGGTTTGTTCTGACGAAAAATACTTCACCATGAAATAGCATACTAAAATAGAAAACTGTTGCTACTTATGAGCTCTTCAGAATTTAAACACATTAATGCTGGCCATACATGAAATATTAAAAGTGATTTAATAATTTAACTCAGCTGTGCAAGTAATAGTATGGTTTTTCAGACCTGGATGAACAAAAATGACAAATTTTCTTTGATTGAATTTAGCAACAATTCTGAAAATTATTTTTCTCAACGATCACATCCAATTGTCCAATGAATAGTGCTATATATGTTTTTCTTATATGCTTGGTATTTTGATAATGTCAATAACAACTTTTAAAATTAGGCATTTTAACTAGTTGAGTAATTGTTGCACATATTTTTTTAGCCCTCCAGCATTATTTGTGCCACTGAGTCTGCAGATAGTTATCCATTCCAAGTAGACTTGTAGAAAGTTACTTAAAATTGACATGACTGTATTAGACTTAGTGAACAGACTAACGTATAATCTGTGATCCGTCTTACATAGCATGAACTCTGACCTCTGTGTTTATTTGGCCAAACTCTGAATGGAAAGATGACTTTGTATTTTTTATGAAACAATGTAGAAACAGTGTGAATATCTGTATTCACATCAGTCATTTTAACAGTGATTTTAACTTATTCTTTAATAAGCAAATGTACTTATGAGATTGTAGATGTATATTCTTAATGACAGATAAGAGCTAATTTTGTTGCTAGCAGCCCCAAACATTTATTCTACAAAAAGGTTGTATTTAGACTTGTCAAGTGTCAAGTTACTGCCCTGAAAATCCATATGCCCCCTTTGCTTTATGTGGTGTGACTTCTTATTTAAGTGATGGGTTAAGGGGAGGCTTGCTGCCATGCCTGGTGACCTGAGTTCAGTCTCAAGGATCCACTTGGTAGAAGGTTATTCTTTGACCTCTATAACCACACATGCAAATAAAAGTTCACTCTCATGTATGAGATGAAAAAAAATTGTCAAGTGTTTCTGAGGAAGAAAATAGGAAATGTGATCCCAAGTTATTCAGGAAGGGTACCCTTATAAACTTGGCAGGGACTATATCCAGGAACATAAACTGTGAATAGTAGGGAAAGAGCAGGTATTGTAAGGCACTAGACACTAACCCCAGCACTGGGAAAGCAGAGGCAGGTGGATCTCTGAGTTGCAAGCCGGCCTGGTCCACATGCAGAGTGAGTTCCAGGACAGTATGACAGTTGCTCAGAGAAACCCTGTCTCAAAGAAACAGTAACACTTAATAATGTAAAAAAATACAAAAACCAGATAGTTTTATCCTCAACCAATGTCATTGATACTTTAGTATGTTCAGTTTCATAGATAGGCTGTGTTGATTAATTTTCACCTCAATGAAGGACCCATAGTGCAGTCTCTATATGTTTAAGTATATAAATGTAATCTGTTGAATAGTTGATCAAGTAATTGTTTCACCAAGTCACCTCACGTCAATTTCTAGTGTACTAGGTTTAATTCAAGTTCTAGTGTTTACGAATTTTGGTGGATCTAATGGCTTACTTTGGCCTGATTTTTTTTTTTTTAAGTCCCTTTGAAAAGAACTCCTGTTAAGAGTATGCCTTTAATCCTCCAGCACTGGGGTTGGGGAGGGGGTGGGGCAGAAGCAGGTGAAACTCTGAGTTCTATCCAGTATGGCCAGCGATACATAGAGAGATGGTATCTCAAAAAACAAAGATAGCTGCCATTCACTACACTCTGATCATAGAAATTGGCTGTAAGTAGTTACTTGCTGAGTGTATTATTTAAAATTTAAGCACTTAACATAAATGTGAAAGATATAGTCAGCTATTCTGGAGAGGCACTCATCTCGGTCAAAAGGGGAGATGTGTGTTTGCCAGTATAGTACAGTGAAAGGATTTATAGAAAACTGCTTAAATTGATTATGTATGTGTAGGGAAGATGCATGACTGGATATACTATGGATTTTGAGTCATGTGAATGGTACCTAATGAAATAAAGGCAGTGTCTTTTTGTTTTATTTTGTTTTATAAAGTACTCTTTGGAGATGGGCTTTTATCTCTTAGATACTGTAGCATATGACTAGTGGTTCAGAGTTGTTCAGAATAAGAAATTTACCAAAATACATTATAGTTATAAGTCAAGTCAGGTGAATTGCTAATTGTGAGGACCAACAGATTAAGTCATGCCTTAGTATATTTCTCTGTTGTATTACTGTTACCAATTATTGCTGCTGCCCTTTACAGATTGCTTCTTTTATTGTTTACATATTACTGCTAATTCTTAGCAACAGGTCTTTGAGTTAGATCTATTTTTAGATGAGAAAATTGAGGTTCAGAGAAGTTTCTGTCTGCAAACATGACTTTAGAACTTGGATTTGCTTATGTTAATATACACTACACTGTCATGGCTTAGTAAAGATAGGCATACTTTTAATTATCAAAATTGGGCTCTACATTTTTATTACTTGTAATACTTTGTATTACTTGTTGCAGTATTTAAGCACTAGTTAATGTTAATATAAATTCATTAATTGGTACCTATAATTAAAGGTTTACTTGAGTTTCAAAATAAAATATAGTTAAGTTTGAAGTTAGTGATATAAAGTGCCCTTAAATTAGTGTATATCATCTGGTTTATATTGTCTAGTTTATGTTTATGCTCCTGATGCCTCCCTCTCTCTTTCTCTTTCTCTCTCTCTTTTTTTTAAATCTTAGCTATTGTTTTCTGACATTTTCTGGTACTCTCAAAGACGATATTTAAGTCTGTGGCATAAACAAATTTGTCTCATGAAATTATTCCTGTCTATTAAGTTTTTCTTTAGTATTTAGTCTTTCATAATAATTTAAAATTTACTGTAGCTGATCCAGCTTGGCCTAGGTTATCTTATATGCAAGTAGCTTGCAAACTTTTAAAAGATTGTGTTTTAATTTTTTTGGGACATAGTTTCTTTTTCTTTTTCCTCCCTCCCACCCCCCTCCCTCTCCTTTAGACGGACTGTCCTCTGTACGGTCCGGGCTGACTGTTCTGGAATTCATTGCTTAGACCAGGCTGGCCTGAACTCACAGAACTACATCTGCCTCTGCCTTCTGAATACTGGGAATGAAAGGCAACCATACTTCCCTAGGGCCTAGTTTCTTAACTCTGGAATTAATGAAATTTTCTGCATTTTTAAAAAAAATTGTGAATGGCTCTTCTGTACATCATAAGGTGTTTATGAGTATCTCTAATGTCTTAAGCATTGGGAACCCTTGTAGCTAAAACTACTATCCTTGTCAGTAGTATCAAGTAAACATCTCTCAACTACCTGTTGTAGACAGAACTCCTTTTAAGAACCTATAAGACTGTCCCTATCTAAGGTGTGTAGTGTTTATACAAAGGGTGGTTGAATCTTTTGGATTTAGTTTGTTTTTCCCTTAAATTCTTACCCTCTTCCTATCCACTTCCTCTTGTGTGTGTGTGTGGTCATTGTAGGTAAGTGCTCTAACACTGAGCTATTATATCCCACTCTCCCCATGTTGATTTAAAGAAAAAGGTAAAGTTACCTACAAAAAAACATAATGTAACTAAAAATTGGAAAAATTTTACAGATTTTCAGTGCTTATGATAAAATTGCAGGACTTTATGTATAATAGGTAAGTGCTCTCTACTGAGTACATATGCCTGGGCCCAACAATTTTTATTTTTCAGTTTTTCAAGACAAGGTCTGTCTGTGTAGCCTTGGCTGTCCTGGAACTCACTCTGTATACCAGGCTGGCCTTGAATTCACATCTGCCTGCCTGCCTCCTGAGTGCTGGACTAAAGGCCTGTGCCACCACTGCTCAGCAAGAGTAGAATTTTTTTTTGGTTATATAAGCTACAGTTTTGTGTGGATTGTTTAGTGTGCATTATGAGGTTCTAGAGAGGATTGAACACAGCAACCTTACATATTGGTTTAAAAAACAAAAGCCTGTACAAGTGGTATTCTTGGATTAAGTTTTTCTTTCTTTTCTTTTTTCTTTTTTCTTTTTTTTTTTTTTTTGAGACAAAGGCTTTACATAGACTGGATTTAACAGACTAGTAGACCTGGCTGACCTTGAACTCAAAGAAGTCTGCCGGTCCAGCATGATACGTTTTACTTTACTCTTAAGAAGACTGTGAGGCTGAACATGTATTCAGTGATTGAACACTTGTCCAGCTGTGGGCTCTTTAGATTCTATCATCAGCACTGCAAAAGAGAGACTTTGATTTCTGGTAATGTATAGATGCATCTTGGCTTCCCTGACATGCCACTCCTTTGTAAAGTATATCTTCATTTTCTGTGAACATATTGAGCATACTGATCTCAGCACCTCAAAGACTTACCTGATTAGAGTAGTAAATAAAAGCTAGGTAACAATACTAGGTTGGTCAGGATTGGGAATACAGTTCATGGGAGAGTACTTGCCATACACACCTGTAAGACTATGGTCTTTATTGTTAGCACTGGAATAGGGGAAGGTAGGTGCAAAAATTAAGTGTCATTGTGTGTTCTGTGGGTGTAATAAGTTTCTGTGTTCTGCCCAGCTGGTCCCACAACCATTTAGTTCCAAGAAAAACACACAGAGGCTTATATTAATTAAAGCTGTTTGGTCTGTGGCTCAGGCTTATTACTTGCTAACTCTTACACTTTAAGTTAGCCCATATTTCTATTTATGTTTAGCCAATGGCTTGGTAACCTTTTTGTTCAGTGCAAGAGTCTCATCTCGCTTCTGCTTCCTCTGAGACTTGCTGTCATCTGTCTCCCTGCTCTTCAACTTCCCAGCATTCTCCTAGTCTGCTTGTCCCACCTCTACTTCCGGTCTAGCTTCTGGCCAACCATTGTTTATTACATCAGCATTTACAGTGACGAATATTTACAGTGTACAAAGGCATAATTCCACAGCATGTGGGTATGAAAATGGAAAAGGTTGGTGGGCTGGATTCAAAAGAAAAGTTGAGAGGGACTTCAGCTAACTTGTTGGCACGGACATGTGAGGGATGGGTAAGAGAAATTTATATGTTTAGAACAGAAAGGTCTAGCTCTTATGTACTCAGCATAGTTGTGAAATTATATTCTGCTTGTTATCTTTGGGAGAAGTACCTTTTTCCATATCAAGGTAAAGTACATATACAGTGACTAGCACTCAAATCAAGAGACAGAACATTAGTAGTACCATAGGATTCCTACCTCCAGTTATTTTCCTCATGTTTTTAAACATCTCAGAAAGGGTTTCACTGTGTAGCCCTGGTTGACCTGAAACATGCTATACAGACCTACTGGCTTTGTTGTCGTGTTTTTTGTTTTTGTTTTTTTTTTTTTTTTGAGACAGGGTCTCCCCCCCTCCCCAGCTGTCTTGAAACTTGCTATGTAGCACTCACCAATTCTCCTGCCCCTGCTTCTCAAGTGCTGAGTGAGATTAAAGGTGTGTGCCACCATGCCTTGCCCTACCTGCTGGTTTTGAATTTACTGCTTACTCAGGGTGGAGATAAAAGGCATGTACCATTATGTCTACCATTTCTGATTTCTTACAGCACAGATTAGAGTGTTAGGGTAAAAGAATAGAGTTTATACTGTGTGATTCAAGTTTGAAGGATTTTTGAAAAATGACCTTAAAAAATTTAAAATTTTCTGTCTTGTGTGCATAGATCAGAGAACAACTTTGGAAAGGTGGTTCTCTCCACTGTGGGTTCCAGGAATCAAACTCAGGTCATGAGGCTTGCAGACCAGTTTTACCTGCTAAGCTATTTCAGAGGGCTCTTCAAAATGTTTTGTTTGGAAACAAAAACCAAAAAACCTGAAAACCTCCGCTTAGGCATGGTGGTCAGGCCTTTAGTTCTGTCATTCACTTTAGTGTCAGAGGCAGAGTGATTGTGAATTGGAAGCCAGCCTGGTCTACATAGCAAATTCCAGGACAGCCAGGGCAGCAGAGAGAGACCCAGTCTCAACAAACAAAAACCCTCCAGGTTTGGTGACATATGCCTATAACCCCAGCATTTAGGAAGTGGAGACAGAAGAATTAAGGCTTTAGAACCAGCCTGAGTTAAATCAGGCCCAAAAGCCACACAGCAACAAAACCCCAAATAAACCCAAATCCAGTATATATGGTTAATAGTGTTTTAGAACTGGTTAAAATTTATTGTGTATGTGTTTTAAGAGACCAAAGATATCATAATGAATTCCTTACCTATAAAATTGGAAAACTTCCTGGCAGTAATGGCACACATCTTTAATACCAGCATTTGGGAGACAGATCAGGCAGACTGATCTCTGAGTGATTTCAAGACCAGCCTATTTAACAGAGTGAGTTCCAGGACAGACAGAGCTACATAGAGAAACCCTTGTCTTAAAAAGAAAAAGATTGGAAAAAGGTCCAAAAAGGTTGGTGGTTGGTGGCACAAAGCTAGCAAATGGTGAATGATGTGTTTTATCTACGCAGTATGTCAATATTCCATGAGAATATTCTTTTTATAATAATACTAATATTAATAAGATCAATACTAATAAAATTGCAAAGGTTGTGACATTTTAATATTAGATATTTATTTTCCCTCTTTAGATGAGAATTTAAACTTGCCAGGAGGCAGAGATATTTAATCCTTGGGTTGCAAAGAAGTAAATTTAGTAATTAAGATCCGTGGGCTTTATGATTCAATTATAAGCCTTGGCTTTTATACTGATTCTGGAACATTGATTCTAGCTCTTCTTTCCTCCTTTCCTTCCTTCCTTTCTTTCTTTCTTTCTTTTCTTTTTTTTTTTTTTTTTTTGAGACAGGGTCTCCCATAGGAGTGTAGACACACTACAGTGAGAATACAGGACAGACAGCCCCAGGTATTGGTCTCTACCATTCTATCTTTTTGGAAATAAGATGTTTCTTTTTGTTTTTTGTCCTATAAGAGGCCGGCTGGTTTGGAGGTCTCTGCCTCCCATCTCACCATAGGGACACTGGAACTGTATTACATGGGTTGGAACTTTGGTACTAACAATTTTGCTTTCCTCCATAGTCTCCTTAGCCCCTTAGTGACTGCTTATGTGAGTTTACCTCATTTTGTAAATGAAGAGCTTTGTCATCATGTGGGAAAATCTAGGCCAGATGGCCAGAGAGATAAGTTATAGGGATATATGGGCTTAACCTCTTAGGAGACAGCTTGTAAACAGAGGAAAAGTATGTGTTGAAAATGTCCCTCCTCAGCAAACAGTGGTGCAGCACATGCTTTTAATCCCTGCACTGGGGAGGCAGAGGCAGGTGGATCTCTGAGTTGGAGGCCAGTCTTGTCTACAGAGTGAGTTCCAGGACAACCAGGACAGTTTCATAGAGAAACCCTGTCTTGAAAAACCAAACAAAAGCAAAAACAAAACCCAAAAAAGGAAAGAAAATGTCCCTCCCTACTTTACCTTTTTTCTTTCTTTTTGAGACCACTTTTCTGGCTAGGAATTCTTTATATATATATATATATATATATATATATATATTTGATATTGACTAACATGTGGGTTATTTTACTTAGTCTTTGAAAGTATGATAAAATGCACATAGCTTTGGACACAGCTCATTTGTAGGGCACTTGCCTGGTATGTGCAAGGAGCTGAGTTTGATCCCTGTTCTACCAACCCCCTGGCCCTGATAAAGCACTAAACAAAGTTTTAGTTGTATACTTAATGTGGTGTTAGTATATTTGCTATGTTGTTGTGTAGCCATTACTACCATTTTTCTCCTGAACTTTTCTTAATCTGTAAAACTGAAAAAAATGTGTACTCAGTAACACTCTACTACTTCACTCTGTCCCTGACAATCACCATTCTCTTTTCTGTTTTTATGAATTTGACTACTCTTACTAATATAATTGGTTCTTTTATGACTGACTTTGTTACACTTTATCCCACCTTTGCCTTATATATCTTGGGCTAGGAAGATGGCTCAGTGGGTAGAGTGCTGGCTGCTCAAGTATGGAGAGTTGAGTTCTGATCCTAAGCACTCACATAAAAGCCAAGTAACAGTGGAATGCCTCTTTAGCACCAGCACTGGGGACAGGGGTGCTAGTCTAGCTGAAATTGCAAGCTCCAGATTCACTGAGAGACCCTTGGCTCAAAAAATAAAGTGACAGGAAGGCTCAGGAGGTGAAGGCACTTGCTCCCAATCCTGACTACTAGAGTTTGACCCAAAGGATCCACATAGTGGAAGTAGAAAATTGACTCCTGCAGATTGTCTTCTGACCCCCACGTGCTTGTGCCATGACACATGCACATCCAGAAAATAAGTAAATATATATGTAAGAAAATAAGTGGAGGTCTGTAGAGGAACACACCTGATATTGACTGCTAGTTCCATGTACATTACACAGACACATGATTAAAATGGCTAGTGCTGTAGCGCAGCTGTTTAGAGTAGTTACAGCTTTTGCAAATTGCTCAGGATTAGTTCTGGCACCCACTTTGGGCTGCTTATAACCTCCTGTAACTCCAGGGTATCCACTATCTTCTTCTGATCACCCTGGACACGTTATTCACATGGCACAAAGATAGGAACACACTTGTATATGTAATTAAAAGTAAAAATGGTCAGGTATCGTATCACACATCTTTAATCCCAGCTTTTGAGAGACAGAGGCTTGTGGATTTCTGTGAGTTCAAGGCTACCCTGGTCTACACAGCAAGTTCCAGAGCAGCTGGGGCCTTGTATCAAAAATATATACATCAAATATAAAAAAATTAAAGATGATCTTGTGCTGTCATTTTTCTGGTCTTTTATCAAGGGTCAGATTTATATTTTTATTCCTTTATAAACTTGAGACTTTGTATTTCAAAGCTTGAATAGCATTGAATTACTTGCTGTTTAGTTGAGCCATAGGACATAACCAAGGCTTTAGGTTGCCCCGCGGGCGGCGCCCCCCCCCCCCCACCCGTTTGTTAGTGTTGTGTGTGCGTCATGGCAGATTTGGTGTGGCTAGAGAACAATTTATGGGAGTCAGTTTCTACTTTTACCATATGGTTAAACCACTGAGCTATCTCAAAAGTTGGCTCAGTTTGCCAATCTTTGTTTTGCCTGCAGATACATCTTTCTGACTCTAATCTTTTGTTTTTTGTTTGTTTGTTTTTCTTGAAGCAGGGTCTCTCTACATAGCCCTGGTTGTCCAGGAACTCAATATGTAGATCAGGCTGTGCCCCGCCCCGCCACCCCAAGTGCTGGGATTAAACATCAGTTCTTTGGATCTGTAACCACCTTGGGCAACTATGATAGCACATGCTTATAATCCCAGCATCTAAGGAGTTGGGATGAGGCAAGAAGAAATCATCAGAACCAGAAGATTAAGACCTACCTGAACAAGAAAATGAAATTTTAATTCACAAAAAGAAATAAACTTATTTATCCTAAAATACTACCTCTTTTTTAAGGCAGGGTTTCATGTAGACTGTGTTGACCTTGAATTTACTGTGTAGCTAAGGCTGGTATTAATCTCCTGATCCTTTAGCCTTTATTTTCCAGGCACTGTGATTATAGGTCTTGTGTGTCACCGTGCCTGGCTTGAACCCTCAATTTACTCCTGTTCTCTAGTGTTACTTTACTGTCAGACTTTATTAGTGCACTCAGTATATTACTAATTGTACTTAAGTCTGTTTTTGATAGACTTTTAGAAAACTCCTTGAAAATCCTTAGAATCTTTTTCTCTTAAGCATTTATTGGTTCCTGGAATGTAATAACTTTTACTGTTTTTAATGTAATATCTTTTAAAGTGTTATTGTTTTAGATCTTCGCTAGGTTCAGTTTGCTTTTGTGCCCCCCTCCCTACTTATTTTTGAGGCAGGGTCTCTTGAATCCCAGGCTTGCCTCAAACTTGACATGTATTAGCTGGTTACCTTGAACTTTAATCCTTTGCCTTTGGTTCAAGTGTTTGGAGTATAGTTAAACACTACCCCATTCTGTATGGGGTACAGGATTTGAACACCTAGGATTTTGTCATGCTTGGCAGATGTTCTACCAGCTGAGTTATATCCTGACCATACTGGAATTTTTCTTAAAAAGTAAAGTTGCATCCCCCTTCTCCCACCACACAAAGGGTTTCTGGATAGCTCTGGCTGTCCTGGATCTCACTGTGTCAACCAGGCTGGCCTTGGAACTCAGAGATCTGTCTACCCTGCTTCTGCTCCCAAATGCTAGGATTAAAGGCTTGTACCACTACCTAAAGTAGATCTTCTAAAGAAAACATATGTATATGTAGTATGTGGTGGGCAATTTAGACCCCCTCATATGGGTGCCGAGGACTGAACTGACCCCTCTGGCAGAGCAGCATGTACTGTTAATCATTCTCTAGCTTCTGTCATTTTTATGTACTTCTCCCAAGTGATGACTGGATTGTTTTCTAAATTTCTTTGTTTCAAGTTATCTGTTTGAGATTGTCTTACTCATCTGTGAGTTATCTTGTTTAAATGCTTTTTTTTTAAAGAAATTTTTTTATTCGTTTTTACATCAACCACAGATCGCCTTCTCATCCCTCTTCCCGTTCTACTCTCAGCACCCCCTTGACCCTCTCCCATCCCCTCCTTCAAAAGGGTAAAGGTAAGGTATGAGGGGGGTCAGTAAAGCCTGGTACATTCAGTTGAGGCAGAACCAAGCCCCTCCCTTCTGTATCAAGGCTGTGCAAGATGTCCCACCAAAGGTAATGGGATCCAAAAGCCAACTCAGGATAAATCCTGATCCTACTGCCAGGGGCCCCTTAAACAGACCAAGCTGTACAACTGTCTCCTTTGCAGAGTCTAGTCTGGTCCCATGCAGGCTCCACAACTGTTGGTCTCAAGTTCATGAATTTCCACTAGGTTGGTTCAGTTGTCTTCTGTAGATTTTCTCAGCACAATCTTGACCCCCTTGCTCATAGAATCCTCCTTCTCTCTCTTTGACTGGACTGCTGGAGCTCTGCCTGGTGCTTGGCTGTGGATCTCTGTATCTGTTTCCATCAGTAACTGGATGAGGGCTCTATGATGATAGGGTATTCACCAGTCTGATTACAGGGGAAGACCACCAGTTCAGGCACCCTTTCCCCTATTGCTAATAGTCTAAATTGGGGTCCTTCTAAATGCTGTTCTTAATGCATCTGATAATAAAGCATTTTGTGCTTCCTTTGTAAATCAATATACAGTTTCTTAAAAATACTTTTTTTCTTTTAGATTTTTTTTTTTTTTTTTTTTATTTTGTATGTGTGATTGTTTTGCCTGCAGGTATGAATGTATATTGTGTGCTTACCTGGCTGGCTAAGTGCATTGGGTCCTTTAGAACTGTTGTTAGGGACAGTTGTGAATCACTACGTTGGTGCTGATAATAGAACCCAGGTCTTTTTTGCAAGAATTGTTAATGCTGTTAACCACTGAGACATCTCTTCAGTCCCTAGGACTAAAAAAAAATAGTTCAGAGCAGACTTTACATTTGTTAGACATTTAGTTATATTCAGTTTATTGCTCAGAATTTTGAGTGTATGTGAGTTGGTATGTCCTGATTTCTCATTGTTCACATGTAGTTTAGGTTGTTTTTTTTTTTGTTTTTTTTTTTTTAAATAAATGTTTTATAAGTAAATGTTTTCTGTAGTTGGATTTTTCTTTGGGCTGCTAGCCCACTAATAATGACATAGAGATTTATTAATTTTGAAAGCTCGGTCTGAGCTTAAGCTTGTTTCTAACTAGTTCTTAGATCTTAAATTAACCTGTATTTTTATGTTCTGTTCTTTGGCTTGTTACCTCATTTCTGTACTGTTGATGCTGGCTAGCGATGCTGCTGCTCTTCTTCCCAAAGTCCCACCTGTACCTCCTGCCTAGCTCTTGGCTGGTGGTCAGCTTTTTATTACACTGATCACAGATATACGTTTTCACACAGTATACAAATATCCCACAACACTTTTCATTCATTCATTCTTTAGATTGAGAAAGGGTTTACAGCTTAGCCTCAGCCTCTTCAATGCTGGAATTACAGGTTTATACTGTGCCTGCCTGATTTCTAAATTAACCTGAATGTTCCCCATAGACATCCCCGCTTCTATACCCTATGTATGCCTGGCATGTTCTGTAGTGCTTGGTTATATCTCCAGCCTTAGATGGGTATGCATGTCAGATCTCACCTCCATGCAGTGTAGTCCTGTCTGGATTGAAACAGGTCTGGAACTCTGCCAGCCTCTTCCTGGGTTGTTTAGATTAAAGGTGTGTGCCCCACCTTGTCCAGCTGTCAGGCCTTTTATTTCTTTTCTTTTCTTTTTTTTTTTGGCCATACCTTTTTTGTCCTGAGATGTTTGCTGCACTATCCTCCATGTGCCCCAAAGAAATGGGGAGGTGTCAGGTGTGGTACACTACTTTAGTCCTAGTACTTGGGAGGCAGAAGCAGGTGGATCTCTGAGGTCAGAGCCAGCCTGATCTATAGAGACAGGACAGCCAGGGCTACACAGAGAAACCCAATTTCAAAAAACCAAAACAAACTGGTGATATATCATTGAAAGTGGACCTAGCTCGTTGATACTCCATTCTTTATTGTTCAAGCACATTGTAGGTAACTAGGAGACACTGGAGTTCCTGAATAAATTTAAGGATTTTGGGGGAGCTTCTCCCATCTGTTATGAAAGTAATGCATTTTGTTCTGTTTCTGAGACTAGTAGAAGTGTAAAATTGTTGAAGATGGTGGTCCTCCAGGTCAAGTTGCACCATCTATTCCACATATGGGCTACTAATTTAGTTGAATCTTCTATTTTAGAAAATGAGTGTCTAGGCCAAAAACTAGGAAGCAAGATGGCAAAAAGGAAGTTATTTAGGCTTTATTTTGTCATTTTTCCCTTTGAAGATCTCAAGGGAAATCTATATAGTATGTATGTATGGCAACACCTTTATCCCTCTGGGTTCTTTAGTTTATCTTCATATTTTTTTTTTCATTTATTCAGCAGATATTTATTGAGTACTGCTTAGGTAGCTAATAAAATAGATGTCATTGTTTTACTGAGTAGATTCTGGCCTACCAAGGCTATGAGAAATTGAAGAGCTAATTTGTGTGTGTGTGTGTGTGTGTGTGTGTGTGTGTGTGTGTGTGTGTGTGGTGTGTGTAGTTTAAGGGAAGCTATAAGGTTGAGTAATTCAACCTCAGGGAGCGAGTTCCTTTGAACTAACCCTGACTCAGCTGTACCTGGAGGGTAAATTTGAATAAACTTACTTATATGTTAGGAGGATCAGCTATCTAAGTATAGACAGCTGATAATCATAACAAGTAAAGATGGAAAAAAAAACCCACTTTATTATTTTTCTTTTCCTTTTTTCCCCAACCCTCACTTTTGAGTCAGGGTCTCATGCATCCCTGGCTGATCTGGAACCTGATAGGTAGTGCAGGCTGTAGATAGAGATCTGCCTGCCTCTACTTCTTGAGATTAAAAGCGTGGGTTCCCCGCCTTGCCCAGTTTATTTTTCTTAAATAGTTGGAATAGTTTTTGTGAATATAAAAATTACCAGTTTGCTTATCTATACTACTACAAAGATACTTTCTTTTTCTTCTAATCTCTCATCTACTTTTTGTTTTGAGATAAGGCCTTACATTCTGGTTGGATGACCTTGAATTTTCCCCTGTCCTAGAGGTAACTGTAGAACAGTTTGGCCTTGAACTCTTAGACCCACCTGCCTTTTGTCTTGGGAGTGCTGGTCTTAAAGGTGTGTATTACCACGTCTGGCCTTTTGTTTTGTTTTGTTCTGTTTTTTTAGTGTTGAGACTTTAGCAGTGGTAGCCATTGGTAGTCTTTCTACATAACCTTTGAACATGAAACCTGAGGTTAGTACTGAAAGAAGGAATAAGTTCTGTTTAAACAACTGAAACATAGCTAAAAGATGAATTTGGAAAGGGTGGTATGATACAGATCACTTGAAATGTTTTTAGAGACAAGTTTGGGTTTTAAGTGACTGGAAACCATTGGAGGGTTTAAAGGAAAAGACAAAGTTTGGGTGGGTTCTCCCCCCCCCCCCCCCAATGTATGGCTTTTGAGGAAAAAAGGATCTATCTAGAGCAGTGGTTCTCAACCTTCCTCATGCTGTGGCCCTTTAATACAGCCCCTCATGTTGTAAACCCCCACCATAGAATTATTTTGTTGTTACTTCATAACTGTAATTTTGCTGCTGTTATGAATCAAAATGTAAATATCTGCTGGTCCTCCCACAGATTGAGAACCACTGATCTGGAGGTTGGAGTTTCTGGATATAACAAGAAACAAGATAGTAGTCAATAACTTAGTCAAGTAGGAGAAGTCTATAGAAGGTGTTCCAGGTGAGTTTAGCATTATAGATTAAAAATCTTAGATTTGTGAGATAGGGTCCAGTTATGGATGTGGTCTCACTCTTTCCTCCAAACCGGCTTTAACTTTGACCATTCTAGCTCAGCTTATTGAGTGCTAGGATTACAGAGAGACATCATCATGACCAGCTAATAGACCACTTTTGATGTTCAATTTATATTCCTTAAGGATGTGCCCTTTTCTCAAAATAGTTGTCCAGTCAACATGTCTGAAGTTCAGCAGGGAAAGACATAAGACAACCAAGCTTGTCTCCTTCAAACCGCTTTCTTATAGGTTTTCCCAATAACTTCTGTTTTCTACTTTTAAAAAATCTTATTACTGAATTAAAGAAGATTAGGAAATATAATTTAGAGCTGGTGAGGTGTTTCATCAGGGAAAGAAAGGTGCTTGCTGCCAAGCCTAATGCCCTAAGTTTGATCTCTGGGCCTCATATGGTGGAAGAAGACCACCTACAACAAATTCTCTTCACATGCCCCCTCTCCTCATGCACAGGTAAATAAAAATGTTCAAAAATGTACTTTGATGGAACACATCAATTCCCAGTTAAAACCATCTTTTTATTAATAGAAAAGAAAAAGGCCAGACAATGGCAGAGGCAGATGGATCTTTGTGAGTTTGAGGCCAGCCTGGTCAGCTAGTTCATGGCAGACATGGTCACACAGAGAAACCCTGTCTTGAACCCCCCTCCCAAAAGGGTGTGTGTGTGTGTCTGCTTTCTTAAATCAGGTCTTGTGTAGACTAGGCTGGCCTAGACTTCCAGATCTCCCTACCTGTCTCAAGTGTTGTCACCATGGGTTTATGTTACGCTGTCCAGTTGAAATTCATTAGCTTGCTATGGAGAAAGTGTAGGAAATGTAGAAAACTCAGCATGATCATTTGGGAAACTTGTCTAGTTTATTTGGACAGGAGGTGATAATTAATTGGGTTAATTGAGTAGGGAGCTGAAGAGTAGTGGTAAGAACAAAGTCTGATGGGTTAGCAGAATACTTAAGGCTTTGGTTTTCCTAATTAGTGCTGATAGGGGAGATGGAAAAGAGCAAGAATTTTGCTATGTCCTTTTTAGGTTTATGTTGATGGAAATAACAAGCAAACGGTTGAGTTTATAAGTCTGGAGGAAAGATCTGGAGAGAGATTTGACATAGGTAAGGTAAGCAGGTGATATATTTAAAGCCTTAACTGGGTGAAATTGCCTAAAAAACAAATTTTAGGATGAAGTCGTGGTCTTTATGTTTAGTCTTTTGCACATACTGAAAATGAAACTGAGGAAAACTAGCAGAATAGAATGAGGGGAAAGCAGAAGTGCGTGTTGTCACTAAACCCAAGAAAATGGCTTTAGGAAGAAACTGGCTTGTTATGCTGCTGAGAGAAAAATGACCATTGCATTTTCAACATGATAAACCATGGGTGTCCTTGCTGGAGTTTTCATTGGAACGGGTTATGAAAGGTGAGAAAGTGGCATTAGGAGTGAGCCTTGTCCAGTTTTCTTTGAGACTTTAAAAGTCTTTATTTCAAACAACTTGCGGAGAATCAAATTCTTTTCCTCCCTCAGTTTGCTGGTGCATTTTCTCTTCCTCTCAGTTTCTCATTACAAAGCTGAGGCTGCCATAGAATTCACTTCTAGCCCACTGTGGTCTCCAGTTTATCAGCAATAGTCTTGTGTCAACTTCCCAAGAGCTTGGGATTATAAATTTAAACTACCATGCCCATATAAATTAATTTATTTGTTTACTTTTTTTTGGTTTTCCAAGACAGGATTTCTCTCTGTAACAGCCCTGGCTGCCTGGAACCTGCTTTGTAGGCCAGACTAGGATTAAAGACATTTGCCACTGATGCCCAGTAATTAATAATTTCATTATACTAGGACTATTATACTCGTGGTAGTGTTACCGATCTAGTTGGTGGTGTGAAACCTTGGGAGAATGTAGTCTAAAAATAGGTGGACTAAAGTCTCATGCAATAGCCAGTTTTATTCAGGACATCAGACAATTTATATTCTTAGGATATTTGGATGGATAAGCAAAGTCATGTGAACAAAGGTATACAGTCACTAGGACAACCCCCTACTTGGAAACATCATTTGAATAACAATAGCATTATGGGTAATCACAAAGTTTGGTCTTTTGTTTTTATTTTATGTGTATGAGTGCTTTGCCTGCAGGCATGTGTATGCACCACCTACTGGTGTCCACAGAGGCCAGAAGAAGATAGATGACAGGTCTTCTGGAACTGGAGTTAGAAACATTGAGAGACACCCAGTGGATGCTGAGGACTACTGAACTATTTCTCGAGCAGTATATCCCTAAGCCCCTTTTAAGACTGTTTGGCCATGCACGTACTTCATCTGGATTGGAACTTGATGTATAGATAGATCAGGCTGACTCTGAACTTGAGGTAATCTCTGCTTCTGCATCCCTAATGCGTAGCATTATAGGTATGTACTACCATGTTGGCTTGATATTTGGATTAAAATTTAAATTTTAGAATAAATGCGGTCAAGGTATATTTGAAAATTTTTATTTTTTAAAAAAAAATATGTTGGGTTAGTAGTTAAGAGCACTTTCTACTTTTCTAGAGGGACGTGGTTTCACTTCCCAGCACCAACACTATGTCTCTCACTGTAACTCCAGATCCAGGGAATCCAGTGTCCACTTTGGACCTCTGTGGGCACCAGACAAGCAAGTGGTACACAGGCATTCTCACTCGTAACACCTATACAGTATTTATTGTCTAATAATGTATCTCCCTGGGTACTACCTGTGCACAGTTGGCATGGTTGGCACATAACCAAAATCCCAGCACTTAGTAGGCTGAGGCAGAAAGATTGCCACAGGTTTGAGGTTGGTCTGGGCTGCATAGAGAGACTGAAAGAACAGTAATAGCACAAATTGCAGGATTGCTTTCTATATTGTGGCTTTTTGTTTTGTCTTTCATCCCTGAAAATGTATGAGAAGCGTGTCAACCCTTTTTGGGGGTCGGGGGAGGGTAGTGTTGGGCTTTAAGCTATAGCTTGTATACCTCTTCCCATCTTAGGATGATATTGCATTTTGTACTGTTTTTTTTACACTTGTGTGTCTGTTCATATGTGTATATGCAGATTAGAGGACAGTTTGTCTTGGTGTGTGGGTTGTTGATTCTCTCCTACCATGAGTGTTTGGTCAGTTTCCTTTACTTACTGAACCATGTGGATTGACTTGCTTTTCCTCCCTTGTTTTCTCCCCTCTATTCTTTTGAGAGCAGGTCTCATGTAGTCTAGGCTAGCCTCAGATTTGCTTTGTAGCTGATGGTGACCTTCAATTTCTGATCCTACTCCTTCTACTTTCCTAGTTTTGGAATCACACCCAGCCAGGATTTCATGCCTTCTAGGCACTCTTACCAACTGATTCTGCACCTTTTCATTGAGTTAGCTTGATGCAGATTGTCTTAAACATTTTATGCTGTTTGTCTCTATTTTAATAGTTACATTATATCTTTTTCTCATCCCACTGCTTGCTTTTGAAACAGGGTTTTTTTTGATGTCCTCGGACATGCTCTATAGCTTCAAACTTAGAGGGTGCCTGCCTCAGCCTCCTGAGTGCTGTGATTAAAGGTGTGCACCATAGTGCCTGGCCATCTATTTTGTGCTTAGGCATTAGTAGAGCTTTTTAGTTCCGAAGTAGTATCAGAAAAACCAAGACTAGAACTCTTACCTTGTGTTGAACGGCTAGAAGAAAGTTATAGAAAATAGCTTTGCAGTTACCTTAAGTTGCAATTCCAAAATACACACTTCAGAGTGTTTCAAGTGTGTGAAAGCTGCAGCCTCTGGTTTGTTGCAGACTTCATGGGTAACGTGTTGTTTTCATTCTTAAAAATTATGTTTCCATTATTAGTCTCGTAGCAGAGCTGAGAATTATAAAATAAAGCTTCTTAGCTGGGTGGTGGGAGTTTATGCTTTTAATTCCAGTATTCAGGAGGCAGAGGCAGGCAGATCTCTTGAATTTGAGGCCACAGTGGTCTACAGAATGAGTTCCAGGACAGTCAGGATTGTTACACAGCGAAATCCTGTCTTGGAAAACCAAACAAAAACAAAATAAGGCTTTATAATAAAATGTTTTGTAGGTATTTGTTGTTAAGCAAAAGGTAATGATGTAGTGTTTGGTTAGATAATTTATTTACTTTAAAATAAGTGTTGGTGATGTCTTACCTGGCATGCCCAAAGGCCCTGAGATTGATCCCAGCACCGCCACTACCTTTCACCCCTGCAAAAATGAAAGACAGCAAAAGGAAATAAATTACAGAAATAGTAAAATTTATGTTACCAAAATGATTGTAAGACATAAATTCTCATTTTATAGTAATAAAATTGAGAGTTACAGGTTTAGTGACATCGTGAACTACTAGCACAAGTCAGGGACAGAACAGGATTCAGCACACATAGAGGGAGGCCATGTCTTTTCTAGGGCTGTTGTCCATGTTTCCTATTGTTCCTGAGTCACACACTGAGATTTTAAAGTTAGGATGTAAGGGGCAGTGGAAGGTTTGGATTGTAAAGTAACTTAATAGAAAAACCGAGTTTTGAAAAACGTTTTTTAACTTTTTCTTTTTATCTTTAGTTATCTGCAAATAAAGACCCTACTCTAGACCATGTAGAATGCTTCTTTAAAATGCGATTCATCATGGTGATGGTATTTTCTTGAGCTGACTTAGTAAATGTTTCATACATTTATAGTGTTTGCTCTCTAGAGAATTCAAAAAGATCCATTTTCCTCCTCTGAACTATAATATGAGGGTGATGTGAACAGATAGAAGGACAGCTATAGAAATGAATAATTATTTACTTAATATTTTGCTAACCAGAGAATTGGGACAGTTGCAGGAAAAGCAGTTTTCTAAGTTATTACTTTCTCTTCCCTTTCAAAAACTTGACTCTTATTAGATCTTTTAGTCCTGCAACATTTTATCATTGTTTATTTTGTTTTACACAGAAGTTTGATTATGGATGCTATGTAGTGATTTTTGAAAGCACTGATTTACCAGATATTGTTTCATTTAAAAATCTTAGTGGGAAAACTGAAGTATGAAGTTAATACTTGTGACTGCTTAAATTGGTTGGAAAAACTCAGTGCTTCCAGATTTCTTACCTATACTCTTATACACAATGGACAAAGTATTTTTACTTTATAAAAAATATACATTTTCTCCTCCACAGTTATAAAGAGTGCTAATTTCCTAGGATATAGGAAGAAGCTTTTTGTATATATTTATCATTAATAATTATCTTTTGAACAAAAATATTTTTTTAAAAAAGCTATCGTCATCTCAGAAAAAAGATCATAAAAAACTATTTTCAATTAGAATGCTTTTAGAATGCCTAAGTTGTGCTTTTTCATCCTGTGCTTTTATTAAAATATGACTGATGAAAACTCAAAAACCTGCATTTTGAGTTATATACTATTTCTATACTAAAAATAATTGATTTTTAAATTTTATTTAACATTTGTTATTGATGGTTTTTATAAGAGGTGAAAAGAAGGTGCTAACGACCTTTAACAATAATCATTCTTGCCGTTTCATCCATTCAGAAGGTGGTTATAAAAACCAACAAATTTACTGTTGAACCTTTGGTGAAGCTTTCTTTCATAAATGTAGACATGTTACATAAAAATATGGAATTCTAATGAAAAAACTTGTACATTGGGGTTTAGTTTTAAATTGAGAAAACTGGTAAATCATGGGCACTCCGTATGTGACCAATAAAATAACAAGAAAAGCGTTAAGATAGTAAATGGAGAGAGCTTATTTGCAGGGGGAGATCCTTTACAAAAGAATGCTACTGTGAATCACATTGGGTATTTTTCTGACTTGAGGTTACACCATGACTCTTGAGGATGGGGTATAACAAGTTATGAAAAATATTTTGTGAAGCATTAAATGTAAAATAAGTAGATTTAGATAAGTTTAAAGTAAGTTTGCTTTAGTCAAGCATTTAGTCATTGAAGTAAATGAAGCAGAAAAATAAGGTACTACGAGATTCTAGCAACAAATTTAGACTTTTTCCACAGAAAGGAATACTGTCTAGAGTGTTTATCATTGTGGTGGATGGTTTAATAATTTAATCAGTTAATCAGATATCTAGAGTTGTTATGATTAATTCAGATGAGAGCTTATGGCCTAAATGGCCTTTGCTAAACCATACATTTTCTTGTGATTGAGCAGAGATAGTATAGAGACACTATCTTAGCAGTCAACTGCAGATGAATAGCTTGCAGTGAATTGGCCAACAAAAGAATTTGTCTTTAATAAAATCCTTAGACGGTCAGCAAGTAATTGTGCCCTTGTTCAAATAGGTACCATTTTATTAAAAATATTGAATATTAATTAAAATATTGAATGATTTTTAAATGAAATATGTTTATTTAAAAAATTTAGGTTTTAGGAAAGCTTTGATTTGTTTTACTAAAGTAGATGATCAAACATGAAAAATGGTTTTTCCGTTTTTAATAGGTAATATTTTAAAATAGGCTTTTTTCTTGTTGGTATAACTAACATTTATTTTCTGTTTATTTTTAAGACGAGCAAAAATCAAATTAAAGTAGATCTTGTAGATGAGAATTTTACAGAATTAAGAGGAGAAATAGCAGGACCTCCAGACACACCATATGAAGGCAAGTACTTTTTTCTATATCAAAATATTGTGTGTATTAGAACTTGTCTGAAAGACTGAGTCAGAATAATCTTGAACATTTATAAAATTCATGGAAGATAATTTTATTTGACTCGGTATACTGAAGTTTATAAAATGTTAAGTTTTGACTCTTAATTGGAATGATTTTTCTTACTGAGCTTAGCTAATTAAAAAAAATTAAAATACATTTTATAGAGCCAGGTTATAGGTTACACAGGCTAGAATTTAACATTCCATATGTCTTATTCTGCTATGCCGTAAGGGTAAAACTTCTTTCTTTATATTGTTTTAATTCTGTTGTTTAAAGTAGTCACACATTTTATAGCATAACAGGATTAAATATTGAATGTTAAGCCTTGAATTTAGATATATCAGATACCCTTGATAAGAATAATAACAAACCTTGTCTTATATTGACTAATAAGATGTTGGTTTTGCTTTTAAAGCTCCCCCATCCTATTGTTTCATATTTCATTCGGTCACATAATTATATAGGTTTTCAGATACTTAGCTTTCTATATTTAAAAAACTTCAGTGATTATTTTAAAACATACAAAAAAGAAAATAGCTTTACTGATTTTCATATTCATAATTAAGGCTCTTTACTTTAGAAGCATAGATTTAAGTATATGATAAAGGAAGAAACTGGAGTATTTGGATTTCTTAGCAAATCTTCATTAACAAGAATTGCAAATTTGGGTCATGTAAGATAACCGTGGCTTTTGCATATTGCATAATAACTATTTAAATATTTGTTTAATTAAAAAGCATATGGCCTTATGTGGTAGCTCTTCTAAGAGTACTACATGTATTTCTCATTCAGTTTTCACCTAATCTTAAAAGGTAAGTATAATAATCCCTTTTTAATAGACAAATTTGAGCATAGAGATAAGTCATTTTTCTAAGGTCAGACATCTTAAGTGGAACAGCTGGGATTTGGCTTGCCTTAGACTTCAAAGGCTGTGCTTTTCAATAGCCTTCTGCTTTTGGTGAAATCAGGATTCACCAAGTATTAGAAGTGGTGCTGATGGATTCTTTAAATGTAGTCATCTGTAGTAAAGTGCAGAAGAACCCAATATTCTTGGGAGTTTGTTTTTATTCATGACCTTAGACGATCCTAGAACATGTGTTTTTTTGAAATAGGGTTTTTCTTTGTAGGTTGAGCTAGTCTCAGACTCTCAGCAGTCTTCACGCTTCAATTTGCTAAGTGTTGGAGTTATAGATGTGAGCCACTCTTGCCTGCTTTCATCTCTCTCTCTCCTATTCTCTGCTTGTTCTCCTGAGTCCTAAGTGGCAGCCGTGGTTGAGGCTGGTTCTGAACTCCTGCTCCTGCTTCCATTTTCAAGTTGTGGGCTCACAGGCATAACTGTATTTCTGGGCACCAATTTTGAGATGCAAAAAAAATTTATATTGCCAAGTATTCTATACCGTTTACTATATCTAGCTGTTGTATATGTTCCCCCACTCTTATTTCCCTTCCTCCCCAAGATGGTCTCACTCTAGTTCTGGCTGTTCTGGAACTCACTATGTAGACCAGGCTGGATTTGAACTCAAATCTACCTGCCTCTGCCTCCCAGAATGCTAGGATTAAAAGAATGTGACACCAGACATGGCTCATTCTGTTATTTTGACATACATTAGAAAGATTTTAATTATCTTATAAAAGTCATGTTTTAGTAGCAAATAATTGTTTTGGTCTACTAGCTTCTTTAATGGCAAGTATTATAATTATGTTTTGGCTTTTCTTTTATTATTTTGTGGTACTAAGGCTCAAAATCAAGACCTTGTGCATGTTCACAAACATTTATAAACTGAGCTATACTCCTAACCTCATAATTGTTCCTAATTATGTTTTCTGAGATTGATCAGACATTTTTAAATGCAAGAAACTGTGTTATTATTCTAGAGCTCCCTAGCAAACGTACAATACACAGGGACCTCTTCAACACATTTCTAAGTAAATGAACTTGTAAAAGGTGGATCATATATATTTTTTCTTAAGGTAAAACATTCCATTGTTTGTTAGAAGCAAATTAAGCATTTATTTCGGCAGCTGCTTCAAAATAAGAGTATTTTTACTAATTTTTTATCATTTGGAGGCATGTGCTAAATTTTAAGATCTTTTCATCCTAAAACTTTTACAGCAGCATTGAGAAGTGTCGTTTAAGTCAGACGTTTCCTTCTGATGTAAACACAGGTGAAAGACTGCTTACTGTGAGAGGCATGCTTCTGTTTTTGAGGGTGTGGGTTTTTCTTGTTTGTTCTTTTCTTTTGCTGTTTTTCTTTGGAGTTGAGAGATAGGCATTCTGGGCCCTAACACTGCTGTTTATCTTCAGTCTGCTTTTGTTTCTGCTCTAACTTAAAGATAACGTAGAAGTTTACCTGAAAAAATAGATAGTTTGAAAATATCCCCACAGAGGATGTATTGTAACCCCACCCTACATAATAAAAGAAAAGGTTGCTAAATGTTTGATAATTGGAAGTTGTGTGTGGTAGTTTGTTGTAGTTAGTAGCTATTAGGAGGTAAGAGAAGTTAATTTTACTAGTATTGATAGCATAGCAAGACCTGGTCTCTAAAATTTAGTGTCATAAAACATAAATAGAATAAAAACTATTCCTCAAGAAGTAAATAAATTATATTGAAGGTTGTTTGTATAAACTTATAAAAGTCCCTTAGATATTCAGTGTTGAGGCCTTTAATATGACTGTGGGCCCTTGAGATCACATTACCAAGTGATAATTAGCTGCTTTGGACTATGATGTTTGCACAGGTAAGGTCATTTAATGGTATACTTCTCATATCCATTGTCAAGTGGAAATTATTGTATGTCATGACAGATCCTATAGTGATTCTTTATGAAAGTGGTTGTATACAAAACAGAGTAGAAATAAGATTTTGAGAACTCCATATTTATATAATATTCCTAAAAATCGTTTTAAACAATTAAGAAGGAAGAACTTTGTGACAGCTGAGATAACACTTGGAAGTTTAGTCAGAAAAACAGGCTCTTCAGGGAGATGATTGGCCTTTGTGGCCCCTACCCTGTGTTTGCAGGAGCCACTTCCATGTGGAGTATGGTGTGCAGGTTTATTCTCATAGTCTACATAGTCTTCAAGACAGTTGTATTTGACCTGTATTTGGAATTGTTTATAAATCTTAATATAAATGGCCATACTTTTTTGTCAAAATTCTTTTCAGTAACCTTCTCTTACCTGTTTTTTCTTTCTTTTGTTGTGACCTCTTTATATTTCACTTTTGTCAATATAGCCTCGATTCAGATTTTTTGTTCAATTCACATGATATAATAGAGGGGACTCCACCAAAAAGAATGGGAATCAAAGTTTTTGAAGACTAAGAATGATGTTCCCAGCACTTAGAAAGCTGAGGCAGGTTTAAGGCTAGAAGTGAGACCTTCGGATTTTTGTGGGAGGGTAGGTGGGTGCTGCTTAAAGAACCTAGTATCTGTGAGATGCTCTTTTTATTTTTTTTTTCTGAGATTCACATGCGTACATTCATAACAGTCGAGAAAGGTAGATTTGATAGGATATACCAATAACCATTCACTACTTTAATTTTTCAAGAGCTGAATGTTTGATGATAATAATGCTACTAGCACACTTCCATGTTACTTTTCACATGCATGTGAAAGAATAATATGTAACGAAACACCTTTGCTTAAGTAACTGATTCAATAATATGGCTAGTTTTCTTTAAATCTAGTTTATTCTGTGGTTATTAGTAGAAAAATCCCTTAAATTTCATGTGTAAAACAGTTTTACTTCCTATTTTTTAATAGTGAATCTTTCATGTTAATGGGTCATGAAATCTAGAACTGGGAGGTTAATTAGAGATAGAATTTGGGGGGGGTATTCTTTAAGACAGGCTGGCCTTGAATGCTTTGCTCTGTAGGTCATCAGGGTTTTGAATCAGAAGCTCTTCAAGCATTTCCATACCAAGTACTAGTTTTGTAGGAGTGTGTTGACATACCCAGTTTAGAGAGAGTATTTTTATTAGGTCTCATCTTTTGCAAGACTTCTAGAGATTGGGAACATGGAGTCATGATTCTCTTTGAATACTTTATTTGTTAGAAACTAGCTTTTATTTTCCTCCCCTCCCTCTCCCCTCCCTTCCCCTCCCCTCCCCCTCTCCCCTCCCCTCCTGAATTTTTAAAAATGCCTGTTTTACATCTGGTTGATCAAGGTAACTTGAGAACCAAATAGAATGTTGTTTCTGTTTATATAAATCATTGCCAGTTGGTACTTTAAAATCTTGAAGAGGATAGTGTTGTATCTTTAGCTTGTTTCTTGTTTTCTTCTTTGATTTTATATTGAAGATTTAAACAAAATGTTATAATTTAGGGACACAGATTGATTTTTTTTTTTTAAAAAATATTTATTATGTGTACAGTATTCTACCTACACACCAAAAAGAGTACCAGACCTCATTTTAGGTAGTTGTGAGCTACCATGTGGTTGCTCAGGAACTCTGGAAGAGTAGCAGGTGCTCTTACTTAACCTCTGAGCCATCTCTCTAGGCACAAGTTGATTTGTTTAGTCTGGTTTTAGACAAGGGTTATGTAGACCAAACTAGACTTGAACTTTTTATGAAGGCAAGGCTGGCCTTGGGTTCCTGGTTTTCTCCTTTCTCGCTCTCTTGCTCTCACCTCTATGTAGCATTGGCTGTCCTAGAGACCAGGCTGGTCTCAAGTTCAGAGTGATCCTCCTGCCTCTGTCAGGAGTGCTGGAATAAAGAGTGTGCTATCATCTCCTGGTGGTTCTCTTCTTTCTTTATTATTCAAGTGCTAGGGTAGCAGGTGTGAGACATCATATTCTGCTTTAGGGGCATAAATGGAAAGATCAAGACTGGAGAGAACTAGTTTAGAGAGCTTTCTTTTGTTAATGACATCTGTATTTTTTGTAATTTTTTATCTTTTTCTTTAAATCTTCTGTCTTTTTTTTAATATATCAAACCAGGTGGATCAGAGAAATCGAGACTTCTGAATCTTATGCTACTAATTAGTAATGAAATATTTGACATTGGTTTGACTATAGAGTTAATGTATTTTTGTGTATTTCTGTTACTAATTAATATAATTATATACAGTGTTAGTTTTATATACTTTAAATATTCTTATAAAATTATGACTATTTGGGGTTTTAATTTTCTCAGCACTCAATACAAAATTATACATATTTTGAAACAGTCTTTCAGTGTATTTGGTTTCACGTATTTGAGTTGGTTAGTGCATTCTCAACTTTTTCATTTTTTTATTTTTTTAGGTGGAAGATATCAGCTAGAGATAAAAATACCAGAAACATACCCATTTAATCCCCCTAAGGTATTGTAAGCCTGATTTTGTGCATGGAGTTTTAAAATATTTTGTATTTCTTAGCTCACCTTATTAATATATTTTAGTACTTATTAAAGTTACAACATTCTGAGTTAAATGTGAATACATTTAATGGACAAGATTTCAGGCACTGGTCAAACTGTTTGCTTCTGAAGTTTGAATGAAAACAGAGTTTAATAAAGGTAATCATTGATGCCTGTATATTGAAGTATCTCATAATGGCTCATAGAAGCTTTAGATAATGAGTGACATTACTGACTTAGAGAGAGGTCTTACTTGTTTTAAATAATTGTTGTTTAAAGAAGTATGCATTCTATACTCATTTAGAAGTTATTTGAGCATCAGGGATTAACTAGCTCATTGCTAGAGCACTTCTTTTCTTGCATGTTCTATGCCTTGGGTTCTGTTTGAATTACTGTCAAAAAGAAAAATCCTAAACAAACTACAACAAAACATGCACACACACAAAGTGAGTAAAGTGCACTGAGGAGTTTATCAGTAAGATGTCCCACTCTGCTCTTACAGAGCTCACATTGCAGAAGGGAAAAGCTATTACTGTAACTGTGATGAACAGTAAGAGAGCATGGTGTTACTCTAGGATTGTATGTCACAGGAAACTTACCCTAAACTGAAGTTTTGACTAAGTCAGCTTCTTATTTACGTTTATAACCATTGTTTAAGCATTCAATTTTGTTACTCCCTTGTTTTGTCTAAGGTCAACTGTCCATCTTTGTCATCCTGCTCGTTCATTGTTCTGAATGTTCCTAAAGAAGAGTGTTGCCGTCTTTCTTTGCTAATAGTGTCTAAGTCCTTGTCCTGGCCATTACAGCTCCCCACTGATCTCAGCTCTCCTATCCATCATGAGTCTCCTAGCCTGGGCTATCTGATGTCTATAGGCGCCTGCTTACGCTTGTGTGCCTTCTGTTTTTTTTCACTTGAGTCTTTACCATATTATTTGAAATTCTAGTTTCCTTGTGAGCTGAGGGTAGATTAATATATTTTTGTAAACTTTGCCCAGCAAATACTTTTACAGCTTTCATTTTAAAAGATTAATAGATTTGTCTGCTCTTATTTATTCATTTAGGCAGGAGCTCACCATGTAGACCAGGCTGATCTCAAAATCAGAGATCTCCCCCCAAGTACCGGGTTTAAAGGCATGCACCACCACACTCAGTTAAGAATTTAATAGATTGATTATTTATTTATATGTGCAGATGGAAGAACAGATACCTAAAAGAGTTCAGAAGATAACTGACTTGAGTCCCCTGGAGCTAGAGTTATAGATGGTTATGAGCTGCCCAGTGATGCTGACAACAAAACATGGGTCTTTACAAGAACAGCAAGAATTCTTTTGTTTTTAAAAATGTGCATGTTTTTTACTTGCATATATGTCAGTGCAGTGCCCACAGAGGCCAGAAGAGGGCATTCCCTGGTACTGAAATTACAGATAATGGTAAATTGCAATGAGGTTGCTGGGAATCAAACCTGGGTTTACAGGAAGAACAGTCAGTGCTCTTAATCTCCAAGCTATCTTGACAGCCCTCTTTTAAACATTTTTATCTCTGAGCCAACTCTACACCCTTCTTCCACCCCCCACCCCTTTTTTTTTTTGAGATATTGTCTTATTGTACAGATCTGACTTGTTTGAAACTTCCTGGTTTGGAACCAGGCTGGCTTCAACCCCCAGAAATACAACTGCCTCTGCCCTCCTCCCCCCAATGCTTGGTTTAGATGCTTAAATCATCTTTCCTGGCTCGTATTTTTATTCCTAAATGTATTTATGTATATGTGTGAATATAGCTGGAATCTGGATATGAGCAGTTCTGAGATGTTGTAAGCTGCCATTTGTAGGTGCTGAGAAATGAAATTGGGTCCTGGAAGAGCAAGAAATGCTCCTAACTAATGAGTTGTCCCTATTGCATTAGTATTTTATAAAATTATAGAATGCTGTCATAGGGTACTAATTCATCTATTAAACATGTGTCTTTCAGTGGCATTATTACTCCTATTTTTTATCTATAGCTTTTAATAGTGTAATGTCCTTGATTAGCATATCATAGCATTTGAAAAACCCTGGGCTGCATAATTCAACCTGGTGGTTGTTTCTGTTTAAGAATAGATAGGAATCTGTAACACAAGGGCAGTTGGAGGTTTGTGTCTTGTGGCCCTCTGGTAATGTACCAGAAACCTAGAGAAAATAAAACTAAAAAAGTACACAGCACCAAAATGCAAACAAAATGGAATTAATATGGTAGTGAAAATTTCAGGTTGTATTTTTTCATTCATTGTTTTCTGTCGCTGTGGATTGAACCTGTAGCTTTATACATGATAGGTAAACACTTTACCACTTCACTTTATCTGTTGCTTTATTTTATGATATGCCTGACTTTTGAGGGGAGGGAGTTGTGGTTTGTTTTTGTTTTTGTAATTGTGATAAGATATAAGCAAAATAAAATCCGGACCAATTTAACCCTTTGATTGATTGAGATAGAGTAGCCCAAGCTGACTGTGTACTAAGGATGACCTTGAACTGCAGATCCTCTTGTATTGATTGCTGGGATTATAGGCAGGGCTTTCTGCATTATAGGTAAACACCCAGTCCAGTTAGCCATTTTTAGTTGTATTATTCAGCAGTATATATTCACATTTTGTGTAACCATAAGCATCTACTCCAGAAGTTTTCCATCTTCCTAAAATGAAATGTGTGTGCATTAAACAGTAATTCTGTAGCACCCTACTGGATGTGGTCAGCCAAGGGGAGGCAGACGCAGGTGAATCTCTTGAGTTCTAGGCTAGCCTGGTCTACATTGAGAGTTCTAGGATAGCTAGAGCTACATAATAGAAGAGATCCTGCCTAACCCCCCACTCCCCAAAAAAAGCAAAGGAAAAGCATTGTTGTATTTTTTTCTGTATCTGTGAATTTGACTATTCATTGAATAAGACAAATCATACAGTGTCTGTCCTTTGGTGTCTACCCTTAGCTTTTTGTTGCCTCTGTCCATACATGTGACATTTCAAAATTTTCTCCTTTTATTATGTTCCATTCATTCTATATGCATACTCTACACTGTTTATCTATTTTTATGAGTGAACTCTAAACATTTCCTGTGCATGCACAAACATTTATTCTGTAAGTACATGTGGGCCCATGTGCACCAGGACAAACCGTGGGCCTTGTTTTCCACTAGCTGGGGCCTAGGCTGTAAGACTTGCTTACTTGGTTTGGTAACAAGTGCCTTTCTCTCATCAGTTCTTGGGATTTTTGTTTGTTTTGAGACAGTGTCCCCTATGTAGCCTTGACTGGTCTTGAACTCAAAGAGATCTGCCTGCCTCTACCTCCTGAATTCTTAGAATAAGGTATATTATACTATGCCCAGTGAGTTTTTGTTTTTGAGAAAGACTTTCTCTGTGTTGCCTGTCCTGGTCTTGAACTCCTAGACTCAAGCAATATATATATATATATATATATATTTTAAAATTTCTCAAAATGGAAATGAAAAGAAGTGGGCTTTATAGCCATTGCATTTTCAGTATTAGGCAGTGATAGTGATAACTTGTCATTTGTGCTATGAATTTTCATTTTCTGTAATGACCTTAGCTCTTCTAAGTAAGGGAATGTGGACTAAGAGATTAACTAGCATCCAGATTCTTGAGCATTCCTGAGCCTTTAGTAGTCTGTATGTTAGGTTATTGATTGATTTTCCTCTGAGATCTTGGTGTAGAAGGAGTAAGAACAGATTATTACCTCACCCCTCTGTGTGCTTGCTTGAGCATGTGCGCCTGCCTGCCTGCCTGCATGTGTGCACACTCAGGATTCAGACTTAGGTCTTCAAATTTATTTATCAGTTACTTTTTCTCACTGGTCATTTCCTCAGTCCTTTGCTTTCATTTTTTCTTTTCTATTTCTGTTATGCTCAGGTTGAACATGGGGCCTTGTGCCTACTTAGGCAAATGCTTTGGCCCTGGGTTTCTTCTTGAGGTAATAAAAATAATTTAGATGCTGATAGATTGGTGGGTGGATATAGCTGTTTGAGCCCTCAGTTAGTATGGGTAACTCACTACTGGACTAGCCAATATAGCTGTTTAATATATGAAATAAGTAGTAATTGCTTTAATTGTTCTTTATTTTGTGTGTATGGTTTTTGTCTGCATATCTGTGTACCACATGCATGTAGTGTCTTTGAAATTCAGAAGAGTGTCTTGTATCCCCTGGAATTAGAGTTAGAAATAGTTGTGAGGGGAATGTGGCAATGGTTCAATGGTTAAGAGCACTGGCTGCTCTTTAGAGGATCTGAGTTGAGTCTTAGCACCCAACCCACATAATGGCTCATAGTCGTCTGCTGCAGCTCTACTTCCATGGTTTTCAGTGCCCTCATTTTGTCTTCCTGGACACCAGGCGTACATGTGGCGCACAGACATAAGTTCGTGCAAAACATCCGTATACATTGAAATAAAACAGTAAATATCTGAGCCTTTGGCTATTAGAAATGCAGTTTATTAAAAAACAAACAAACAAACAAACAAAACATCTAGGTGCTTGGAATTGAACTCTGGTTCTCTGGAAGAATGACCAGTTTTGATTAACCACTGAGCCATTTCTCCAGCGCCAAAATTGAGTATTAAATATCAATACTAATCTTTTTAAAATTGTTTTTCTTCCTTCCTTCCTTCCTTCCTTCCTTCCTTCCTTCCTTCCTTCCTTCCTTCCTTCCTTCCTTCCTTCCTTCCTTCCTTCCTTCCTTCCTTCCTCTTTCTTTCTTTCTCTCTTTCTCTCTCTCTCTCTCCCCCCCCCTCCCTCCCTCCCCCCCCTCTTTTTTTTTTGAGATAGGGTATCTCTCTTTAACAGCTCTGGCTGTCCTGTACTTTGTAGACCAGGGTGGCCTTGAACTCACTGAGATCTGCCTCTGCCTCCTGAGGGCTATAATTAAAAGTGTGCAACACCACTGCCCTCACATACATTTTTTTTAAAATGTGCATTGGTGTCCCACCTGTCTGTGTGTGTCTGTGTGAGGGTGTCTGATTCTCTGGAACTGGAGTTACAGATAGTTGTGAGCTGCCATGTTGATGCTGGAACTTGATGGAACAATAGCCAATGCTAATGCTCTTAACCACTGAGCTATCTCTCCATCCCAACAATACTAATCTTTAAGGAGCAGTTGTTTTCAGTAATAAAGTATTTTCTTTCTTTTGAGTGAAGTATTTTCTATTATGAAGTTAATATAATATCCTTAATTTTTTCTTTGAAGTTAATGATTGGATTCTGAACTTGTATCAAACATGAAGTAGGAGCTGTAATATTTGTTGAGGGAAATGGAGATTGTACATTATAGGAAGAGAGTAATACTGATAATCATAGCTAGTATGGTTGATTAAGCAATGCCTCTTTCATTTCTGTAACTTTTTGTGTGTGTATACAATATTTAGTTTTTTGTGTAGCACTTGAACACTCACTATAGTCAGTGAGTTTTGATACTCCCCCACTCCTCCAGACAAGGTTTCTCTGTGTAACAGTTCTGGCTGTCCTTGAACTCACTGGGATCTGCCTTCCTCTGCCTCCCGAGTGCTGGGATTAAAGACATGCACCACTACTGCCAGGAAAGTTGTGAATTTCTTATATGGTGCTAATGCCACTTTTAAAAATGTAAAAATAGATTTTCGGATTGTTTTTTATTAGTGTATTTATTAGTACTAGAATACTATAAATCACTTAAATGTAATTAGAGTAGACTCACTCAAAGAGCATTATGTCAGTGTATTGTTCTCTAAAATGGCATCATTGCGCATTTATGTTGTGTTGCTTGTGGAGATTAGAGGACAACTTCTATGTTTTTGCTTTTACATTTCCAGGGGTTGTGGGGATTTGAATCCTGGCTGTCAGGCCCCACACCACAGTTTTTTTTTGTTTGTTTGTGGATGATATTGTATTTCAGCATTTTGGGATCCAGTGGGTCTCTGGGAGTTCTGGCCAGCCAAAGCTGCATAGTAAGACTCTGTTTCCTAAGGGATTGGGGTTGCTGGTTGGGCCTGTCCAACTATGTTGACCAAGTGGGCTTCACAGAGATAGCCCTTTCTCTGCCTCTCAAGTCCTGGGATTGAAGGCAGGAAATACCATCTCTGGCTCATAAGATGTTAAACTACTGAGCCACCTCAAGCGTTGATATTTTGATTGCTTGCTTGTTTGGTATCGTTTGTTTTCTTGTTTATTTTGAGACACAGTTTTACTGTGTATCTCTGGCTGGCCTGAAACTTGTTATGTAAACTATGCTTGCCTATACTTCTCAGAAATTTACCTGGCTTTGCCTCCTAAATGCTACGATTAAAAGCAGATACTATAACATCTGGCACATGGTTTTGGTTTTATACAGAATCTCAGTCCCGGCAGGCCTAGAGCTCTACACAACTAATTGTGATTTAAATCTCATGATCATCCTGCTTCTGCTTCACATTTGCTCTACTTTTTAACTTCATGCCTGCCGGCATTTTTTTTTTAAGTTTTAAATTTCTGTTAACTTAGTCAGGAATTAAAAAAATGGGAGAAAGTGTTGGTATATAGTGGATACCGAGTGGGTTTAAAACAATGGCATGGAAAGCGTGTGGTTGCTTAGGTATAATATAAGGCCCCAGAAAAGCAGAGCAAGAGAGGAGGTACCTGGTGATAAAAACATAAGAAAAACAAAAAAGAAATAGATGGAATGCTGGCATACATGAACACTGTTTTAATAGTCTGTCACTGCTGAAAGAGTAGATGATAATTGATTATCCTCTTGAAGAAAAACTTTTTAAAAAAATGGTCACTGTGCCTAAGTCTTGTATGTATTACTTGAGTTTTTCTGTATTTGAAAGAGTTCTTGTTTATCCCTGTGATAACAAATTTGCCATAGTAGTAAGTGTATACAGTCATTGTCACATACTTTAGCAGGTGAGTGGAGACAGAACCTTTTATTAAAGACCAGACAAGGCAGATATTAGAGCTGTGATGTCCATTAAATAATATAGCGATAAGTAGAGGATGCTGTGGGAATAGGTTAGAAAGACATAATAAATAATGGAAGGTAGAAATATGAGTTTAGTGCAGGGGAAGAGAGTAGAAGAGTGTTAATGAGAAAAGAAGTAGGCACAGAAGTTCAGGCAGAACCCTTGGATATGAAACTCAGGGAGAAAGTAGATAGATATGAGGTCATGGAGATAAGAGCTGTGGTCCAAAGTCAAGCTAATAGGATGATCTTACATTAGCTGAACAAGCCAGGGTTGCCAGAAATAGTCAAATCAGGAGTGGGTATTCTTTAGAGCTGTTGAGACAAGGTAGGTATCATTGAATACATTGAAAGTATTATCATTTTGTTTTTGTAGCCATGGCTAGCGTGAACTATCTTTGTAAATCAGGCTGCCTCCAGCTCTCACAGAGTTCTTTTTCTGGTTCCCCAATGCTAGGATTAAAGATGTTAACTACCACGTCCCTCTTGGTTTTAGTTTTCTTAAACTCTAAGATTAAGTTTCTCTTTAGTGTTAGTCATATAACATAGGCCTTCAAATATTTGTGAATTATCAAGTAGTGTTTGAAAATAACATGAATGGAAAACTTAGGACCATTTGTAATCTGTTAGTACATATGCATCCATTTTTCTGTAAGCCTGTGTTCTACCTTACCTCATACTTAGGGTAGGTATCATTTAATGTCTCTATTTGGTTTTACAAATTACTTATTGGATTTTATAGTCTTTTATTTCTCATATCTAACACAGTACTGTGTATAGTGTAAACACCTGGTAACTGTTAAATGTGTGTGCATGTAGAATGTACATTAAAAGCTTTATACATTTGTCATTGACCCTTGGCCTACTGAAAGCTTTGCTTTCTATATGCCTCCTTGGGATGTCATTTTCTTCCAATTATAGTTTACCTTTACATGTTGGGGTTCTTTGTTTTGTTTTTTTCCTTGTTACTTAAAAACTCAAGTGTGCTTTATATATTCTAGGTCCGGTTTATCACTAAAATATGGCATCCTAATATTAGTTCCGTCACAGGGGCAATTTGTTTGGATATCCTGAAAGATCAATGGTAAGAGACTTCTGAATTTGCTCTTCACTGTCTTATAGGAGAACAAGACTAAGAGTGTTATGTGTGCTATTCTCCAAGACATAAGTTAAACTCTAGTCAGTTTATAAGTAAGTCTCTTAAGTACATAGTTGAAAGTCTATTTTGATTGAGATCATGATAACTCTTTAAATACACGCTTTTAAAGTAGTATCAGATGCTTATTTTACATTTAAAAAATCAAAAAATCTTGGGTTTTATTTCTTACTTTGCTAGGTTTTTTTCTTCATTATCTAAGAAAGTATTTGTAATAGATTAAAAATGTAAGTTGAAGCGGTCATCTTTCACTCAGATGAAACATAGACAGAAGCTGTTCAGCATTGTATTAATTGAGCACAGTTAAGGCTCTCAGGTGTCACTGGTTCTTTTAAGTGTTATTTTTTATGTAAATCTTCTTTCACTTCACTTGCCTGGTTATGTTATTTATATATTTTTGGGTACCTGTTATTGTCTGTGTACTGCACTGTTTGGGTTCCAGAATTGAGCTCAAGACACTTGCTGAACCCTTTCCCTGGAGCACATGCTTTGTTTTGTTTGTTGGTTTTTTAAAGAAGGTTTTGCTGTGGAACCGAAGCTAGCCTTTGATTGGAGCTTTTTCCTGCCTTCTGCTTCAGAGTGTTTGGATTATAGGAGTATATTCATTGCTCCTGGTAGTCAGTGAGAATTTAGGAGTTTCTATTCTTGAAACCTGATATAAACTCCACTTCTTCAGTATGTTCAGGTGTGTGAGTATAAGCAAATTTGTGCCCCTTGGCTTTCTCATTTGTGAGATGACTTTCATGTTTACTTCATTGGCCTGAGAGAATAAAATATGTTGGTTCGTGTGATATATTTAGAATGAAGCGTGGTATATTTTAGCAGTAATTAATCTGATGAGTAGGTTTAGCCATACAATATTCTTGCTCATAATTAGCACATAATCTTATTAAGGAAAAACTGTGTCCAGAATTATAAAATGAAATTGAGTAAGGTAGGAGTCACCAGTGATTTCAGCATCTGGGAGGCTGTGGTAGGATGTTTATTAAGTTTGAACTATGAGCTAGTGTAAGGCCCTGCTTTGAAAGGGGGAAAATAAAAGTATGTGAGGTCACCAAACCAACAGTGTCATTGGTAAGAATACACGGAACACTGATCTTAAAGAAATCATATGTTAGTGCTCATATATTTAAGCTTTGTGTTTCAACTTTTTAAGGAAAGAATGAAATTTGAGAGTACTCATACTGGAGTGATGACATTTGCATATGGGCAGTTTGATTTATTTGACTGTGACCAGAGTAGGATTCCTATTTGGTTTCTATATGTATTAAGTTTCTTGATTTATTTTAGAATATATTTAACTAGCCACTCTTTGATTTGTGACTTTTTGCCAGTGTCTTAAAAGTCAAGGTCTTGTGGCTTTGTTTTTCTATAACATTTTATTTACAGCCTTCCTGTCTCAGTGTTGTCAGTGCGTATTTGCATAATTGGAGATGTTCTCTTTATAGTTTGCTTCCAGGACGTCCATTCTGGCTTTCCTTTCTGTTTTACTACATAACCTGTTGGGTTTTTTTTTCTGTCTCTCCTGGGTCTTTGCATATGGGGATGCTGCAGGGATCAGTTCTAGATTCTTCTTTTCCATCATTGTTTTTTTGATAAACTAGTCTAATTTCATATTTCCTGTCTACAAATTGGCAAGTTACAAATATCCTCTTATTTATCTGTTTGCATTTATTTTTACATTTAGAATATTTATGTATGTGTACATGTAAGAACATAGAGCATGGACAAAGGCAGAGGACGGCCGTCTGTAGTCGGTACCCCCTTCTGCGATGGCACTTGACAGGCTGTGGCAGCAAGTGCCTACAGCTCTCTCATCTTGCCATCACATAAGTATCTCCCTTACACTCCAAGCTCAACGTTGATGTCTACTTATCTGTATTTGTGTCTGTTAGAAACCAACCAACTCAGATTCTACTGTCCTATAGTTGGCGATGCACACTTTTTTAACTCTCAGCATTTAGGGGCCAGAGGTTAGAGGCCAGTCTGGTCTACACAGCCTGCTTACTCCAGCGAGGGCTACATAGTGAAATACTAACGTAAAAAGTGACTCAGCAGTTAAAAACCACTGGCTGCTCTTCAAGAGAACTCGGGTTGGAATCCCAGAACCCATTTGTAGTGCCAGGACCTTTGATGCTTTCTTCTGGCTTAGGGAGCACTAAACCCACACATGGTACACAGGCATGCCTCCAGGCAAAACATAGCCATACACAGAGGTAAACTTAAGGAAAACTCTTTGCTGCTTTCTGTAGTCTTCCTCACTGAAGCTCTTAGCAGTTGTACATCTGTCTGTTCAGTTGCCTAGGTGGAAGTCTCAATGTGATCTTGGATTTTCTTTTCTTTCTCTCTCTCTTTTTTTTTTTTTTTAAATTGAGACAGGGTCTCTGACCTTGTCTAGTCTGGAATTTACTCTGTAGACCATGCTGGCCTTGATCTCACAGAGGTCCACCTATCTCTGCCTCTCGAGTCAGTGCTCAGGTTAAAGGCATGCACCAGCACACCTGACCTGGTTTTTCTTTTCTGTAGTGTTATGTGTTCTGTCTTTACAAATTTGTTGGTAAAGCCTGCAGTCTCCAAGCAGCTTCCCTGCTGTCACTTTATTCACAGTTCCACTTTACCCTTGTCTGGATGATTGCAGTAGTAGCCTGTCCCTGCTCAGTCCCCACTCTCCTCTCCTTTGGTGTTTTCAGCATTAAAGCAATGTTAATTTGTTGAGGATAGGTGTAAATTTTGTATTGTCTGCTTATCTACCTGTCTGTGTATGTGTCCCATGGTGTTTTTGTGGCAGTCGGAAGACAACTTTGAGGAATCTTCTCCTTCCATATGGTGCTTAGGGATTAAATTCAGGTTGTCAGGCCCTCAGGAAGGCTCCACTTCTCCCTCCCTCCCTTTGTTTTTTTGCCTTGCTGGTGATTGAACTTTGGGTCTCATGTCAGGCCCAGTGCATACTATTTGAAATTCATTGCTGTGTGTAGGTGGTGTGTGAGCATGGCTATCAGGGGGCTTATAGGACAGCTTTGTGGGCTAAGTCTTTCCCTCTGCCTTTTCATTATGGACCTAGAATTAGGTTGCCGGCCTTACATTACAATGTCCTTTATCTGCTGAGCCATCTTGCCTATTACCAAATTAATATATTGTGAAATTTATTGTTTGCCTTTTCAGACTTTCCTAAAGTAAAATTAATTATACGGAGGAAATCCTGAAAAGCTCAAGTGAATTTAATCAGCACTTGTTTCAAGAATGAATAGAATACAAGAGGTTTTTCAGATACTTAATTTTTCATATTAACAGATTTATAAAGATTAGTAAATAACAATAAAAATATCTGTTAATGCCATCAAAGATAAAGTTTTTGAACTTTTTAGGGTTGGCCAGGTTGGGCTTTATTTGGTATTTGTAACAGTTATCTCAAAGTGTCATTGAGGATCATTGCCTAGCATTCATTGCACCATTCAAGTGTGTGTGTGTGTGTGTGTGTGTGTGTGTGTGTGTGTGTGTGTGTGTGTGCGCGCGCGCATCATATCTATGTATCTGTGTCTGTCTGTCTGTCAAGGCCTCACTATAAAGATCAGGCTATCCCGAAAGTCAGAGATCTATCTGCCTTTGCCTCTTGAGTGTTGAATTTTAGGATACACTACCATACCTGGCTAGTATTACTTAAAAAATTATAATTTTTTGAGAATTTCATATTTATATATATGAATAATATGAATATATATATACACACTTGACATATGATTCTGTTCTTTTTCATTTCTTCCCTTCAACTCCCTGAATACCACTGTTTACTCAACTTTGTCTTTATACTTCTGTATTTATTTATTCATCTATAAATTTGTTTGTTTATTGCCAACCTCCTTTTCATTTTGAAGCAGGAAGCCAGAAATAGCTTTGGATGTCATACTATCACTGTCAACCTGTTCATGTACATGAGGATATATATCATTTTAACTATGTGTTTGGTTTAAAATTCACAATTAACATTACTCATTCGCATTGATTATTCTACGTTTTAAAAAGTGGTATGAGAATACAGGTATATTAGTTATTTTTTTGTTGATGTGATGGCCAAGATCAACTAGAAATGAATGTGTCTATTTTATCTTATGGTTCCAGAAGACAAGAGTCTCTAATAGCAGGGACCAAATGACAGCAGTCAGCCAGAGCAGCCTCTTAGCACATTTCATTGGCATAGAGTGAACTGGAAGTGGGGAAGCTATATAGGCTCATACCCATGCCTACCTCCTCCAGCAAGGCTCTACATTCTAAACACACTACTTTCCATTGGTGCTATCAAGTGTCTCAATACTTGCCAGTATGGAGGACATTGTTTCATACAAATAAGTAAGACAAATGAACAAACTCAGGCTTGGTTACGAATCTTCCTCTTTAGTACATGTTAGGTATAGTGAGTATTGAGGCCAGACAGCTCTTTTGAGTAAACACCCTTGGAGTCCCTATCCCCAAATGCATAGAGTCTTAATCTTTGGGGCCTCTCCATGAGTGTGCTTGTGGATGTTGGAGGTATATTCTTTCTTGAGCCACTACCTTCTTAGTGGCAAATGGCGCTTGCTAGCACTCTCAGACCCATTTCACGAAAATTGGAAAACAGGCGTATCTTCAGGGATTTGGGAAAGGGACATTTTGCTTCTTTCCAACCAATTTTTAAGTCTGTGGTTGAATTATGTTAAGTTTCACATATTTTACCGGACAATTTCATGAATTATTATTATTGTTATTATTTTGAGACAGGGGTTCTCTATATAGATCTGGCTGTGCCGAAACTCATTCTGTGGACCAGGCTGGCTCAAACTCATAGAGCTCCAACCTGACGCTGCCTCCTAGATGCTGGGATTAGAGGTGTGCACCACCACTCCTGGCTCAGAATTTTTTTTTTTTAACGTAAAATAAAAGACTATGAACTTGAATGCTCTAGTTTTCTTCAATAGAATCATAAGATAATTGCCCTTTTGTGCCTGATTTATTTTAGTTCATATAATGTTTTTAAGGTTTACCAGTATGGTTGCATTGCACATTTCACAATTACATTTTAAGACTAAACAATTAAAAACTAAACTCCTTTGGTTATCAATTCATTTATCAGTGGAAATTGCTTCCACCTTTGGACATTTGTGCATAATACTATGACTCCGAGTGTATAGATGATTATTGAAGTCTCTGCTTCATTTCTTTGCAGAAGTAGGATGACTAGATCTCTATTTTATTTTTATTATATTAACTATTTAATGTTTTGAGGAACACTCTTTCTACTAACAGTGAATGAGAGTTAAATTTCTTTCCTAGAACATCTTTCTTAGCAACTGTTATTTTCTAATTTTGTTTGTTTTGATGGTAGGCATCTTTTTATTTATTTCTTTTTTTTGTTTTGTTTTGAGACATGGTTTCTTTGTGTAGTCTTGGTTGCCCTGGAATTCTCTCTCTCTGTCTTTCCTCCCCTCTCCTCCCCCTCCCTCCCCTTCCCTCCTGAGTGCTGGGATTAATGGCATGTGCCACCACTGGCTGGCTCAAACATTTTCTACCTTCCCCCTCTCCCTTCCTATCTCTCTTCTTTATTCTTTCCTATATATTATCTCTTATTTTATGTGCATTGGTGTTTTGTTACGGGTGTCCAGTTCCTTGTGACAAGCAGTTGTGAGCTGCCATGTGTGTGCTGGGGGCTGAACATGAGTCATCTAATGAGCAGTCAGTATTCTTAACCACTGAGCCATCTGTCCAGTTTCAAACATATTTTTTTTTTTTTTTTTTTTTTTTTTTTTTTTTTTACAAGTAATTTAGTTTCTGGAGAGAAGTTTCAGTAGTTAGAAAGCTCTGTCTGCTCTTCCAGAGGACCTGAGTTCAGCTCTCAGCACACACATGGCAGCTCACATCTAACTCTAGCGGCACCAACCATACCCATAACACACAGAAAACATGCAGAGAAAACACCCATGCACATAAAATAAAGATCTAAAAAATATCACCACGTGCATGCCTACATACAAGCATATATGCACACATACATAAAACACACAGTATTAAAACACATATGCATGTGACACACACAGACATGATAACTATTTTCTGTCTAATATTTTCCTCTGAAGTTTGCTTATGGTCTAGAGGTAGTTTCTTCTAATAAAGTTTCTTTCTAAAGGGTAATTTTCTTCTGCTTTTTTTCTTGGGCCAACTGATGCTACTTTATCACTATTATTTAACAGACCCTGTCTCCAAAAATTAAAAACAAAAACAGTTTTTTAAAATACATAAAAATTTTTTAAAATGTATTAAGCACAGTGCTCCACACTTGCAATTCCAGCATTAGTTTAAGGTCTTGATAGGACACACAGTAAGGTTCCTCCTTTACAGTGCTAAACCAAAGGTAGGGGTGTAAGACATTTATTAGGGGGTAGGGGGAAAGTTCTTGGTAGACTTGGGCTTTAGCTCAGTTAATTCATGTTAGAGAGCGCTTGAGTTGGTTCTGTTCTATAACACTATCAAGGAAAACAGAGCCCCTTAGAATATTCAGTGACCAGCTTGTGTTCATGTTCCATTTTGTGATGTTGTCCTTCTGTCCTGTTTTTCCCTTTGTTTTGCTAATATGTCACCTTTTTGCTGATACATCTGGTTAATTTTAAGTGTGCATGAGCCTTTAAACAGCACCTTAGAGGGGCTGCAGTTAACTAGAAAAGAGTCGAGGGTTCAATTCCCAGCATCCACATGGCAGCTCACAGATGTCTGTAACTCCAGGTCCAGGCTGCTTATGCAGACAAAGCATCAGTGCATATTTAAAAAAGAAAGAAGCATAACCTTAGGAATTTTTTTTAAGATTCAAAAAAATTTTTTTTAAATATATTTGGCCTTTTAGTTTGCATGTATTTGTGTACCATGTGCATACCTGATGCCAGTGGGGGCCATAGAGTTTTGAAACCTCTATACTTTTGTAGTTATAGACAGGTGGAAGCTGCCATGGAGCCTGGGAATCATCTCTCCAGCCACTTAAATTTCTAAAAAATTAAATATCTTTTAGTTGTAATGGAAAGACAACTAGGAATATCAAAGGGTTGAGTTTGGTTATATATGTTTTAATTTTTTGATTTAAGAACTTAATTATTGTATTTATGTATGTTGTGGTTCCTGTGTAAAGGTCATAGGACATTATGGATTCTTTTCTCTCTTTCAACCTTTATCTGAATTCTGGGCATGAGCTTGGGTTTTCAAGTTTTCAAGCTTGTATCATAAGTGTTTTTATCTATTTAGCTATCTCATCAGCCTCTGTATGTTAAAATATATTACAACTCTTGGTTGAAAATTAACCTTGAAGTTCTTAGTAAATTGAATGCTTAGGTGTTGGGCGGGGGGGGGGGGGGGGGGGCGAGGGGGCCGGCGACCATGGTTTCCTTTGTTAGCTAGTATATAAGGCTGTGTAGGTCTCAGTGTAGCCCACAACACTTTTATGTAGTTGGGGATTTGCTTGAAGTCTTGGTCTTCTGTGTCTCCCAGGTGCTAATATGAAGGTTTTCAGCACTGTGCTTGTTCAGGGTCAGCTACTTTTAAGTATCATGTTAGGTTTCTTAATTGTTCTAGCTAGCCTAGAGATAGAAGTTGGTCAAGTAGAAATTTTTACTCTAACTGCTTCCCCTCTTCCCTGCCATAAGGCTTAGGCTGAGTTGGATCTCCTTCTTGTGTCTCCTTAATACTAGGACTAGATCTATCTTACCATGCCTGGCTGCTCAGAGGTCATTTTAGAGAACAGTGTATAGTGAGCATTTTAATATGTGAAATAGACCTACATTGTGATGTGATGTCTTTCTGTTTGCTTTCATTGGATAATAAAGGAACTGTTTTGGCCTATGGCAAGGTATCTTAGAAGCAGGCGGGCAATCCAAACATAGATAAAAGAAGAGGGTGACGTTAGAGAGACCCTTTGTGCTGAGAGAGCAAGATGTGAAAGTATAGGTAGGCACGAGCCACGTGGCAAAACATAAGATTAATAGAAATTGGTTAGGATGTGAGAACTAGCTAGCAGTAAGCCTGAGCCATAGGCCAAAACAGTTCCTTTATTATCCAATGATAATTCACAGCATACAGAAAGACATCCCACATCAACATTGCACTTACTTCATTGATGTACAGCAGCGGTTGCCAGTTAGCTTAAATTGTAAAGAATGGTATTTTTTAAATACTGCTTTTTGGTGATTTTCATTGGACAGTCTGTCCAAACATTCCCAGCTTCTAATTGAGCAGGTATACAGTGAAAATTTTCATTTAGTAAGTTCCTAAGCCATCATCTGAGCTTGAGTAATACAGTCCTAAAGTCCTAGCACTTGGAAAGATGAGACAGGAGAAACCACTTCCTTATCCCATAGCCTAACTCTGTCCCCCAAACCAAGTTTCCTAGTTCTGACTATGCTGCTAATCAGAAGGGGAGGGCATTTATTGAAACCAGCTGCCTTAACACATGCTGTTTACAATAAATTAGCCCAGGCCCAAACATGCAGGATTCCTTGTTTGTGTATCATTCATGGAAATTGCAAATAGTCACTGATTTGCTTTGTTTTGTTTTGTTTGAAGATAACATCTCACTATGTAGTCCTTTCTGTCCTGGAATTTGCTCTGCAGATGAGGCTGGTTACTGTGTTTTTGTTTCTTTTTAGGAATTTCAAAAGTAACCAGAAAAGACTGACTTGGAATGATAATTTTGGTGGTTAAAAATTGAGGATACTGGGCTAGGGGTGGGGCTAAGGGGATAGCTCAGGGGTAGAGTGTCTTGTCTTCTGTAAGGTCCTAGGCTAACTGCCCCAGAAGACTGCTGTTGATTCTTCAATACATATTAGCATTGTAATTTTTACATTCATTAACATTTCGGTATTAGTGAAGCAAATCTTAAACAAATAATTGCTTCATAAAGGCCAAGATTTTTTGTTTTAAATATATTTAAAAGCATTACTTAAGACTTACTTATTTTTAGTTATAACTATGTATTGGTGTGAGTATATGCAGTCTATCTGGAGGCCAGAGAGCATTAGAATTAGAGCTAGAGTTCCAGGCAATTGTGAGCTTTCCAGCATGGGTGCTGGGTCCTAAACTCAGGTCCTCTGCAAAAACAATACACGTGCATAATTGTTAGCCATCTCCTCTACCCCAAGTGATAATATTTTAAATAAAAATTTGTCCTTTTTTGGAATATTATGGACTGATTGCAGAACGTTAAAAACCAATTTATTTGCTTGTTTTATTGCATGCTCTTAAAAGTGTTGGCTGGAGAGGTGTGTCAATGGTTAAAGGCATGTACTGCTAAAGGACCCAAGTTGAACTCCCGGTCCCTATGTTCAGTGGCATGTAACTCTTTGTAGCTTCCACTGGAGAGGGATCAGCTGCTTCTGGCTTTTTTAGGCACCTCTTCTCACTTCATACTCCTATAGTTAAAAAACAATAAAATTATCTAGATGGTACATGCCTTTAATCCCAGCAGTTGGGAGGCAGAGGGCAGGTGAATCTCAGGGAGTTCAAGGTCAGCCTGGCCTGAGTTCCAGGATAGCAAAAGATACAGAAAGAAACCCTGTCTGGAAAAACCTAAAAATAAATATATAAGTAAACAAAAAATTCCTTTAAAAATGTCTACAGGTTCTATTCGCATTAATAACTTTAATTATATCTTTATTAAGAACTTATTAAGGGACTGGAGAGGTTGCTTAGTGGTTAAGAGCACATGTTCTTGCAGAGGACTTGGCTTTAGTTCCCAGCTCATGATCGTCTGTAATTCCAGTTCTAGGGGATCCAGAGCCCTCTTCTGAACTTCATGGGCACCAGGCACTTAAGTGCACATACATCTAAAATTTTAAATATTTTCTTTAAGAAGAAAATAAATAAAAAATGGTGTCGGTAAATAAAGATTACAAGATAGGTAAAAGTAACAGAGTAAAAGGGAGTTCGGATCAGGATGCAATGATTTAAATTGTCTGAAGAAATAGACTCATTGTAAGAATAAAAAATTAGCAATTAAACAAGCATTTTTTAAAAAACTTTTTCCAATTCAGAAAAGATACAATTTGTCATTCAGAGCCCCTTTTAAGTGGGATATTTTCCTATTTTGAAATTTAGGGCGGCAGCAATGACTCTGCGCACGGTATTATTGTCATTGCAAGCACTGTTGGCAGCTGCAGAACCAGATGACCCCCAAGATGCAGTAGTAGCGAATCAGGTAAGCAAGCAGATTTTAAAATACTTTCTTAAACCTATATATGTAGATTTCAGTATTTGATATCAGCATATGAACATTCTATATTGAGAATAAATTTGGAAATGGTTTTATTGGGTATGTGATAGATGCTATTTCCTAATATGAAAGAATTCCACAGTGAGCTGTGTAGCTACCATCCAGATTCTGTGGTTAGCATTTACCAAGGCACTTTATTGTTTGCTCACTCACATAGCTCTCTATCCATAGGTTTTTGGCTTTCTGGTGGTAATTGTAGTGATTCCCTGTCTCAGAAGTGGGGCAGGCAACAGTGCATAGGCAGTGATGTTCATGTGTGTTGAATGGAGTATATTTTGCTTTTTATCTTTAGTGTATTCAAGGGTAAGGTAAGGTACATCTGCTCTGGCAGATTTGATAATCTCATTTTATAGGGACAGTCATTTGCACTTGTCTATTTTGCTAACCAGTCACAGTGACAGTGTTAGACACCGTCTGTGGCTTCAAAAAGATTTAAATTACTAGTATCTATACATTTAGACAGTTTGCCAACCCTATAGGATTCTGATTTATTGAGCATTTTTCTTATCAAACATCACCTCTCAATTTGTGAAATACTTCCCTCCCAATATTTAGAATTGATTCTCGGTTCTTAGGATCTCCCCTCCTTCCTCCCCTCCTCCATTCCTGGCTGGCTGATCTGGAAGTCACTTAGGAGACCAGGCTGGCCTTGAACTCAACAGAGATCCACTTGCCTCTGCCTGTCCGTTATAACTTTTGATGAAAGCCATTGATCCTGCCAGTGTTCTTTCATTGTGTGCATGCTGGAATGATCACAGCATCCATATAGTCAGGGCACACTCAAGAACTGCTTCACCTGCCTTTTTCTGAACCCCAAATCCTGCTTGTGCTAAGGTGTGCTCTAATCCTAACAATTTGGAGGCACAGGCAGGCAGATCTCTGTGAGCTCATGGCCAGTCTGTTGGGCCAAGTAAATTCCAGGTCAGACCCCCTCTCAATATAGACAACCAAAACCAACTGGTTAGGAACTATACTATTACTTATGGCCTAATTTTACATTGAGAGGTTCTTAGTGATTTTAATTATCTGTGAACACATTAACTTTTAATGTGTTATTCAAGTTCATGAATCTTTGAGATCATAATCATTTTTATATTGTTTATTCTGTTTTTCTTGCTTTTTCTATGGGGAAACATTTATCAAATATTCTTAAATTATTTTAAAATTGTGCTTATTTGTGTGTGTCAGCAACATGTGTGTGCATATGCATCATTGCTTAATGTTTATGTGTGGGCACTGGTAACTCACGACGTGTGTGTGGTTCAAAGGACAACTGTATCTCCTTCCATGTTACCTGGGTTTTCAGGCTCAGATTCTTTTCATATTTTTGTTTTTGTTTCTTTAAGATGGTTTCTTGGTCTAGCTTTGGCTGTCCTGGAGCTTGTCTGCTTTTGCCTCCTGAGTGCTGGGATTCAAGTTGTAAGCCACCACTGCTAGGTTTTTAGGTACAAAACTCAACTTGTCAGGCTTATGCAGCCTGTGTCCTTGGCTGCTGAGCCATCTTCCTAGCCCACATTTCTTTACCCTATGTTCATAAAAAGTACTTAATATTTTAAAATTATGGATATGTATCTCTGGGTATGTGCACTTGAGTGCCAGTAACCATAGAGGTCTGAAGAAGGTGTTGGGTACCCTTGAGTTGAAGTTAATTGGGCCACCTAACCTTGGTACTGGGAATTGATATCTGGTCTTCTGGAAGAGCAGCAAGTGTTCTTTAAGCTCTGAAACCACTGAGCCATTTGTCTAGTGTTTTCTGTATGTTATGGTTTTAATTTAAATATATGACATTTTCTCTTCCCCTTAAAGATCTGCTCATTCTTTTTTGCATGCTTCTTTACTTCCATTGTTGGACTTAGAATGCTTGGAATTAGGGCTTTACATGTTATTTATTCATATTTGGTAACAGAAATTGTTCTTGAAAAATTTGTTTGATTTTCTTATAGATTGAGATTTAAAATCAAAGCTAACTTTTAACACCTAAAATAATCTTGCTTGTTTGGTTACAGAGTACCGCTTGAAATACATTAAATATATTTTGGGTTTTTTTTTTTGTTTTTTTTTTTTTGAGACAAGTTTCTGTATGGCTTAGTGACTAAGAGTTCTTGCTGTTCTTTCAGAGGACTAGAGATTAGATCCCAGCTCCCATATTGGGCAGCTCATCATTGTCCTCTTCTTTACTTTCCTGGGCACTTCCACCCATGTGCATACATACATACATACATATATAAATAAATAAAAATTTTAAAATCTGTAAAAATGGTACTTTGATAAGAAATATTAAGGAGATAGTGAACATACCTTTAATCCCAGCCCTTGGGAGGCAGAGGCAGGTGGATCTCTGTGAGGACAGCCTCGTCTATAGAGTGAGAAACATGTTTCAAAAACAAACACTATCTAAGTGGACTGTGAGAGTTTTAAATTTTCTTACAAGTTAGGTTTTTGGTGTTGGGTTCACTGATTACTCTAAGAAGAGCTGGAAGAGTGGTATTTCAGCTTGAGCCCTGTCTACTGGCATAGTTGGCTATATTTATCAGCCAAGGATCATAAAATGTCACATGCCACTGATTTTGTTTAGTTGGTCATTTGCTATACAGTGAGAGTTTGTCTGAAGTGTACTAACTTTGCCCTGAATGACACATGTGCAATGGAAAGGGAATTACCCGCTGTTTTTTCTTGTAGGTCCTGCTATCTGTCTGACCTGGCCCTACCATTTGTCCGTCTCCATAGCCCTTGCCCAAATGAGTCCTATCCTAAACATAAACTTATTTTCGTTAGAAAAAGCTGAGTTTTAGTTGAGCTGCTATGCTAGCTATCACTGTATCGTCATGTTAATCATGTTTTTCCCCCCTTCATGTAGTACAAACAAAATCCTGAAATGTTCAAGCAGACAGCTCGACTTTGGGCACATGTGTATGCTGGAGCACCAGTTTCTAGTCCAGAATACACCAAAAAAATAGAAAACCTGTGTGCTATGGGCTTTGATAGGGTAAGTACAGGAGAAATTGATTTGACCTCCTATTTCTAAACTGCTCCCAGTCCTTGGGACAGATGGGCCTTGTAAAAGAAATCTAGTTTTGGTTAATAGTGTTTCATTAGTGAAATTAGTAATGATTCTAATCATTGGCAGAGGAAAGAATGCATGATTCTCAGTATAAAACCTTAGTGAGGTTTTCCAGAGCTTAGCAAGTACTTCCTTGAGATGTAATTGTTCTTGTCTTCTTTTTTACAGAATGCAGTAATAGTGGCCTTGTCTTCAAAATCATGGGATGTAGAGACTGCAACAGAACTGCTTCTGAGTAACTGAGGCACGGGGAGCTGCTGCCAGCCACGCTCGCCTCAAGCCTCTTCTTGAGGAGCACCAACATCTGTTATTTTTAGGATTCCGCATAAATTTCTTTTAAACTGGCATTCTTGCCTACTGATGTTATCTAGGCACCATTGGAGACTGCAAAAAAAAAAAAAAAAAATTCCCTGCTCTGTAAATAAAGCTAATTAAACGTCTGTGTAAATTTAAAAAAGGGGAAATACTTTAATTTTTTCTTAATAGTGTAAAAATTCTTTGAGCTAAGCTAAAACCATGGAAAAAACATCCTACGTTAGTGTTTAGCAGTGTAACAAGAATAGCGAGTTTGCTTCAGGGTTCTGTTGAATAACTAAGATAACACTCGAGTGTCAGCTGCTCACATTGTCCTGTTGCATCACAGCTACCTTAAGTGTTTGAACATGGATCCTCTGTGCCTGTGAATTTACTTGCATGCTTGTACTTGACTTCTTAGGATGGGTAGCTGAAAAGACCACCCCTTTAAGCATTAGGAAGTTCTTGAATTATGAGATGTATTCAGATTTAAAATGAACTAATCAGAGCCTTTCAGTCTCTGTGGACCGGTAGGGACACTCTTATATTTTCCCTGTTACCATCCAGAGCTAAGATCCTCATGATAAATTTCTCTGTGTTTGGTGGGAAATGTGCTGAGGAAGTGTCTCTTGTTCTGTTTTTAGGTCATAGGTTTGAAATGTTTTGTCTGAGTTCTTCACTATGTTAAGTAATAATGTAAAAATGGGGCTGCCAATTTGATTTCTCTTATAAAAGAAGTAAATACTTGATGGTGCAGTATTCCCAGATTTAATAAAAGAACCCTACTTAGTTTTTCAGTGAATTTGACATTTTTAAGCTGATGAAATCTTTGGAAACTTGAAGGATGCAGCCAACTGTTTCCAGTGGTGTCCATTTAAACTGGGACTTTGTAGTTCGCTTTTATCAGACACTTGAGAGTCACTCTTGCACACGGGAAAGCTGTTAGTGTCTCATTGTACATACTTCAGATGCACATAGGAATAGGGGTGTGTTAGAACTCTAGCTTTCTTTATGATGTTTCTGATAATGTGAGAATTGAAACTTCCCTTGTATATAGACTTCCTGTTCTTATTGACCTTTACATCTCATTCTAAGTTCCAAAGTTTCAAAACTTTGTTTTGAAAACTCAAAACACTTAATTTAACCATCTTAATAAGGTTCAAATGAATTTATGTAGGCAGTTGTTACATAGGAGATACAATTATAAATTTTGAGGACCAATGCATAAATAACAAATGTAATGGAATCAGACTGAATTAAAGTAAGGTTCTCTATGGACTGTCATATTCTAAAAGATTTGTTTTCTTGACGTATTCTTCATCTTATAGTCAAAGTGTTTGGAAAATACCTTTTGAACCTATTAAGTTAGCATAACCTGATTTGACTTTTCAATAATCTTGATACTACAAGCAATAAAAGAACCATTAAATATAACATTAAAGATGTGAAGGTTCTTCCAGCTGTTAGTAAGGCTTTCACTCACAGTTAGCAGTGACTCTTAGGGTCGCTGTTCTGCACACTAAACTCAAGCTGCTATGTTTTCCATGTTTGCGGATGCACACATTTCCTGTTGCAGCCACATCCTTTCATTGCTGTAGTTTATTTTCTAAGGATGCCAAAGGAAACAAGTTTTTTGTTTTTAAATTTATTTTAAATAGCTAAAACCTTGTACTTTTTTTATATATATATATATTCTGAAATTAGATGGAATCGTGTGAAGTTATGGACAGTTTAGCTCCATTATTGGTTAGAAAGTTTTTTTTTTTTTTGTTTTTTTTTTGTTTTTTTTTTAGTGGAAGTGGCTGGGTAGCACTAACATTTGGATATTTAAAAGTGTAAAACATTCTTGGAGTTTACTCTGCCTGTATCGTCAGGGTATATTGTCTGGTTATACACAGATGAGAACTAACTTAGATAACAAGAGTGAAGCATTACATCCTTTGCTCTTGGAGGCAGCTATATCCTGCATTGAGTTTTTTTCTTTTTGCATATTGGCTCCATTCTTGCATGTACCAAACACAAATGTCCCCAGCACCCAGGAAATTGGAGCAGTATAATACTTAGTTTCACAGATTTTACCTTTATATGTAATGGTAATTTTCAGCTGGGTATGGTGGCAAATTCTCTTTTAATCCCAGCTTTTGGGTGTCAGAACCATGAGTTCAGGGCTATCTGGATTACATAAACAAGACTGCTTGAGATTTCTCCTTATTTTGATTTCATGTGACAATGGCCTTTTTTGGTGTACCTCCACCCAAAAAACAAAAAAAGCTTAGGCTTTTTATTCTGATGCTAAATATGTCTAGGAGAATTCTAAAAAGCGAGGTTCAGTAAAAATACCCCGATGAAAATTATAATACAATACTGCATTTAATAATTTGTCAGTTTAAAAAGTCCCAAACAGGAAATTTTTTGGTCTGAGTGTGGTGGCATATGCTTTTTGATGTAGACAGAGGTATGCAAATTTATGAGCTCAGTGCCATTTTGGTCTACATAGCAAGTTCCATGCCAGGCAGGGCTCCACAGCATATGGGAGCATCCCCAGTCCCCTGTAATTTTAGTGAGATCTCATTTAGAGCATGCAGATTTACTACAAGTCACTGACCTGCTAATGGGCCTTTACATAATCCAGTCTTTTTTTTCCCCCCCCTGAGCTGGTGATTCACTTTTAGTAGAGAACTTAGTTGTAGGCATGTTGAGATAGATCACAGAAAGGTTTGACTCCAAGCACAGGATGTAGATAATTAAGGCACACTGGTACTAACCAGCTGCTCTGAATTTCTGCTCTCAAATGTTTTTTAGTTAAACACATAACATCTTCAAAAATATGTAAATGTTTGGAATCTTGAGTATTTTGCTTTTGAGAAGTGTAACCCGTGAAATGAGATTAAAATACTTTTTTTTGAAATTTTTTATATTCCCGGTCTTTGGTGGCATTTAACACTATGCAAATACTTTAAGTATCTACAGGAAGGAATTGGCAGCAAGTTTTGCTCATTATGCACTATAGAATGAAGCAAAATTATTTTACTGGCTAGGCTGCTGAACAAATTTACCAATGTGACACACAGAGCTCGATTGTAAGTGTATGCCTGATAAGAGCTTTAAATACTGCAGAAGTAGGGTGGTTTTCAAATCCAGTGTAGCCGCACCAGAAATGAATTTTTTTGGTGGTATAAGGATTTAAGGTAAATTAGGACAGAGAACAGTGGAATCAGGTATATTGTGTACATAGATGGAACCAGCGTTTAGATAGGAAAAAGAAAAAGGAGGCTGTCTGTTTACAGCTAACTTGATTTCGTGGACTTTGACAAGATGATTCTGTATTATTCACTTTTCCTAGTTCCAACGAGTTGATGTTTAAAAGTTTCATTTCCGTCTTTCGGTCCCTGTTTAAGTTAATGCATCCCTATCAGTCTGTTGGTGTCAGTGAGGAGGCAACTCCAAATTGTCACTGTTAGATAGCCTTTTCTCAGGCATGACTCCCAGTGTCTACATATGTGATATACTCTGCACTGTTGCAATGCACAGTCCAAAACCACTGTGTAAGGTAGGGGAGTGCTGCTGTCTTCCTTGCCTGTTGTGCTGTTACTGCTTTCTTACAGTAGGACCTCACAGCCAGCCATCACCACAAGGTGTCACATCACCCTTGGCTTGGTCCTTCCCATCATACTGCTGTCTGATGAGGTGTGGCACAGGTGTTTGGTTCTGAGGCAAGTTGGTCTAAGTCCTTGCACTGTGCTGACTGATCGTGTCTGCTTACTGTCACCTACTTTTACAGGCATCATAATAAAAGCTAGACAATTCCTATGGGGAAAAGAGACTTATTTAATGTAATTTAAAGACTTTTCCAATAGAAAATGAAATATTATTGAAAATAATCTATTTTTTAGCTTTCAGCAATTGATGGTGCTTTGTTGTGGTGTCTGCTGGAAGTTACTGCCATTATAGGGATTTTCATTAACCTCACTGGGAAAGAACTTTGCTTGTTAGCTTCTTTAGATCTCTAAACAGTTTGTTAGTGATGGTAAATTCTGTAGGAGGGTCTATTCTGAGCCATTAACTTCCTGTAAGGGGAAAACGGGCTGGTTACCAGAAATACCATTGAAGGGTGGGCTGTGGGTGGAGGGTTGGGTGTTTTGTCTTCAGAATAAAACTACGAAACACTTTTGTATACAACTGAATTTTTAAAAAATAAACACATTTTTAAAGATGTTGAATTTTCCCCCTTATTGGGAATTCTTAAAAATAAATGCATGCATGTCCTGTCCTCCCCCTCACCCTTATGTATTATTTCTGGACAAGGAATTAAGCCTTCACATTAAACTAGAACCAGAAAAATGCTTCCAGCAGTTTTATAGTGGTGGTGCACGTGCTAATAGATTGTGCAAATTGTGTTGTCTCTGATTGCAAAGTGTTTATGTTTCTAATCAAACTTATTTGTGCATGGGGTATTGTCTGGTGATGATGTCTGATCTAGGGTTTCAAGTTCTCCAGTTCAGTTTTCATGTAACCACCCAAGTCCTGAAAAGGTTCATGGCACCATGAAGACTAGATGGTCTTGTTATGTCCTGAATTTTAAAGTTATTTTTAAGCCTGGTGTTGGAAGTCTTTGATTTTAGCACCCAGGAGGCAGACAGATAATGATAATGTCTGAGGCTAGCCTGGTTTGTATGTCTTGTTCCAGGCTATGAGAAGTACATAGTTAGACTCTATAATAAAAGGCTTTTCTGATCCTGTTCTTTATCTAGGTAAATATTCAGTGTTTTGCCTTATTTGTAAAAATTAGATGAAATGGTAGAGCTATGCAGTATGGTGGCACATTGCCCAATCCCAGCACTTCGGAAGTGGGGGCAGCAGGATCAAGACCCATCCCTCAGCATTGGGTAGGGGAGGTAAAGTACTCAAATCAGGATTTTTCTGAATGCATGAGGGGACACTGAGGATCTTTCTCCCTTAGCCCCTGCCTTATCCATTGAGAAGGAGTCTCACTGGGCTTGACACTACTTGGTTTCATCCCCAGTGCTGGGATTATAGGTTTGTGTCAGGATTTTTTATTATTACCAAAAAGAACAATGAAGTCAACTGAAGCAAAGACAGGATGGGCAATGAAATGGTATGCTAGAATTGATGTGAAAATTCAGAGCATTTCAAGTTAGACAAAGAACCTAAAACAAACCATAGCATTAACCAGAGGTTTGGCTTGGATATATATGGCTATGGCTTGCCAACAATATGCTTTAACCTATCACTGGTGTAGAAATAATGCCACCCTTGCGCCTTTGAAGAGATCTTTATGCCATGGAGCAGCATCTGCACAGGGCAACTATGGAGTGTTAGTGTGTGTTGAAAGGACAAACTTTGGGCCTGGGCCCTGAGAACATGGCTGTTCTTGGGTCTTTTCCATTTATGTTGCTCTTTAGACAATTTCAGCAATGAAAATTTGCTCAACTAAACACCTAGGCTTTGGAAAGCAGCTTGGCTTTAGCTTGAGCTTATACTATAGTGGCTAATGTTTATGGGCTTTTGTTGTGTGTTGTAACACAGGTTTCATGTTATAACCTAGATTTACTTCAGACATCCTTTTTTTCCCCAAGTGCCTGGATTACAAATTTATGTGATCATGCCTCAAACTATTCATATACCAAAGCATACAGTCCTGGGAGGATGCCTTAGAGCACAGTTGGATAGCTAGGACCATTGAGTAGAGTTTAATTTTACAGATGGTTAGATATGTAGATTCTGACCTTCCTCTTATAAATTGCAGCATGTATTTAATATTTTAACTCCAGGTGTGGTGGTGCACACCCTTAATCCCAGCAACCAGGAGGTAGAGGCAGGGAAGATCCATATTAGTTCAAGGCCAGCCTGGTCTACACAGTGATCAAGTGGATGGGAAGACAGTGTGACGGCAGAGGGCAAGGGAACAGAAGAAGCCTGCCAGCTGCTGCAAGATGCTATGAGATTTGTCTGAAAGTCTGGTTTCCTGCTGTCCAGGCAGGTAGGTAAGTGGAAGGAAACTCCTCTTGAGAAGGACAGTCTTCAGATACCACTGTAACAGCAAAAAAATGAGGCCGCATATGGTAGCTTCCTGGTCTTCACGTGTTTGTGGGGTCACATGTATTTTGGCCACGGTGGGGTGTGGGGTCAGAGATGTCTTCAATGTTTATCAGGGTCCCCTGGTATGCTAGGTGGGCAGAGGCACCAGGAATTTGTTTCTGCTTCCACAGCACTGGGATTATAACCGTGCACTCATGCCTTTTATGTGGTGCTGGATATTCTTGTAAGGCAGGCACTTTACCATCTGAGCTGTCTCCTTGGATCTAGTCATTTACATGGTGGTAGCAGGTAAGCCTCGGGAAGAGAAAAAGATGGACGATCATCATGTCTGGCAAAGTATTACTCAGGGATTCACTGAGAAAGCTAGGTTCATAATATGTGAGCTTTAATTCCAGAATCACCAGAGGGCCATGGCCACTAGGTCTCTGTAGTGGTAGAGCACATACAAAGTGTTGACAAGGCCCTAGGTGTGAATGCAGCATAAAGCAAACCAAAGCTACTTTTGGGGATGGGCTGGTAAACTCTTGGCAATTTTCTAAGGTCTTGAACTCAAGTCCTCACTTATAAGAAAAGGAAAACAAATGTTTGCCACTTTTGGAAAGTGGGACTGAGTACTAATGACCGTGATCAGTAAAGTAAGAAGAAAACCTAAAACTTCCCTGAAATATACCTACACAGAATCCTAGAATTTGGGAGAAGCGGGGTTACATGGACTGTCACAAAGTGACTGCACATCCAAGAATAATGTACTCGACACAGGGCAGCTCACAGTGAGAACCACTCAAGCAAATAAAACTTCCTAATCTAAAATAAGTTTAAGGAATCAAAAAAAAATTTAGAATAAAAAACATGGCAGGTTTTTAGGAAATTTAAAGGGTCATTTTACTAGCAGAATGTTTATATGCACATTTTGTTTTACAATATTAGTAACAAGCAGAAAACAAACGAGCTTGGGGAAACCTGAAATTAAAACACCATCTCTTGATGGAAATGTCCAATGTTTGAATGCAAAGAAAACCTTTGTTGTTCTGAAACATAGTTTAGGCTGCCTGGAGAATCAGTCCTTGCTTCTTTGATTAATGCATTTTTAAGTACTAGTTCTATTCACAGCTGAAGTGCCAGGACAGAGTATTTCTGAATGTTCAAGGTATCAAACTTAGTCTTCCATTGGGATTTTCTGAGGAACATGAACAATATATCCACCCAAATGGAAAAACTAAGCAAAGACAAAAGATGAGTTACAACACTTATTCCTGGGAGTGAAGAGAAGGCTGATGGCAGCTGCCATCTAATGTGGGACAGAACCCTAGTGCTCCATGTAGAGTAAAAGTGTCAGCTAGTTACCATGCACAGCAGCAAACTAGCTTCAAGTAGAGGGGAGGGTAGAATGTGTTGTTTAAGAACAGAAATCCAAAAAGGTAACAATTACAGAAAAACATAAAAAATCTTATTTGAGGTTTTTGTAATTTTTCTTATGCATTGCCAAATCAATGAAAATGGAAGCTAGGAGCAGAACACACAACATTACTAAGGAAATAAACTTCTCTAAGAAATGTTTGCTTTTAAGCCTGGTTGTGACTGGTGGCCACAGTCAAATCTGTGAGTTTAAGGCCAGCTTGGTCTACGAAGTAAGTTCCAGTGCAGCTAAAGCTGTAACACCGAGAAACTCTGTGTTGAAAAAGATTTGGCACTTTTAATCAATGAATGTAACCAGACCATAGAATAAGCAAATGCTTTCCAACATGTCTCTAATAAAGAAAATAGAGTGAAGATTAGGGTGCATCAGCTCAGAGGCAGAGAGAATAACTCTAACATATGAAATCCAGGGTTCAACACCGAGAACTGCTTAACGTGTTACATATGCTTTTAAAATTTACTGAAAAATAATTTACCTGTTACAGTCCACTCAGTATATAATTCTGTATATACATCAAAATAGTCTAATTATATATCAATAAAATCAGTTTTAGAAGAGTAGAAACTCTGAGCAGAAAACTTAATGGCTCTCTGGAATTATTATGACAGGGTCTCGTGGAACAGTTTGATTTACAAATAATAGCTAGGCCTCCATTGCAGAGCTGAATAATACTAGGCTGGTGGTACAGGCCTAAAACCCCAGGCCTGGGGTTGGAGGATCCACAAAGTTAAAGGTTATTTTTTATATAGCTAGTTCAGTATCAGCCAAAGATGCAAATTCCTTTATTAAATAAAAGTGGACCAATTCCTGCTACTCACACTGGCGTCTCTGTCCCTCTAGTCTTAGGGAGACATCTACTCTACCCCTTACTGCTCAGCCAAATTGAGAATAAACTCCATGTTTCTAATTATGATTCTGTATATGACTTTAGTATCACATCAGCTCTCCACTACCTCCCCCCACACTTTTGTGATAGGGACTCAACTGTGAGCCCTGGCTGGCCTGTAAATCTTTGTAGGCTAACTCAGATCATCCCTGGATTAACAACATGCACCACTATGCCAAAAATCCTGATCTTGTACCAGGCACTCCTAGGCATAGACAAACTCCAGTTAGTTCTCTTTCAAAAAACAATGAATGCAGTCTTTTAAGTTCTAGTGTTCAGGTAGAGTCTAAGTCTTAAGTAGGGGTAGTAATCCCAGATCTTTGAGACAGAAGATTGGGTGTTCAAGGTCATCCTCAGCTACAGTGCATTCAAGGACAACTTGGACTTGACACCTTGCATAAAAACAAAAACCTAACTACATGGACTTGGGATGTTGCAGAAAGCTTAGGGATCAAGAGTTTGCAGTAGAACTGGGTTCAGTTCCCAGCACCCACATTGAGGCTCACAATCAACTCCAGTTCCAAGGGATCCAACACTCCTTTCTAATCTTCAGGGACACCAGGCATGCACAGGGTACACCAACTTGCATGTAACTGAAAGACTCATAAAACAAACAAAGAGAGGAAGAGGGGGAAAGAAAAGGGAGTGGGAACAAGGGGATGGAATTCAGAAGGTTCTACACTCTGATGACCTTATGACCTAAGCAGATAGCAAGGGCCCTTATCAGAGCTGGTAGTCTTCTTGAAATAAAGACAAGGAAGTCTGGTCAATATGTTTACATACATAAACACACACATAGTAGACTAAGGCCTAATAAGGTCCATATGAAAGGGTATAATGGTCACATGACTGACATCTTCCTTCTACTTGATTCTGTTAGTCATATATAAAAAACATTTTTGTTACAGTGCTAAATGATATACTGCTTGCAAAATAGGGATCAAAAAATATTTCAATACAAGTGTATTTCCCAGTAAATATTCTTCACCTTTAGTTTTATGACTGAGATATAGACTCCAAGAACTGAATATCTATGGGGAACATAAGATATAAAATGACAAACCTATTAAAGGTAAAAAACATAAAGCTAGCCTGACACTCAGTTTTGCCTCTCATTCCGTTCATCCCTTATTCTGTCATTATGTGATCTGCCCACTCCATTATTAACTAGTATATCATGTTCACCATTTGTGACATATTAACCACAGAGCAGTAGAAAACAAAGATCATTCTTAAGTTTTTAGGTTAACAGAACAGAACTGAAGTTTTTCTAATGATCCTTTAAAATTGATTGTCCAGTTTTTTCTCCTACAGTCACCATAAGGCTACATCAGAGACTTGACTGGAAAGTATGCAACAATGTTTCATCAACCTTTGACGTGGGATGCATGAATATTCAGGGTTCCACACTTCTATATGCTGCATTTCTTGGTTTTATTTGAAACAGTGCATATTTTTAAGCATTTTATGGAAGGATTTTACACTTGTCATTTACACAAATTACAAGTTTTGCTTAAAGTCTCTTAAAAAATTCTAAAAATCCAGCCCATGTGCAGCACAGGGATATGCAAAACTACTTTACATTATACACACTTTTTATCAAAGGAGATACAAAATTCTGGCTTGTAGTTTTAGACAAATACAAGAAGCTTCAAACTAGACACAAAGGGTTAACAGTAATTCTCAAATATAAGTCTGCACTTTTGTGTTGTATTTCTCTGAGATGTAAAAACCAAATTCCTAAGAGACTTAACATTTTCTTTTTCAAAGAAAACCTGACACATTCCCAGTAAACAAGTCCCTCTTTGTCTGCTTAGTCCTTGAGCAGTTTACTCTCCTAGCTTAATGCCTGGGATCTAGTCCTCTAATGCTACACACCCATGAGGAACTGACCCTGACAGTAACTGTTCTGTTGCAAACCTCCCAAGAGCCATAATTAATGTGTGGAGGGTTCTGCTGTGTTTTGTTTGGTATAAGCCACACCTAGGAACCTTCCTTCTTATACATATGACTAATTGTTCAACATACAGTTTACTGGATTCCAGCAATGCAGTTTTGTTGGTGATAAACTGGTGGCCCTAAGAATCAAGTTGTCTGAATTTCAAACTTCTAAATAGAATATACCAGCGACTATGGGATCTTACTGATCCGTGTGCATAGATACTCTGTCAGCATATTAGAGGCAATGTTTTGTACTTTCTTAGGGGTTATGAAGAGGCAACAAGAAGAGCAGGGTTTTTATGCCCTTTCAAGAAATATTGTCATTGGTATCCACTCTTCCCTAGCCGTCTTCTGACAACTAAACATGTCCTTGTTGAATACATATACTTAAGAGTCCCACCTTTCACCCAGTCAATTTCTAGCCAATTCTCAATTATCTATGAGAACCTAAGTGAGATACATATCTGGGAATTTCATTCTAAAATTTTGACACCTTTATGATTTTATATACCCCATCCAGACCAAGTCATAATACAAATATAGCAGCACATTCTGCTAACACTTTGGGGACAAGCCAAGTGGGAACAGTGGAGACAGGCCATAACATAGTCTGAGAAACAATTTCAAGTCTCTCCTCAATCATTCTTGTGCCTTCATTATTATGTTTATGTCACTACAAAATTAACCACTTGAGGCACATAGATAACTGAGAGCGGACTGTAGTTATTTCCTCTGCTCCTCTGTGACTTTAGCCCTTTCACATAAAAATTCCTAAGAAAGGAAAGCATGATAAAAAGATTAAAGACTTCCACAGGACATCTAGAAGCATTTATTTTATGCAAAAATTAAATGATTATGTGCACACAAATGGTGTACACGTTATCTATGCTCAACAATGAATGGCAAGGAACATTAATATTGACTTAACAGTTGTCTGTAAAATAAAGTTAAAAATTGAGCCCCAATTGTCAGACAAAAATAAAATGCTTATTTCCTAAAGGCATGATGCTGAAAGTTGACAGCAACCCTCTACATCTGTTTTCTTACAAAGCTGCCAGTGTCCGTCTACTTCTATCACAAAAACAAAAGGCCAACTGTTTTTTTTTTTCTTACATTAAAATAAAAATCTGGTGACAAAATTATAAAACCAAATCCTGGAAAGTCTTTACTCCTTTAAAATCCCAAATATTCCAACATAATCATAGGAGTAAAAAACCATTTTAAAGTGATATTCCTTATGAAACAATATGTACATTTATTGCAAATTATATTAAAATAAAATGGAAGAAATCATAATATGAAGTGTTTGTGACTTGCAAATCAATAATAATTTTAATTATTTTCTCATTCTGATAAAAATCAGAAAGCAACATTTATAAAATTGCCACATTACTTTTCATAGCAGGAAACAGAAATCTGTACATCTCATTTTTTGCAGAAAAGTAGACAGGCAGAAAGAATAATACATAAGTTTCCAAAAGGAAAACAAAGAAATATGTCATCTGCTCTCCTGTAAAAACTCAGCTCAGTAGACACCTGCTTTCCTGTGTGGCTCTAGGATGGACGACTCCTCAGTGTCAGTGTAAGAACATCTGTTTCTCTCTCGAAAAGAAAACTGCAGCATGGAAAGAATGGTTATTATGCCTTTAAGCTCCAGATATGCAGAACTGGAACCAAGTGTTAAGCAATTTGCTTAATTATTGACTTTTCACAGGAAAAGTCTGGGGGAGGGGAGAACACAAGAGGCTTTTAGCCTCTCTCTAGAGTCTGCTGTACATTTCCACCAGAGGACTGGGGCTGTGGAAAGGGAAGGCTTAGCTTCTTTCAGTTTTCAAGGCAGAAAGTGTGTATTTGAAGTGAGCTTCGTTTTCTGTTTGGGGACACTGAAATCCAAGCTAATAGAACCTGGAATTTGCTTCTGTTTGGCCTTCATTTTCTCCCTTTACACATGAGTTCTCTTTTTACCTTGGAAAACAGAAGAACACAAGTTAGAACAAACGGAAGGACCAGCCCAGGAATAATCTACTGTGTTTAATACTGTCAACGTAACATTATGAACTAACTTAGTTTTCAGACCTGGATCTCTCATTAGCTTTAGGGAAACTCCCCTCCCTCCCCCCGACTGATATGAAAATAAAGAACAGCAAGAAGTCTCTGCTCTGTTGCCAAGTGCTGTGCTCAGTGCTTAGTTCTTTACAAGGCTAAAAAGCCATTCATCTTGAATAATTGCAGGTTTATTTTTTTCAATTCTTTCAAGTAATAAAATTCTAGGAGAAAAACTACTACTTGACAATAGACAGTAAATGTATAAAATAGCAAAGCAAGTCTTGATTTCTGGGCTGTGCAAGCAGAATTACAACAGTACAAAACCAAACGTAACACAACAGAAGGGACATGGCATTTGGATCAGTTAACAGGTCGGCAGAGTGATACTTCTCGGACAGGCAGAGTCTGACCCTAACCTAAGGGATAGGGGCCATATCTCATGTCTATGGTAGAAAGAAGTAACCTGTTGGCTTTGGGGATAGACATGCCCTGAGAGGAGCAGGATCTTTCTGATCAGTAGTGGCTGCTCACTGGTAGTTTACATAGGTTGGAAGTGCAGGTGATGGAGCATGAGGCATTACACATGTCTGACCAATGCTCATATTGTTCCTAATTCTTAACAGACTAATCAATGCTAAGAAGATTATGTCCTCCACAGTTCATCTGTTAACTTCACAAAGATGGAATGCTAAGTGGTGAGGTCGCTACAAGGATTCCCAGAGTTATTAATGTCATGTTGTCCAAGAGCCCTGTGCAAGGTGTCTGCTACTCCTGAATCTATAGATTCCATTCAGTCTGTGTCCCAAAAAGAAAATGTTAATGATAATTTGATTAAAAGGAAATTTATTAAAGTATATTTATTTCAAACTTAATAGATAAGCCTGGCATGCTACCACAGATCTATAATCTGCATATTCAGAAGGCAGAGGCTTGACAATAAGTTCAAAGCAAAGCAGGAGTATCTATCTGGCAACTCTGCCTCCAATAAGCAGTTGCCTAACAAAAGGTTGTCAACTTAAAAGGAAACTGGTAATCTTTCTACTTAAGACTGGAATTCCAAGATCCTTGAACTGCCATGATTCAACACTCAGCATGCTAGGCAGTCATGGACCAAAAGAAAACTGCTCTATCATATATTATCACATCTCTTTACAGTCAAATTTCCTACAAGTTATAAGTTGGAAGACCGTTTGCCTATTGTCTTGCTTATTTGTTAAGACAGGTTTCTACATATCCCAGGATAGCCTCAAAATCTAGTAATAGCCAAGGATGACTTCTGATCCTCCAGCTCCATCTGGGAGTACTGCAGTTATGTGTGACCATGACCAGCTATGTGATGCTAGGGATTAACCTCAATATTTGTGAAAGCCAGGCAATCCCTTCCTTGATCAACCCAGGTGTATCCTTGCCACCACCACTGGTATATAATAAATAATTTCTTCCTTATGGAAGAATCTGGCCTTCAGTATAAGGAAAACATTAAAAATCATATTTACTAGTATTTTTCCTTGTGCTTGTCTTTTATCTTTATTATAGAAGCTGGAGAGATGGCTCTGTGAATAAGAGCACCAACCAGTCTTCCAGAGGACCCAGGTTCAATTTCTGGTACTTAAATGGTAGCGCATAACTGTTCTTAACTCCAATTCAACAGGATACAATGCCTTCACAGATATACATGCAGGTATAAAACAAACACATACATAAAAAAATATATCAAATCTAGAAGTGTATTCAATCTGTTGTGGGGTGCGTCAGGAACAGGGTCTAATGTGACAGTGGGTTTTCTTTCCACCATGTGGGATGTGGAGTCCGAGCTCAGGTGTCAGGAGGCCAAAGCAGGAATATATTGCCAGGAGTTCAGCATTGATATACAAGGTCAGCTATAATACCTGAGTCTGTGTCTCAGAACAAACAAATAGCCCCAGGGTGGTTGTGGTAACACATGCCTTTAATCCCAGCACTCAGGAGACAGAGTTAGGAGGTCTTTTTGAGTTTGAGGCCAGCATGGTCTACAAAGTTAATTCCAGGACAGCCAAGGCGACACAGTGACCCTGTCTGGAAAAACCAAATATATGCACGTGTGCAAAATAAAGAGAAATTGAATTCTGTGGTAGAATTGGTTTCTATCTCTCTGGTATCATGGTATACATGCAATTGCTAAAAAATTCAAAATTGAAAAATGATTCTGCTCCCCAACACTTCAGAGAATGAACAGTCAATTAAAATCTTTATGTAGCAAACAAAACACAGTGGAGTTTTGTGTATTTATACCACAATAGAGTTACTACCACACATTTTTAGTACCTTCCTAATGTCCTCAACTAAAGCTTCATAAACATTCCTAAGGTCTGTCTCCCTGGCCCAGGACCCATTACTGCAGAAACTTCACAGAGGCTGCTAGTCACCAGCTGCAGGAACAGCTGCAACCCTAGCACTCTAAAGGCCAAGGCAGGAGGATCACCAAAGTTCAAGGCTTGTCAGGATTCAAATAAGTAAAATAAGAATACAAAAAAACCCTAAAGCCCCTGAATTATGTCCCTTACAGACTGATTTATTTAATTTAGCATAATGCCCTCAAGCTTCACCCATTTTGTAGAATGTTCAGAATGTTATTCTCTTTGATGTAGTAATTTTAAAACAAGTCTCATTCTTCTTGATCTCTCTCCCTCTTTGAGACACAGTCTTGCTCCTCTGGCCTCCAAGGGCAGGGATTATAGGTGACACCATCATTCTTGGTCAAGTCTTAAACATTTACTGCACATTTATGTACAGTATATAATGAAATGTTTTTTTATTTCCTATGGAACGCCACCATGGGGAAGCATGTTTGTTTAGAGCAAGAATCTACTGCACTCTGAGTACTTTATTATGGTCACTCGGTCATTGTCCTTGACAAGGTGAGGATTAGTGTGGTACATTACCTTTGTAAGTCAATCTGTCTTTCTGCTGGTGCTGCCTTTTTGGCTCCATCTTGTAGCTTGGGTGCTTTGGCAGTACCTGCTTCCACACCCCCAGGGCTCTCCTGGCTACCTGCAGCTCTCTTCCTTCCCTTGCTGGGGGCTTTATTTATGTCATCATTTTTGGTTGCATGGCCCTGAGATTCAGATTTAGGGCGACGTCCTCTCCTAGGTTTGGAAGGGGCAGGAGGTCCTGACTCATCTATTTTCTCATCTGGTTTTTGTTGGATATTCTCAGCACCAGCTGCTGTTACAATTCTTTTCTTTCCCCGGTCACTGCTGATGTTGCCTTGGGTAGGCTGATCAGAATTAATTTCCTAAAAGGGCACAGAAACAAATTTGTAAACATAAATTCTTTAAATACCTGAGCATACTTGAGATGATGAATTTTAAAAATAAACTGATTTTTAAATTTTGTGTGTGGATCCAATTCATGTGTTTGGAGGCAGGAGTGCACTGTGTGTCCAATTCTCAACCTTATTCCAGGTCTCTTTCTGAACCCAGAGCTTCTAATTTTTGGCTTGGTTGACAGTTAGCAAATCCCAGTGATTCTACTATCTCTTCCTGCTCCCTTGGGGGGTGAGGGAGGGTTTACAGATGCATTTGAAGCCACACCTGGATCATTACATGGGTACTGGGATCTAAAATCAAGTCTTCAGTAGGCATCAGAGGTTCTTTACCACTAGCTCATCTTGCTAGCTCCCAGGAAGCACTTTAAACTTGCTACATTTTATTATCTATTTTGTGTGCACACTTGCATTCCATGTGTAAATGTCAGAGAACCACTTGCAGGAGTCAGTTCTCCCCCTTATCGTGTGGGACATGGAGACTGAGTTCAGATCATCAGGCTGAGTGACAATCACATTTATGAGTGGAGGAGCCAGGCCAGTGTCTTTGAGAATATTTTAAAGGAGTTGGGTTTCTGATTAATTGCTTTATTACATCATCCCAGAGGATAAGGACCGAGCCGAAATCTGCTAAGACACTTTATGTTATCAAGTGCTCATCCCTACATGGGTCCTACATGTCAGTCCACTCTTGTCTCCACTACATAAGGTTCAGGGCTCATAACAGAAGAGAGACAGAAAGAATGTGTAGACCAGACATGGGGAGAAGTGCCAGACTCTTGGTTTCCTATGATTCTCCCCCACTTCCTTCCTTCCTTAAATCTTAAACTAAGAACATTCTTTAAATGTATCACTTTGATGAAAAGATATTTCCATAATTCAACTTGCCTTTATTATATTGCTTCAAATAATCTTTAATGCGCTAACATTGTTAGCTTCCAACACCATTCACTGTTTTTTTTAAAATGTGAATTCAATCAATCAACCCACTTTTTGCTAATTTTTTAATTAGCAATAAATAAATAGTAATAATTAAATAGTAATAAAATCCCATTCCAGTTGTAATAGGTTTTGGGAGAAGCAATTACAGGCAGAATAAAATTGACCTTGCACAGATGACATTTAGGAACAAACTATGAGTTTAACTGTTAAAATCCTAATTAATTAAAAGAAAAGAGAAGCTAGGTTTGACACAAACTATAATGATTTCAGAATGTGGGAGCTTGTGTCAGGGAATAGCCAGTTGGAAGCCAGCATCGGCTACACACCAAGCACTAGATAAGCCTGGTGCATAAGGAGGGAAAAACAAAAACCAAGAACCAACCAAGACACCAAACAGATCAAAGTAATCCTTAATGCAAAAAATACATTTTTCAACAAATTGCATTTTCCCCAGAAAAACTATTAACAGAAAATACTTCCAGGGAACAATAGGAGAATATTGTATGTCTTTATAGCACAAAGCAAAGTCCAGAAATTAGTCTTATATGCTTTACTGTGCTTAAGTTGGCCTTTGGATAAAGTATGTGCCTAAAGGGATTCACATAAACTGCAACATAACACAGAATGGATCAGAAGATAGATATGCTCTTCAAGAAACATGGAGATTTCTGGGGAAAACAAGATGTGCCAACCACACAGCAATATTTGTACTAACTGGAGACTGACTGAAACTTTTTATATAAGAAAGTCTTTTAACACTAAGCTAACCCCAAAGTCAACCAATATGGTGGTGCTTGTGTATAATAATCAAAATACTAGGGGCTGTTGAGGCAGGAAGACTTCAATTTTAAAGTCAGCTTGGGCTACAAAGCAAACCACCCATTAGGTCACACTCACTTATGAAAATTATGTATACATATACCTATGATGTAGGACCACGCTTTTGTATACTGTAAATATTTGTCATTCCTATTGATTTAATAAAATGCTGATTGGTCAAGTAGCTAGAAAGGAAGTAGAGGTGGGGCAACTAGGAAAATTCTGGGAAGCACAAGAGTAGAGCAGAGATCACAGCGAGACATAGAGGAAGTGGGATGAGAATAGACACCGAGCCGCACAGCTAAACAAGTTAGGAATCATGGGTAAGAGTAAGAGTTAGCAAGTTATGGGCCTTAGGACAATCAGCTTGTAATTAATATAAGACTCTGTATGTTTATTGTGGACTAAGCAGCTGTGGGCTGGTCTGGACCTCAGGGATAGGCAGGGCCAGAAACATCCTACTACATACATATGTAAGGAAAGCAAGTAAAAAGGTAAATGGGGACCAAGGCAGTTCTGACAATATCCCTCACTCGAATCCACGCAATCTTGGTTCTTTGATATATCCTGTTTTTTATCATTTATAATCCTAGCATCTTGGTGGTGGAGGCAGAAAGATGGCCAGGAACTCAGGCGTTTAAGAAGTGAGTACTAGGGTAGTTGGAACTACAGATTAAGACCTTGTCTCAAAAAAAAAAACCCCAAAAAACCAAAATTAAACTAAACAAAGAAACCTTCAGCAAAACAAATAACAATAACACATGCAGGTGCAGATTAGGATATTGCTTTATATATCAATTTCCTTGAGAAATTGGTTAGCAAAATTGGTTACATCTTTATAGTGCCTGTATTAGAAAAAGGTAGCCAAGAGCCTAGAGGTTTGAAGGTCAGACTTGAGGGGAAAAAATTACATTATCAACTAAAAAGAAAACTGACTGCATCTGTTGTATTTTTCAAAGTACAACCATGTCATGTCAAGATACCTACCCATAACACATTCTTTCAAAGTGTAAAAAGTAGAAGGAATGGTTCAGTCTGCTATTTCAAATCACCCAGACCAAAACTTTGACCATTCAGAAATAAGTACTTAGATGTGCACCTTGCTTAGGGTTGTAGCTAAGCAGGCATCAAGGCCTGCATTTGCTCTTTAGCTAACACACAGAGACATGGACACACGCAGGGGAGGAAAGAAGGAAGAGAGGAGAGGAAGGAAGGGGTCCAATATGTAAAACGTTCACTTTTTTAGAAAGAGGCTAATCAAGTCACAAGGACACATAAATGCATTATATCTGAGGTAAACATATGTGACTCAATGTCTATAGCAGTAATGTACCTTGTAATTTCTTTAAGCCCAGCCTATTCAACTCTGCACATAGATCCTATAATAAGCAGATATATTGGTTTCTGCATTCTAAGAATTTTGGGAATGAGGTGTTTTATATTATCTACTAACATGTTCTGTTTAAAGCCATTCCTGCTGAGATGAGCAGCTAATTTCATTTTCCCAAGAAAATGGAAGGTTACATTAAGTGAAGCAATCTAAACCAATACTCAAGCCAGTGAGTGGTAGAGCAGGATTAAAATCAGATCTGACTAATATGCTCATGTTATTAAGCTTTACCTTTTTCCTTCCTGCTAAAACACTGGTTTTAAAAAAAAAAGAAAAAAGGAAAAACGAAGGGAGCATAAAGATTTGGCTTAGTACTTATGGGCACCTGATATGGAACAGAAAAATAAAAGTAAAGGGCTACCCTATTGCTACTAATCCTATGCTGTATAAATGTGTATATCAAAATTTATAGAAGTATATACATATTTTACAACTTTTTGTCATGATATTGATATTCATTTAGAGTACTAGTTAATTCTAGAAAAAAAAGCTTCCTGTATCCTGTTTTGGGTTTAAGTCTCTTAACAGTTTTCTGTAGTGAACTCTGGTAGCTAATGTGACCTCTGAGGTATCCAAAAGGAAGATGGGGTCCCATATCGATGATTTCGCATGGATTATCACAAGGCCAAAAGGCTGACAAACACCAACAAAGATTAGATTTAGACTACAAAATGTTCAGGATAAGTTCGAGGTGGCTGAGATGAACCAGCCTCACAGACTACTCTAGACAGGACTTGAAACAATCCCTGTAATTTCCTGTTATACAAAGACTGGACAACAAATGATACAGCTACCTGTCCCAGCACTTGACAATTAACCCTAAAAATTTCTTTTCAGGATCCCCTGAAGATGCCATGGTGCCCACACACCCAAGAGGTGGGGTATGTGGTTTTGGTCTAACAAAGGGTTATGGATGACTATTATGGGTTAGTGTACTTGGTTACAAACTGTTATTGGTTATGGTTAAGGAAAAACCTGAAAAAAAAAAAAAAAAAAAAAAGATTAGATCCAAGGCTCTTATTTGAAGAATAAAGAGAGAGTAAGAAAAAAGGGGATACCGACATGATAGGATTGAGTTTTTTTTGTACACTGCATACAAATTGTATATATTGATACAAAGCTGAGATTCACTTTGTTCCTGTACATATATTTCTAAGCTTGTCCAAGGCATTGTACCTATACAGTTCATTTAACAACGTGGTACAAATTTCTAGTCCTTAAAGTTATTACTCATTACCATCTAACTAGGATATAAAGAAATGCAAGTTAGCAGTTAGACATTACAATCAACTTTATAGTCATATTAGATAGGTTTTCAATGTCAAACAGATATTTTAGATGGACAGGTCATCTTCAAACACTTCTGAGATCTATGTAATACGGCATTTAAGATATTTTAATAACATAAAACTTTTATGACAATGAGATGTCTGCTCCTGGCAGCAGCAATCCACATCAGAGAAGCTGATGGAATCAAAAACAATCCATGTTTACTTCCTTTGTGGGGAAAAATTAGCCCTTGCCTCGACTGCTTACAGTACAATGTCCACAATGGACAGGCAGGCCACACAAAAACTCAACTGTCAAACCTTGCCAGGACAAGGCAGGAAGCTCTTTAAGAATATCTTGCTTCACACTGAGTCTGTCAGATATGCTAGGCCTGTAGGCCGAAGATAGATGATCCAATGCTGCAGAGGAACCTTGGGTAACTGTCCAGGGAGCCAGCTGTTTCTGTCATTTTTCACATTTTTTTGAAAGTTGCATGCTTGCATGTTCTGTTTACTTAGTTACTATTGTGTCCTTCTTGGCTCTCTGAGGGAGTTGAAGATGAGATAGTTATCGTTTTCTAGTGACAGTTTTAGATAAAAAAATTCACTAAGAGGTTAAAGTGTGTAAGTCTGAGAGACAGCAAAAGATAGTTTTCAGTTAATAATACAAGTTAGATAGAAAGTGAATTAGGTACAATCCTTTGAACTCACCAAAATAAGATAAATAAAGGAATGTTTTCTTTGAATTGTCAATTGTTAATAAAAAGGACATCACTGATGTAATTATTGCTTGTATATATTGTATACAGTTATTCTATTGTTTATGGTTTTTCTTATATTACTAATAACCTTTTTGTAATTTGTGACTCAAAAACCCTTTTCTCTTACTCACCCAGCTCTCTTAAATTACTCTTTCCACATTTCTAAAGCTAGGATTAAAGATGTGTGTCACCCCTCCCTAACCTGGCTTGGTTCTGTGGTTAATTCTAATATTCCAGATTAATTTTATTAAATATGTTATCACCACAGGCACCTCTTGACCTTTCAGATGACCTGGGCTCAGGTTCCAGAACCCACATAGTAGGTTATAACCATTTGAAACTCTAGTTTCAAGGGATCCATAAGCTCTTTAGACCTCCACTGACACTGGGCACACATGCATGTGGCCCATTGACATACATACAGCAAAAGTCATACACCTAGAACAAGATAAGCTTTTAAAGAAAAAAGAAAATTTGGACGTAAGAATTACTACTCCTGAAGAGGACTCAAGCTAACTCCTGACACCCAGATGACTGCTCACAGCCAGCTATAACTCCAGCCACAGGGAACCCGTCTCCTTATGGCTTCCATATAAACAGCAAGCTGTGCATACACAAGTCAGTAACACATTAAAAAGTAAATCGCATGCTGTAGTTGAGATGTCCTGGTAGAACATGTCTGTAATTTAGAAGGATCACAGTCAGAAGCCCATGTGTCCACAAAGAAGGGCCCACTCTCCAGAACATATGCAGGAAAAGCCCTATTCCATGACAAGAGTTTGTGCCCTAAATTGGAAACTGGAGAAAGGCAAAGAAGCTAGTTCAAGGGCCAGTCAGCCCAGAGTAGGCTGAACAGCACAGACAAAGAGACTTACAAATCTATTTAATTTTTGGTTTTGGTTTTTTCTGTGTAGTGCTGGCTGTTATATAAGTTGTTCTGTAGACTAGGCTAGCCTCAGACTCAAGAGATCTACCTGCCTCTGCCTCCTAAGTGCTGGATTAAAGGCATGTGCCACCACCGCACAGGTTAAGATTCAAACTTTATTTTATGTGCACATTTGTCTGTATGAGTGGGAGATCCCTTGGAACAGGAGATACAGACAATAGTGAGCTGCCACGTGGGTGCTGGGAATTCAACCTGGATCCTTGGGAAAAGCTGTCAGTGTGATTCTCTTAACTGCTGAGCAATCTCCCAGCCCCAAGATTTTTTAATTTGTGAGAAAGGGACTTTCCATGTAGTTCTGACTGAAATGGAATTCACTATATATATATATATATATATACCACACATGCTGGGATTAAAGATATGTGCCACCACTGTGCAACTAACTTTGACGTTTGGACATCAGTGGACTTCTTTGGGCCTCCCCTCAAATTCTCAAGCCTGCGCTTTAAGGTGTTAGGAGTGCTGGTGTGTGTCACTATTAATACTCATTTACAAAACAAAATGGACGGGCATAGAAAGAATCATCTTAGGAGATCAGAAGTGAAGTTGAGTATGAGATTGGAATAAACATGTAAACTGTGCTATTACACTAACCTACGATCTTTAAGTTTCTTACATAACCTTGAAATTGTAGCAGAAATCTCTATAGAAAATCAGTACTTGTTAAATTTTGTTTGTTTACATACTCTAAATTTTAATTTATGCATATGCTTGTTTTGTTCACATGGACATCTATATATAGCATGTATGTCTGGTGCCTACGAAGAAGACTAGAAGGCGTCAGATCCTGTGGAACCGATAGCTGTGATTTGCCATGTAGGAAACTGAACTTGGGCCCTCTGAAAAATCAGTTAGTACTTAACTGCAAAGTTAGTATTCTCCAGGCTTAACTGCAAGCCTCAGTGCCCAGCACTATAAGAAAATGAGTAATCATTTACCTTGTTCTTTACAGGATCAATATTCTTTACAGGTGTGACAGAAATTATTCTCACAGGATTCTCCTCATTTTCACTAACTCCAGTTTCTGATGCCTCTGAACTCTGGTCCCTAGTAGAAAAATAAAAAACAGAACAAAAGAAAGGACTTTCATTTACTTTATTATATCATTTCTATTTAACACTAACAACTTAAAACAATAAACCAATGCCTAGAACCAATAAGCAAGAAAAGACTGTCATAAAATTGTTCTAATCATTATCTCAAAGCAGAACTAAAATAATTTATCTATTGATTCATCATATTACTAAGTATCAACTTGAATGGGAGGTGTTGTGTCCCCACTGATTTAAACCATATTTATATTTATATAAATATATAATTTTTCTGGAATTTATATTTTTGAATGTGCTGTGATGTGATTTAAATACTATTTATTTTATCCTTAATTTCACAGATAAGAGTAAAATCTTTAAAGATCTTAAAGTTTGTAATTCAATAATAAGAGGCAGGATGCTTGTTACAAGTCTGCAGCACACAACCTGGACTGTTTAAGGCATTGCCTCAAAAGGGATTCTCTGTAAAGCAGGTGTAGTGACACACAATTTTAATCCCAGCACTGGGGACTCAGATGCAGAGGCAGGTGAGTCTGAATACAGAATAGACAGAGTTACATGGAGAGACCCTGTCTCAGAAAAGATACAGTACATTACTGAGTCTCAACGTTAAAAAAATCCTAAAACATACGAATATTATTGTATAGCACATCTACAAAAGCCCATCCTATGACCCAATGCCTTTGAAGTTAAAATGTCAGCCAAGCAGTAGATTAGAGAACAAAAGGTATTCAGAGAAAATAAATTGCCTTGAACGACTTCCTGCTGAAGGACTCAGCTCTGAACTGGGGCTTATACTGCTCCCAGTCTCTGTGCCAGAGCTTCTGACATAAGGCTTCCTTCCTGTCGCTGATAACGGCTTGTTTACTGTACCCAGTACTCCAGTAGGCTTTGGCTGGAAGGAAACACAATAATGAAAAAAACTCCACAAAAAGCACGTTACTTCACATCTTAGGAAAACGAATACATAAAAAAGTTATAAATAGTTAAGATGTATGCTTTAATACTAAGTCAAAATTATTGCTCTCTTGATATGTTATATAAATGATAATTGTGAAAGATGTGTTTTCCTGTATTAAAATAAGCAAAAGCATATGAATTACCTTCACTTAAGAATGAGACAATATTTGGAATCTCATTTCTTAACTAAAACAGAATGCATACTTCTAAAATACAGGGAAATAAGGGATGCATTTATGTTAGAAGTAGATTACTAAGTGCATAATGCTACATCACTTTCATGAAATTCTATCTATAGTATCAGAGTTTCAAATTATCTTTCTTGGCTACTTATTGTTTTGCTTATGAAATTCTGCACTATGAATTTTAAATATATTTGAGCTGCTAAGAATATGTGGCAATGATTCTGAACAGTGGTTAATTGCAGAAAAATATCTGAGAACACATATGCTTTAAGAACCCTAATACTCTGGAGCCACACAGCAGGCACAATACACATACTAAACAAACTGCCCCAAGCAGAGAGGAATTCAGTACCTTTCCCGTTAACAGAAGCACTCTTGTCTCTTCTGAAATATAGCTTTTGTCATTACAGAAGTCCTGTTTGGAAAAAGAACAAAGACAAGCAAATGGAGCTCTTTTATCACCTCACAGGCAGCAGCAGCACTCGTGTAGCTGTACCTGGATAAACCCAGGAAGCACATTGCCCTTGGGCAGGGTGTGCTACAACTTCCCACAGAGTAACATGCTCAGCCTTTCAACATTCAAGCTTTTGCACATTAGTTTTGAGACAGGGTCTTTAAGTAGCCCTGGCTGTCCTAGAACTCACTATGTAGACCTGGTTGGCCTCAAACTCACCGAGATCCTCCTGCATCGGCCTTCATAGTACTGGGAATAAAGGTGTGCACCACAGCCTGGCATGATGTGCATGAGTGTTTTGCCCGCCATTTGTCTACCTGCACCATATCTATGCAGTGCCCATGAAAACCACTTTCAGCATTTAAATAAACTATATTTATGTTTTCATAGTGTTCAAATAATTATCACTACTCCATACTAGAGTCTAAAATCTACTTTTCACCTGATAAAGTAGACAATATGTATTTGTTACACCTTCATTCTATTATTAAAATAGTCACATGTAGGCCATGAGTTCCAGATCACTCACTGCCACCGTGCAATATCCTAGGCACCTATACAAGGACCTCCATACTCAATTTCAATTATCATTACTATAAACACAAGTACATTAATATAAACACAAGGGGGTACAGTGATGCACATGTGCATTCCTAGTACCAGAGCTTGAGGCAAGAGGGTCTCAACTTAAAGCTAGCCTGAGCTACAATGACTCTGTGTCAAAAACAAGTACTTAATTCTTACAACTAGAAGATCCATGATCATATCCCAAAGACAAACTCACCAGAATACGACTAGGTAAACACCAAGGAGTCAATAAACATGTTAAATCAACTGTGCAGACTGATGTCCCACTGAATTATGTCTATCTATATCTAAGTTATATATAGATATAGGGGGAGAAGGAACCCTTGTGAACCTGAGAACTCGTCATGTAAACTAGGCTGGCCTTGGACTCACAGAGGTCCAGCCTGACCCCCAATGCTGAGATTAAAGATGGGCAGCAATATGACCAATTTGGAGTTTATGTTTTACCATTTGATCACTCTCCCTAATTAATATTCTGGAAGTTACTGAAGTAACAAGCACTTGGGAGGCAGAAGCAGGATGTCCCTTCAGCAAGGGGGACAAAAGTAGAGGAGGCCGGTAGGGTACAGAGGAACATTTCACTAATGTCACTTAAAACATAATCAAAGCACATCATATCCATGCATGAAAATGGCCTCACACAGCAGTGAATAATTTCTTTTAAAAAATGTACCTTCTTACAGTTTAGATAGATCAGAACACGGGGCTTAAATGTACCTATGGAATCTCTGTTTCCCTTTCTTTGTTTTATCCCCCACTGCCTACAACAAAACCAGGGTCGCCTTATGTTAATTGCCACCATGCCCAACTCAGCTATGCAATTTCTATTGCAAAAAAGCTTTTAGGTAGCTAAGATAAATATTTAAAATTATGGATATCAATATTTACCTACTTTGCTTATGCAAGAAATACTTATTACCAGATCAACAAGCCCAGAGTTCAAATGTTTGACAGTACCAGATTAATAGCAGTATGTCAGAAAAAGGAAGAAAGCCTGGTATGGTGGCCCACACCTTTAATATTAGCACATAGGAGGCAGAGCCTAGTTGGATCTGAGTTTGAGGCGAGCCTGGTCTACAAACTGAGTTCCAGGACAGCCGTGGTTACACAGAGAAACCCTGACTGGGCAGGCAATATATCTCAGTGAGTGGCACTGCTTGTTAGAGGCCTCCAGTATAAATCCAACCCTGAAACCTACAAGATGGAAGGAGAATATTAACATTTTATCTCCTATGCAGATGTATTTGTATTTATAGAACTATAAGTAGCCAAACATCTTGTTTTGCTTGTTCTTTACTTCTTCCAGGACAGGGTTTCCCTGTGTAATAGTCCCGGCTGTCCTGGACCTTGCTTTGCTGAGAGTAAGGTGTATGGCACCACACATTTAATATGATAGGCTAACATCCTAGAATCGTATCCATCTACCCATCTACTCATGCTTTCTCTGGACTTGACTTCCTCATGTTCTAGTCTCAGCCTTCTAGTGCTGTCATTTCAACCATGCACACACCTGGACCTGACAACACTGTCCCTTCTGTACAAACGTTCTCATCAGCTGGGTATGGACCTCACTATAGAGCTTCTTGCCTAGCACATATAAGGTCCTGAATGTAAATCCCCAAATATAAATACACACAATAAAAGAAACACTCAAGTAGTTGTTTTAATAAAAAATGATAAAGTAATTTTAAAATCTGAAAGCTCGTTCCTATACGCACAACAAACATCTGAGCAGAAACAGAAAGCTTCACTTACAATCCTACCTACAGAAGAACAAATTTCCACTTCTCAATAAATTTAGAGACTCCCCAAAAAAGGGGGGGGGGGAATCTGCCCTTAAAACCATGCAATAATTGACACTGGTGTTAATTAAAATGTAAATCATCTTTAGTGTGATAGAAAAATGAAGTGAAGAAAATTACCTTTTCAGGTTGTGTAAAGAACTTCATTGGGAGGACTGGGTCCTTTGGTGAGTCTGCATTGCACAAAGCACTTTTACTATTTATAACACACAAAGCCACATCACAAACTGTATAAAGTTTCTAGAAAAAAAAAAAAGAACAATTACATAACGTCCACAGTTGCATAATAACCAAGTACCAATTCCATCAGCTACACAAATGAAGGTGAAAAAAGACATGTAGTCACTTGCTCCTTGAACACTTCCTCCAGACACCCAATAAAAGCAAACCAAAAGTATATCCATTTTTGCTCACTAGAAAAAAATTTCTAATGCAAGATTGCTGTATGTTTTATCTATGTGTATCTTCCTGTCTTAAGTGTTAATGTTTTTTTAGAAGAAGGACAAGTTTTGTGAGTAAGGCATTAGAAAGAAGACCAAAACCAGGGCAGGAGAGCAGGCTCAGCAGGCTCAGGAGTTAACAGCACTGGTTGCTCCTACAGATACAGATTTGGTTACCAACAACCTACATGGTAACTCATAACCATCCTGTAACTCCATAGGCACCAGGCACACACCTGGTATTTATTCATACATGCCAACTATTCACATACATTAAAAAGTATCTGAAGAAAACTTCCGTAATGCTGTAATTTAGACATCACGTAACTGCCAAGAAAAATGCGATCCACTGCCTAGAGTCTGCCTACCTCGTTCGTCTTGGACTCATCTGGAGACTGGGCATCTCGGGTCAGTTTGATGCTCTCAGCCATCTTCTTCATAAAGGCGTGGCTATTGTTCTCATTCTTTGTCATCAATACTTCAAGCATAAACCACAGGCACCTACGGGGAAAACAAATTAGAAAAAATAAATGATATTCTTTATTGAGAAGTTTAGCTGTCTGCATAAAATAACAACATATTTTATTAACAGTATCAATGCAAATGTTGTTATTTTTCAGACAGGGTCTCTAGCAACTCAAGTTCATATCCTTTTCACTATGTAGCTTAGAGAGCTTTGACCCTCTCTCTCACTTCCAGCCTCTACTTCATGAGTGTTGTATGTTCAGTTACAGGTATGAGCCACCATATCTGGCCCAAAAGGAAAATTAAGTCAAAAAGCATTTAAAATAACACACAGCCTCCTTTGAGAATTCCTGGCAGTTTTCATGAGGTGTTTCTACCAGTGCCAATGAACAATCATACTGCATATTCTTAGCATTGTTTGTTACTGGTATGTAACTGTGATGAGAAAACCGACTGTTATGTGTGATAACCAGCCATGCAACTAAGTGGTGCCTTGTGAAATCATTTTTGCTGTTTCCTTTTGCCACAGCATACTCATTAATACACAAACTGTAAACATGAGACATGTGAGTTTTCAAAGGAATAGTGACCCTCCCCCTCCCATCATACTAAACATGAGCTTCACTTGGGGAATTGACAAATATGGAGCTTGAATTTGTTGTTGTTGTTGTTTTTTTTTTTTTGACAAGTTGCCAAAATGACTTACAGACTAAGAGTACCCACTTTACTCCACTGAAAAGGCAGAATTAATTTGATAATTAATTTTATGGGAGAAGCTGGGCATGTAGCCCTTGAGTTTCATCTCTGGCAATACACAAACCAGGTATGGTTCAAGGTCTCTTAACTACACAGCTGGTTTGAGCTTGTACATTGACATCTTTGCCTATAATAAATGTTGTGTGAAGCTAGCTTAACAGTGTACATGGAAATTTAAAGTGTCTACACTTGTTGACTCTGACAGAGTCTAACCCAGATGACCTGTTGGAGTCTGGCCAATCAAACGCTCTAACAGGAAATGCAACCAGTTTACAGAGCAGAGCCCTCCAGAAACCTTGTTTTGTAAAGAGGGCTCAAATTAAGGTTATACGAAAGCCCACAGATTCCAACTTTTTGACTCAAGTTCAGAGAATTTGGACCTCCCCTCTCCCCAGAGCTGAATAGGATGCTTTGGCCAAAGGTGTAGTTACCAAATGTCCTATGCTTTAGAACTGAAAGGTGTTTACACCTGCCTGTACTTGGTATAAAAAGCCCAGGGAAATGAAACGGAGGCAGCTGAGCATTGACTCGCTTTCTGTCCCTCTCTGTCCAATCAACACTCCCCTCTCCAGGACTGCATAAACAGCAGAACAGTCATCAACAAGGTTACTGACATAAAAAGATGGAGTTGGGATTTAAAACTCTGTCTCATTTTATACTTTTAATAAAAACACGTAACATAAGTACAGCAAGCTTCATCCAAGCAACTGCAGATACATGCAGCATTATCAAACTAACCTTAGCTATACTGCAGACTGGATTCAGACATTGAATAAGACTTGTTATATGGACACTTCACTAATTATCTGGCTTCAGAATCCTAACATCTATTAACTTGCAGGATTCCTTTTAAATATAACTTATTTTTATTTTATGTGCATTAGTCTATTGCCTGTTATGTATGTCTGTGTGGGGTTAGTAGGTACCCTGGAACAGGAGTTATAGACAGTTGTAGGCTGCCATGTTGGTGGGGGTAATTAAACCCAGGTCTTCTGGAACAACTGCGGATATACCTATCAGTCCCAACTGGATTCTTAAACATTTTAGAAAATCATTAGAGTTACTGTTAGAAGATAAAAGTATTCTCACTGTCTTGCAAGTGTAAGGCTCATTCCTTTAAAAAGTTTTAACAGAAAAAAACAACAATAAAACTATTTTAGATTTTAAGTGTAGCCAGGAAGTGATGACATACACCTTTAATATCAGCACTTAGGAGGCAGAGGCCAGCAAATCTCTGTATTCAAGGTGAGCCTGGTCCTGGAGGGCCTGGACTTCAAAAATATCCTGTCTCTAACCCCTGCCCCCAAATAACAAACAAAAAAACAAACAAACAAATGACATCTCCACTAACCTTAACACAGAAAATGCTAACATAGTCTAGGATACAAAACAATATATGTAAGAAATATGGACATGTCATTTTTTTTGTAAAGTCAGAAGATGATGAAATTTTAAAGGGTCATCATACACAACACACACGCTTTGATGCTTTTGGTCTTGCCCAGGCTGTCTTTGAAATCTTATGTGAGTATTAGGATTACAGATGCCAGCTATCATACTCAGCACAAAAATGGAACCGCAAATCTATTTATCTTCCAGGGTATACAGAGCCCAGGTATTGTGCTTATAGTTCTTCATACTTCTTCAAAGCTTGTTTTACTTCTCAAATCTTTTCACTGAGATCCCTGAAATATCCTTTCTATTTGTATAAAACAAATGTGATATATGTTTAATAAAATTAATCTGGCATATCAGAGTAAACCACAGAACTAAGCCAGGTCAATGAGAGGCAACCCACACCTTTAATCCTAGCCACAATTCAGCAGATTGAAGGGGAGGTCACAAACAGAGTTACAGGAAAGACAAATTAGAAAATCACAAATAATCACAAATGATTTACAATGTGTTTAAAAATATATGTAGGCTTGGGAAAGAAAAGAAAAAGGATAAAGTATTTAAAAAAAGAAAATTATATAATATGTATATACATGTATATATGTATCTTATTGATACATATTTAAGATTAATTTTGTTATACATGTATTTCTACTCTAAGATATTATGTTTACATAATTCATTAAAATTGTAATATATAATTTAAAATGTAGATTAATATTTAAACATTAATATTTAATCATCTCTGATAATCAATTTATAGTTATGTTGTTTTTTTAGATATAACAAAGATATATTTCAATTAAATAGACAATCTTCAAATACTTCAAAGACCTACAGAATATGGCATTTAAAATATTTTAAGAATTTAACTTTTCTGGATAAGACATGACTTCTCTTGGAAGTGCAAATCTACTTCAAGAGAATGACATGCAATTGAAGAAACTCAATGTGGAGTTTATTTTCTTTGTGACAAAGGTTGGCCACCACAGAAGAGACTGTCTTTTCTTAACTGCTTGACAGTATGTTGTATAAACTGGACATGCAGGACCCATAGGACAGACATCCAGAACATTGCCGAAACAAGCTGAGATGGTCCTTCAGATACCTACTTTACAGAATAGATTGCAAGGCTATACAAGGAGAAGCGACTGATGAACTATGCCAGAATGGGCAGAGCAGTCCTTCAAATTTCCTGATTCACTGAAACATATGGCATAGACTCTAGGCCTATAGGCTGAAGATGGATACCCTGACCTTATAGAGAAATTTTGGGTGATTGTCCATATAGTTAGATGTCTCTTTCATTTTCAGAATTTGGAAGTTGCTTGCAATGCACTTCCTATTTATTCAAGTAATATTATATCCTTCCGTGGTGTTTGATAGGAGTAGGTAGTTATAATTATGGTTTTCCTTAGTTATATTAAAAGGTAAATTAGATATTAAACTTTGGACTCACAAGGTGATAGAATATTTCCTATAATTTTGCTGAAATCAAGTAGATTGGATATTTTAACTATAATTATTGCTTGATATCTGTTTTGTTATATGTAATTCTGCTATGTTGAAATTGAAACTGTCCTATCTGATTAGAAAGGAAAGAGGAAATGATGTCGAAAGTCTTTCTGTACCTTGTGAATATGCTTTATTATTGGCTATAAAGGAACTTTTCTGGCCTATGGCAAGGCATCTTAGAAGCAGGCAGGAAATCCAAGCATATGTAAGGGGAAGGAGGGTGGAGTCAGAGATTCTTCCAGGTGCAGCCCAAGGTAGCAAGATGTAAAGAAACACAGGTAAATCAGGAGTCATTAATTGAAATGAGTTGAAAGGGCTATCAAACAATAAGCCTGAGCCATAAGCTGAACAGTGCCTGATAGATTATCTGGGACTAGTGGCTACAGGACTGTAGGTCCAGACCTGAGGCCCGATGGGCCAGAAACTTCTGGCTACACACAAACATCAATGAAGGCCCCCTCTACAAAGACACCAGAATCCATGCTCCGCCCATCTCTCTAGAATACTTTTCTCACATCCCAAGATCAAAGCCACCTTCCTACAACATGTTGATTACTAAGCGTTGGGAAGTGGATCAGCTTCTTTCTGGTGTTATTTCTAAGTAATTAATTTATGTCTATCTAAATTATTCCCAGGGAGCTTTTGGTACTTTTCTGGCAACATATACTCTTTCCTTGTTACTGTTGTCCATCCACTTCCCAAATGTTTTAGAATATTATTGCATTCATTTAATTCTGTGAAATGGTGTTACTGTGCCTGTCTAAATCACATGCTGGCTTAATGAAAACAGAAGGGTCAACAGTGAGACAGGAGACAGATAGATGGTGCTAGCATGTAGAATATATAAAAGGAGAGATCTGGAAAGAACAAGATCAAGGGGTTGAGAGGAAGAGGGAACTCAAGGGGCAGGCCAGCCACATTCAGAACAGATACAAAGATTACAGAAGGAAGAGAAAGACACAAACCCATAGGCAAAAGATAGACAGAATAATATAAGTTAAGAAAGTTGGCTAGCAATGAGCCAAGCTAAAACTGGACATTCATAATTAAAAGCCTCTGTGTGTGATCTATTTGAGGATGCTGGGGCGCCTGAAAAAAACAAAAAGACCCAAAAGAGCAAAAACAACCAACAACATTTTGCCATTCCAAAATCCAACACCACCCATTAACCCTGTTATCTGGACCATAGGTCTGTAAACTCTCCATATATCCTGCCATTTTCCTTTGTTGGTATCTTCCCCACCAGTGCATTCACTACTTCATTTCTGGTAAATTTTCCTTCTAAGGCTCTCTATCCTTAGACATTTCCAGACCTTGGGAATTCTTAGTTAGTACTGGTATATCAACCAGAGAAACCATAACTGGACACCTCCTTTGGGTTCTGGTGGCATTTGTGAATTTATAGCATTAAAGTCTTGCTTTGGGTTAGAGAAATGGTTCAGTTGTAGGGTGGCTGCCTACCATTGAAGTCCACTGTTCCATCTCTCAGGCAGGCAGTTTGGGAGTTGGGGCTACATTGTTTAGTCTCATAGCAACCTCAGCTGCAGGCTTTGATAATTTATCAGCCCATTCTATTGCCCTTGGTTGTCAATCTTCCTTTGAAAGTCAATTTTCTTGTCAATTCTTGTCTTAAAAATTCACAACTTGGAGACTACGGAAATAACTAAGTCAGGAAAGTACTTGTTACTCAAATGAGAACCCAAGTTGATGTGTGGAAAAAATATGGCATGGTGACTTTTGCTTGCCATCCAAAGCAGCAGGAAGACACAGACTGGAAGGTCCTTGGAGCTTCCTTCCAAGCCTGGTTAGTAATCAGTAGCACCTATATAAACCAGTAAGAGACTCTGTCTCAAAACCTTCCTGTGTAGACAATGTACTCAAGCTTTGCACCCTCACCCCACAAAATGCCTCAGAAACCGAAATAATTCAATTGTTGAGAATCTTGATAGCAATGCTCAGAATGTTTAACTGCTAGGAGATAGAGCAGCTTCTCTAATTAAGACTTCTACCATTTGCTGGGCATAGTGGTGAATTCTCAGATGCTGCAAGGTCAGGTAGTCAAGGTCATCTCTGACTCCATAGAGAGTCTGTGGACAGACTGGGCTATATAAGGCCTTGTCTCAAATCATCTTTATGAGCTTTAATGTGAGCTAACCAGTTATCAAACTGCATTTCATTCTGTTCTTGACAAGAGATTGTTTTCAACCTTTACCCTGTTGTCATCACTACTCCAGCACCTTTACTCCCAGGGAACAATTTGTTCCTTTATCAAGACAAGCAATAGGTTACAAGAGACCAGCAATTTGCTTATCCCAGACCAACCAATGACTTCACATACAGTACTCATTCCATATTAAAACTACTTTAAAAATAGATGCATGTGTGTACTCTCATCTCCACTGTCTCTCCTGATTTGAGGATCACCTGCTGCACACTGCATGATAAGGCTGCAGATGCACACCAGAGCACCAGCATCACTAACCACTCATCCAACATCATATATAAAATGTAGTTTATAAGTAACACATGAGTTCATACTTCTTGAGATTTCTTTAAAATTTGAGCTTTTTACTTACATTTTAGAGATTAAAAAATGAATAAATAACATGTTTTTGAGGTTATCATGTGATTACATGTATACTCTTCCCTTGCCTCCCTCCAACCACTCTCATGCACTTATTACATCTTGCTATAACTCAAAGTTCTGGCCAAATTGTGGAGTTTTTTTTTTTTAAATCCCTTTAGATTTTTGGATACGATCTTAAACATCCCAGGCTGACTTGAGTCTGCTATCTAACTGAAAGTTACCTTGAGCTTCTGGTTAAGTGGAGGGATTGTGAATGTATGCTCCCACGATTGGTTTATGTAGGTTAGGGTTCTAACCCAGACCTGCATGTATCTAGGTAACACACTCCAACAGCTGAGCTACATCCCCAGTTCTAAAGACTATTTGTTTTGAGGTGAGGGTGGAATTGTCTTTCTCCCTGTTGCTTGTACCTAGCACAATCCAACTAAAATGTTATACAAACCAGTAAATAAAAGTTCCTTATCCACGAGGACAACTGTCCTCACAGATTTTATAAATCAAACTAAAGCATAAAACCCAAAATGAATTCAACTATTTCAAAACTTAGAAAGATAAGTATCTTTAAATAGAAAACAAACAAAAGAATTTAAAAAAAAAAAAAAGGGTTAAATAAAAATAGTTCTAAAAAATGTTTTAAAAATTAAGAAAAATCATAGGGGCTGGAGAGATGGCCCAGCACTAGCTGCTCTTCCAGAGAACTAGGTTCAGCTCCCAGCACCCACATGGCAGGTCACAGCTGTCTGAAACTGCAGTTATAGGGGATCTGGAATCCTCACACAGACATACATGCAGGTAAAATACCAATGCACATAAAATTAAAACAAAACAAAACAATATATATATATATAATTCCCAATGGAATCTTTATAATTCTGAAATTGATATATATTGGGAATAACATAAAAAAAACTAAGAGTAAACATAATTTGAAAATTCTAGAAACAGACAACTTACTCTTTTATATCACGAAGTTGATCAACATCTTGTGATCTTGTAAAATCAGGATCATGGGCTAGCAAGTGAATCATGTATGGAACCACATACTCAGGTAGCAGTGATAATAATTTCTCTAAGATAAAAAATAATGGTTAACAAGAAAATATTTATAAATGTATTCATTGTTTGAGTTCTAGCAATCTGCTTCTATTTTTCTCTCAGGTATTTACAAAGAGAAGGAAATGTGTGTTCAGATGACACTGTAACATTTTTACTTTGATCCTAAAAGAAATCAAAAGCAAGGGATAAATCATAGAGCCAATGATTGGAACAGTATGTGAAAAAGAAGCATATAATTTAACCTCTGAGCAATGTGTACAAATTAAACCACACTGTTGATTGCATAAGAAAATATAATTAGCAACAACAGATCCTCACTCCCAGGGTGGTATGTTGTATATTTAATAAATCAGTCTGGAACATTAGAGAACAGACCCACCCATAGTCAATCCAGGAGGATCAGAGAGTGGTAACTCACACCCTTAATCCTAGCAGATTTGAGTTTGAGGCCAGTTTGATTTACAGGAGTTCCAGGCTCCCAGACAGGCAGTGTGGTGCCATGCCTTTAATCCCATAACTCCACAGACAGAGACCTTTCTGTGTTTCTGTGAGTTCAAGGCTGACTACCAAATAGTAATGGTGATGCCTTTAATCTTAACCTGGATGTGAAACAACTGGGTGAAGAAAGTAGGAAGACAGATGAGGCAGTAGAAGCGAGGAGTGAGGCTGAGGAAGCTGGAAGACAGCTGGGTGAGATCTGACTGTGGTGTTTCCTCTCTTTGATATTTTAGCCTTTTCCCGATATCTGGCTCTGAGTTTCCTTTAACACAACCAGAATTTGTGCAAAACATGGCTACAGGCAATGCCATGGAGGGCATGTGGAAGTCAGAGGTTAACAAACCACTGCCCCCAGCTTCTCTGTGAAAACAGCACGGGATAACTTGAAACTGGCTTTGTAGACCAGGGTAGCCTTGAACTCACAGAAATCCACCTTCTTATGCCTGCCTAATGGAATAAACCTCTGAACTATATAAGCCACCCAATTAAATATTTTCTTTTCTAAGAGTTGGATGGTTATGGTGTCTCTTCACAGCAGTAGAACCCTGACCAGGCCAACCATGAGGTGCATACCTGTAGCCATGGGGTTCTGTTTAATGTATTCCCTGCGTATGCTGATGTTCTTTAGTAAGCACTGGCGTGCGTGTGCTCTTCTTTCCTTCACAGGATCTTTGGCACACAAAGCAAAGATTGCCATGTACTCCAATGGGAGCAGTAACTTCACAAGCGCCTTATGAAGCTTCTGGGCGAATATCTGCCTTACTTGGTAACACTCATCCTGTATCAGCACAGAAACAAAAAGGCACAAAGATGGGTAAATATTTGTTTAGTCTTTCTCTCTCCCCAAAAAACCATTTTTGTATTAGTTTAAAAAATGAAATTGCCACTTAAATCCCAGTGCTAAGGAGGCATATCTGGGTGATCTCTGTGAGTTCAAGGCCAGCCTGGTCTACAAAGTGAGTTCTAGGCCAGCCGTGGATACTCAGAGAAACAAAACAAAAAGTTAAACGGAGCAATTTAATAATGTCTGTTCATCCACATATTAAATGGGTTTATACTCAAAAAACAAAGCAAAATAAATGCATTCAACTTTGAAAACAAAGATTTGAAATAAGCTTTCTACTTACATTAATAACAAGTGCACAGAGCTGAAACTGCTCTGGGGTAATAATTTCATGGTAACAAGGTTCCTGAGCAAGCTTCATAATGGCACTACCAGCAGCTAATCGCAAGCGAGACATGTCAGATTTACTATAAACAAAAAAAAAAAAAAAAAAGAAAGAAATAAACACTTCCTATAAGCATTATTACACAAAATTCTCCAATTGTATTGCTTTTTGAGTATGAAAATGACAGTAGGTAACTTAATATACACAGAAAGGCAGTGAACATGTGACTATGAACTAAACTTGGAGAAAACACTCAAGCCAACTGTACCTTCTATCGATGGTCTGCCTTCAACCTTTTAACCAACCAACAAATTCTATGCTACCACTCAATGCTAACCCAGCTTCATCACAATCCGTATTACTTATGTCAACAACACTATTCCTTGTGAAAACTCAGTTTAAGCAAACCAAAGAAATAAAAGCTAATCATCACTTTAAATCCACTTACTATGTCACATATATTTACACATATTAAGACTCTACATCAACCCCACATAATTTCTGAATAGCAGTCAGAGAACCAGATGTTTGAAATAAATTGACAAACATAGAGATTAGAATATATGGTTATATGTATATTTTATATTATTATTATGTTTCATGAATGTAGATGTATCAGTATTTAGAACATATTTAAACACAAAGATATAAATGTCTCACAGTTCTACAAGGATGGCACCAAGTCAGAGTAGAATAAGAACAGAATACAGTTTATTTCCCACTAAGCAAAATATCCTTTTTTTTTTTTCCCATTTCAATAGGAAAAAGGGTATTACTAATTTTAGAACACTAGTCCACTGGTAATATTTAGTCCTCAGCTCCATTATGGATTATGCCTATGTATAACTAAGTTTTAAGGTTTCATTGCAAAGCACTTCAAAACATTGTGAAGGTATGCCAAATATGAAGCTTTCATTATTGTCAACCCAGCTCTAATTACTGGTAATATAAAGCTTCTGTCAGCTTACTTAGTATAAAAAATGTTGTTTTTTTTTTTTTTTTTTAAATTTGTCAATTTGTCAAAGCATTAGGCATAATGAACTAATTGCCTATTACCTCTACAAAAAGATTATATATTTTTAGAAGAAAATAATAAATGTTATCTTTTGAAAAAACAAAGCACTACCTTGTATCTAACAGTGCTTAATAAACACTAAATCCACGAAAATTAGCTTGTGTCCTCTCATACCAAGTTAAGCAGAGTTCTCTGTCAGTGCTCCTAATATCAAGTATTTAAAAGAAATAAGGAACTTGACAGTTTCTTCAAATAAGGAACAAAAAGACGATAATTTCATGAAAAGTGGAAATTAATTTACCCATTTTTTCCTTTTGCATCTATAAACTTTTCCTAAAATCACCAGAAGTGTCATTTATTACCATTATGTCATTCAGCTTGTTCAATCACATAACAGGGTCACCTGTCTTTGCAACCATTTCACGGTGTTAAAGATTAGAAACAAACAACCGTTTGATTAGTCACTAAATATGAACATTTACTAATGTTGACCTGCGTATAACGATAAGTTTATTAACAGAAACTCAGGTTTTGTAAATGGCAAAAATATACTAACACTCTTCAATGCATTCAAAAGAGTTCACTCCTCATATTAAGCAGGAATAGAATGTCACACAATTCTTCCCCAATCCCAGGGACAGAATACTAGGAAGAAGAGAGCTCACCTGATCCTCTTCTGCTCCGTCAGGTCACCCTCACTCACCAACATTGCTGATAACAGCCGAAGTGTTGAGTTGGCAGATTTAGACTGGTTGTTCTTCATACCCAAGAGCCACCTCACGAGAAGTTTAATTGCCTGTACCTATAAAATAGAGACATGCTAAAGAAGGAAAGCAGCTTAAAACTCCAATTAAAGGGAAAATAGTTTTAACTAATTTGATTAATGACCCTACTTATCCTTATCAGCAGATATTTTATGACTCAAGAATAACAAGAATTAACATTACTCTCTGTTCAGTTTGTAGATGCATTTTCCCCAAAGCTGGGAGAAAGCAAATGATGGTTACTAGAGATCAGGAAGGTGGGTGAAGAGAAAAGGTGAACTAGTACAGCAATGAACTTGTATAAAGTATTAGTTTCTGGTGCACACCTTTAGTCCCAGTACTCAGGAGTTAAAGGCCAGCCTGGTCTACAGAGCGAGTTCTAGTACAGACAGGGTTACACAGAGAAACCCTGTCTCAAAAAATAAACAAACAAAAAAGAATTTTATTGGTTTATCTGAGCCCTGGAACTCACTATGTAGACCAGACTATCCTAGAACTCACATAAACCCACCTGACTATGCTTCCTCAGGGCTGGGAATAAAAGGTATGCCCCTCCCCCAGTCAAAGTCCTAACTTTAAATATAATCAAAATTGGATAATTAAGGTTAACAATGATTAACTGGGCATTTCAAAATAGCTAGTAAAGAAGATTATGAACATTTCAATACAAAGAAATGATATGTGCTAAGTATCTTGATCTAATCATTATACATTATAATGTAACCATTAAAAGTATAGTAAATATCATTTAAAAATCTTCAAAAACTTAAAATTAGCCACTAAACCTATGCTGATTAAAAAACAATTATTTGAAGGCTTTTATATTATTATAGAACAAAAAGACTGTTGAATAAATCAAGTCTGGTTCATATTAAAACATTGTAACTAAAACAGAGTTTACATAATTATTTGTGGTCTTAATTACTGAAAGATTGTAATTATCAACATACAGGAAGAACTCCTTGTAAGTATTATTGCCTGTATTTTACAAGTCATCTAAAAAAACACATGAATAAAAATAATGTAGGCTCACATATAATGAAAAGGATAGAGCTGTACTCAGCGTCAGAACACTGACTCAGAGCAGGACAGGGGTGTACTGTGAGTCAGAAGACTAACCCAATATATATGGTTAAATTCCCAGCACCAACTCATATCCCTTAAAGAAAAAAAAAAAAATCCACAATGGCAACTACAATTTCTTAGAGACGTATAATGACTTTTCAAATGAAGCATCTTCAGGTTGGAGAGAGGGTGAACAGTTCTGAGTACTATTTGGTCTTCTAGAGGACCTAAGATTGTTCCCAACACCAAAAGGGTGACTTACAACCACTTGTAACTCTAGGCTCAGGTGGACTCTCATCCTACACTTAACAAATAAGTAATAAATAAATAAAGCAACTCACTAGAGAAAGCCCCGGATACCCACAAGAATTCCATTCATTCATTCATTCATTCATTCATTCATTCATTTATTCATTCCAACGTAAAGATCATAAAGACCTATCCAAATTTACCTTTGCTAGTACTTCAGGAGAAACTTCCTCATCTGGAGACCATAATTTTCCATTCTTCTCACCTGTTGACTAAGACGATTGAAGAAATTTAGTTTCTCACCTTGAGTAATATACATGTGAAAATATATAGGTAAAAGAACTTATAAATGGACAACAGAACTAAAAAGTCACACTTCCAATTTCAAAACAAACTATAAAGTTAAAGTAATTGTGGTGCAAGATAAAAATGCAGAGCAATGAAAGAAAGAACACTTTGATTAAAGAAAATCTTTCTGTTATTTTTTAAGAGTAAATTCATTGCTGACAAGGACACAAATACCAAGTTGTAGGAAAGGAACAATTTCTCAACAAATGATACTAAACTGTCACACCATCTACAAACAGCACCTAAAAGGAAAAGGACCCTAAGTTAAAACTGTAAACAACTTGGGGAGTAATCTTTGTTACCTTTACACTCAGCAAACATTAAAGAAAGGGTTAGTATCTAGATGAATAAATAAGCCTGGCCGGTACAGCTCTGAATGTCTGTAATCCCAGAATCTTGGAGGGAGGCAAAGCTAAAGGCCAGCCTTGGTTACACAGAGAGTTCAACCTTGGGCAACATACATGAGAACGTATCTACAAAACAACAAAACTTAACACCTTCACAACAAAACAAGTACTAAAGGACCTGGGCAGACAGCTCTCCAAAAGAAACACAGATGCCTAATAAACACCCAGAAATTCTAAATACAATAAAAAGCGAAGTACATATTTATTCTTTCAAGAACAGCAAGGGTCAAAAAGGTGTTAAGTTCAGACTAGATGTAAACTGACTACTAAAAAGGGACAGACAATATGGTATCCAGTCTCCTAATATCTAAAAATCCAGCAGGTAGATCGAGTTGAGTTCTAGGCCAGCCCATATACAAAGTGAGTTCCAGGACAGCCAGAGCTGTACCACAGAGAAACAAACGCTATCTGAAGAAATTAAAAAGATAAAAAATGGCTGGGTGGTGACCTTTAATCCCAGCATTCGGGAGGAAGCAGGCAAAAACCCTGGGAGATCAAGCTAGTCACGGTTATAGAATGAGTTGTAGGATAGACAGGACTACACAGAGAAACCCTGTCTTGAAAACAAAAAAAATGAATCCTTAAAAAGAAACTACAGAGTCAGCAGCAGGTAAGAAGGTGGCCCGGAGGGCAGTGGCCATCTCTTGCACTCCAACATCATTCTTGGGTAGACTGTGATGCACAGATGTTCTCAATCTGAGGACAACTCCATTTTTGTTTCTACTCCATTTGTTTACCCTGCTAATCCAAACTCAATATTATCAAAATTTTTCATGATTATTAGGGGAGTAAAACAAAAACCACAAAAGGAAATGTCTTTAAAACCTAAGCTCTGCCTATTCTGCCCTCACTGGATTGAGCCACAATCTGGTGAACCACAGCTGCCTGGTTCTCAAAGGTTGGTTCTAGGAGCAAGTTCTGGTGCAGCGCTAGCTTGCTTGGTTTCTAGTTAACATTTCCGTAGGCTTGTGTTAATTCCACTCATAGGTATTTTGGGGCTTTGAAATACTTTCCCTTTTTCTCACAAGACAAAATGCAGCCGACAGCTCTTTTTGAGAGTGACAATTCAAACACCACAAATTGTGCTGATGAGGGGCCTTTTCTTTTGTACCACTGTATACACAGAAATGACTATCATGGAGTTGGATATGAACTAAAGGTGTTTCCCAGCCAACTTTGATAGTCCAGATGAAAGCGCCCACCACAGCAACAGGAACAATGCTGGCCCAGTGAGTGCTGTGCACCAGGCTGCCCCTACTCCCCTGCCCCCACCCCAGGGCTGGGCCCTATCAGGCCCCTCAGTGCTGGAGTAAAGAAGTAGTAAACTGATTTTTATTTCAGCATTGGAAAGAATAATAAGCTATACATATTTCCTTGCAATACATCCAAATCGTGTCAAGTAGGTTACAGAGGTTTGACCATATGTGATGCCTCTGGGTCTCTGAGGATGGCTTCCATCTGTCCAGAAAGCAAATCTGAGGAAGATATTGGCTCCCCTAGGGCTACAGCAGAGACTTGTAATCATGGAAAAGAGGTGCAGATTGATGACTGTGGTACTGTCTAGAGCCACACCAACTAGTCCCTGCTCCCACCCCAGTAATGCCCATTCCTCTGTTGTGCTTTAAACACCCCCCAGCCCCAGGCAGGATTGTGCTGGTCTCATTTTCCCAACTAGGACCATGTCAGTTGTCAACACACATTAATCCTACAAGTTCCTCAGGTGAACTCAGAGTAACAAATACTATTTGACTTTGGAAAAAGCATTTATTGGCAACAGTGGATTTTCTATCTGACTTAATAATGTCACTGAAGTGCAAACATAACTTCTTTTTGAAAATACAATTTTGGGGGAGAGAGGCGGTTAGTCTTTTGAAACAGGGTATCTCTGTGTAACAGGCCTGGCTGTCCTAGAACCCTCTCTGTATACCAGGCTGGCCTCAAACTCAGAGATCTGCCTATAAGTCTCCCAAATGTTGGGATTAAAGGTGTACAGGACCCCACTCCCTGGGGGTACAAATACAATTTTTAAATAAGGGAAAACAACAAGGCTTTGCTTTGGCCCTTTAGAGAGACTTATTTTGGGTACAGAATGGTATCTTAAAAACCTCTCTCTCTTCTTAGTTAAGTAGGATCATGTTAAGTTACTTCTATCCCACTCCATTTTTGCTTTGTGATTTCTCCATTTAACAATAAATTATCTAAAACATAAAAAAGAAACTATACTTTTAAATTGACAGTTATATTAATAAGAGTTTAAAATTGTAAAGCTTGTACACAAAGACTACATCAGTCACTACAGATCTAACATGTAAAGCATGTACCTAGGCTTCACACATACCCCAGATTCTGAAAAACAAATGTTTCTGTGATAGATATAGACAGCCTTAAACTCATGACTCTAAATTTAATAGTTGAGAAACTTACCCTGTCATTCATCAGAAGATCTTTAACAATAAAGTTTGCCACTACAGATTTCATTGGGGAAGCAAACTGATCTGGTGCTAGCATGGAAATGTGGCCAAGAGAAACTAGTGGAGTTATAAGCTGTTCCGGGACATCAGCATTCAGACTCCTACTGAGGGGCTATGAAAACAAAACAAAACAATCACCTGGGTGTATAAGCACTTACCAATTTTAGTTACTGGGTCAGCTCATCACTGGAATATAATGGTGGTGGTTCAATTATCATAGTCTGAAATACCTGAACGTCTGGTCCTCAGTTACTGAACTGTTTAGGGAAGGATAAGGAGATGTGGCCTTGCTGGAAGACGTGAGTCACTGGAGGAGGGCTTTGACATCTAAAAAGCACAATATCTCTATCCCTCTGCATGGAACTCAGCTACTTCTCTAAAGCAACACTTGTCTGCCAGCTGCCACGTCCTCCACTATGATGGCCATGGACTAAGCAAGGCCCCAACTAGGTTATTTATGTAGTTTAGTCATGGTATCTCATCACAGTAATAAAAGAGCAACTAAGAACTAAGATAATAGTAAGATTGAGAAGATATTTTAAACAACCTCGAATAATAAAAAGTTAAAGTTCATGGAGCCATAAGAGTGTGTCCAAGGATCGTATGCAGCCCTGACAAGAGACTAGTACTCAGGTATGGTTGTAGGTACATAAACAAGCAGTTCAATCTGTGATTATAAGCTAGAACAGACAGATCTAAGATAAGAATTTCTCAAATATGAAGCCTCTTCCAATATAAAAGAGGTGAACATAGACTAACAGCTAAGTAGACAAGTGTTCTGAGGACTTACATTTTAATATAAGAATACAAGTAAGCAGTCTTTAAAACCCTACACTACTCTAGCTTTCCCAAATTACAGAGACTGATACAAGCCAATGGAAACATATACTATGAATACCTCAAAAATCTGTGCAAGCTGGACCTCCTTATTTGAGAAGATGGCATGGATGCAGTGCACAGCCTGTTTGGCTTGGTGTGGAGTGCCCCTTTTTGCTTTCTGATGTAAAATGGGAATTAAGGTTCTGCAAAAAATAATAATACGGTTGTATTTTTCTGAAGCATGCAAATCCCTAGGTTTCTTCTTATTCATCATTTCCCTACTGAATCAAATCTGTGGTGGTAGAGAAGGCTTTCTTAGAAATTATTTGATTGATAGACACAGAACTGCTCAAAGGCTATTTAAAGCAAATAATAATTATTTGAAAGGTAATTCATACATATAGAAAAATATCAAACAAGCTAACTTTGACAATTGTCCAGGGAACATTTACCTTCTAAGTAGACATTTCTAATTTTCCAGTTCCCTTTCATAATTCCCTTAGTTACTTGAAAGCAGCCATGGCAAAACAGTAGTATAAGGCCAAGCTTTATTAAATAGCTAAAATGATACCAGCAAGAGAGACTAGAGTTTATCAAACTCTATATAATTGATATAGTTATATAGAGCTTGGTAAAAAGAAATTAAAAGCTTCTAATAATCATCCAGTATGTGTATGTGTAGCTACCATTTGAAGGGATTTTAACATGGATTAATTCAACTGATAAATATTAATACCTGAAAAGTTACTACTATAGCCATAGCAAAGATAAGAAAGCTAAAACATAAAACCGCCAAAGCCAACACAGATAGAAAAAGGTAAAGCTAAATTAAAAGGTGAAACTGAATTCTGAAGGTAAAAACTTATTAAACTAAAGTCTTTCCACAGGACACTATGAAAACAAATATCATAATTAAAAAAAAAAAACAGTAAATGCTGACTATATGGTAAAATAAATATATGAAGGAAATATATCCGTATAAACCTACAAAACAGGCACATATATTAAGTGGGCATGCATTCTTAAAACATTAATAACAACTTTCTTTTTTCTCTAGACACATACACACACACTCCTCCGTCACCTCCAAATGCTGGGGGCAACTCACGGCTAATGCTTACTAAGCAAACACTATTAAGGAGGCACACACCCAACCTTAGTTTCAGTGTTCATGATAAATACATGATATGTATATGTACATACACACACACAAATACCTTCATAATCAGATAGAATCTGTATAGCAACAAAGCTCTACAGCAAACATTTATTATACCTCAATAAGATTTAGTCCTATTTTATAGACCAAAAGTTGATGTCATTAAATGCAAAGACCAACTCATAACAAGTTAGTTTTTAATAGCAATATTTAAGACCAAAAGCCATACACCTCCATCAAAAAACAAATATCCTGGACCATGCTAGTCAATATAAATTTGACTTGGAGAACTTCACTATGAGATAGGGATTTCCATGTCTAAATAATCTTGCTAGCTAAAGCACAATTTGGTCTTTTGTTCATAAAAGCTCACTACTATTAATGCTCGTGAATAACTAAAGAAAATACACTTAAATGTATTTTATTCTCATGATCATTATCACCATTATCAATTACCAAGCAACTAATAAATACTAAATACTTTATGATAAACACTATTTAATCATCCTATTTTTCTTTGTTGGAACAGGAAGGTACTAGCTACTGAATTAATACCCAACTTGAAAAAAATGTAGATTAAATGATAAAATCATAAACATATTAAAATATCTAATAATTTTCCTGTGTCTGGTGTGGGTATGTACATTTGAGTGTAGGTGCATGTGAAGGCTGGGTGTCAGGTAGCTGGAGCTGGGATTACTCTTAGCTACTGAGCCACCTCTCCAGCCCCAGAAGATGGTTTATCAAATGGTAGGTATATAAAATATATTTTTTAAAAAATAAATATTTATATTATCTTATGTACATTGGTGTTTTGGCTGCATGACTGTGATGGTGCCAGATCTTGAAGTTAGGGACAGTTGTGAGCTGCCATGTGGGTGCTGGGAATTGAACCTGGGTCCTCTAGATGAGCGTCAGTGTTCTTAACTGTTGAGCCATCTCTCCATCCCCATAAAATATTTTTTTTAAAGAAAGCTCGAAATGGTACAAAAATAAGCTGACTTCTGTCTCCCTCTTTTGTTTTTGGAGTGCTAGAGTGCAAAGGTGCTGAGGGTTATTACTGAGATTTTCTGTGACTATTCCTTTTGTACTCCTTTACTCTAAGAACAAAAGGTTTTCGTTGATTCTGAAGTTCAGCCTATTCTCTTGATACAACATTCTTTTAAAAATAGATCTCTTGCCTTAAAAAGAATAACTATTCTAAGCCGGGAAGAAAATGTCATAAACTTTATATCCTACTGTGTTAGTGATTTTTTTTTTCCCTTTTCAGTACACAGGGCTTTGAACCAAAAAAGGTCTGACTCCGCCACTGAACTATTTCCTTAACTTCCCCATCTTCTGTTTAAAAAAAAAAAACAAAACAAAAAAAGCTTTTTGAAATAAAGTCTTTTTGCCTGGGTTTGTAGACCTGTTTGTAGATCTTGTAGACAAGATCATTTTTAGATAAAAAGCTCATTGAAGATAGGGTTTATTGTTAATCTCACTGTTTCATACAGATTAAATTAGTAAAACCTTAAGAAGTCCACGTCAGTGTCCTATAATCATGACATCAGGAGACCAGTTTTGTTTGTATCTGGACTTACCATGAACTGTTTGTACGTACAATGAGCAACTGATACAAATGACATCAACATGTTCTTCTACGTCTCCCACCCTTACTACAAGTATAAGATGGAAAATGAAAATATGTAAATACACTTAATTCTTAAGATCACTGCCACCATTGAAAGAAAATACAAATACACAAACTAGAAAGATGTATTTAATTCTGTGATAACTTTTGATTACTAAGAATTTCAAGACATTTCCTTCTAAACACACAGTTGGAATTTGTTCCTCTGTGTCTATCCTAATTGTGATAGGACAGGGCAGGAAGGGGCGTGAAGACTGAGGGACACAAAAATTGGTACAAAAGTGGAAGATTTCTTTCTGCTCCTATCTTCACCCTTGAAACAGAAATCAGGATTCTATTGCTCCCACACACACAGACTTTTATGTTTAGCAGGTTAAAAAAATATACTCACGATCGTATCTGGGGAAGGTCTGTTTCTATTTTGTGGCCAGTGTTTCTAAAAATTTGTATGGCAGCTTCTGCTACCTTGTCATCCTCCATTCTTAGGCACTGTAACAATGACTCATATGTCTCTGCAGAGTGGAACGAGGTAGGATGTGTGAAAGACAGAACCTGGAGGGACAGATACAACTTTAAGAGCACAGACAAAAGGGTCTAATCTATCAAAAAAAAAAAAAAAAAAGATTTCTTTCAACAAATAAAATGTAAAGTTCTGGTGTACGTATGCTAGCCACAGCACATAGGATATAGATTACATATTTTAGCCACCATTATAGTTACTTTTACTCATGAGACATTAATGGAAATAAAGCATGGAGGCTTAAAGTCACTGCCCCAAGTTAGATAATATGCCACCTTTGACCTAATCACTTTATCAGTTGGTTCATACTGTTACTTACAATAAGGAATATCTTCTTTAAAAAAATAAAATCATGTCTGTGTAAAGGTACATGTGCATACTCATGTCTATAGAGGCCTTAGAACTCAAAAGGCTAGACTGGATGGCCAGTGAGCCTCTGGGATCCTCCTGTTCCACTTTTCCCACTGCCAGGATCACAAACATGTTACCAAGCCAGGCATTTTTACTTGAGTAGTCAAAATGAAACTCAGGAGCTCCTGTTTGCAGAGCAAGTTCTTGACCTACTGGAAAGGCTTCCTTCTGTTTTTTAAAAATAATATTTATCTTATGTGCAATGCTTTTTTTTGTTTTGCTTTTGGTATGCATGCACGTCTGTCAGGTCCCCTGGAATTGGAGTTACAGACAGTTGCAAACTGCCATGTGAGTGCAGGGAATTGATCTTGGCTCCTCTTTAGCACAGAGGAAGCCAAAAGGCTCATTTCCTATTGAAAATGATCTTCCAATAGAAATAAGTTACTTTCAGTTTATAAATATATATAGGTCTGAAAATTTTTTTTTGAAATAAAAGCTCCAGGTTTATTGATGTTAACAAAAATATAGCTTTGGTTATCAAAATGATAGTTGTATAAAAATATGTCAAATGAAATCATCACAGAAAGTTCATGTATCATAATTATCAACAATGAAGAAATTACTGCAAATTTTTAATTAAAACATGTTAATTATTAGCATATTTGTCTGGATGTGAGCCATACCAGTTTCTAACATTACAGAACTGTACCAGCTTAAATACGGAGTGCTACAACCTCCATCTTTATAATGTGGGAATGACTATACTAGCCTTTGTCGGATACAAGGGCCAAGTGAAGACGTAGGAAAACCTGACAAGTAAACATTATATAAGTTATAAAGAACGCAAAAGGGCCCAGTGAGGTGTGGTTTGTTTTGTTTTGGTTTTTTTCATTCACATAAACACATCACCAAAAAACACTCCAGAGAATTCAATTTTAAAAATATACAAAAACAGTAGAATAAAACTCTGTGCCTTTGGGATAGGCATGAGTAAGGACCTGGGTTAGATCCCTGGGAATTCCAATGTTCTCTCCAGCACTCATGTGTCTTGGTGTGGTTTCAGCCTCAACCTCTCTGTACTTGATTCAGTGAGAGTGGCATCCAGTGTTATGCTTGGACAAAAACATGTTAGAAGCCTCTGAAAACTGTCCACTCACATCACTCTGTAACTTGGAACCGAACCAATCATCTCTTCCACTAGTCCTAAAAGCAACTCTTGCTTGCAGTCACAGAGAGTCACACCTGGCTCTTATTTATACGCAATTTGAATTTTTTTGCATTTATTAAAGTTCATTAATAGCATGCCGAGCAGCAGTGGTGGCGAAGCATGACTTTAATCCCAGCATGATGTTAGGGGTAGTGCAAGTGTGTAGGGGGACGGGTGTGGCAGAGACATGTAGTTGGAAGACAACCTACTCTCCAAACTGAGTTCTAGGACAGCCAGGCTACAATGAGAAGCTGTCTTCAGTTCCCCCCATGGCATCGTGAATAGTTATAGAAGAGGCCCCAGATGTCAGTTGACTGCCTCAGATACACCTTCTATGAAAGACTGAATTATTTAAGCATGCATGGTCACAGGTTTAACAGGAATGCAAAGGGTGATCAGAAATAGCTTTCTTTTAAAAAGATTTCTTTATTATGTATGCTGGGATTCTGTCTACATGTATGTCTGCTTTAGGATGAGAGATTCTCCGGAACTAGAGCTGTGAACTACCACACAGATGCTGGAAATTGAACCTGGGTCCTTTGGAAGAATGGCCAATTACCGAGCCATCTTAACTGCTCCGCCATGTTCCAACCCCCAGAAATAGTCTTTTAAAAAAAGATGTTACTATAGCAAAAATAACTATACAATAACACAAAACTATTTTTTATTAGATCTGGTTTGTAGTCAAGCAAGGTAGCAGACATCTGTAAGTATGGTATCTGGCAGGCTGAGAGGCAGAAGAAAAGCTAACAGTTCCATAGCAGTCAGGGAAAATCTGGGGCTGGAGAGGTGGCTCAGAGGTTAGAAGCACTGGCAGCTCTTCCAGAGGTCCTGAGTTCAATTCCCAGCACCCACATGATGGCTCATAAACATTTATAATGAGAACTAGTGTCCTCTTCTAGTGTGCAGGCATACAAGCAGTCATAATACTTAAATAACTAAATCAATCTCAAAGTAAAACTTAAAAAAGACGTACTTTCTACAAGAAAAGTTTAATCTTTTGACTAATCTAAAGTAAAATAAGTCTTCTCTTACACACTCTAAAGAGAATGCCATTATGAATCTTTGGAAATAAAATCAAGATAAGATTATTTTAAAAATACCTTAAGAAGTTCAAGTCCTGAGCGAATGGCTGAATCTGGACTTACACCCTCCTCTTCATCATCTGCTGTTCCTTCTATAGACTTATTCATTAATTTTACTAGTGCACTAGTAAAAGGAGAAAATGTAAGTTAGCAAGGCTGCTTAGACTCGTAACTAAGACAATAGTCAAGCAGGTTTCAGTAACATGGGAATAGGTGATAGGTGAGCTTCTTTTATGTTATTGACTAAAACTTAATGTGTAATAGTAACATCAATTTGACTAAAAACAGGCCAGTAAAACAATATGCTGAACTATTAATGAGTTATTTCAATATTCATTTTTACATATAAAGATACTTTAAATAACTTAATAATAAACACAATTTTAAATGAGTGATTATTGGGTAAATGACCACTCCAAATAAAATTCAGATACTAGGTCAGGCAAAGGTACTTGCTGTCAAGGATGATGCCCTGAGTTTGATCCCTGGCACCCACACCAAGGAAGTCAAGGATTCCAGAAAGCTGGTTACTGACCTCACTGACCTCTAAATATGTGCTGCATGTGAGTGTACACACACACACACACACACACACACACACACACACACACACACACACACACACGTAATGAAACGTAATTTAAAGATCTAGCAGTTAACATACAGGGAAAGTAGTATTAGTTACATTAGCGAATTAATCTATGGAAGCTGTAATTTCATTCTAGGAGATTATTAACAAAGACACAATCAGAAACATGTTGTATTCAAAAACAGATTGCTGTGTGATGAACTTCTGCACACTTTGAGTATGTATTTATCTCAATGGGTAAAAATAAAACTATTTTGACCTATAGCAAGGCAGTATAAGGTTAGGCAGAATAACCTAAGATTTTTTCAGACAGTGAGACATATGTGCTCCTGGCAGCACCGATCTACTTCAGAGAAGATGATGGGATTCAAAGAAACTCTATGAGGAGTTTGCTTTGTTTATGGCAAAAGCTAGCCATACAGGCAAAGAAACTGCAGACAGTTGAGTTAACTGTCTCAACTAGACAGCAGGATAAAAGAAAAACCGACTACCAAACTTTACTAAGATGAGGTAGGACAGTCCTTCAAAATTTCCTGCATCTGACAAAAGTCTGTCAGGTATACTAAGCCTATGGGCCAAAGATGGATGGCCCCAACTTTACAGGGGAAACTTTGGGTGAAGTCATTGTCATTAGCTAACATTTCATCCTACTGGAGTCTTTGACGGAGTTGAAGACTAGATAGTCTCATGGATTCCAATCATTAGGGTTGTTGTGCTCAGACAACACATTAACCTAACTTTTATGTCATAAATAAAAATCACAGTTTTCATAATTTGATGTTACCATTATTTCCTCATGATTCAGTTCTCTCTCCTCACCTCTTCTCACTTTAATTTTACTTTCAATCCTAGGTTTCAACCATTATTATAATGACTGCTGTAGCATTAACTGTTTAGGTAATTTCAGTGTGAATGATGATCTACTATTCTCAACCTTCTATTTGAGTTTGTATTCTCAGACAGGTCAGCTCCCAAATCACAGATGTCTACTTGTCTCTAAACCCTAGTGCTGGGATTCAAGGTCTGTAAAACTATAGTTGAAACGAATTATTTCTTTTTCCAACCCTGTATTATAGGCTATTCATGGTGGGTGGCCTGAGTCTATGATCACAATATTCAAGAGGCAAAGGTAGTAGGCTAAGAAGGTCAAGACCAGTCTGGTCTCTATATATAGCCAGTTCAAAGTTCTAGGCCAGTCGTGGACATATAGTGAGACTCTACCTCAAGAGACCTAAATAGCCCAGTGGTGCAATGCCTGTAATACCAACACTTGGGAAGCAGAGGGAGCAGATCCCTAAGCATGAAGCAGGCCTGATCTACAAAGTGAGCTCCAGTGTAACTATATACCCCCCCCACACACACACACACTAGTTCTCCACAGTTAAGGCGCTGGCACAACTAAATATTTCCTGATTCCTTCCCCATTTTTCCTGTTTGCTGTTTTCCCCTAAAACTGCCAATATTAGCACATAATACAACGTGTGTTAAATTATGTTTTACATATTATTTGATATGAATAACATTTTCATGCACATAAACCACATCATAAATAAGTAGTAATAAACATTGCTATAATTTTTATAGATCTGGAAACCACGGCTCAGAACGCTATGACCTAGATTATATTCCCAGTAATCCTTACTTAGCTAATCCCTATAATTTCTACTTCTTTTTATCACACCTAAGATATACATCTTATTTTTGGAGTCTTCTGTAACAACACACCCACCCACAAAGTTTGGGTTATGTAACTTATTCACTAAGGACACAATGCACTTTATTTTTTTTTTAAAGCAAACCTACTAAATCAAAACAATAAGCCTTTTGTTTATACTATAGTATTCTGTGAAGATTTGACTACATCTAAGAAACACAGCCTTTTCTTTTCGGAGATAGTATCTCTCGATTTACTTCTGGTTGTCCCAGATCTAACTACATAGACCTGGTTGGCCACAAACTAAGAGAGATCCATTTACCTTTTCTTTTAAGCCCTGAGATTAAAGAGCACCACTCCCAGCTATATGGAGCATTTTCTCATAAAAGTTTATAAACACTGGCATTCTTACAAAATTACTCTGCTAGAAATCTTAACCAAGATGTTGTTCTCTGAGATCAAACAACTCCTGATACTGCTAAAAATTTTTGAGTTTTCCGAAGACTTTTAACTGAAACTCAAACAATAGTAATCTGCTGACAAAATGAACCCTGTGAAATTTCCTGATGTCACTGCACATCCCTTTCAAAGTCAATACGCACAGTCAAGAGTTCCTATTCCTACTACATTGTATCTTTAATCTAACACATTGAAATGTGATGCTACAGAGCCTGAGTGACTTAGCTAATAAAAACATGTACTCAGCATTAAAAGGCCCTGAATTCATTCCTCAGCAAACATGAATGTGCTCCTGAACTTGTACCCATATATACATGTACACACACACGCACACACACACACTGAGGAGGCAGGGTAGATGTGAAATAAATGTTATAATATCTAATGATACTTACTGACAAGAAATAATATATCTACATTTTTAAACTATGAAAAATTTTCCTGATTCAAATTTTTGTTCTTTGTTTTATTTACACAGAAGGAAATTAAATCAAGAAGTCTTTGATATAGTAAAAAGCATCTTCTGGGCTGAAGTGCTTTTCTACAACCCAGATTTTAGTCACCAGTACCACAGAATGTGACTATTTTCGAAAAGGGGAATTAGAAATTAACTATGTAAAGTGAAATCACATGGATGAGGATAAATTAGGGTGAGTATTATCTTTAAAAGATAAAGGGAAAAGGACACTGATTTGTCCAGGGCACACAAAGACCACTTGAAAACCAACAGAGAAGCTGATAGATGTTTCGAAGAGAAGGAGAATGAATTTAGAAAAATATCAATGTTGCTGACTCTTGATCTTCAGACTTTCAGTTTCTAGAACTGTGAGGAAATAAATGCTATTGTACACCTTGCCAGCCAATTGTTATGATAACCCTTGGAAACTAGGGTTTCAGATAGCCATGCCATGCTTTCTAATACAGCCACAGCAGTGATTCACAGAAATAAAATAACTAGTGGGTCTATGACACCAGGACTAGATCTCCAGATCTGGTCACATCTGGAATAAGAACCAATGAGTGCTACAGAGTATGAGACACAGAGAACAGTTATCACTACAAAACAGAGTCAATCACAGGAATTTACAACAGAAAATCCTTGGAAGTAAAATGTGAGGACTGCTTAAAGAACTAGTCCTCTGCTCTCACACATCACATGCACAGTGATAAAACAAGAAAAAACATGAATATAACGAGGCCACTGAAATGCCTAAGAAAACTCAGCTGTTAGCAGATTAGTTGTACAGAACTAAAGTTTTGTTGTGTGTGTACATTCTGGATTTTTAAAATTAGCACATACAGAATAAATCTAATTGCAAGAACGCCTAAGAAATAAAAGCCATTAAATAAGGCTTCTTGAATGTTCTACCTGAATGGTGGCTACTCTTCTATCTGTAACGAACAAATGTCTAAGGGCCCAGCACGTAAGCCTACAACCATGCACTTTGAATGAACATCAATTTACTCTGCATATGGTTCCTGGCTCACCTTATGGCTTCTGAATCAATATGCACAGGAGCGATTCTTTCCAACAGAAATTTGACCATCTCCAGAAAAGGGTTGGTTGGCTGCTTAGGATTTGCAAGTTTCCGAGCTATTTCCCTCTATAAAAAAAAAATGTTTTACTGTGTCATCATGATATAGTTTAACAATAAAAATGGCTACAGGTAGAGAAGCACTGAGAAATTCCAAACCAAGGATTGAAAAAACTTCGTTGTAGGCTCTGAATAAAATGCACATAAACAATCACTGTACTATCCAGACAACGGAAAAAAAGAAAGGATAAAGTGCTTTTAAAAGATTTCTGATTTTGGTGGCACTTCCACTACAGAACTTCTATTTACTGTAATAATGTAAATGCTCTATTTAAAAAATTCATATTCACAGATATGCATAATTAAATAGAATGCAGGTTTCCCTTCAGTTAATTTCCTTTAATAATTAACATTCTTAATACTGTATGTGTATGTGAATGCAGTGCCCAGAGGACAATTAGAGCTAAACATTACAGAAACTAGAGTTACAGGAAGTTGTAGGCTGCTCTATGTGAGTGCTGGGAACTGAACTTTAGTCCTCTGCAAGAGCAGTATAAGCTCCTAACTACTATCAGCTCAGTCCTAATTTCTTTTTTTTAAAAAGGTAAGGGTAGCAAGGTGACTCCAAGGATAAAGGGGTTTGCTGCCAAGCCTGATAAACCCAGGACCTACGTAGTAGAAGGAAAAAAACTTATTCCTTTAACCTATTCATCTCTTTGCCAATACAAAAAAAAACAAAAAAACAAAAAAAAAACAAATTTTGAAGAGATGGTGTTATGTAGATCCTCCAGAAGCACCAAACCAGAACTTATAAGCAGCTTAGGCCAGGGAGACCAGCTCTAAATATGCAAACCATCACAAATTGGGGAGAGAGCCTATATTCAATATTAATAGCAGTGAATTAACAGCAACTGCTTTTCAATTCTGAAAATATACAAAGAAGAGATAAATAGAAATGTGTAGTATTCTAGAATTTTATTAATGTGAACACAATTATTTTACACTACTTTGAATTCATGAATAAATTAAGTCAAAGGTGGCAGTATTTTTTCAACTAACTCTGACAAAGAATGAAATCTTACCTTATGTTCTCTGGGTCTCCTAGATGATTTAACTGTTAACAGAACTCAGCTTCAGCACTCAGCTCTTCCCTTCACTATAGGTTTAAGAATTGAATTCAGGTGGGAACTTCTCACTGAGCAATAGCACCGGACCTACTTAGCTTCTATTTTTACTCAAAAGTGTTCATTCTCCAAAACTAGAAATGTAATACCATTCCTGACACAATGATCTATTTCCTGTATATCCTTTAGGGCTCAATTCAGGAGTCACTTACTCTAGAATGAGTCATTCTCTGACCTGTTTCTAGACATGCCTGGGGTGAGTGATGTCCATTCATCCTATTAGACTTACCGCATTGTATTCATTATCAAAAGTGACCTATTTCTGATTAATTATATTTAATATAAATAAATTAAAACAATAAATTAAAAATTTATAAAAAAATTATAAAGCAATAAATTAAAACATTAAAAGTGTAAACTCGATCAAGAAAAAAATACATTTAGACTACTGAAGATACAATGTATATTTAAATAATCCCATACATAAGTCTTTGTTGAGAAAAAATTTTTTAAGAGACTACCATCCAATCCTCAATCCTGCCTCAGTCTCCTAACTGCGAGGGTTATAAGCACGAGCCATCACTCAAGCTTACAATTGTTCTGTAAGACTCGGTTAAGGCTGACCTCTAATACCTTGTCTTTGCAGTGTCACATGGTATAGTGAGTGCCCATCCCACTGACCGGGGGGGGGGGGGGGGGGGGGGGGGGGGGGGGGGGGGGGGGGCTACTGGGTCTTGTGTTTCTACTTTACATGGAAGAACAGAGTTAATTTCACATAATATGTAAGTTATGCAGTGCTTGCAAACAAGGAGAGAAAAGCAGGAACCATTAGCAGGCTCTGAAAATTAGATGCATCTATTTATTTTATGCACATATCTGTGGTGATATGTTATATATTTAATAAAACCAGTCTGGAACATTAGAGAACAGACCCACCCATAGTCAATCCAGGAGGATCAGAGAGTGGTAACTCACACCCTTAATCCTAGCAGATTTGAGTTTGAGGCCAGTTTGATTTACAGGAGTTCCAGGCTCCCAGACAGGCAGTGTGGTGCCATGCCTTTAATCCCATAACTCCACAGACAGAGACCTTTCTGTGTTTCTGTGAGTTCAAGGCTGACTACCAAATAGTAATGGTGATGCCTTTAATCTTAACCTGGATGTGAAACAACTGGGTGAAGAAAGTAGGAAGACAGATGAGGCAGTAGAAGTGAGGAGTGAGGCTGAGGAAGCTGGAAGACAGCTGGGTGAGATCTGACTGTGGTGTTTCCTCTCTTTGATATTTCAGCCTTTTCCCGATATCTGGCTCTGAGTTTCCTTTAACACAACCAGAATTTGTGCAAAACATGGCTACAGGCAATGCCATGGAGGGCATGTGGAAGTCAGAGGTTAATTTGAGAGATTCTATTATCTCCTACTACATGAGTACAGGATCAAGCCCTGATAATCTAACTTCACAGGATGTACCTTTATCCCCCAAGGTATCTGGCCGGCCCTGTTTTATTCATTTATTAAAAGCAAACAATCAAGGAGAACCTCATGGATTGCAGACTGGTCACGAACTCATGATAATTTTCTTGCCCTCATCTTCTGAAGGATGAGATTACAGACAAGTACTATCATGCCTGCCCATCAAGCTATTTTTCAGACAAACAGTCTTTATCTCCACCTTCCTGATGAATAAAACAAGAAGTACTAATTGCATGGACTAACTGCTCATTGCATTAATTCCAGGATATATTACTTGCAGACATCTGGGGTTTATTTCTATGATTAACATTTATTTATTCATTCATTAATCTATTGTTCATGTGCACGCGTGCACACATATGTGGAATTCAAAAAACAATCTGAATTCAGGAATCAGTTTTCTTGCTCACCATGTGGGTTCCAAGAACTGAACTCAGGTCCCAGGTTTGAGGTTATGCTGAGCCAGGAAGGTGGCCCATAAATAACTATTTTTAAAACCTAGTAACTATTTCTGAACTAACTACTAAGGGATTCATGCTATCACTCATTTTTTAAAATCAAGTTATATTCCTATTTTCTCTCAAATAAAAAGTACCCCCTGATTCAAGGTCCATGCATGTAGTATTGGGTTGTGTGGTGGTATGAATGTGTATGTCTGTGATTAGGACAACAAGCACTCAAAGATTTTTCTTTGCCTCCACAAGTATTGAGATAAGGTGACTGCACCATGTTTTGTTTTGTTTTTTACACCCCCATGGGTTCTGGGCACCTGAACTAAGGTTATCATGCTTTGTACATTAGTAACAAAGCCACATCATGATCAAGACCCCCCTGCACTGGTTCTTGCAAGATATAACACCATCACACATTTATAAGATATAAGTTCTGTTTGAAACTCAGCCACTGTAACCTGCCATGAAATAAACCATGAAAAATGTCCTTTAACATTTCACTGTCCATATAGGCAAAACTTTAAACCACAAGGACTCAAAGATGTTGAATTCAATTCACTTTATCAACCCAATTACATCAGTAGATTCTCTGCAACTTAAAATACTATTAAATTCTAAGTACCAAAGCAGTATATGTAACCTTTAAAGTAGCAAATTATTCAAGTAAATGTAGAGGTGAAAATATCACAGCACTTGGTCCATGATACACCTGGGCAAAGAAGAATTCACTTTTGTAAACGGGCCTTGCAGCACATCTTCTTACATACTGATCTCTTGAGATTCCCCACAGTGAATAGAAAACTGTTTTATGTTCCTATACCACTTTGGAAGAACATGTATTATGATCTCTAATCCTTCATTACATATTTAAATAATTATCAACTCTAATCCTTGTCAAAACAAAGGTAAAAATAAGTAACCAAAATGCTAATCTTTTATTCATGTTTAAGCATAAATATGCAAAATGTATACCATCTGCATAATAGAATTAAATGCTGAAGACAAGAACAAATAAAGCTTTCTTCCATAAGTTTCTATGATACTGGTTTCCTAAAAAATAAGGAGTGCAAGAAGAGAGGAGTCTACGTGGGAATTTATTTCTTGTACAAATGATGCTTTTATGCTTTGAGACAAAAACATGCATACATACAAAACATTATAATATTCTTTTTCCATTTCTTAGGTGAAGAAACACACATTTTAAATAAAAAGTATTTTATCATGTCATTTCCCTAAAAATAGCCTTTCTGGCTTAGATCAATTTTTTTTTCTTGAAATATGGCTGCTTAGTGTTAGAAGAATTTAGTTTCATTTGGATATATTGCTAATTTATCATCTACCATACAGTTAAAACTCACAAAAATAGATGTAATGAAATACAGATTTCTCTAAGATACTGTGAAAAATTATAAAAGCATAATTCACTAACCACACAAATGTCGGCTTGTTTGCATGAACAGGTTGGGCTGATTAATAATTCTAACTGAGACCGCAGTTTCTCATCATCACCAAGAACCTGGTTAAATTTCTTTACAAAATCTTGTGCTTTCCCAGGGTCAGGCAAATTCTCTATAAAATGAAGAGAATAAATATTAGAAAAGGAAGATAACTACTTTAAAAGTATCCTTAAAACATTGGTGAAGGTTTGGAGAGATGCTTTAGCAGTAAAGAGTGTTTACAGTGGGTGGGTGTTGGGGGGGGATAGGGTGGAGAGGTGGAGGGAGTTGGATCAACGGTTAAGATTTGCTCTTCCAAGGAACATGGGAGGTCACAACAGTCTGTACCTCCAGCTGTGAAGGATTTGACACCCTCACAGACATGCATGCAAGCAAAACATTAATGCACATAAAATAAATATGAAAAAATATGATATTTATTAAATACTCACTGGGTAAATAAACATACTTACTTGCTATGGTCATGAGTTTCCCAAACATAGCAGAACAGTTAGCCTCTGACTGAAATTTAAAACAAAAACAACTAGTTATTTGTATTAGCAATTTTCTATAGTCGAAATTAACAGACTGATCCTTAGATTTAAGTCAGAATGTGAAAAATTTATGGATAGTCTCCCTCTTTTGGGGGTGGTGGTGGTGTGTATGTGCACACATGCATGCCTGCGTGAACCCATACTGGACCAGGTTAGAAATGAAACAAGATCCCACTGAGAGTTTTGAGAATTACTCTTATGGGTAAGATTTATTCATACAAAATACAGCAATAACAACAACAAAATCTCTGAAATAGATAAGCCCACAGAGAAATCTGACTGCAGGGCCCAGAGCAACACACTCTAGGACATAGGTTATTGTGTCACCCTGATCACATGGCAGAGGTAAGAATTCCACAAGGTCCCTAAGAAGAGTGACTTTTCTTAGTGGAACAGCGCTTTGACAGCCCCATGTTTCTCTGTTGCAAGGGTCTTTCCTCTAGTCCCTTTGTTTTAAAGGTCCAAGTGTACAAAGTACAGACTATTGAGAAAGCTTGCTTGGAATAATGCAAGTTCAGTAATCTCTTCACTGGCTGTCTGCTCAACAGGCTGTGGTCTGGGTAGCACTTTTGGTGTGGTCCAAAAGATTTCTGGAACTATAACATAAGACCTCACGTGGGTAAGGCCTCCCATGTTCTTTACAAACTGAGGCACGGGTATTCGGGAAGGTTCTAATTACATAACAGGAATGTCAGTCAGAAATGCAAATCCAGTAGGGTCCTGAATAAGAGAACAGGACGCTATTAATTTGAACAAACCTCTCTTCGAGAGAGAGAGAATGTGTGTATTATTAGCAAGAACATCAGAAGAGCAACAAATCTGAGGAAGAAAAGGAAGAGAGATGTTAGGGAAAACATTGAAGAACGGAATAGCCAACTGTGATGGCATGTGCTTGTCATCTTATCTGAGGTAGGGGATTACTTAGCCCAGAAATTTACAGTCAGCCTCAGCAATATGGCCAGCTGGCTGATGCTTTTGCCCCACATTCCTGGCTAGGTAGACTGTGCCCTAAAACTGTGTAAACCAAAACAAATCCCCTTCTTTCCTTCAGTTGCTTTTGGCCTTGTCAGGTATTCTATCTCAACAGTAAAAAAAATTACTAATGTAATTAATCAATGCTGAGAGAGGAAGTCTGTCAGGAATTTGAGGTTAACTTGGACAAGAGTGACTTCCAGACTTTGTTTTTATCTCACAAGTAACACATAAAATAAACAAACTATAAATTTAGGTCTGAAAACAGCTTAACTGACACTTGGAATGTAAAAAATACCTTCAGAGACTTGCATTACTCTCTACTACAGATTGGTAGACTGTGAATTAAAACAAAAATCATAAACCTACTGTAGGCTGCTTGTGTAAATCCAATAGTTCACGCACATGACTCCGGAGCATGTTCTGACACTTCCACATTTCATTGAGAGCTCTGTACATAGTTATAAACATGAAAAGATACATTTAACATCACTACAAACTGTCCAACTTTATGACTATTCTTAAGTGTGCTATTTCTATATTCCTACATAAAAATTTTAAGCAACAGTTTATTAGAATTTAAGGTTTAATTAATATTAAGCCGGCATTTACCACTGAGAGGAAATATCTGGGAACAAAGGATCAATTTGATCTTGCCAGAGAGGTCATAAAGTTACTGAAGGAAGCTTTGATTCTAAGCACAGGGAGTTACAGAATTCTTGTCTAATAAAACAAACAGAAAAGTAAAAAATACTAAAGGTTCACAGAGCATAAAAGTAGAGGACATATGTATACCACAGATACTCAACAAAAGACTATTTTCTGGTCCCCAGAGGACGAAAAAATCTGGGGAGACTGTACCTCTTAGAGTGGACAGAGAAGCTTTACCAACAGTATCTCAATAGGCTATCTAACAAGACCCTAACAAGGATAACCACACTAACATGAAATGGAAAAGCCTCATGGGCCTACCCTTGACACAGAATGCTGAGAGGGAAGAAACAGTCTTCTCTGGGAATGAGCCCCTAATGAGTTATCTAATAGCAAATAGTCAGTCCTAAAGCCATATACATATCAACAACACTAAACAATCTCATGAGACTGTGTTTACATATTTGGGCACACGTGTACATAAGTATAACACACCCCCCAGAGTAGGTGAGGAGTGCTCATATATGGGGCAATATGTGATTGGAGGGAGAAAAGAGAAGGAAAAAAAAATCAGGTACTCATAATTCTTTTTTAAAAAAGAACTAACTGCTAGGCTAGAAAACGCTCAGTGGGAAATATTTGCTATATACAGATGAAGGCCTGCATTCATATTCCAGTATGCATGAAAAGCATTAATCCTTGGAAGCTTGAAGGCTTGATTACCTGGCGTGTACTAGGTGAACATAAGATCCTTTTTCAGAAAGGGTGGAAGGCAAGGACTAACACCTGACATTGTCTGCTGATGCCCACATGCATGCTGCTGCACATGTGCGCTTGAACACACACACACACACACACACACACACAGACACACAGAGAACAATGAAGAACCAGGTATGGTAGAACATGCCTGTAATCCAAGCAGTTGGTAGCCAAAGCAGGAAGATCAGTTAGTCCATGAGAGCCTGGTCTACAGGAGACCTTGTCAAGATAGACAGGAGAAGAAAGAGATTATCTACCTCACACCAGTCTCCTCTGTATTCCAGCTGTCAAGCGTACTCTAAGGATTACTGTGTGACTCAGTACTCATGTACTGTGTGTTTAAACTGTGTGCTGTAATGTCAGAACAGCAATTAGATATTGTAGTCATCTCAGCTACATAGCATGTTAAAGCCTCGCCTGGGCTACAAAAGACCCTGTTGAACAGGAAAGACATGCAAATGGTATCAGGGACTAGGAGGATTTAGCCTCCATCATTAAAGCTTTCCAAGGACTAACACCTACTGAAATGTCTCAAAGTCACAGCACTAGCTTGTGAAGGTTTTATGAAAATGCATAATCTCAATCTGACAAAAAGAAAATTGAGGCGAAATTGTACAAAATAACTAAGTACAGTATTTATACAACACTGTTCTAAAAAAATGTAAAAACTAACTGTGTAATATGTAATCACAGATGGTAGAAAACTTATCTCTGACAGAGACATGGAAAAGTGAAAATTTTTAAATGTAATATTAAAACTTTAAAACTTTTTTCAAGAATTAATTTTATTTCAGTGAATATATGTATCAGTGTAAACATATGCCGTGTGTGTGTGTGTGTGTGTGTGTGTGTGTGTGTGTGTGTGTGTGTGCATGGACGCCCTCTAAGGCCAACAGTTATAGGCAGTTGGTGACTGATAGATGTGGGTGCTGAGAACCAAAGAGCATTCTTAATTACTGAGCAGTCTTTCCTGCCTCAAATTTAAAAATTTTAGTCATGTAAAGTTTATATGAGAATATATTGTTCATAAATAAACAACTCTAAAATATTTAGAGGTAAAGAGTACTACATATCTGTAAATGTCTCTCTAATCATTAAGAAAAAAATGAACAAATTAAGAAAAGGCAAAAATGATACTACCATGTGCTCTGCTTCCTGCAACTTTAAGTTTGAAGTTGCAGTGTTTATGCAGTGTGTGTGAGTGTGTGTGTGTGTCTGTGAGAGAGAGAGAGAGAGAGAGAGAGGATTTAATCAAGACTGCTCACATGCCCATGCCAGGCAAGATCTCAATGGGTTTTATCCCTAGCCCATGTGTGGGTTTTTGTTGTTTTGGTTTTTTTGAGACAGGGTCTCTCTCTATATATAGATCAGTGGCTGGCCTTGAACTCACAGAGATTCACCTGTCTCTGCCTCAGGAGCACTCTGACTAATGCATATGCCACCATACCTGGCACCCTAGTCCACTTGTACGTGTGTTTCTTTTCAGTCAAGACAGAGTATCTTCATTAGCATTAAACTTACTATGTAGCCAAGGCTGGTAGTATAAATACCCATACACATCAGTCTGGACACAACTGACTGAATACTTGAAACTGTATTACTGACATCATTATCAAAAACGCAAACACTGGAACACACATACAGACACAGACAGGAATAGTTAAAAACAAAACAAACAAACAATGAAAAACAATAACAAAACCCCACCTAAGATATATAGGAAGCAATACAAAGTAACTTACTTTACAGCATTTGGATCCAAGCTAGCATATAAATAATATAAGCATTTCATTCTCTCTTCAGTTTCCAGGTTATGGGGAACAAGATACTGAGCAAATATTTTCTCTACCAATAGTCTATAGAAAAACACACAAAAACAATTACACTACTTAACAGGTGGTAAGTTAATCTCACCACTTTTTACTACACCAACACACAGGTAATGTGCACACAAGTAATGAAAAGCTTCAATGCACAATCACTCCATCCCTGTGAGAGTCTCAGTATTTGAGTTTGAACTTAGGGCTTATTTCATAGTCTTGAACATTTGTTACTCCAAGGTGATAGGGTCTCATACTTTGCATAGGCTGGTCTTGAACTCATGGAGAACCTCCTACCTCAGCCCTTCCCAGTTTCAGGATTACAGGTTTGAGCAGTTTTGAGAAAGGGGAAATTGGTGAGTTTTTTTGTTTTGTTTTGTTTTGTTTTTTAAACAGACCAAGTCTCACCTCAAACTTGCTACATATAGGCCAAGCTTGCTTTGAACCTCTGCCCAAGCTGGCAAAGTGCTGGGATTACACGTGTGTACCAACAGCTCTGAATTCTTAAAGATGTGTTTATTATCTACACCATATTCTGCCTGCATGTCATAAGAGAGCACTAGATCTCCTTATAGAGGATTGTGAGCCACCATGTGGTTGCTGGAAATTGAACTCAGGACCTCTAAAGACCAACCTTAACATCTGGGCCACCTATCCAGCCCTCGTAGTGTCATTCTTAACACAGATTCGGTTGTCCCAGCTCATCTTCAGCTGGACCTACAGATAAGTAACACTGATAGGCAATTGCACAAGTAAGGCACCTTTATTCTTCCTTATTTTATAAAACTGAAGTACATATAAATAAAAACAAGAGGCAGACACATATTTTAATCTGTCCTGCCTTATATACACTTACTTTATTAATATTTTGGTACTTGCAATCTTGGAAAGAATCATATTTAAGGACCACATGTACACATATACAGAAAACTATTTTTACATTTAGAGATAATTTATGTAAATATTAAATAAAAATATTTTAAAAATTAAAAGCAGTTTTACCAAAATATTAGACTCACTTGTCATCGATGCTATTCTGATAATAGATGTGGAGAAGTTTGTCCTTTATCCAGCTGACTTTCTCTGCAGCTTCCTTCCCTGCTTCACCATGAAGACAGTACTTCTTATAAAGCTGAGCCAGACCCATCATGGCTTCTTTTCTCACTCGCCACTAGGAAAATAGCACTTATGAGATGAGCAAAAACCCCAAGCGGGCAATGGCTGCACTACAATGAGTCTTCTCAGAAGCAGCTCTGCCTAATTATTTTACTAATCATTTCACAACTATTCCTGGTAACATACCAACTACTTCATAAATTTTCTAGAACAGTACCTACCTTTTTTTTTTTAAGTTCCACCTTAAGCCAAGCAAAGTACAGATTTTATTTCATTGAATTCTTTAAATATACAATGATGTGAAAAGGTAAAAATAAAAATTATAAATTACATTTATTTATAATTATTATAAAGGACATTTATCTTGTACTCTAAAGGCTATAATATTTTAGTTCTTAATTGTATTCCTTTGAGCTTAATTGTGAGTAAGAACACATGTCAATATCAGTAATCCTAGGACGTAGAGAACACACACACACGCCCCAATAATAAATACATGATAATAATAATAATAATAATAATAATAATAATAAAAATAATAAAATTAAAAAACAACAACAACAAAAGTTTGGTGCCTGGGAATGTAGCTCAGTTAGAAGAGTGCAATGAGGGAGAAAATGTCTCTGAAAACAAAAACAAAACCACAAAAAGGAAAGAATGTTTGCTTTAAAAAACAGAGAAAAAACATTCTACCTGAATTCAAGTCAATATTTTCTCTCAAGTTTTTTATTTTTTTTCAACCCTACTGACTGTGTGGAATAAAACTCAGAAATGTAAATAGTGAAATCTAAGATTAATTCCTGTTATCCCATCTTCCAGAAAAAATGTTAAAATGTATGTAAAACTAATTTATGAGGCCCAAATCCTGAACTCAAAATGTATGGTAATTGATATGATCAGATCATGTATCCAGAAAGAATAATTTATTTACCTCTTTTTGAAAATACAAAATAAACATGATAGTAGCAGTATTTTTCTCAAAGAAAGAAATATCACACTAACCACTCATGGCCTGGACAGGTAATAGCAACTTAGCGAAAAGGAAATTGAGTAATGTTAACTCAGACAACATGAAAATTAAGAAAAAAACAACCGAAAACCAACTCTCAAAAGTTTTATTTAATTATTGATATCGTTAAACATATTAGTGTCGTTTTCTTTTTCAGCATGTGCCACATAACTATTTTGAATATAAAGAGATATAGACAGCCTGTGGTAGTAAGCTAAAACATGCTGGTCTAACCTGAAATCACAGCTGAACTATACATTTTTAGAAAACGCTGGTTTTGCAGCAATGAACCAATAGAGAATAAAGCAATTGCTACTAGAAACAAGTATGGCTCTCTCATCTGTTCTTTTGTGTGTTTCAGACAGCGTCTCTCTGTGAACTGGAACTCACTCTGTAGACAAGGCTGGTCTTGAAATCTCAGACATCCTCCGACTCAGCCTCCCAATTAATAGCATAGGACACCACACCAGGCTAAGTCTGACTCTTTAACTGATCTTTAGTAGCTATTAGAACTGTTCAAAAACACTTCCTTTCCTCTCAGGCCATGTTTTTAACTGTATCCAATGACAGAAACAGTAAAATAAAGCAGTGAACCACATAACCATTTTTACTCTTAGCCTAGTAGGCACTGTGCAAACAGTACTTTCTTAGAAAGTATGATATTCTTTTATATAATGAATGACAGATCCAGCTAAGCTATATAAAATATAAATAAGAAATACATGTACAAAACCAATGACTTGCAAACTAAAATGTGTAGAACGTCAAATTATTTCATTTACCTATTTTTCTTTATATAATAATGCTATAAGAAACATTCATTCCACTGGGGCTGGAGAGATAGCTAAGCAGTTAAAAGCAATGGATGCTCTTCCAGAGGACCCAAGTACAATTCCCAGAACCCACATGCTGGCGCACAAGTGTCTGTTAACTCCACTATCAGGGGCCCCATGATGGGTGCCATTTGCTGTAGTTTTTGGCCCAGTCTAGCCTTGTTGTCTAAATCAATTTTTATTTTTTGGCCAGTGGCTTAGCCTACCCCAAGGTTTAGACCAGCCCACAGCCCAGCTACTGCTTAGCCTCAATAATGATCCAGACACTTAAATTAATTATATGCTGTTTGGTCTAATTATATGTTGTTTGGCTCAGGCTTATTGTTAATTAACTCTCGTACCATAACTCAGATTTTTTTTTTTTAATCTGCTTTGCCACATGGCTTGTGGCTTACCTGTAATCTATTATATATTGCTTCTTGGCTAGCTGGATGGCATCTCTGTCTGACCCCACCCTTCTTTCCTTTTATCTATGCTTAGATTTCCCCAACTATGTCTAAGCTGTTCTGCCATAGGCCAAAACAACTCCTTTATTATCCAATGGTATTCACAGCATACACAAAGATATCCCACATTACCCAACTCCCTCACATGGACAGGCAAAAAATCCAATGCACATGAAAATAAATTATTAAAAAACAATTCATTCCCATAATATGAAGAACCATCCAGAATGTTTATTCATAAAGGAAAGCAAAGAATATGCAAGTAGAACTCTGCAATTCTGCAGCCAGTATTCTATAGTTCCAGGACAGCCAGGGCTACACAGTGAGAACCTGACTCCAAAAGAAGTGTGTGTGTGCATAAAACATAAAAACTGATAGCTATACATTTAGTATTATTCTGATATCCAAAGAAAAGCTTTAACTGGTATTATAATTCCTGTCATACAGAGCAACAATTTGAACACAGTAAATCAAGGAAGAACGCTCCCAGATCTTACCCTTTTATCCAGTGTCCTCTCCCTTACAAAGCCAAGTAACTGATCATTTACTAAGGTAAGGTCTCTTTTGGCAGCTGTTATTATAGTAACAATGACATCATGACGAATGGCTTCTTCTGGATCATGTGACCTAACTTTCAAATACTCTACGGTTTAAAAAAAAAAAAGGCTAAATGTTAGTTATACATAAATTTTCAGGATTCAAAATGATAAAATGAAAAAGATTTAAGCTTTGTATTAATGCTTATAAAATAAATTAAAATTATCTATAAAACATCACTTTACTACTCATAAAACTAATAACTTCAAAGAACATCTTAAAAATTTTGAGGTGGAAGGTCAAATGACAACATAGTACAAATTTTACAGCTTGGAATTTCATTTATCAGTTAAAAGGCTGAAACATAGTACAAATGCTCAAAACACAAATGATATAGGTTTTAAAAAATTAAACAGAATAAAGAAAGCTCAAAACACAAATGATATAGGTTTTAAAAAATTAAACAGAATAAAGAAAACTGAAATCTAAACTAGAAAACAGCCCTACTTTGTTCTGCACACATTAAGGATGTTACTATATTTAATGATGTAGGTATGTTTTGCATCTAACTCCAATGTCATAAGTCTTACAATAGCTCAAATTATGATTTCTAAAAGACTTCCAAATGACCAATACATGAATTTTTAATTTTATTTTATAAAACTTTATCTTATAAACGGGAACAAATTTCCTAGTCCACAAAGTAGACATAAAGTCATCCTAGAACCAAATACTTTTTGGAAACAGGAGTTCTAAGTACAGCCTACACCTGAAAAATTTTGTGATTAATATGTGTAACAAGCTAGGGAGCTTACCTGTGAGATCCTTTGCTAAATCTGGGTGGTTCATCAAACAGTGACTGGCAAATTTCACACTTTCTAATCTCACAGGAACATGAATGTCATTAAAGCTAAACAGAAAAAGGTTGCTAGATATTAATAGGGAAATTAATTACTTTCAAATAATAACATAAAAGTGCTTATAAACAATAATCACTGAGTAGAAACTGTGTATGTTATACTGATAGCTAATGTAGTCTATGGAAAATGTAAAGAACGGAGCATAGTAGCCCATGCTGTAAATCTCAGCACTCACGAGGCAGTAGATGGTGTGAGTTCAAGAACTGAGTCTGGTCTACAGTGAGCTTAACACACCCACAGCTACATAAGAGAATGTCTCAAATGAAAGACAGTCAGCCAGGAGCAAAGACAAGGAAGGAAGGGAGAGAGAGAAGGAGAATTCTTTTAGAAATATTTTTGCAAGCAGTATATGCTTACCATGCTGAAACAAACTACCATGAATATATTCTCCAACCAAATCAGATAATAAATTTTGTAGACCTAAAATTACTAAAGCTTGGAATTATGCTACAAAATAAAAAATACTCAGAACACACCCACTCATGCATAGTGTTGCAATGAAGGAATACACTTTCTTCACAAATGCTTTATTCCACAATTTATTCTAAAAGGAAAATTATAACAGATGTGAAAAAGCCAACAACTGTCAATTATTGTTTCTGTAAGAGTCTTGATCAGGTGTACTCAGACAACATACAAACTCCAAAAGTTAGCTTTCTTACCGCCCAAGAAAACACTGCCAAAGAGGCCGATTTTGTGTTGCTAAATCTGAGTCTTTAGAGCCAAACAATTTGGCTAGAAGTCGAACCACAGCTAATCGTTCTTCACCATCATTGCTCTACAAAAAGAAAAGGCACAATGAAGGAGCCTGCACTATATTTCCCAAGCAAAAACAATTTTATATTTCAGCTATTATGATGAACAATGTGAAATATTACATGCTTTTGTTTACTATGAGAGATTTTGTCTGATTCTGTCAGATTATGGTGCTCTAAGGTCACATCTTACATACTGCTAGTTTATGGCTACTTTACAACTTATTTGCAAGTTGCACATTATAATGATTATAGAGACCTTAAACAAATATAGGCATTTTATTAAATTATTACACTGTCTAAGAATTTAGAAAATTCCACAAAGGACAAAGTATTCCTACCCTAGTAAATTTCCTTCATAAAGATTCCACAATTGAAGCATCAGCATGAACATCAAACATTTAAGTTTTCGGTGTACAGCTTTAATATGACTCTCCACTGACTAGAAGACAGGATGGAGAAGAATGCTACCAAGGAGTCTGAGAATTCAAAAATCAAGTTAATGACTCTCAGAAAGCTTGAGGGCAGTGGGAATAAAATAAGCGCATTTGTACAAAGCAGATGTAAAATGATAAGTTAACGCTTTAATACACTAGTAACAAAATGGATTAAAAATTTTATCAAGCAAAATAGAATAATGCTGAGCAGTATCAGAGTTTAGTGCATCCAAGATTTACTAGTTAATCCAATTATCCTTTATTTTAATAAAAATTAATGTCAAACAGTAGAGTATAAGAAAATATTGTTTTACTAGTGAGTGACTACATTTACAGATCCATAGTGTTTTCAATTAATGTGAGCTTATACACATCTATAAACTACCAAAACCAAACTGCTAAAATGGCCTAAAGTCCTCACTGTAAGATTTCATATGCTTCTCAAGTCAATCTGGAATGCCCTTCTAGTGTAAAATGGCTTGTTATTGCTGATATACAGGTGTATGGAGTCACAGTGAAGTATTATCTCATTAAGATGTATGTTGAACTGACAATATCCACTTTAACTGAGAAGATTAAAATTTTCTATATTAATTATTTTTATAATACTACATATATTTAGTGTGTGTGTATGTATATAATATACATTCTTATTTAGTCTGTATATGACTGTGTGCACATCCTAATACACTGATGCGGCATAAAAATGACTAAACATATTATTTATACAAAAAATAAATTAATTTATTATCTACTTAAATGTAAATGTTCTTTAATATAAAAATACTGACTTTTGTAAATTTCAAAAGACAATACATTTTCTGTGTCACTTCATTTATCAGTAAACAACTAAGCATTTATGATGTCTTGAGACTGAGATTAGCTAAAACCGTATTTCATTCTAAACCCTTTTTCTTCCCCTGTGAAGCCTAAAGAGTACCTTCAGTTTGAATTCAAGCTGTGGCATAACAGATAACAACAAATGAGGATCTATAGCGAAAAGTTCCTGAATGAGATCAAATACGTGTTCAGACAGATCACTGACTGACGATCTTCCCAGCACCAGGACTTGATTGAAAAACTGTAGAAGACATTACAATAAAAAAGTGTTATTTTATTTTCAAAAATACAATCTTGTAAAAATACACATGCAAAGAAAACCATGACTGAATGCTACTCATGAAACTGAGAGGACAGACCAGCTACCGAGAGGACAATCACCTAAACAAGACACAACCTTCCACCACTATCACAACACTGATGAAAATTAAGACTCATTATTGGCTGTGTTTCCAATAAGGACATTTCTGAAAACCTTAATTTTCATTAAAATGAAATAATTTAGACATGTGTAACTCATTATAAAAACATTTATAAAGCAATCAACAATAAAAATATTTAAAATCTCAGTCTAATTTCTTTTTTAAAACCTATTTTAATTTTACTATGAGTTTAGTGAAAAATATTTTAAGGCAGGCTTTACATTTCTGTGTTCTTGTTTCATGTTTAGTGAACAACAAATGCATTTTGACTCGAGATAAAAATAAAGGTTGAAGACACAAAAGTTAGCTGATAATTTAAAAATGGTTCAGCAGTTCAAAATATACTGCTTTGTAGAGACCTGAATCTACTTCCCACAAATCTGCAACGATGGCCCATAACTGTCTGTTACTCTAGTTCCAGGTGATGTGATGCCATTATCTGGTCTTCTACAAAGGAAACTAACTGCACTCGTGGACACATATACCCTCACCCCAGAGATACTTCAGAACACTAAAAGAATACGGGATGAAAAAAAGAGAATTTAATATTCAGAGCACAAAAAATACACAAGTCTGAGTCTATCTCTCTCTCACACTCAAACATACATACCTCCTATATACATATAGAAGAATGTTTGCTACTTTTTATAGATTTCATTTGTGTGTGTATATATTCTCAATATATGGCCATGGAGGCCAAAAGAGGGCGTTGGATCCACTGGATTTGGAGTTACAGGCAGTTGTGAGCAGCCATGTGGGTGCTGGAAAGGGAATTTTGGGTCCTCTGGAAGAGCAGCAAGCACTCTTTATCATCTGAGCCATCTGTCCAGTAAGGAAACAGACTTCAAAGTGTAAAAGACGCAGTTCTATGCAAATCAGCATTTGTTTTAAACATCATAAAGTTATTTATACTTCTTCAGAAAGTAAGATAAATTATAAGAAAAATTTTCAAATTATCATGAGGTATTTAAAAGAATAAAACCAATCTTAAATATACACAAATAAAGCTGGAGAGATGGTTCAGCAGTTGAGAACACTGGCTGCTTTTCCAGAGGATTCAGGTTCCATTCCCAGGACACACAGAGCAAGTCTCAACCATCTGTAACTCTAGTCCCAGGTGATTTGATACCCTCTTCTGACCCCTAAGGGTACCAGGTATAAACATGATACCCAGGCATACTTGTAGTCAAAACACCTATACATAAAAAGAATTTATGTATATACATAAATGAGCAGGGGATGATACTTATGTATATTTGAACCTACTGATGGTTATTTCTGAGAACTAAAAACAAGACATTCAAAGTAACCTACCAAAGTCTTAATTTAACAACAGACAAAGCAATTTCATACTATTTAAATGAATAATCCTTCTTATTTTTAAATAAGGAGGCAATTCCACAATAAATAGTGTTGCATTCTCAAAGATCACCTATAAAAGAAAAATACTGATAAAACCTTTAATACAAAGCAATAGGAGAAATGAGTATGTGTCAATTTATATGCATTTGTATTAATAATATGAAGCTAAAATATAGAGCTAAGCATAAGACAATGGATGTATATAAAATTTGGAAAAGAATTACTATTTTAAGGTAGTAAAGCTATAATTTTTTTTATCAATTATCAATTTCTACTTTTTGACAAAAAGAACAGATTAACTGAACATAAATTAAAAATTTTCCATTATAGAATTAACTTGTGCACATGCTTGTATATGTGTGTGTGTCTGTATATGGGGGGGGGGGTGCGTGTCATTTTTCCCTCCCAAGACAGAGTTCTCTGTGGTTAACAGTCCTGGCCGTCCTAGAACTTGCTTCTAAGTCCAGGCTGGCTTGAACTCACAGAGACCCACCTTCCTCTGCCTCCCAAGTGCTAGCATTCAAGGAGTGTACCACCTTCCAGCTAGCTCAGGAGGTAGTCACCCCCTCCCAAGCTTGTCAGGTAATTACCATTTCATTCCCAAAACATGATGGAAGAAACAAAAGTGATCCTATGGGTTACCCTCTGACCCCCGCTCTCCAAAACACATAGAACTGATCCTACAGGTCGTCATCATCGTCATCTCTCTTTCTCTGTCTCTCCCTCTCACACACACACACACACACACAAAACTGTTCCTATAAGCCATGCTCTGACACCCTCCCCTCTCCACAGCAGACATCACCTTTTAAAATATATATTTATAGACATCTACTAAAGAAGAAACAGAGGATTGGAAAAATGACCCAGAAGACACAAACAGGGAAATGTATACAGATAAAGAGAGTCCCAAAGGGTTAAGGCAGGCAGATCTCTGAGTTCCATGCCAGTCTGGGTTACATAAAAAGACCCTTTTTCAAAAGAAAGGAAAAAGATACAGAAACAAAGTGAAAGTTTTGCATGCATAGGAGGAATACAGCAAACGTGAATACAGATGCACCCTTTTGGGGGTAGAAATGTAGTCAGATCTTAAAGTCATATCTATCACTTGTGCAGTTTAAAAACATTTTATAGTTATGCTATATTTCTCCAATTGTGGTCATATTCACATGTAAGTTTTCATTATTTTACTTGAAAAAGACTGTTTACAAGAGAAATGTGTCTGTATATGAGTGATTTTTAACCCACAAAATATCCCAAGAATTATATAGTTTGAAATAAATGTATATAAAAATACATACATTGGCAATGCATGCTTCAATAGTCTGGACTGTCCTTTTCAACAGGACTTTTGCAAGGTCGAAGGACTGTTTATTTAAATTCTGAAAAACAAATCATGCAAAGCTACAAATGAATTGGTGAACTGATGAGACAGCATTGCTTACACAGTTAAGTATTTAAATCTACCAAAATATGAAAAAGGTTAAATGAATTACATTCACGGGTTGACACAGAAGTTACTAGCCAAATGAACTCAACAGATCAAACTGGAAGATTCATTACACAGGCAGCCCAAGTCCAACCTAAGCTTTACTAAACCGAAACAGATGTCAACACTTTTGAATTTATATCTTAACCAACATAAACTTACTACACACATCATCCTAAATACATGTTCCTTCACCAACCCCAAAGGCTAAATATTTCACTATTACTGAGTGGGTACTTGAAGAAAAGTCCTGGGGGTGTGATTCAGTGGTATAGTAGACCAATCATTTATCAGGCCCTTCATTCAAATTCCTAAACCACAAAAAAGAAAGGGTAGGGAAGGCCCTTGATCAACTGTATTTTTATTTGCTCTCCCCTCCTTTTGAGAGGGTGTCTCTATGTAGTGCTTGCTGGCCTGTAACTTACTACATAGATCAAGCTGGCCTAACAAATCTGCCTGTCTCTGTTTCCCAAGAGTGTAATGAAGGTGTAAGCCATCAGTTTCTGAAATAATGGCTACGATGTTTCCTTACATCCCAATGTATTTTAACAAATTAACCAACCTAAAAAAGGTGGTGACCATGACATATTTAAATTTTAAAAGTATACTGAAAGTTATTGTTTTTAAGAAGACCTGTTAACATCTCTCAACTATAAAATAAATTCAATCTTACTCATCTTGTACCTCTCAAAAAGAAGCTAAAAGCACATTTCTGAGGCAAATGGCTGAGAGCACTGGCCTCTTAGAAAGACTAAGAGTTTGAGTCCCAGCACCCACATAGTGCCTCACAACTGTCTCTTAATTCCAGGCCCTCTTCAGGTGCACAGATAGGCAAAACACTCATACATTTCCTAAAAACCAGCAAATTAAAAACTTTTAAATGTTTTAAACACTGTATCTTCTAAAGATAATTGTCATAAGACTAATGTGACTTATTCTAGGTCAGAATAGAAATTATTATGTAAAACTGCAAGTGAGCAAAAGCCAGTAACTGATTTCTTTAGGTAAATTGATCTTTAATATCTTGATACTATACAGACCTTGTGTGCTGGGATGAGGTTGATAAGAATCGAATCCAGTAATTCTTGAGTAACTCCATCACCTTCCATGATGATAGAACTCATCAAGTCTAACATGTGCATTTGTACCTTCTTATTGTGGCTATTGCTAAAAAGGAAAAATAATTAAGTTATATAGAAAGACAAAGTTCCCTGGGTCTGTTTTCTCTCATATACTTGTCTGTTTACTGGTGATAAAGTCTTGCTATATGTAACCCAGGTTGCATCCCTTACATTCCCGAGTACCACTTTGCCAGTTAAAATGTCCAGTTTAAGGCAATAATCTTAGGCCTAGAAAAAAAGCCTATAGTCCTAGTAACTCAGGAGATTGCAAGGAGTAAATCATAGCTTAAAGCCAACTGAACAAATACCCAACGTTCTCTCCAGAGAGAAAACAGAGTGGGAAATAGAGCTCAGTGGTAGAACACTTGCTAAGTACACAGGAAGCCCTAGATTCAAACACAGTTCAACACAAACATTCTTAGGTGTTAATGGATTTTTACTCGGGGGATCCATGCTGACATTGGCAAACAAATTTCAGCTGTTTTATTTACTCCCCACCCAAGGCCTCCTGCGATTTACTATAAAGTACTTAAGCAAACATCATTCTAATTTCTAATGATGTATTCTCTACAAGTCACTCACCCAATATACTCATTTAAAAAAACCCTTTAAATGGATGTTAGCTAGATCCTATAGTATAAATACAGAAATTTAAAACAAAATTGAAAGACTGAGTTATCTAAAATGTTTTAAAACTTTTCTTGGAACAACAACAAAATAATTGATCCCTAGCATTTAAAAGTTCTGGGGGGAAGTGTCATACTATTATAGTTCCTACAGTATTTAGGAAGACAGTTCTTTCATGTTGTACTCCCCAAAATGTCTTACACACTTGCAGAAGCAGGTAGATCTCTGAATTCAAAGCCAACCTGGGCTACACTCAGTGAGATTCTGTATCAAAAACAAACTATTTTAAAGATTTCACTAATCCAAGTCAGTAAGCTTAAGGCTTTACTTGCAGCTAAATGCAGGAACATGACTATGATTTGCCCTGGATCTGAAACAACTAGTTACTGAGCAAAATACAGAACCAAGTGTTCTGATACTGGGTGTCATGTACACACCGGGGAAAACAAACAAACAAAACACCAGCATGATATGACTTTCATAGTTCTAGGTAAGCTAATGAGCTATTAGTCCAGGGGAAAAAGGCCTAGTGACCCTAATGGTTCTCGATGGAGTGCACACAGAATAAAGTCTGTAGAACTAGGTATCACTTAGCAAAAAATTACTTAGAAATCATACTGAAAGAATCAAGTGCTTAATAATCATCACATGCAAGTGAGAGTTCCTTGCATATAAAGAATGAATAGTCTTTGGACTTCCTATGAGAGTTTGGATGAGTTATCAAAAGAAGATAAGCCCAGAGTCTAGAAACTCAAAAAAGCCCCAAGTAACCAAACCAAAACCAGAAGAAAAGTGCTACAATGTATCATAACTAAATTTCCTGGAATGAATTAACAACAAAGCAATAAAAAGGCTTAAAAGTAGCTGGAATAGGTTTTGTGTCAGGATTATAGGAGGAACATCAAGTCAGTAACTTCATAAGATGTTGGAGACAGGAATCATAAATTTCAAAAGGAAAGCCTATAGAACGCTGGTAAAATGCAAACAGTGGTTACAAATTATTCTTTTAAAACTGTCTATGTGTACACACTCAGAGTGTACACATAGTCATCTGAGCATGTGTTAAAGACAGGACAAACTCAGGTGTCAAACGTCACACGCCACCAACATTTTGGGGAGGCAGAGGAGTCTCTCATTGTGACTCACCAAGTAGGCTGGCTAGCTAGAGAGCCCAAGTTGTTCACCTATCCAGCACCAAGATTACAAGGATGTGTCACTGAGCCTAACTTTCCTACATGGGTGCTGTGGTTCAAGCTCAGGTCCTCAAGCTTGTGCAACAAGTACTTTAACACTAAGTAAGTAATCTCACAAACTGTTCCCAGATGTCACATTACAATAATGTTTGTTCCATCCATGAAGACATGGCATCTATCTGATCAATCAGGCAGAAATACTAAAGGATTACCAAGAAAAGTTCTAGAAATACACTCTCTAATATGCAGCCATACTGAAGGGTTAATTCTTTTGAATACAACGAATTAATAAAATAAAATTCAACTGCTCCTTCCTACATATCTTAATGTGGTAGAGGATTTAAAATTAACACGACATATCTGCATATAATACTTTTAAGACACATTTCACAGATGTTGGGTATGAACAAATAGTAAAACTACTACTAGATTGAATGAAATCAGTTTGGACTCTCCTGACCAGTAACTACACTGATTTGTTTTCTTCTGTTAGCTTCTCCATTCTATGAAAAGCTGATTTAAGCAATGTATATGTATTCAAGAACCAGGGCTATAGTTCCATGGTAGAGCATTTGCCTAGTAGACAGTGTGAGACCCAAGATTTCATCCCAACGTTTTCACATACATACATATACATCCACATATATAACTCCATCCACAGAGCAGACATATCAAAGCTAGTGAGTGAGAGGACTAATCTGTCCTATTTTGCATCAGTGATGCAAAGGAAGTGTTTCACTGTTTCATGTCTCATGCCATTCACACTATAATGGTGCTACTGCTCCTACTGGGTAAGTTTCCATCCTCCATTTGAGTTACTGTTCAGGGAGACACAAAACTGTCCCTGCATCTCATAACAAAGACTATTTCCATTGCTCCTGACCACTAAAGGCACATATACTTTGGTTGCAGAACACTTAAGAGAAATTGGGTTGGAATTTCCTCTAATAGCTAGCTTTCATAGTGGCAGAAGGTACTATACAAGCAGCTGGAGAGAAAAGTCAATTATATGGTGGTGAACCAACCCTGAATGCTGCAAAACTGACAAGACCCACAGATACAACAGTGAAATGAAAATTATGAGGGTAGCCAAGCATTTTCTGATTGGATCCTTTTCCACACATGCTCAGTATAATAAATCTGGTCTAAAGCCCATGGCTCAGAAACTCATGGGCCTTAGAGTTGACTGGGGGATGAGAACCTACTCGTATTGTTTTGCTAAATGAAGATGTGGTCAATCCGTGTCTTAAATGTTTATATTATAGCCATAGGTCAGTGGTGTTCTAAATCTTGGCCACAGAGGCTTCTAAAGTAGACAATAGGTAATGCAGACTCATAACTGGTCAAAGTGCTGAGATTAAGTTGGTTGAGTGTCGAGCTCTAAAATTAAATACCATCACCTATAACCATCATTGCCCTCTATAACAATATAGAGGATGGAATAGAAAGGATATAAGAGCAGGAGAGGAAGGTGTGCCGTGGATGCTATCTTCTGAACATGCATGGCCAATATACTGATGAAGTCACTGCTCTATGGTTACCTGTACAAGTTCAAACCAACAAAATGCTTAAATATTCTAGCAGGAAGCACTACCAAGAAGTAAAAAATTTTTTGAAATAGGTTAAGAAGGTAGGCACCCTGAGCGTGAATATGATCAATGTAAATATGTATGTAATTGTTAAATATTAAAAAAAAACTTTAAGGACTGTTTTATGACCCTATAATATTATTTAGCCACAAACACACAAAAAGACACAGAACTCAACCAATAAATCTATATCATAAATTTATTAAAGAGGCAGTGTAACATCAGGCATGCTGGCTCAATCCTAATAATCCAATCACACTCAGAAGGCTAAAGCAAATGCCTAAGTCTGAGGCCAACCTGGCTGTGTAAGTCCAGGTCTCTCAGAATTTTAAAGTAGCCCTATCTCAAAGAAATAACTGACTAGTTAATTAAAATGAGATTTGTTTATTTCCCTTTTTGTAATAGTCTTATAAAATAAATCCCCTAGAAATCTATAGTTTAAATATGGAGTGCATGACACTTCAATACATACAATAAAGAAAAGCTTAAATAAAACTTACTTGATTACTGAGAAGAGAGTCCTAAAAAGCTGAATAAAAATTTCATTGCAATCTTCCAACTCAAAGCAGATGTTATATGATTTAACCCAAGCTAGATTCTTAAATCAATAAATAAAAATAATTGGTTAATCACATACATGTAGAACAGAAAAGCACATTGGTACAATTTAATTTTTACAAGTAGAATTGTTTATAGTAAAGTCTACAAAGACTCAATGTACACAATTACAAATCATTCCAATCTTTAAAGACATAACTGGCAGCATCAACTTTCTCAGGTTAAAAAGTACTGAATAGTTAGGAGCTACTGCAAATATATATACACAAACAGATCTAAAATTTCAGAAGCAGTGAAAATTCATGTTTGTATTACAAATGAAAGTAATAGATCGTTATTTTTTTAACTAGATATATTTTATCTTTTTAAGACCGGAGGAAACAGAGATATTTTCCTTATAAAATGTAAAATAATTTATTAAATAAGTTATGTAGAAGTTTTGCTTTATGATTTTAAGAATTTTTAGCTAAATGAAATTATATTAAATAAAGTATTATTGTTACCTCTAATAAATAAAAGTATCTATTAAACTGTGGACTCTTTGTATCCTCCAAACCTTTTAACTGTCTGGTAATAAAGAGAAATATATCCTGTTAGAGAAATAAAAAAAAAAGAAAAAATATATTAGCTTAGACACTATTATCATTTTTGCAACACACTAAGTGCATATCTATATTACACATAGAGTCTTAGATGTATAAAAATAATTACAAAGTATAAAGAAAGATCCCCTTATTGAAGTGCTGCTGACAGCCACTCCTTTGGGAGTCAACTGGAGATTAGCTCCTACTGCACACTTAGTCTCATCTAAGAACACACATTCTTTATCTTACTGCCTCTCTCCTATTGGATAGCTTCTCTATGCTGCATCATGGAAAACTACTATCCTCATTTTTAAGAAGCTTAATCAGTCTTCTCATTACTACTTCTGACATGTAAGCAAGTAGTTTTTAGTCTACGGTTTTGAATTTGAATTTTATTTTGAACAATCGCAAGGCATTGACCTGAGGACTGATGATGGTGCTTTATTCCTTAGTACATTTCTGTTAGACATTTTCATTCACTCAAAATAGCATTACATTGGTACAAAATGACGGGTTTTTTTTTTTTTTTGCTGTACTCCTTACAGTGGATGTTTGTAATCTACATGTATTGTTTTTCCTTAAATATATATTCAGATAACCAGTTTATTCTATAAACCAAGCACAATAAGACATGAATAAAAATAACCATAAAAAATATTTTAAGAGTTACAAAACAAAGTTATAAAAGAAGTCATTATTAAAGCACAGATGACTTGAACGTAAGCATTAAGACACCACTCCAGTTCTTGGGTAACAAAGGCAGCCACTAAGAGATTCACAGGCAGATGGCAAATGTCTCGAGAGGATGTCTCGAGAGGAATAGAGCATTGGTTATGGTCCTATCAAACGGAAACTTTGTGGAATTCCCCATTTATTAATATGGTTGATCACAAATGATTGAAAATATGGAAAGAGAAACCAAAGGGATGGGAGGGCGATACTAACTCTACTTAAAAGGCATGATAGCTCACTGATAAAAGCACTTGCTGCTCTTCTGGAGAACCTGAGCTTGGCTCCCAGCACCTACAGCTGGTGGTTCACAACCACCTGCAACTAATGTCAGAAAATCCAACTCCCTCCTCTTACTCTGCCGGCATATACATACAGGCAACTCACAAAAACTCATACAGGCGTAAATAATAGACAGTCCACAGTTTACAATTTCCCTAAGGATAATGCAAAAATAGTTGAAAATTAGGTCAATAGATCACTTTAGTATTTCATAACATGAAAGGAAAAAGTTATTTCAATGTGCAAATTCTAGTATATTACTGATTCACAAACTATCATTAAGACACCACTACCATGTTTCCCATCTATCAATTGGGCTTTCTGGGGGAATTAACAGGAAAGTTAACTATAAGCAGACCAGGACAAGCTTTGCCCTTTACCTTTAAAGCCTCGTTCTGTACCAGTCACAACTGCAGGTGATAAACCACGATCATGGGACACAAACATTTTATTTACCTTAAGTTTATCGTGGGAAGTATATGGAGCTTCTGGGGCATAGATTCGAAATATATCAGCCAAACAACAAGCTACAAGAAGTCGCACATCTTTATTAGGGTTCCTGAGAAAGAATTCGGATGCGAGATGCAAGGCTAGTGGGAGATACTGTTGCTTTTCATCTTCTGAATCCTGATCCATATCCATAAAAGTTTTCACTACCATCTGTTAAAGGAAAAAAAAAAAAATCAACTCATAATATTAACTCGTAATACTTAGTAATCAGTAAAAGCTGTCTCTCCTCCCCTTCCTTTTGTAAGTTTGGGGAAAATGGAGCAAGGGATGTGCAGGTCAGTGATACAGCACAAGGTCTTGGGTTCATTCCCAACCACCAGACAAGCATGCACACCCACACGCTGAAAAAAGAACCATAATCATGAAAAGTATAATCACAAAGAAACTTATAAAAAACAAGAATCAATTAGTAGATTACTCAGGCACCTAATTTGTTTTACACTGTATTTTATTATATAAGAACTTAAAAACTTCCATTAGTGATGAAACTGAATAATTTATTTAGATGACATCTTGCTAAGCTGTCAGAACAGAACCAAACTCCTAGCCTCAAGTGATCCTCTCAACTTCTTCCTTGGATTCTCAAACAGTTGAGACTACATGAATATCTAAATGCTTCATTTTATTACTCAAATATAACTTAACTTAGCATCTTTATATCATTTATTGTATAATCAAAAGTTGCATTTTATAGGCTCCTTAAACTTTCTCAATTACAAAATTTTATTGGCCTTTGTATAATACAAAACATATTTAAGTGTTTCATACAGTTGTGTTTGTGATGGCAGATTTTATTTATAAATAACTTATGCTTATTTTGAAGTCAATTTGAGCTACAGAACTAGCTGGAAGTCAGTTAAGTTACTTAACAAAACCCAATCTTATTTCTACTTTTAAAAGTACAAGTGAAATGTGTGTATTTTTCATCTATTGCTACCTGGCAAAATCTCCTCCCTCTCAATGAAGCACCTTGAAACAATAACTATGTACTTATCGTATAGTTAATATTGGGAACATGGTGTAAGCCAAGTCGTTTGCAGCGTGAAATTTCTCAAGAGGCTATACTACGACAAAGTGTCACCTGAAGCCTTGAATGAGACTGCATGATACTTCAGTAACAGCTCATATCCACGTAGCTTTAAATTGTATAAAAGAAGTGAGGTTCTCTCCATTGGCTCTCTAGGTAGTACTGTGACTTCCGCAATATCCCTATAGTTACTGAGGTCAGAAATGTTCTGTTTTAGAAAAGTACTACACAAAGAATATAATAAAACAGAATATAATAAATATTTGCAACAACCCTGAAGACTACCATACTGAACCAGCTAGATTTTGTCAATGACACAAACTAGGTTCACCTGGGAAAGGCATTAATTTTTTTTAAAAAAAAATTTATTGATTTATTTTGTGTGTATTACAGTTTCTCCTGTACATATATCTGCACACATGTGTCCCTGGTACCCTCAAAGGCCAGAAGAGGGCACTGGGTTCTCGGAAGTGAAGTTACAGACAGTTGTGAGCAATCATCTGAGTGCTGGGAACTGAATCTGGTCTTCTGTATGACAGTTCTTAACCACTGAACCATCTCTCTAATCTAGGGATGAAAATCTTAGCCAAAAATGCCTCCAAAGGACTGGCCTGTAAGCAAGTCTCTATGGCACTTTCCACCTGAGCTGGAAGCGCCTAGCTCACTGAAGGAGGTGCCATCCACAGGCAGGTGGTTCTGGATAATATAATAACGCCAGCTGAGCAAGCCAGGCAATGGCACAGCTCCATGATCTCCACTTTAGTTTCTCCCTTAAGTTCCTGACTTTCCATCTTTTTGATGATGGACTATGATACGGAACTGGAAGCTTCCTTCCCAAGTTGCTTCTGGTCATGGTCTTTTTTTTTTTAATTTTATTGTAGCAACAGAAACTCAAAGACACAAACAATCCCTCTTCATCTTTAAATCTACTCCCCCCTCCCCCAATCCCCTTTACAATGGGTCTGGGTACAGCCATGATGTATTGACCAGAGGACATTAGCTGGCTTGATGAAGCTGGTTAAGTACCAGCATATTGAGGCTTCAATGTTCCCTATGTGAACCCAACTCCCATGTTATAAAGCTTCTCTATCTAAACTCAAAAAGCCCTGGAAAATGAGCCCTCACAAAGACCATGTGCAGAAAACAATGGGTTGACCTAGATTCCCATGCACCTAAATAAGGTTAAGCTGTAAGACATACTCTTTTATATTCCTGTGGCTTATGTGTCTGTGCCATAGTTTTGATTACTCTAGCTGGTTTTTAATCTTCCTTTTTTCTTTCATGTGTGTGGGTATGCTATACATGGAACAGAATAAAGGCTCAGCAAATTTTGAGATAACTGGAGAAACAGCCCAGAGCTACAGTGTTGGGATTAAAAGTCTGCACCACTACATCAAGCATAGGTTCAATGTATTTTTCCTTCCTTTATAAAGGTTTTTGCTTATTGTGTTAAGAAATCTTTGGCCAGTCAAGTTGTAAGGATTTTCTCATAAGGTTCCTATAAGAAACCTTGTAAGAAATCTTTTATAGTTTTAGTCTGTACACAGATCTCTAAATTTCTCTTGGGGTTAATTTATGTGCTGAACGTTTTCTGTCAAGTACCATGGCACATACCTTATTCTCCTACAAACCTATTCTTTCTCCCTTTAGTTGTTCTGACTTTTTTGTTGTTGTTAAGACTGATGATAATGTAATATGGCATGGCTATTTTTCAGCACCATTATGTTCCTATAATTTATGTGTACAGATGTTTAGAAGTTTTCAGGGGGCATGTGTAATATACATGAATGGGGTGTATATACATGTGTTGATCAAAAAAAGGTTAACATTGACAATCATCTCTATTGCAGAGTTTCAATCAAACCAGAGCCCACTGTGTGGTAGTCTTGCTAGCCACCTTGCTTTGGTGATCCTGAGATTTAGCCATCTGATATTGAAATTATACCTGGCATTTACATGGGGTTTGGGGATCCAATCTCCCAGTCTTCACAACTGCCCAGCCAAGTGTTTTATCTGAGCCTTTCCTGGCCCTAATTGCTGTAGTTTTCACAGTGCACTTTGAAAGCAGGTAGTATGTGAGGTGTTTATTCACTATGAAAATGGGGCCAAGCAGTGGTGGTTGCACACCTTTAATCCCAGTACTCCTGAGGCAGAGAAGGGGGAACTCTTGAGTACAGGCCAACCTAGTACACAAGTGAGTTCCAGGACAGGCAGAGCTGTTAAATAGAGAAACTCTGTCTCAAAAAACAAGATAAAGAAAAAAACATACAAACAAGCACAAAGCTGGGTGTGGTAGATCATACCTTTAATCCCTGCACTTAGGCAATGGCAGGTGAATCTCTGTGAATGCAGTGCCTGCCTGGTCTGTAGGGTGAGTGACAGGGCTATGTAGAGAGACCCTGTCTCAACCCCAACTCCCAAAGGAAACATACATTGGTAAAGAATATAAAATGGTATTACTGTGGATAATTTCAATAATATAAAGACATAGGAATTAGAGAGGTAGCTCAGTGGTAAAGAGAACTTACTGCTCTTGCAGAGGATCCGAGTTTGGTTTCTTAACACAATAAGCAAAAACCTTTATAAAGGAAAAAAAAAATACACTGAACCTATGCATGATGTAGTGGTTTTCCCAGAAAAAAAAGTAGTGTGTGTGTGTGTGTGTGTGTGTGTGTGTGTGTGTGTGTGTGTGTGTGTGTGTGTGTGTGTGTGTGTGTGTGTGTGTGTGTGTGTGTTCAGGGAATCAAATGCCCTCTTTCTGGTCTCTGCAGGCAACACACATATATAGTACACACAGATACATGCATGCAGCAAAACACATATATTCCTAAAACTGAAAAAAAATATGAAATGCAGTCAACATTTAAGCTCAAAGAAGAAATGAAGACAGGAAGAGAGGTTGGAAAAGAGAAAAAAAGAGGATATACAGCTCATCTGGCTGAGAGCTTGCCTAGCATGGAAAACTCTAGGTTCAATCCTCAGCACACATAAACCAGACATAGTTGTTTTGAGATATTTGATTAGACTGTATAAAGATATGTCGCTGTGGTTGGTTTAATAAAAAGCTAAACAGCCAGTAGCTAGGCAGGAGGTATAGCAGGGAGTTCTGGAGAGAGAGCTCTGGGAAGAAGGCAGAGTCACCAGTCGGACGCAGAGCAAACAGAATGGGCAACAAGGAGATGAGGTAATAAAGCCATGAGGCAGAAAGTTAATTAAAATGGGTTAACTTAAGTTTTAAGTTTGAAACAAGCCTAAGCTATCAGCAGAGTGTTTATAAATTCTAAGTCTTTGTGAGCTGGTGGCCCAAAGTGAAGCTTGACTACATATGGCATCTAACATGGTGCACATATTTCCACAAAGGTTCCAAACGCACAAAAAAAAAAAAAAAAAAAAAAAAAAGAAAAGAAAAAAAAAAGAAAGAAAGAAGGAAAAAAAAGCCAAACAGCTTCCTGGTTCCACAGCCTCTCATAACAACAATACAAAGACTCATCTCCCAGCCACTCCCTTAGGCTTGAGCTGCCAGCATGAAATGAGCTAAACTATGCAGAGGTTTATGGATTCTCTCATGAAAATACAAAAGGTTGCAGATATGCAGTAAATAAGGTTAAGACAGAAAAAAACTCTAAACAATTTACAGTATGCTTAATGTGCATAGGCTTAAAAATAAACAGTCACAGAAAAGAGTTTATAAATAGTAAGATAGTCTTTAAACAAAAAATTAATATAAGACAGGTAAGCCACATAAAGATGGAAAACACAAAAAGTCTGAATCTTGTATAGTGCTGTGAGACACTGGGTTATGGAAACTGCTAAATTAAATCAACCTATATATATTTTAAAAATGGCTTCATTTCAAAATGGAAGAAAAAATATGCTACATTGGAAAAAAGCTTGTTATGCTTTTTGTTTCAACAGAAAACAAAAGGCTGTGTAAATCATTAGAGATCAGATTTGATTGGAGGAGACCCCCTGAAAATGCTGGTTACAGATAAAAAAGAAATAAACTTAAAAACTACAAGACAGGTGAGGTATATTTTACCTACTTAAACATAAAACAAAAAAATCATCTTCGGCTGGTTTGTGAATGCACAGTCCATACTTGTGTTAATACAGATATGTATGTATGTTACCTTTAAAAGTTTAAGTGTTCTCAAAGCAAGGGGACCAGACACCAATGACAATGTGTAGCCCAGGTGATCCAGCCTCTCTGAATGCACCTGTTGCAGTTTCCTCAAAGTTCTGCATTAAGAACAGTTTCAGACTACTGCCTAAGATGGTCCAGTCTTACAGACTATTCCAGCCAGAATTGTACATAAGCCTTGCATTATCCCATCACACTAAGACTAGACAACACCTCGCTCTCCCAGGACTTGGCTATTATTTTAATTTTTTTCCAAGGTCCCCTAAAGATGCCAGCACTCCCAGACAAAAGGAAGAAGTTTAGAGAACACAGTGCCTATATTCTTAAGAGGTGGGGTAGACGGTTTTTGGTCATTTGGTGGTTGGAGATGTTTCTCAGCATTTGCAGGGAGGGTGGCTACAAGTTGTTATGGGAAGGAAATTATATTCAGGGACTTGTTCTGAAAAGAAAAAAGGTGATATAGAAATGACAGGATAAAAGGGTAGATTACTGAATCTTCTTTAAAACGAAAAAAGCAACTAACTACTAGCCTTGAATATTGACACTGGTATATATTTTTATATATTTGACAAATATTAAAGTTTTTATTATACTTGTTTCTATTCATATTTAAGGTATTGTACCTATGCAGCTCATTTACAAATGTAAAGTTTTAGTTCTTGAAAGCTACTTAAGATAATAGAGAAATACAGGTTACGGCTATCTTTAGCTATCACATGTATAGTCATGTATGTTTTCAAGGTCATACAGAGAAGTATTTTAGAGAGGTGATCTTCAAACACTTAAGACCTACAGCATATGGCATTTAAAATGTTTTAATAACTTAAGGCTTGTGAAACACATCTGCTCCTGGCACCATCAATGTACTTCAAAAGAGGATGATGAGCATCAAAGAAATTCCATATGGAGCTTAATTTCTTTGTGGCACAGTTAACCACTGGGCAAAAAAAAACTACCCTTGCCTCAACTGTTGACAGTATTCTGTCCAAAAGGGACAGCCAGGATAGAAAGGAAAGCATCTGCTGAACTTTGCTAAGACTTCAAGCTTCCTGTTTCACTGAAAAGTCTGTCAGATATTTGAGGCCTATAGGCCAGAGGTGGATGCCCCAACATTGCAGAGGAAACTTGGGTGACTGTCCAGGCAACCAGCTATCATAGTTTTGCAAATTTCATGCTCAGAACTTCCTGTTTACTCAGGCAATATTTAATCCTTCTGGGGTCTCTGATTGAATTAAATACTAAATAGTTAGTGTTCCTTAACTATGATAGAAGATAAATAAATTAAGCATAAAACTTTGGACTCACTAAGATAGGAGGGAGTATTTTGGGCTGGGCATTATAAATGTAATTCTTACCTGATAATTGTTCTTATTGTATATAGTTTTTCTGCATGAAAGTTATATTTAGACAAAAAGGGAAGAAATGTTGGGAGATATTTGGTTACCCTATCTTTTCATACACTTTATCTCAAGCCATTGTTCTGCCTCAGATTCCTAAGTTTCTAAAAGTATAGGAGCATATTACTGTATCCAGGCTACTTCTAAATATTTAACTGAAAATATATCACATAAAAACTCATGAACAAGCTGAGTGTTGATGGAGCACACCTTTAAGCCTAGCACTCAGGAGGCAGAGGTAGGCAGATCTCTCTAGTTCAAGGCCAGCCTGGTCTATAAAGAGTTCCAGAACAGCCAAGGTTGTTACATAGGGAAGCCCTGAATTGAAAGACAAAAACAAAAACTCATAATCAAATTTTTATTAACAGCATATTAAAACTATCTCAAAATCGGGACTTTAAAGATGGTTCAGTAGTTAAGACACTGCTACTTTCAGCAACCACATGGCAACTTAAAACTGTTACTCCAGCTCTGGAGGATCCAATGTCCTCTATGGACATCCACAGGCTTTGCACACATGTGGTACAAAGACATACATACATGCAAAAACACTCTACACAGAATTAAAAAATAAATAATAAAAAAATCAAAATATCCGTTCATAAAAACAGCTGGGCATGTTGCATGCCTTTAATTCCAATGTTCCAGAGGCAGAGGTATCTGTGAGTTCAAGGATAAACTATTCTACATAGACAGCCTAGGCCAAGGCTACATAGAGAGACCATTATTACAAAAACAAACAAAAATGGCATACTCTCATATGGTATACTCATTTTTAAAAAAATGCTGTCTGGCAATTAAAACATGTTTTTAATTTCTAAGTATGATGAGATGAAGCCTGACACAAACAACAGAAAAGACTTAAAGGAGAAATAAGTAAAATTCCTGGGGATGACAGGTATTCACCCTCATGATGATGCGCGGGCCAAAACTTATCACAACGTATATCATAATATCAATTCTCTGACACCAAGAGAGTAAATGTCATATCACCCAATTAACAATAACTCTGTGGAGTTAGTGTAGTTAAAAGAGAAACTTCTGGGACTGGAGAGATGGTTTAGCAGAATGAACACTTGACTGTTCTTCCATGGATCCTGAGTTCAATACTCAGCAACCATTTGTAATGGGATCTGATTCCCATTTCTGGTATGCATGAAGATAGAACTCATTTACATAAAATATATAAATAAATATACTTTTAAAGGATAAATTTCTTCACCAGACTCCGCTCTGCCACTTCAGATGCCAGTCATAGTGTTGTGGGAACAGAGGTACAAATCTACGGTTTCCTTTATCTCTTTGAGGTTCAGTAATTTCCTAGATGAATAGGTATCATTATAGTTTTATCTTAAAGGATGTGATTTAAATAGTCAAGCTGGAGAGCCATACATAAGCTGTTGAGATAAAAGTAAGATGCAGAGGCAAAGCTTCCATGTTCTCAGGGAGTCTAGGTACTTTTTTCCTTTATAGCAGTTTGCTGATCAACAACCAGAAAGCTCTTAAGCAGCTTCATGTCCAGCTTTATCAAAGTCTCTCTGAACGGTAAGATTCTTACTTACTCTCTAGCCTCCCCGGTCCTCCTAATAGACCAGGAGGTTGACAGTTTCAGCCCTCGTACTTTGAAAAGCTGCCTCACTGGTAAAGATGTCCTCACTTGTGAAATACTATAGTTTTTTTTAATCTCCTAAAAACAAAGACAAAGACCAAACAGTGTCAAGGTGTTCCATTTACTGTATTTTAGTTATACATAAATAAACCAAGTCTTAGAAGCACAGGAGTGGTTCATAATGGTAATCTGAATATTTGGGACGCTAAGGCAGAAGAGCACCATGAGCTTAAGGCCGGCATGAAAATGTCAACTACAAGAACTTTATCAATCCACCCAGGGAGATTTTATAATTTTCAACTATACATCTGAATCCTAAAGCAGCTTAAATATTTCCAATAGAATATTCACACAAGGATGATCACTAAAACACTGGAAAAGAAAAAGATAAAAATATTAAAAAATGGAATTACTGTATGTTGTTTAAAATAGTGTTAAAAGGCAGCAAGAACAGGTTGATGATGATGCATTCCTTTAATCTTGGCACTTGGAAGGCAGAGGCAGGGTATCTCTTTTAGTTCGAGGCCAGCCTGGTCTCAGAACAAGTTCCATATGGCGAAGAACTCCCAGCCAGACAGCAAGGCTGTGTCTTATAAATGAACAAAGCCCTCTGGTGATCTAGGGCAGACTACAATGAGGGTTTTAAGTGTCTCTTTACAAGTGCTCCTGGGGGTATTCATTTGATGAACATGGACCAAACCAACTTGGGGGAGGACAGGCTTGTTTTTCATTTGGCTTACACTTCCGAGTCTCAGCCCCATTGCTGAGGAAGTGGGGTGGGGGCAGCAGCAAGAACAGGAAGACTGGCTTGCTTGGCTCCCCCCCTCCCTTTTCTTTCCTGAGACTGGATCTCCTGCTCTGTCTCCCAGGTGCTGTGAGTCCACTGTCTTTCTGAGAGTCTTGTAATTGTATATCATTTGCTCGACTTGTAAAGTGAGTAATCATTATTGAAGGTCTTTTTGCTCATACACTTGTTTCTTTCTCTTAATTTCTTTTATTAACTCGATTAAGAATTAGAAGTAGGAAAAAATAAGATTCTAGTAGGTAAAGACAGATGGGATTAATTATGGTGTGAGCTGTGAGAGCCGGGGAGGGGGAGAAAGGCAAGGAAAGGGAGACTGGACATGAAACAGAAGCAAACATTTCCCACACCAAGTTCAAGTCCATCTACAGCTAGTAAATAAAAAATTAAGTAGCCAGTTTTTTGAAAAACTCAACATAATTAAGAACTCCTACTAAGACTAACCAAAAATTCAGATTCAAATGAAAAGTATCTCTGACTGGACAAAAATAAAACACATCATAAAATACCAGCAAGTTACATAACTGAGATTCGATGCACAAATTCCTAGTTAGTCTCAAACCACTGAAATTAACGAGAGAATCAGAAAATGTGAACTGATAGTAATAATGAAAACCCTGCACAAGAAAAGGCTCAGGTTTTGTTATTGCTGAATATTAACTGAGTGCTTAAAGAGTATTAATTTTACCAAAATCCAAAAAATATAATGGACATGAGGAATTTGACTTTTAAACTTGACAAGGACATCCTAAGGGAATTAGTATGCCAGAGTGGTGGTGAATTCTGAGTCCCAGCACTCAAGATCCTATCTCAAAAAAAAAACCAACCACGAAGAACAAGACAGAAAGAAAGCAGAACCCCGTGTTCTCTGCTCCTGCTCTGCTTCAGTTACAACTGTCTTTTTCTCTAAATAATGCACATGTCAGCCAAACGCACCTGTTCTTCCCTTAGCACAGCAGTAGAAGGCAAACTCAAACAGAATATGTGCATACATATATGTTCATTCTAAATCATAAATAATCCACATATATTTATATATGTATATATAGCCTATATGCATATATAAATAATTAAATATGACCAAGTAGGATTTATAACAGAAATGCAAGGTTGGCTTAATATCTGAAACACCAAGCAACATAATACATTTTACTACAATACAAAACAAAAATCATGCAGCTGGGAGATGGTAGCACACACCTTTAATCCCAACACTAGAGAGGCAAAAGCAGTAAGATCTCTGTGCGAGGCCAGCCTGATCTACAAAGCAACTTCCAGGACAGCCAGAACTGTTACACAGAGAAACAACTCTGTCTTGAAAACAAACAAAAATCATCCAAATATGCACAAAAAGTATTTCACAAAAGCTAATGTCTTTTTTGATGATAAAAGAAAAAAATACTCAAGAACTATGAAGGCGCAGATGTTTCATTTGTGGGACTCTGAGTGAAAAGAATCAAGATTTAAAAATGAGAAACTATATTCTAAGGCAGAAATTGGAAACAAGGAAGTGGCAAACAGTCAAAAGCTTGGGAAACACTCAACCTAGGAAAAGGAGAAGGCAGTCTGTAAATTACTACTTCAATCTGGTGACAACAAGCCGACAGTCAGCTCTCGGAAGCCTTAACTAAACCCAGTGCTAGGACTGTGTGTGAGTGATTCCTCACGCAATGGTTGACCAGGACTGGAGAAGAAATAAATAAACTTACTGCTGCTCTCCCTTAGAGTGTGTCTGCTTGGCACCCTCAAGAGAGGGAGCTTTTGTTTTTGAGGACTGAGCTAATCTAAGAATTGAAAAACAAGTCAGGAAGCCTAGGGCACTAGGTCACAATGACCAGCTAGGGAAAAGGAAAGAGTCAGCAGTGGATGCTGAGAAGCTGGGGCAGCAGAGCTCCAGTCAAGGAGTGAGACCCTGTGGACTGTCTCTGAGCCATGTCCACAGTATTGCCCAGCCTCTGACGCTACCTCACTACCAAGTATAGTTTGCTGCAAGGCAGGATTAAGACCGTCAAGTCCAAGCCTGGTGAATCTAGATGACTGTATTCTGTACTACCTCTCTTCACAGGATTAATTACAGCTGGACAAGGCCTGAAAACACCAGGCAAACTGTCTGGTTCCCTCAGATCTGCTTCACAAAGCTCAGCTCTGTGTGGTTCTTCTACCACTCTGATGTACTCAAAGGACACCCCTCAACTTGGACATCTACTGCTCTCCCCTCACCCCCCAACTCCTCTTCCCTCAACAAGCTGGTAGAGCTGAGGAGCCAGTAAGAACCTGACCAGCCCACAAGCAGTGGCAAAGAAATTTCTAAACTTAATGTAGCCTGTAAAGACTATAACTAAAATGTACGGGGGTGTCGGGCTGACTGGGTTTTTTGTTAACTTGACACTAACTAGAATCACCTGGGAAGAGGGAACCTCAATTGAAGAATTTCCTCCATTAGATTAGCCTATGGAGGTGGGGAGGTAGTCTTAGGTGTCAAATGATAGGGGCCCAGCCCACTGTGCCCATTTCTAGGCAGAGACTGAGCCATATTAACAGCAGCTGAGCAAGCCAGAGAGCAAATCAGTAAGTTGCATTCCTCAGTGATTTCAGCCTCCACTTCTGCATGGACCATTTACTGTGTAAGAGCATGTGGTCCAAGCTGACCTGAGTTTAATCCCTGGAATCTAGGTAAAGGGGAGAATAGACTCCCAAGTTGTCCTTGCCCTGCATGAGCACACATGATATATATCCTACAAAGAAACCTAATGAAGAAGGGAAAGACTTCTACCATCAAACCTATAAAACACTGAAGAGACATTTGAGAAGATGCCCTGAGATGGAAAGGCTTTCCATGCTTAGGAATTAGAGAATTAATGGTGTAAAACAAAACAGCAGTGCTACCCAAAGTTATCTACATAGTCAATATAATCCCAAAATTCCAATGGCTGATTTTATAGAAAAATGAGAATAAAATTCATAGGAAATTATAAAAGACTCAGCAGCTAAAGAAAGCTTGAGCAAAAAGAGTAACTGTGGATGTGTTACAATCCTTGATTTCAAATTATACCTCAAAACCACAAGCAAAAAACAGATGTGATGACCAATGGAACAGAACAAAACCAAACACAAACCAGTCCAACAACAATAATATAACACTTGACAATGAAGCCAGAAAAGTTCACCAAAAAACTCTTTTTCCTGGGCTTGGCAGTACATGCCTTTAACACTAGCATTCTAAGGGCAGGGACAGAAAGATCTATGCATTAGAGGTCAGCCTGATCTCAAAAACAATACAAAACAAAAAACCCAAAAAGACCGTGGTACTCTCCCACTCCTCATCAGAACATGAGCTGCCTATTGCTTTGCAGAAACTGACACAGGGAACATAAAATGTAGGGAACTCAGAAGAGCCTTAAGAATTCCAGAAAAACAGACAAAGCACAAGGGCTCAAACTGATTTCAAAACACATTACAAAGCAACAGTAATCAAGCCACTAAGACATATAGTTCCATAGAACTAACTGAATGAGAATTCTGTCCAACAGAAACTAATTTTCAACAAAAGTGTCAAAATAATGGAGAAATAAAAGGCTTTTCAATAAATGGTACTAAAAAAATAAAAATCTTTAAAATGGTGTAAGAAGAATTGAATGTCAATGTGCAAAAGAATTAAATAAATTAGACCCTTAACTTGAAATACGTAAAAATGTCTAAAATAGATTAAGGGGATTTGAGGATTTAAACTGGGGCTGGAAAGATGGCTCAGTAGTTAAGAGCACTTGTTCTTGAAAAGGACTCAGGTTTGATTGTCACTGCCCAGATGATGGTTCACATGTTACTCCAATTGTAGGGACATCTCTTCTGTCCTCCTTGAGCACCAGATACACATGGTGCATGTATGTACATGCAGGCAATTACACACATTAAGATAAATCCTTTAAAAAAAAAAAGGAATTAAAACTGCAATATTAGAAGCAAAGGCATATATAAATCTTTGTTAAAGTGAGGGTTTCTTAGATATAATACCAATAAAGAAAAAGAAAACAGAGAAACTAGACTCAACTAAACAGAAAATAAACTTGAAATCCTGTTTTTATTAAGGTGCTTACTTTGTGTGCGTGCATGCATGCATGTGTAAAACTTGCAACTAATAATGCAAAGGTTTTTTTTAAAAAGTACTTAAAATGGGCAAGGAGGGCTTACAAGATAGTAGAGTATAAAGGTACTTGCTGCCAAAACCTGGTGACCTGAGTGAAATTCCCAGAACTCTTAAGTTGTCCTCTGACCTCCACATGTGTGCTGTAACATATGGACATCCCTCCTCTGCACCAAACAAATAAGCAAACAGAATTCTTTAAAACTTTTGTTAACAGGCAAAGGGTTTCATCTTTTTGCCTAAGAAAAATGTACAAGCTACTAAGCAACACATGAAAAGATTCTCAGGAGGGAAAGGTTTTTATTTAAAAAACCACAAGAAAGCTGGGTAAGGTGACACACATTTCTAATTCAATGTTCAAGAGGCAGAGGCAGGAAGATCAGGAGTTCAAGACCAGCTTTAACCTCACAGGAAGCTCCAAGACAGTCAGGGATAGAAAAGACACTTTCTTTAGCTGCAATGGTGATCCCAACACTTAGAAACCAAAGCAGTCAATCTCAGTGAATTCAAGGTCAGCCTGATCTACACAGTTCAAGCCAGTCCAAGCTATTCAGTGAGACCCAATCTCGGCAAAAAGGCAAAAAGGCAAAAAGGCAAAAAGGCAAAAAGGCAAAAAGGCAAAAAGGCAAAAAAAAAAAAAAAAAAAAAGAAAAGAAAAGAAAAGGCAGGTGTGAGTAATGCCCACCTTTAGTCCTAGCAATTGAGAGGAAGAAGCGGGTAGATCTCTGAGTTCAAAGAGGTCAGCCTAGTCTACAGAAAGAACTAGGAAAACTGGGGCTACTTTGTGAGACCTTGCCTCAAAATAAAAGTAAGCAAATAATTTTCTAAAATAAGGTATAACTGACCTGGAACATGTAAGCAAAATAATCTATACTATGACCTCTATATAAGCTTTAAAACCTGACTTTTGTTTTTAAAGCTTATTTCTGAGTGTTCTGCTGCCAGCATGTATAAATGTGGGGGGTGGGGGGGAGAAACCTCCTGGAACTGGAGTTATGAATGGTTGTGAATTATCATATGAGTACTTGGATTTGAACCCAGTCCTATTCAAGAACAAGAAGTGTTCTTTTTTTCAATAATTTATTTTTTATTTTATGTGTATTAGTGTCTTGTCTTCATGAATGTATGTATGAGAATGTCAGATCTTGGAATTAGAGACAATTGTAAGCTGCCATGTGGGTGGCTAGGTAGGAATTGAACCTAGTGCCTCTAGAAAAGCAGTCAGTACACTTAACCACTGAGCCATCTCTCAGCACCTAAAGCCTGATTTCTTAGGCATGTATCATTCAATCAACAAATAAGTTGTTTTTTGGGTCCCCCCCCCCTCAGTGTCTAAGGATTGAACTAGGCCTCAATACAACGATTCTCCCACTGAGTGACATCCCCAGCACACTCTAATGAGTTATAGGCCAAACAGAGAAGCAAAAAACCACTTAAGGAACTAGGGGACTGTAAAACTCAAAAGACAGAATAATCCTCTGGTAAATGAACAATCATTTCTTTCCTTTATAGGGTCTCACGTAGCTCAGGCTGGCCTTGAATTTGATCCTATTGCCATTGCCTCTCAAAAGCTGGGATTACAAAAAATGTTACCCCATATCTGGCTGTAAACTCCTTTTAAAAATAAAAAAGACCCAAGGGAGGTATCAGTGCTTTTAAGAATTTCAAGATTTTTTAAAAATTATATATATGTATGTATCTTGGTATGTTCATGTAAATGTAGGTGTCTGAGGTCACCAAAAGTATCAGATGCCCAGGAGCTGGAGTTACAGTTAGCTGTAGCCTCCCAACATGGGTGCTAGAAACCATTAGTAAGCACTTTTAGCCACTGAACCATCTTTCCAGGTAATAGTTTTCTAATACACAAAACTCAGATGCAAATAAACAGTAGCTTGTGGTGTAAACATTATATGACCCTTAATGTGACAAGGAGAAACTGAATAGAATTCTCTATGTAAGTGAACTCCAAGAAAGAGAATTTTATCTACATCTCCTATTGTTGGTAAATTTTGAATTCAGGAATAAATACAAATCCTCAGAAAACTTCTAAATCCAAAGCTCCTAAACTAAGAATTCAAATTTCCAATTAACTAGAAATCAAGAATCCAATTAATACTTTGGTTTTCATAACTCTTCACAGAAAGTCCGTATGCTTCAATCTTCTCCAAAAAGATCAAATTTATACTGTAGTGTCAGCATAATCACTGAAGGTAGCTTTCATTAATTTATCACATTAGCATTCATTTAGTAGAACCTGGAACTCTCATTTCAAAAAATGTTTTTTACCTTCAGCATCCTTTAGGAAATCCTCCAATTTCCTTTCAAGAACAAGTCTACCTAAGTACTCTTCTATTTGTTCTTAGTTTACCCCCCCCTTTTTTGTCTTCAATGAGAATTCTAAATCTCCAATTAAATTGTGTGGTCACTCTTAAGTTACCACCTAATGGTGTGGAGCTAAACATAGCCATTTCAATGACTCAAACTTATCCTATATTACCACCTTGGACTACTTTAATCTTCAGTCCTGGATACTACTGGTTAAATACACCTGGCCAACCAGGGCTCTCTGTGCAATACATAGATACTCATTCTACTCCAGTCTCCAAAACTAACCCCTTCCTTACAGCACAGAAGGACATAAGTTGTATTTTGGGTTTAGTCAGATACCAGGTATCAATTCATGCCTGCCTTTTAATGAACAGGTGACCTAAATTAAATGTTACCTATTCTTTCTGTGACTATAAAAAAAAAAAAAAAAAGAAACATAACCATGTAAAACTGGTATTTAGACATAACAGAAACAAAGTGCCAGTTCTATTATTAGCAGGCAAAAATTCCCATACTTCATCAATTCTAAGGCTCCTATTTTATTTTAATGCCCCTTGAGTGGAGATGTGCTTTACAAGATCACAATAAGTGGCAGCAGAAGCAAGGACAAAAACTTGTAGCTTATCTTTATACAAATTTTATTATGAAAAACCCTGTGTTGTTCAGCATAAAATGGATCTGTAATCCAAACACTTGAGACAAGAGGATCATGAGCTCAAAGTCATCCCATACTGTATCTTCCTAAAAAACAAACAAAAAGTTGGAATTCACCAGGCTAGAATTTGACTGGTAAGGAGTTGTGTTAGACCCCCATTCCAAAGTAACCTCTGATGAGAGAGAAGTGCAGCAGACTGGCTCACAGTCAGTGTCAAGTACATGACCTCACCCTTAAAACAGTAAGGGGCTATTTCTAAACTGTAATATATGCTCTGCATTGGTGACAAACTGCTGCTTCTCACACTGAAGGATAGAATCAGAGTGGCCCCTTTCACTATTATATCTAAGGCTGTAGACAACTGTTGCTTCCACATTAACAGGTGGTCAGCTAATTTATGACATTGGTTTTCATAAAAGAATGTGTCTACCATAGAATACGCTGAGCTGTTCAAGCAGATGTACAGCTGAGGAGGATTTCACAGTGAGGGCTCAGTTGAATGATCCCTAGTACTGTAAGAAAACCAGGAAGCCCTGAAGGAGGAGCAAGAGATTATAAATATAGCTTTGGAAATCAGATGGTCTAGACATTCTGAAAATCCTAAGTGGTCAAGGTCAAGTGAGGTATTCTGTTTTTAATTATAATACATTTGCAAAAAGTACAAAATAGCGTACTTAAGTTAGATACTACTGTCCTGGAAAATGGCCTGAAAGCATTTCTGTTTACTCACAATTTCTATGACCACCCTTTTGTAAGCTGATACTGTCAACAGATACTGTTGAGATATACACAGCATATACACAATACCAAATTTCATAGGGGGCTGGAGAGATGACTCTGTCATAAAGAGCACTTGCTGCTCTTCCAGAGGACCTAGGTTTAACTTCCTGCAAGCACACAAGGGTTCACAACTATTTGTAACTCCAGTAGCAGGGGCCCAATGCCCTCTGCAGGCACCAGCCACACACATGATATGCAGACATGCATGCAGACAAAACACATATTCACATTAAATAAATAAGTTTGAAAAAAGAAAAGAAAAAAGAAAGCTCATGGATGATGCCAGATGTGGTGATGAGTCCATTAATCACAGCACTTATGGTGCTGAAGCAATAATTTCAGAGTATGAAGCCAACAAGTTCCAGGGCCTTTTACTTAAAAGGGGGGGGAGGTGAGACCTGAGGAGATAGCTCAGTTAGAAAAGTGCTTACTGCACAAGCATGCCGACCTAAATTCAGATTACCAGAACCCACATAAAAGTTGGGGCATGGTGGCACACATCTACAATCCCAAGAAGGAAAGGTGAGGGAATAGGTAGGGACAAGAATATCTTAAGAGCTTGCCAAAAAAGTTAAGTCCCAAGTTCAGTGAAAGAGTCTGTCTCAAGAGATAAAGTGGAGATGGGATGAGGAAGATACTTGACAGTGACCCTGGCCTCCACTCCTGTTTGAATACAGGCTTTCACCTGCTGCCATGTGCACATAAATGTATACAACAAAGCAGAAAATGGATAAAAACAACAAGGTTAAAAAAAAAAAGGGAAATTTGGACAGAGAAACTGAATTAATATTAATTACCTAACAACATTAAACAATTGATGGGGAGAATGAGGAATAAACCCTTGAAAAGACAGTGATTGAGTATTTCTCACAGCATTCTGAGGCAGAGGCAGGAGGAACTCTGAATTCAAAGCCAGCCTGCTCTATACAAGTTCTAGGGTGGCCAGGACTACATAAAGAAACCATGCTGAAAACAGACACAACAATAATGAAAGATAAACTATAGAAAACAGTAATTGAGAACCCCAAACAAGTTAAATACAAGAAAAAACTATTGAAAACAACCACAGAACAATTTCTTCTCCTACTTCTGTCTTCTTTTTGCTGCATGTAGCCCAGGCCAGCCTCAAAGCCAACTTCTCCAGTTTCTGCTTCCTGTAGCTAGAATTACTGACATGCCCTACCACACTTGACTATAACTGCTATAACTTGGTAGTAACTTGCTACCCCAAATATTCTGTTAAACAACAACATTAAGCATTTCTAGTTTGCATTGACTAGGAAAGTAATCCAGCCATATAGACTTCATTTTTGATGACTCAGAAGTCCAACTGGGACCACAGCTGTGGTGCAATACACAGCTAATGTATAGTATAAATAAAATTATTACTTCTGGAAGGCCACAAACCAGGGTGTGTCAATAGGGGCTTTACTGACCCTCTAGGAAAGTGAAACTAAGGACACAATCCCACACTGATCATCTTAGTAGGCTAAAGCCTAGTCAGACTGTATCAGACCCCATGTCAAATAAATCAAAAAAGTCAAACTCTCTTTAGCAAAATGTGTAGAAATTGCCATTTCAACTCAACTTTTAAATGCTGAAGTGCTATACTTGTAGCCATCAGTTCGTATGAGAAGGAACAGGATAACATGAAAAACATTTGGAAACCTAGAACACCTGCCTTCACAAGTAAATAACTTCAAGTAAATAACTTGAAGATTACTTTTATTAAATAACTTTTTAAAAAATCACTACTAAAACTGTACTTAATAATTGTGAGTTCTGGGCCATCCTAGGCTACATAACCATTAAAATAACAATAATACCACCGTTTAAACAGTATACTTGAGAGATGGCACTTAATGAAAAGATATAAAATTGAATCTAAAAAGTCTATTTCTAGAGTTATAAATTAGATTTCTAGAATTCTCAATAACTTTCTTTGTACTAAGATCATCAACCCAGCACGCCTTTAATTACAGCACTTCGGGAGGCAGAGGCAGGTGGATCTCAGGGAGTTCAAAGGCCAGTCTGGTCTACAGAGTGAATTCCAGAACAGCCAGGACTACTCAGAGAAACCCTGTCTCAAATGACCAAAAATCACGCAGGGTCTTATTTTAAATAAAGGAGAAGGAGCTGAAGAGATGGCTTGTCTCTTCCACAGGACCCAGGTCCATTCCCAGCACCCACATGCATGAGAGCTCACAGCTGCCTGTAACTCTAGTCCCTGGGGATACAATGGCCTTTTCTGACCACAGGCACTACATGAATGTTTGTACATATACATACATGCAGACAAAACACTGGTACACATAAAGTAAAAATCTAAAACAAGGGAGGGCTAAGAGACAGACAGTTCATGGTTAAAATCATGTACTAATCCGGTAGAGGCCCCAAGTTCAGTTGCCAAAATGCATGTGGTTCACAACCACTTGTAATTCCAGCTACAGGGGAGCCAACACTTTTGGCCTCTGAAGGCACGCACCTGTACTCATGTGAAAGCACCTGCACTTGTGCGCTTCACACAGGAATAATGGCACACTTGCACACAAACACATTAAGAACTCAAAAACCTGATAACAAGCAATCTACTTTAGAGCCGTGAGAATTTAAAATTCTTTAGGGAGGCTAGAGAGGTGGCTCGACAGTTTTATATACTTTCCAACCTGGGTTTAGTTCCCAGAACCCATGTGGTCACTCAAACCTCAATGACTCCAGTTCCAAGAGATTTGATGCCCCCTTCTAACTTCTATGGACACTCACATACATGTGCATACAAAGACACAGACAGTCTACACCTATGAATAGGCAGTATACACCTATAAATGCAGAGACTGGAAGACTGGGGTGGGCTGGAGGGTGTCATTAGCAAGCAATCTTGCTGGAGGGTGTCATTAGCAAGCAATCTTGCTATTTGGTGATCTCCATGTCCAGTGAGAAATGTCTCCCAGGAAAGGAGAGAGAGGGAGGGACCCAACAGTAACCTATTCCTGGCCTCCATATATAGATACAAAGATACAGGCATACAAGTATACACATACCACCATACAACACTTACAGCCACAGGTTTCTATGACTATAGTAAACACCATGACCAAATGCATCTTGGGGGTGAAAAGGTTTATTTCATCTTAACTTTTACAGTCTATCATCAAGGAAAGTCAGAGGAAGAACGAGGTGGGAGCCTGGAGGCAGAAACTAAAGCAGAGACCACAAAGAAACCTACTGGCTTGCTCTCAGCCTGCTTTCCTACAATACCCAGGACTATCAACCCTACAGGCTAGGCCCTCTCACATCAATCATTAGTCAAGAAAATACCTATAGACTTGCCTATAGGCAATCTGATGGAGGCATTTTCTCAAGTTAGGTTCCTCTTTCCAGATAATTCTAATTTGTTTTAAAATAGATAAAAACAAACAATACCAAAAAAAGCACAAAGGCTAATCTTAGGGCTGCATAAGAAGACTGTCTCCAATCATTAAATCAAATAAAATGCTAGTGAAAATTGGCTCCATGGGTAAGTGCCTGTGCCACCAAGCCTGATCACTTTAGCTCAATCTCTACAACTGACATAGTAGAAAAACAAACGCCCATAAGATAGATGTCTTCTGCCGTCCATGTGCATGTACACATGCACGCGCACACACACAAAATAAAATTTAAAATGCATGAGTAAATATAAATGAAGCCAAGGAAAAGTAAATAAAGAAAAAATAGGAAATTAACTTGGGTGATAACAATGTGCTAATTTGAACACAGCAGAGTAGACTGTGACAAGGGGTTAGCTGGGAACTCTGTACCTTCCAGTTAACTTTGCTGTGAACCTAAAACTACTCTTAAAGTAATCCATAAGAAAAATGTACAGAACTGAGACAATAAGTAATGAAAAACTGAAGACAAAATGGTAAACAATTATTCTACATGAATCTAAGAGCAATTTCATTTTATTACTGCCTAATTTTCACTTTTTTAAAGATATTTACAAATGTTCCTCAAGAAGACATATTCTAAATGACTTTGAACACACACATCAGAAAGCACCCAAAAAGTTCAATTTCAAAAGTAACTAACAAACTTGGTCCTACACATGTCCTTTAATGGGGCACACAAAACTGCTGAGTCGGCAAGATGCTTGGGTGCTTGCCATGAACCCAGGAAATCACAAAAAGGTCAAAAAGAACCAGCTCTACAAAACTGTCTTCTGGCACATGCCACAGCACTTGTGTGCCCATGCACACACACCACATATATATACACAGTAATAATAAAGGAAAACAAAACTGCAGGGAGATCTTGTAGGCAGGTATTTGGCTCATAGAATGAGCCTGAGACCCCAGGAATAATCCCAAGCACTTCAACTTTTAACAAAAGAAACCTTATATGATACACATAAAAAAGATGGAATTTACTTCTGTGCTTGCAGCAGAATAGTATGAATAAATGTATCAATGTTATAGAATCCAGGCCTACTTTATAAAAAGAAGAAAAATTTCTAAATACGAAATGAAGGAAGCAAAGAAAGAATAATGTGAGTTCCAACTAGAGGTATCAAAATAGGCATTCAGCTTACTGATTAGATAAATGTCAGTTTATTTCCCAACTCGGTATATTAAAAGAACTTAAAGGAATTATATCCTATGGGCAAATACAAAGCCTAGATTTTGATTTATAAACATTACCTTCCACTTAAAACTGGAAATAGGGCCAATGGAATAAGAGCCACCCAAGAAGTACATGATAAATAACACCGTAGTCAAGAAAAGTAAGGGCTCACTCCTAAAAGACAACTGCAAAGGTATATATATATATATATATACCTTTGATACACTATTTTCTGAGCACCTGCTGAGACAGTGGAAATGTAAAAGAACTGGAGCTTCCTCAAGTTCTATAACGTGGAACTAAACCAGCTGCAGCACATGTCATATGAGCAGCTGGTGCCAAAGGTGATCCTGAACCTAGGTCTGCAGTGGACACTGCACTCACTATTCAGCAGCTTGATCAGGGCCAAGGAGGTATCACCCATGAAGAAGCCAGAGATGGTGAAGATCTACCTTTGGGACATGATCATCTGCATGAGGTGACAGGAAGCATAGTGGGTGGTACAAGCACAAGACTTTCAACCGTTTACATCACCTACACAAGCTCATGAAGCATGGCTAGACTACATCCATGCCATCCTGTCCTCTCACTTCATTCCACTGAAGGGATGTGGCTAATGCAGACTGTTTCCAAAATAGGGGTGGGTGGGGTGGTACAAGGACTAATGCAAAGACCAGAGGGAGCTGGGGCTGAGGAATCCAGCTCAGAAGCTCAGAAGTAGTAGAGCACTTGCCTTGGTTCAAGTCTCAGCTTGGAAAAGGGAGATTCTTCAGCTGGACACAGTGGTTCATGAAATCTCAGAGGGATAATTAATACCCGTTCCAGGCCAATCTGGGCTACACAGTTAAATTCTAGGCAAATTAGGGCTACATAGCAAGACAGTACCACAAAAAAAGATACCAGAGCCAGCACACTCATCTTGGACAGTCTGAACCTCAACTCAGAAAGCAATGAGTTTGACATTTGTTGTTTTTTTTTGTTTTGTTTTGTTTTTTTTTTTTTTTAAATTTATTTTGTGTGCATTGGTGTGAAGGTGTTAGATTCCCTGGAACCGAAGTTATAGACAGTTTGTGAGCTGCCATGTGGGTGCTGGGAATTGAACCCGGGTCCTCCAGAAGAGCAGCAAGTGTTCCTAACCACTGAACATCAATCCAGCCCTCACATGTTTCTAAACATTGTTAATGGTGATAGTTTTTGTCAATTTGACACAAATTAGAGTCACCTGAGCTCTTGTCTCAGTCAGATCAACCTGTGGGCATTTTCTTTTCTCTACTTTTGCTCCTTGTGTTACTTCAGAGTCTCACTGTGTAGTTCTGGCTAGCCTGGAAAATGCTTTGCAGACTGGGCTGGCCCTGAACTCAAAGATCTGCCTGCCTCTGCCTCACTGGGGGCATTTTCTTGCTTAATGATTGATTTAGAGGGGCCCTGGCCACTGTGGGCGGTGCCATTCCTGGACAGACACTCCTGGGTTTTATATATATGAAAACCATGTAAGCCATAGACAGCAACCAGTAAATAGAGCTCCTTCCCAGTCTTTCCTTCAGTTCCTTTCTTGGCTTCCCTAGTAGAACTGAAACCTATAACCCAAACCAATCCTTTCCTCCCCAAGTTGCTTTTGGTCAGTCATTTAACATACCAACAGAAAAACAGAGTAAGACATCTAGAGAACAAGTTATCCTAATAAATTATTTCCTAAAGTATTACTTACTAATTGCAAAAGAAAGGAAACATCTTCACAATGAAAGGAACTGGAAAACACTGACCAAATATTAAACAGCATACCTATAAGGACAAATGACACGTGTTTCTCAATATAATGCAACAAAGGACTATTCAGTTCTCCCTTAATAGTATACTTGCCATAAAACTTTAAGTCTAAGTAGGAGGAAGTAAGAGAATCAGAATATAGAATCTTAAGACACACTGTATAGATGCATTAAAAAGGTTATGCTGGGCTTGAGAGAGGCTCAGCATTTAAGTGCACTGCCTGCTCTTCCAGAGAGGATGGATGTTCAACTCTCCGCAGCAACATGGCAGTCCGCAACCATCTGTAACTCCAGTTCCAAGGTATACTATGCCTTCTTTTGACCTATGAGGCCATAAAACAATCACATAGTACAAGACATGCATGCAAGCAAAATACTCATACACACAAAATAAATATATCTGAAAATAAAAAATGTTATGTTGAGGCTGTAACTCAGTGATGGAACACTGCCCAAGTATGAACAACTCCCTGAGTTCAAACACCAGTACATGGAAAACAGATTTAAAATAATAATAAATGGCCAGAATCAAAGAATAAGGAAAAAGAAAATGACCAAAAAATTAAGAGAAATTATATTTATAAACCTATATAATTAAGGTAGAGGAAGGAAATGAACTTTTAACAGCTTAATTCTCCCCCCCCCCCCAATAATGTATTTCTAGCACTCTTCCTTCAGAATGAGACAAGAAAACTGTTTAGAACTTGCAGGCCAGCCAGCCTAGAGAACTCGAACAGCACAAAGACAGACAGGTAATGGACTCCCAAGAATATTCTGACACCTACAAGTAACCACACACATATAATTTTCTTAAAAATTAAATTAAATGCAGGAGAAATTAAAATCCCCTACATAAAAGTACTTAATCATTTAACAAATATTTGTTCTATCTAACCGTGTGCCAGGTATTGAGATGGAAGAATATGCTGTAAGAGTCAAAAGTGAGCTAATCTGATCTAGTACCTATGTTCATAAACAACAAATGCCCAGGACACTATCAAAGCTTCAGTATATGACCTGAAGGAGTTGGCGCACACCTGTGATCCCAGGACTTGGAGGCAAAGGCAGGCAGATCTCAATGAGTTCAAGACCAGATTGGTCTACAAAGCAAGTTCCAATACAGCAAGAACTACAGAGAAACCCTGTCTCAAAAAACAAAACAAAATAATAATAATAAAACAAAGCAGGGCTGGAGAGATGGCTCAGAGCACTGGCTACTCTCCCAAAGGTCCTGAATTCAATTCCTAGCAACCACGTGGTGGCTCACAACCATCTATAATGAGATCTGATGCCCTCTTCTTGTATGCAGGCATATATCCAAGCAGAAACACTGTATATGTACTAAATGAATAAATAAAATCTTAAAAAAAAAAAAAAAGGCAAAACACCACCAGCCTCCTCCCCAAAACAAAACAAAACTGCCCAGTAAGAAATCTAAGACACTTCCCTTAGTAAAAACTGACAACTACAGAAAAGAATGTACTGGGCTATATACTGTGGACAATTAATGCAGAAATGAGCCCACTATAATCAAGGAGAACAAAAGGAGCCTAACAAAATAGAGTCGTTTCCAAGAAATAGAAATTGAAATTATTCTATAGCCAAGCATTATGGTGCACTATTTCAATTCCAGCAATTTAGAGGTAGGGAGGACCATGTAGAGACACATTTTTTTTTTTAATTGCTATGTAAACCCAAGGATGCCTTGAGTAGCCTGCATAAACCCTGCAAAGAGCTCTGTGTGTCTATTTTATGATCCATTGAAAGGTAGATGCAGGAGAACAAGAAATTCAAGGTTATTCTCAGCTACATAGCAAGCTTGGGACCAGATGATGCAGCCAACCTGTCCACCCTCTCCCTCTCTCAAATCACAATTCTTGGGCCAGTGAGACAGCTCAGAGAGCAAAGGCAAATGCTAAACATGCCAACCTAAACTTGATTCCCAGAACACATAAAGGTGCAAGAACCACCAACGACAAACTGTCCTCCAACCTCTCTACACATGGGCTGTGGACATGCACCCCACATTTAAATTTAAAATATTAAATGTAATTAAAAATTTAAATCACAAATTTTAGTTATATATAGAATATTAAATATATATTTTTTAAAAATCACAAATCTTTAATCATATCTAGTAAAGATGCCTTAGACACAAGGCATCAAAACCAAAAGAAATACAATGTTAGCACCCTGGATCTGCCACTAGTCAGCTTTATAACTGATGGATGAGTACTCCTGGGTCATTTAGGACTACAGATGTAATTTCTATTCTGTTAGGAAGGGGTTCCAGAATTTTTTTTAGGGATCCTTCTACTTTAAAATTACAGAACCAGGAGTAAGTAAAAGTATAGCCGGAAGTTTTCCTATAACCTCCAGCCACTTAGCTCCAAATAAACACTTATGTTAATTACAAACTGGTCTATAATTCTGGCTTTTTCCCAGCTAGCTCTCACATCTTAACTCAAACCATTTTTATTAATCTACGTTTTGCCACATGGGTCATGGCTTGCCTGTGTTCTATTACATCTTGCTCCCCAATTTTTGCAACCAAGTCTGATAATCTTGAGTTCAATCCCTGGACCCAAAGGGTAGAAGAGAAGTACCATTTCAAATTGTTCTCCGCATGTACGCACGCACGCATGTACACACACACTTTTTCTTAAATTATGAAGCCAAGTTAAGGTAGTGGTACATGTTTGTAATCCCTAGGATAGGAGAGGATCTGAATTTTGAGGGAAGCCTAGGCATACATAATGAGATCCTCTCTCAAAAACAGACAATAGAAAGAGGTAAAAAGAAATACAGGCTGAGGGGAAGGTAGACTGTCAGGGTTTCAGTCACTAGATTCAATTCTCAAACATGGTGGTATAAACCTGCGATCAGAGCATTTCTGGTGATCAAGGCCAGCCTAGGCTATGTGATTAAACAACCCCCCCCCCCCAAAAAAAAGACACGACTTCAATTCCCAGCATTTGGGATACAGAAACAGGCAGATCTCAGTGAGTTCAAGACCAGGTGATCTATAAAACCAGTTCCAGGACAGCCAAGGCTACGGAGAAACCCTATCTTGAAAAACAAAGAAACAAAACAAGGAAACAAACCAACAAAAATAACAACAACAACAAAAAAAGAAAACTAAAATTGATAAAAAATATGTATATTGACTTTAGCAAAAGAATTCATAATAAATGAATGGATAGCTAACCCAGTGTGGTTCTTGATCTTTCAGGATTAAGAATATTTCTAATATTTATTCTATCTTAAAGTGGAAAACATGTCATAACTTCCTGTGTTTAAATTTTCATTGTACTTTATCTAGTGTATGTGTGTGTGTGCGCGTGTGAGAGAGAATATACAGGGCTTGAGGTCTGAAGACTTATGGAATCCATTCTCCTTCCACCATATGGGGCCTAAGGATCCAACAAGTTTTCAAATTTAGGAGCTTTAGCAAATGAATCATCTAGTTGGCTCCAAAATTTACTTTAAAAAACAAAACAAAACAAAAAACTGTTCATCTCTAAGAATTCAAGGTTTTAACATTCTCTTATCTAATTATATTTATTTTTTGGAGACAGGGTCTCACCGAATATTCATAGCTGGCTGAGAACTCACTATATAGACCAGGCTGGCATGGAACTTACTTACAGAGATCCAACTGCCTCTCCTTGAGTATTGTGATTAAATGTGAATAAAACCATGTCTGGCTATTTCAACTTTGTTTTGTTTGTTTGTGTGGAAGTTTGGAGACTGGGTCTCTGTGTAGTCCTGTCAGTTCTGGAACTCTCTGTAGACTAGGCTATCCTCTAACTCAAGAGATCTACCTGCCTCTACTTCCTGAATTGCTGAGATTTAAGGTATACCACCCAGCAAACTTAGTTCAATATTAATTTAAACACTTAACCAAAACTTGATGGTTGCTAGGTTTGGTGGCACACACCTGTCATCCCAGCACATTCAAGTCAGGAGGCCAAGGAAGAAATATCTGTGAGTCTAAGACCCTGAGCTAAACCCTAAGACCCTGTCTCAAACCAGGTGGTAAAGGTGAACATTTTTAATCCCTGCATTTGGGAGGCAGAGGCAAGTGGATCTCTGTAAATTCAAAACCAGCTTGGTCTACAAAGTGAGTTCCAGGACTATTACACTGTGAACCACCTGTCACTCTGGCAGAGGAAGCCAACCTGGTCTATATAATGAGTTCCAGGACAGCCAGGGCTACAAAGAGAGGTCTCAAAAACACTAACAAACCAGCAAACTGGGTTGGGGATGAAATACACAAGACAAAACACACACATACAGGCGCAAGGCTAATTTTATTAAACAGCTTTTTCTTAGTTGTTCAGTCTTACCAATCTAAACATATGAAACATTAACGGAAGTATCAGTACATATACATTCTTTAGTAGTAAGATTCACTTTGGGGAGCTAGAGAGATATTAAGTGCCTCAGTATTATAAGGACCTGAGTTTGAGCTCCAATCGGTAGCAGGGCAAAGAAAGCTCCATGTGATCACAACAGTTGTAATCTCAGAAGGATTCTCCAGGCTCACTAGACAACTAGGCTAACTTAATTAGTAAATTCCAGGCCAAACAGAAACCTTGTTTCCACAGAGGTGGACATCAGGTGTTCTCTCAAAGAGCAAAGGACAGAGGGTAATGATAATACCTAAGACAGACATAAAGTGCCTATATACCTACACATAAACATACAGGAGTATACACACACAAACTCTCTCACATAAAGATTTTAGCTGAGCATGGTGACACTTCAAAGGCTGAGGGAACCGAGGGAAGTTTGAGACCAATCTCATCTACTTAAAAGTAGCAAGTTTTAGCCGAAGCCTGTGTAGAAAACTAAGATTTATCGGCTTTGGGCTGGGGTGTTGCTCAGTGGTAGAGCAGGGCCTGGGTTTGATATGCACTGACTACACATGCATCCACCCCAGGAAAAGAAAAGGAAAGAAAACAGAAAAGATCTGATTCTTTCAAAAGAGCAACAAACAGACAGGAAACCACAGGAAAACTTTAAACACACACTCACTAAACATCATACTCAGTTCCAAGATCAGGCCCTAAAAATACATTTTATAAGTTGCACAAAGGGACTGAGCAGATGGCTCAGCAGTTAAGAGCACTTACAGAGAACCCTCAAAATTGTCTGGAACTTCAATTCCAGGGGATCCAAAACCCTCACACAGACATAAATGCAGGCAAAACACTGATGCACATAAAATAAAATAAAGTTGCACAAGGCAGAAAAGTTGTCAACAATGTTTTCTGCCTAGCCTTCCACCATGTTTGACAACTTTGAAACATATTTTAGTACAATGGTTCTCAACTTTTGCAGGACCCTTTAATACATTTCTTCATGTTGTGATGACCCCAATCATAAAATTATTTTGTTGCTACTTCATAACTGTAATTTTGCTACTGCTATGAATCATAATGTAAGTATCTGATATGCACTCTGTGAAAGGGCAGTTCCACTCCCAAAGAGACTCCTAGCTTGAGAATCCCAATTTTAACAGGATGTTGTATAACTCTAGCATTTGGAAAGTGGAGACAGAAAGTTCAAGACCAAGACCAACTGGGCTACATGAGATTCTCCCTCAAACTACTCAGCTGACCCATTCTTTAGGTCTGTTCCCACTGTCAATACCCCACTATAAAAGTTTAAGATCTTTTGTCTAAACTAGGAGAACTTATCTTCTCCCCAGCCCCAACTCCAAACAAGCCCCATCTGTAATGCCTACAACATCCCCTGGTGAATCAAAATTGCCCCAAAGTGACAATCACTGCTTGAAGGTGATTCCCCAACAAAAACTACCCTCAATTAGTAAGACTCTGGCCACAATCTATGTCCACAGAAAAGAAATCCCCAAAATGACCAACGCTAAGATTGACATGTACAACACTGATACTAATCTAAGGACTACTATATCTATGCCAAGGAAAATAAAGCTAACAGAAACGGGGGTGATACAGTCCTCAAATTTCTTAGCAATGTGTATTTAAATCACCATTTTACTTTAAGCTCTGAATTTCGAAAAATCTGTACACTCCAAAAAGTTTAGGCACACTGTATACATAGTTAAGCTTCCAGATATTAAAAATGGTGAGAAACAAGTGGAGGGAGGAAGGTGTTGGTGGGCTGGAGAGATGGCTCAGCAGTTAAGAGCACTGGCTGCTCTTCCAGAGGACTCCAGTTCAGTTCCCAGCACCCAAATGGCAGCTCACACCTGTCTGAACTCCAGTTCCTGGATCTAACACCCTCACACAGACATACATATAGGCAAAACACTAATGCACACAAAACTTTTTTTTAATCCTTTAAAAAAAAAAAAGGTTGCTTGTGCTAGCATCTATCTTCTTTAGAGTTGATGAAAATGGTAACCTTTTGGGGCAAGAGTGCAAGCTACTTAAAACATATTCACTAAATGAAACAATCCAGGGAGAAGGGAAGCAATTAAACTTGAGTTTTTATGCCTAATAAACAGGACAGAAAATAACCACGTTCTTTTTAAATTTCCCATGATACTTATGTCCTTTCAGAACTAAAGATGTCTCCAAGTTAGAACAATACTTTTAAAAGAGAAGTCGATAAGCTATCTTTCAGAAAGCCATGCGGGTGAGGATTATCGACCCAGACTCTTACCTTCAGACGTTTGATCATTTCATCGGTGGTGATCTTGTCGGTGATTTCTTTTACTCCCGGAGGGTAGGCGATCTTCCCGTCCGCACTCACGACGCCACAGAGGGCAGCGGCAGGCTTAGGCTGCGTGAAGTCCATCCTGGGGGATAACTTTTCTTCCACAGTCCTCTACCGGCCTCTATCGGTCAGAAAATCAAAGTTCAGCGGGAAAGGGGCGACTTTGTAACCTCTTTTTCATTTCAAAAATCTCTAATCTGGGAAGAGCCCTTTCTTCCCCAAAGGCCGGGGACCCCCGCCACTCGCTCCTTCCCTGGGACTCTGATCTCCCTAGGCACCCGCCGCCACCAACCCGCTCCAGCCCCGCAACCACCGGGCTCTCGGCTGCAGCCGCCGCGGCCGCGGGAGGTGCCGAACAGCGCCCGGAGTTTCCTAGCCCTCTTTTCACAATGAAATGCACCCCCGAGCACCTAGATCGGAAGTTGGGTGGCCTCGAGGGACCAGCGAGAACCCAAAGGCCCCAGCTCCGCCCGGGAAAAGCGGCCGGGTAGCCGTCTGGCCGGTCCCCTCCGGGAAAGGAGACGCGAGGCCTAGAGGGTTCAGCTTAGGCCGCAAAACTAGGTACCCAAGAGGACCCACGCGCGGCGCCAGCGCCCGGGAGCAGAACGCCGTGGCCGCGCCGAGTCCCGGTCCCCCGGCGTTCCTGCCGCGCGGCCGCCCCTCCCCAGCGAGCCCGCCACCCCCGCCAGCCGCCCGCGGCCCGAGCCCCGCGCCAGGAAGCGGAGGACGCGGCTCCGCACTTCACATTTTGTTCCGTAACTTCAGCAACCGAGCCCGGCGGCGTCTCCTACCCCTCGGCCGCCCAGCGCCACCCGGCACCGCCGAGACCTGAGCGGCCGCTCCGGACAACCCCGCCGGGCCTCGGCGCGCGCCCTCCCCTGCGGTCTCCCCTTCCGTCCCTCCCTCGCCGCCGCCGAGGGCGCGAGCCCGGTCGCCGCTTTACCTCTTCCACATGCGGGCGGACGGTGCAGCGAGCGCCGGGCCTCTGTCAGGTGGTTGTGCCGCGGCCGCCGCCGCCCCTCGTCGGCCTGCACACAAAGCGGCTCCGCGGGTCCCGCCGCTGCCGCCGCCCGCCCGCCCCGGAGCGGCGCTGGGGCTGGCGGTGCCGAGGAGCAGCCGCCGCGGGGGGAGTCGCGGGCCGAGCGTGCGCCGGCCGGGGCGACACTGCCGCTCTCCGTCGGGCTGAGGAAGCGCAGCCTCGGGCGCGACTCCTCCGAGAGCCCGACGCGCGCGCGCGCGCCCCCTGCGCCCGCACGCACGCACCTGGCGCCCACCCGCACCCGACACCCTTCTCGCCGCGGCGCGCTCCCGGCTGCCCGTGCCCCGCGGAGTTCGGAGCCTCGCGCACACCCAGGCCCCCCGTCAACGCGAGCGGCGCGAGAGCACGCGAGAGCACCCCGCGCCTCGCTCCCGCCCCTTCTTCCGCCGGCCGAGCCCCCGCCTCCCTCGGGCCCGACGCGGCCGCGCGCGGGGGAGACAGCGCCGCCACCCGTTTGGCGCCAAGACCTGCCCGCGCGGGCGCCTCCAGGAGGTCCGCAGCTGAGCGGGCGCGCGGAGGAGGAGCCCCGGTGGCGGGAAGCGGACCCCGGGAGTCGCTGGCTTGTGACGCTTGCAGCACGGAGTTCGGGGTTCTTGGAGGCTTTGGCTGCTAGGGACGTGAAGCGGACAGGTTGAAAAATGGTTAATTCCACGGAGATATGGCCGGTTTCTCCGCCAAACGTAGCTCTAGAAGCCGAGGCAAAGTTTTCCAACGGGGCACAACGTGGGCGTCTCGTTCTTGTGTCTTCGCGCGAGGTCGCACCCTACAACCTCAGACTCCTAACGTTAAGATTTTTCAAAGCTGCAAAAATGCAAGTTAGCATGGGGACGCTCTCAAGCTGTGGTTACTGGGTTTCCAGCCTTCCGAACATTCTGAGTACGGACTGAAAACATAGATCAGGGTTTTTGATAGGGAAATGCAGAGAAAACAAAGGAAGTGGGGGGGGGGTGTCTTACAGATTTACAAATACCTGGGTGAGTCCTGTGAATTTGTGAGACCTATTTTTTTTTAAGTTGTAAATATCCCAAATCCTTTTTCTTTCATCCAAAGGAAAGGGTTGCCAGGGAAAACTCGGTGAAGCAGTGTTTGAGCAATTTTAGGTAAATATTGAAGCGAATGAATCTGGACAATATGTAAACAATTTGAGGAAATGAATTAAAAATAAGCAGGTTGATAGTGGCGCACTTCCTTAATCCCAGCACTTTCGAGGCAGAGGCAGGCGGATCTCTTGAGTTTGAGGCCAGCCTGCTCTATAGAGAGAATTAGTTCCAGGAGTCAGATATCAAGAGTTGAAAGACCAGAGCAGCAGGCAGCTACCAAAGACTTCTTACCTGAATGCAATCTCAAACCAAATGGTGGGATCCTGTGGGGGTGGCAGAAGCCTCCCACATTCTGAATTAAAGGCATGGGACACCACCACCTGGCTCTGGCTCTGGCTCTTTCTCATTTAGACTGATTCAATCTTTATTAACCCAGGGTCGCCTTAAACTCCTGATCTTCCTGCTTACTCCTCCCAAATGCTAGGATTAAACATGTGTGCCACCATTACATGGCCTCTGTGGTTAACAAGTTGCTAGCCTTGCCCTCTTATCTCCAGGAAAGCTTTATTTGTCAGAACACAGTATACAACACCTGAGTTTTAACTGGCCAATAGTTGCAGCTATTCAAGAGACTAAGGCAAGAGGATTTCTTGCCTTGCTCAAGACTTCTAGACCAGCTGGCAACATATAAGGCAGATCTCGGATATGTATGTGGACTCTGTACTTGGGAGGTTGAGTTAGGTTTAGGAAGCCTAAAGAATAAAAACGTGGGGAAATTGTTTACTTGAGGCAGGGTTCTACTATATAACTGAGGCCAGCCTGGAATTTGCTGGGCTTGCTTCTTAATCCTGTCTCTACCTCTGGAGGATTGGGATTGCAGATATTCACCCTCGTGTATGATCATGCCCAGCAACTTCACTGTTAATGAATGTTGTTTTCCTCTGTCCTAGTAAAATATAACCTGAAACAATATATTACTTTGTTACTATTTGTTTTAGCATTTGTTCTACTGGTGTGAAGAAACACCATCAGCAAGGCAATCCTTAAATTAAAACAAACATTTAGTGAGGGACTTGCTTACAGTTGCCCAGAGTCTTAGTCCATTATCATCATATCCAGAAGCATGGAAGCAGGCATGGCAGGCAGAAGCGAGACACTGGGCCTGGCACACAATTTTGAAACTTCAAAGCCCACCTGCAGCAGAAAGACACTTCCTCCAACGAGGCCACACCTCCTAATCCTTTCAAGTAGTCAAATAGCTCCAGTCTCTCAAATATGTGAGCCTACAGGGGCCTGCCTTTCTTTTCCCTCCTCCTCAAAACAGGGTTTCTCTGTGCAGCTCCAGCTGGCCTCAAACTCAAGAGATCTGCCTACCTCTGCCTCTCAAGTCCTGGAATTAAAGGTGTCTGCAGACATGCCTGGCTTGGTTTTAATTTTTTTGAAATAGGATCTCACTCTAGCTCAGGCAGGCCTGAAATTCACTATGTATTCCAAGTTATCCTCAAATTCCCTGCAGGCCTGCCTCAGTTTCCTGAGTGCTAGGATCGAGGGTATGAATCACTGCATTGGTCTTCTCCTTTCCCCTGGACATAAGTCTTATGTTGTAAGGTCCTGAACCACTGAGCTCAAATCATCCTGTTTCAGGGAAAGGTGTTCCCAGAGCCTCATTCTTCCCTAAGATCTGCTTAGGTAATTGTTGTTCTCTAGGGGAAACGGAAGCTACAGTAGCAGAGGCACAAATAAGTTGGCCTTGCTCCTATGAACAGTCCCTCATCTATGCTCTTCTAAGTAGCCCTAATTAAACTTGTTCGGTACATATAGGTATACATCTATATAACACACACACAAGACTGGTAGGTAGAAGTAGAAGATAAACTAGCCTTTTTTTTTTTTTTTTTTTTTGTCGTTTGAATTAGAGACTTATGTAGACTCAGTTGGCCTTGAATTAGATATGTAGGTGAGGGTGACTCTGAGGTTCTGACACTCATGCCGTTTTATCTACAAAGTGATAGGATCATAGGCGTAGGCCACCAGTCTTGGTTTTATGTTGTGCTGGAAGTATTAGAGAAACACTGTATCAATTGTCATCCCCAGCACTTTATAATAAATATATTAAAATAATCAGTAAAGCATTTTGTAGTTCAGGCTGCTAAAGGAGCCTAAGGAAGAGGAATTGTTTGAGTCTAGAAGAGTTCAAGGACTGTTTGAGCATGATAGTGAGATCTTGTCTCTGAAAAAAAAATTGTTTTTGAAACAGGGTTTCTTTGTGTGGTCCTGGCTGCCCTGGAACTTGATTAGTAGACTGTAGACCAGGCTGGCCTTGAACTCAGAGAGATCCACCTGCTTTTGCCTTCCAAGCACTGAGGTCATAAGGTGTGCACCACCACTGCCTACCAACTTTTTTTATTATTAAGTTAAAGGTCATTATTGCACCTGGTAGTGGTAGTGCACAATTTCAGTCCCGGTACTCGTGAAGCAGAGGCAGGCAGATGTGGAATATTTGCACTGTGTGAAGATGTGTCTCTGTGACTGGTTAAGCTAAGCAGCCACTAGCCAGGCAGGTCTTCTGGAGAGAGAGCTCTGGGAAGATGAAAGGGGAGGAAGCAGGAGGGACACCATGGAGAGGTGACAGGACGTGAAGAATGTAGATTTAAAATATGGGTTAATTTAAGTTATAATAGCTATAGAGAGAAGCCTAAGCTAAGGCCAACCTTTCACAATTAATAAGTCTCTGTCTTTTTTTTGTGAGTTGGCAACCCAAAGAAAAATCCATCTACACATGGCACCCAAAGTCCAGCCACACACATCCACATAAGGCCATAAAAAAAAAAAAAAAAAAGTCCAAAACCCAGTCAAACTCGGCTTTCTGGTAACCAAGGTCTCTCAAGTAGGCTTGGCAAACAGAAACTGCCTATGGGCTGGAGCTATGTGTTGTGTGCTGAGCTGAGCCTTGCAAGTGGCTAACAGCAGTTTAAATTTTGCCTCACTCAATCAGAGAATGCTGCAGATGTTCAATAAAGACAGATCCAGATTGGGGGGAAAAACCCACTAAACAGGTTACAACATGTTTTAAAAAAATGTGTGTAGCTTACAGAAGAAAAGTGGGTATGGAGCATAGGAAAAATAATAGTTTATAAATAATAAAATCTTTAAAAAGAAGAAGAGAAGCCATGTAAAGATGGAAAATACACAGAGAGTCTATATCCTGTATGGTATTAACTTTAAAATTTTTGAATACTAATGAACAAAAAATGACAACTGCTGAGCCACATTGGATTGTGGAAGGAACTGCTGAATTAAACCAGCCTAAATACTTTAGGGATGTCTTGGCTTCAGAATGGAAGTTCAGAATGAAAAATGTTAGGGAGAGGTTGTGCTTTTGTTTCCACAGGAAATGAAAAGCTGTGGATTTCTTTAAAGCTACTAGAGATCAGATTTGACTGAGAGATGTGGTGATATATATTTAATAAAATTAATCTAGAATATCAAAGTCAACCACAGAACCAAACCAATATCAGAGGACAGAGCCATCTCTTCCAGCCTTTTTGTGTAGGGATATGTTTCAAATGTAATAAAAACAGTCCGAGATATCAGAGGGATCTACCCACAGTCAGTCTAGGAGGATCAGACAGTGGTAACTCACACCTTTAATCCCAGCACAGGGAGTATCAGGGAGTGGTGGAGTGGTGACCTACACCACTAATCCCAGAAAATCTGAGTCTGAGGCCATCTTAGTTTAGAGAGGGAATTCCAGGCTCCCAGGCAGGCAGTGGTGGTGCCATGCCCTTAATCTTAACCTGGATGTAAAATGACTGGGTGAAGAGGGATTTAAGGCAGGCATAGAAAGACCAAGCAGATAGTAGAAGCTGTGGCACACACTGTTAGTCCCAGTACTTGGGAAGCAGAGGCAAGAGCATCTCTGTGAGTTCAAAGTCAGCCTGGTCTTCAAAGCAAGTTCCAGAACAGCCAGGACTGTTACGAAGACTGGAAGAAATGGCTCTGTCCTCTGATATTCCAGACTGGTTTTTATTAAATTTCAAACATATCCCCACATTTTTGTTTGTTTGTTTTTGTATTTTTGAGACATGTTTTCTTTGTAACAGTTCTGGCTATCTTGGAACTTACTTTGTAGACCAGGCTCCCCTTTAACTCAGAGCCCACAACCTCTGCCTCCACATGCTGAGACTAACAGCATGCACCAGCACTGCCTGGCTTGGCTCTGTGGTTAACTCTGATATTCCAGATTAATTTTATTAAATATATATTACCGTAGAGAGAGACATCCTGAGGATCATGACTACAGACATAAGAGAAAAAGCCAAGAAAGACTACCTGCTAATTCCTGGACATTGGAACAGCTCTGATTCTGGATGAGACATGATAAATATTGTTGGTTATAGAATCCTTGTGACTTATTATATGTCATTCTTTCATATGGCATGGATAGAGATTTATATTACAGTTTGTTTATACAGTAAAATGGACTTATAAAGTTGTCAGATGCCCTTTAGCCATTCAAACATAAAACAAAAAAAAAAACATCTTTAATGGATTTGTGCACACTGCATATTTTATACTCCTGGACACCAATGAAAGAAGTGGACCAGGTGATCCGGCTCTTCAGTTTTATCGGAGTTCTGCATATAGAAAAGCTTCAAGGCTCACAGACAATTCTAGCTTATCCTAATTTTTGACCATTATTCTAATTTTCTCAGGGTCCCGAAAAGATGCCAGTGCCTCCAGGCAGCAGGAAGCAGTCTAGAGAATACAACATCCACATTTCCAAGAGGTGGGATGGGTTGTTTTGGTTATTTGATGGGTTATGACTGTCATTATTTGGGGGGGAGTTAGAAATTATTATTGGTCATGGCTAGGAAAAAAAAAAACTGACCAAACATTAAATTCAAGGATCTCTTTCTGAAGAGGAAAAAGGGGGATATAGAAACGATGGATAAAAGGGTAGATGTTACATTAGTATGGATTTTTTGATATTAATACAAACTTAGTGTTAGTTATACTGTATATGTTTCTATTCTTGTTTAAGATATTGTACTTATGCAGCTCATTTAAAAACATAATGTAAAGTTTTAGTTCTTGAAAGCTATTTAGGATAATAAAAAAAATTTACAGGTTAATAGTCATCTGTAACAATGAAATTTATAGTCATGTTATGTATGTTTTTCACAATCATACAGAGATATATTTTAGATAAATGATCTTCTAAGACCTAAAGAATATGGCATTTAAAATGTTTTAATAACAAGGCTTCTCATGCAGTGAGATATGTCTGCTTCTGGCAGCACCAATCTACTTCAAAAAAGGATGATGAGCATTAAAGAGACTCCATATGGAGTTGGCTTTCTTTGTAGCAAAAGTCAGCTACTGGGCAAGAAACTGCCCTTGCCTCTACTGCTAACAGATGCTGCCCAAACTGGACAAGCAGGACACAAAAGAAAGTGACTACTGAACTTTTGCCAAGGCATGATGGGACAGTCCTGCTTCACAGAAAAGTCAGTCAGACATTCTAGGCATATAGGCTGTAGATAGATGCCTCAACATTACAGACGGATCCTGAGACATCCAGATGTCTCTGTTGTTTCTATAGTTTTGAAAGTTTCTTTCTCTGTACTTCCTTTTTACTCAAATAATATTGTATCCTTCTTGGGTCTCTTGTGGGTATTGAAGACTGGATAGTTATAGTTTTACAGTTTTTCTTGTTACCAAATTCAAAAAGACATTACATAAGAGATAGAAAGTTTATGAGATTGAGAAACATAAAAGCTTAAGTTTTTTATCTAAAAAATGTTTTAAGGCCTAAAAGGCTTTAGGCCTAAAACTTTAGACGAAGATTGGATACATAATGGAGTATTCTCTCTAAATTTGCTAAATATAAATGGACAACAGTGTAAGTGTAATTCTTACCAGATAATTCTTATTGTATATAATTTTAGTGTGTTAGAGTTAAAACCTTTTTTATTTAGACAAAAAGGAAATGCTGTGGAATATTCTTTACACTGTGTCCTTGTAATTGGTTTAATAAAAAGCTAAATGGCCAATAGCAAGGCAGGAGGTATAGGTAGGACTTCTGGATAGAGGGCTCTGGGAAGAAGAAAGGCAGAGTTTCCAGCCAGACATAGAAGAAGCAAGATGGACAAAATGGATATGAGGTAATGGGTAACATAAATTTTAAAATATGGGTTAATTTAAGTTATAAAGGCTAGTTAGAAATGAGCCTAAGCTAAGACCATGCTTTCATAATTAGTAATAAGTCTCTGTTATTTTTTGTGTGAGCTGGCAACCCCCAAAAAATTTGTCTATAGGCAGATCTCCGAATTTGAGGCCAACCTGATCTACAGAGTGAATTCCAGGACAACCAGGGATACACAGAGAAACCCTGTCTTGAAAAACCAAAAGAGGAAAAAGGGTTATTTGTATGATGATGATTAGTGATTAGTATATTGAACAATACAAAGTCAGAACTTCCTGTTGTCACAAGTTTCTATTAGACAGCCCTGCTGTGATCCCTCATGCTCCTATAGATAACCCCTCATCCAAATCCTATAAGTAATCCAATAAATTGTGGTTAGTAATATGTTAGGGTGCAGGGGTTTGTCCTGAGGTTGCACTAGATACCATTCTGTACATAGAGTATATGCTTAGATGTATGTATATCAGGTACAGAGATGTATGTCTATCAGGAAGCTTATCGGCCAGCCAGCTTCCCTGAATCTGCAAGCTCCAGGTTCAGTGAAAGACCTTATCTCAGAAATACAAATGAAGACATGGGAAACTGACCTTTGACTTACACATACATGTGCTCCTGTACATATATACACACCATGTGGGCATAGATATGCACCACACAAACAGCAAAGACCAGAGGGGAAGAAAGGTAAAGGGGAAGAAAGGTACGAATTATAGAACAGCCTGAGTTACAGAATGATTTCAAAACCAGCCTTGGCAACTTTGTGAGACTGTCTCAAAATACAAAGTTAAAAAGGTAAATTTGGTATAGTACTTAAAAGGCTAGAGCAGGAATATTGCTGCAATTGGAAGACCAACTTGGGCTACATAGTGAGTTCAGGGTTAACTGGAGCTTCATGAGACCTAGTCACAAATAGAACAAAGCAGGAACTAGATCTAATGCCCACTTAAGTCCCTGATAGCACCAGGCATGCATATGGTACATATAAATACATACAGGCACTCACATAAAATAAGAGTAAAACTTTAATAAAGTTACTACTGTGATTAGAAGCACTGTGCTTAGAGCATAGTAGGACATGCAAGGTGGTTTGGCTTTTGATTTTTAAAGACAGGGTTTCTTTATATAGCCCTGGCTGTCCTAGAACTCACTTTGTAGATCAGGTTGACCTCCAACTCACAGAGATCCACCTGCCTCTGCCTCTCAAGTGCTAGCATTAAAGGTATGTGCTAATACTGCCTGGCTACATCCAAAGGTATTTAGAAGTTAATTTAACAGTTATGAGCTCCTGAAGTGGGCACCAGAATTGAGGGGTTTTTTATTTGTTTTAGGACAGGGCCTCTATGTAGCCCTGGATATCCTGAAACCAGGTTAGCGTCAAACTCAAAAGTCTGCCTTCCTCTGCCTACTGAGTGTTGGAATTAAAAATGTACAACAGCATATCTAGTAATTCTGCTTTAGCCTCTCAACTACTATGCCCTATCTGCCTTTTTATTTTTTATATTAAGACATAGTCTCACAAAGTTGCCCAGGCTGTTCTTTGTGGGGATTTAATAAAAGCTCCAGAAGTTTTGGAGATATCAGAGGGAATCTACCCACAGTCTATGTGGGGAGTTAATAAAAGCTCCAGAAGTTCCAGAGCTCTAACCACAGTCAATCTAGGAGGATCAGAGAGTGGTGATTCAAACCTTTAATCCCAGCACAGAGAGTATCCTGGGAGTGGTGACCTACACCCTTAATCTCAACTGAGTCAGGTCACTTTAGATTATAGAAGGAGTTCCAGGCTCCAAAGCAGGCAGTGGTGGGGCCACGTCTTAATTTACCAAAAGAGTATTTAAGGCGGGATAGAAAGACAGAAGGGAGGAAGCCAAGAGAGGCCAGGCTGAGGAAGTTGGAAGACAGCTGGGTAAGATCTGACTGTGGTGTTTACTCTCTAATATCTCTGACTCTCCCAGAGATCCCGGAGTCTCAGTTATTCGTGCAACAGTTCTTGAATTCTTATTCTTTTCTTTCTCTCCCTTCCTCAAGTTTGTGTATATTCAGTATATGTACATGCGCATGCTCATATGAGTGTGTAAGCCAGAGGTCAGCCTCTAAGGTCTTCATTTATATTTCTGAGTAAGGTCTCTTACTGAACTTGGGGGGTTTTGTTTTGTTTTGTTTTGTTTTGTTTTGTTTTGTTTTGTTTTAGTTACTGCTTTTCAGGACAGAGTTTCGCTGGCTGTCCCAGAACTCCCTTTGTGGACCAGGCTGACCTCAAACTCACCCACAGATATCTGCCCATCTCTGCCTCCTGAGTGCTGGGATTAAAGGCATGCACCACCACCTGGAGTTTGAGCAGGCTGGCTGGCCACCAGGCTTCAGGGATCCACCTGTATCTGACACCCAGTACTGAGTTACAGATGTGTTCTGCAGGTACCTTACCAACTGAGCAGGCACTCCAGCCAATCCCCCCACCCCCACCCCTGTCCCCAGCACTTGGGATAAATCTGAGGCTTTACACACTAGGAAAGCACTTTGCCACTGGGCTTCATCCCCAGGGGCCCTCTCTTTGAAAACTAGGGTTGCCGTGCATGGTAAGTGCCTGTGTCAGGCAGATCACCTGTCCTTTTTAATGTCTTACACTGACAAGATGTCAGCTTTTATTATTATTATTTGAGACAGGTTCTTACTCTGTAACACTGATTGACCTTAGTCCCCTTGTATAGTCCAGGCTGGCTTTGAACTTTTGGTAATCCTCTAGCCTCGGACTCTCAAGTGTTGTATTATCATAAGTGTGAGCCCCCATAGTAGGTGTGTTTGCTTTTCTAAGATAGTGTCTTGCTATATTATTGGCCTGGAAGTGTGCCTTGGAGTTCTGGGATTAAAGGATTATAGGTGTTCCCATAACAATTGACAAAAAGTCTCTTTGAGATAATTCTCATACAAATAAATGTAATTCGCTTAGGCTGCAGAGTAAGACCCTGCCTCAAGCAAAGCAAAGCTAAACTCAAAACCCTGCAATTGCTCAATGGAGCTGTAATTTTATTCTGTAGATTGGGACCTGCCCAGTCACTAAGTCAAGCTTGCAAGAAATCGCAAAGCCAAAGGATCTTTAACAAAGTTGTTGTCATTTTGTCCTTGGATGATCTTAGTGGCATTAAAGGATGGGAATGATGCTACTGATGGCTTCTGGGATACTGCGAGCAATGCAGTGGCCATGCTGCTGATCCTTGTTGAGTCTCATCCTTACAGAGGGCCGAGCAAGTTTTTGTGGGGTCAGACTGTTCTTTATTGCTTCTAACCTTCCATCTTTTGGGCTCTCAAAAGCAGAATTGGGATATGCCCTAAGAAAACACCATGGTCTCTGGCCAGATGCTGAGGGTTCCTTTGTCTGTGAGAGCTTTGGGGTGGCTGACAAGTCACAGACAAGAATAGAAGGGACAGTAGTAATAGGGATGGTCTTATTGGCCAAATCAGTCGGCTAAAACAGGGTAGTTAGTAAAGAAAATGGCAGTAAATGGCATTGCTGGAGGAGGGGGAACTCTGGCCCTCGGAAAATCCTCTCCCTTTGATCTTGACCAAAAGGCTGAAAAGTTGTTCTTTACTCTCTCAGCCACCCCTCCCACTTCCTTCCTGTCTCCCCAGTGTCTCTGTATCCGTCTCTCGTCCTCCTCTTTTTCTTCTTCTTATCTGCTCAGGAAAAATTATCCAACTTAGTCAAGAATATCTCAGAACCAAAGCTATAATTGGACTTTGTGGGCACAGTTTGGGCACTGAAGAGCCTGCCACCAAAGACCGAGACTCTTTCCCAGTACAGTGAACATCTTAGATGTCCTACTGTGCTCCAAGCACCGTCCTCCCTGCCTCAGTGGTAACTATACTGATTTTTATTCCCCTTCCTTCCTCTCTTCTCTTCATTTTTGGAGAGTTTGGTTTATTTTCTTTTTACATTTACATGTGAAGGCCTGCATGTATGGATGTGCACCACTTGCCTGCCTGATGCCTTCAGAGGCCAAAAGCAAAACTACCATTGAAGGCAGCTAGCAAGCATAAACTGCATAGCTGCTCAGGGCTGATGCAACTGCAGAGTTGCCTTACAGCAGCAGGACAGTGGGTAACTACTCAAACACGAAAGACAAGCTCTCACCAAAACCAGCTGACCCCAACATGGCAGTCAGCTACTAGCTGTTATTTGCTTCATTATAATAGAGTTTCCATATTTTATTAGCATAACAGTTTTGAATGCTCCCATACATCTAAAAATCCTCATATAAAGACAAGAAGAGGAATACTCCATACTGCGAAGAAGATAACACCACTTTTCTTGCCATCTTAACTGATAAATCTGCTCCACCATTAAGTTCATCTATGAAAAATGCTGCCCGAGCCAGGTATGGTGACACATGCCTGTAATTTCAGCACCACCTGGGAGGCTGAGGCAGAAGAAACAATGTTGTGTGATGCTTTGTGTTCTGACAAATAAAGCTTGCCTGGAAATCAGAGGGCGGAGCTAGCCACTGGTTAACCATAGATACCAGGCAGTGGAGGCTTACATCTTTGATCCCAGCACTTGAGAGGCTCATGCCTTTATTCTCAGCATTCGGGAAGCAGAGGCAGGGGATCTCTGTGACTTTGGGTGTAGCCTGGTCTACAGAGCAAGTACGAGGATGACAAAAGCTACACAGAGAAACCCTGTCTCCAAAAACCAAAACAAGTGCATTTAAAGGGGTGGAGAGTTTAGCTCAGTGGTTAGGAGCACTGTCTGCTCTTACAGAAGACCTGGGTTCAATACCTAGCACCCACAAGATGGCTCACAACTTTAACTTCCATTCCATGAGCTCTGATACCCTCTTCTGGCCTCTATAGGCACCAGTTGGAGCACACACATATGCAAAGGCAAAATACCCAAATACATAAAATAAGTGGATTTAAGGGCCAAGAATGCATATACTCTGGTGGTAGGTGAGTGGTCACCCACGAAGCATGCAAGAAACCCTGAGTTTGATCCCAGCACCATGTAACCTCAACATGGTGACATAAGCTTGTAATCCTCCCTCTCTGGAGATGGAAGGAGGGCGATCAGAAGGTCATGATTAAGAGGACTTGCTGTTCTTCCAGAGGACTTGAAGTTCAGCTCCTAGTGTACACTTTGGTCAGTTAACAACAACCTCTAACTCCAGCCCCAGATAATCCAGCTCCCTCTTCTGGCCCCTGTATCTCACACACAGACACACACAGACAAAGGCATGAAAAATACAGAATTTTCAGAGATTTCCATGCTGAGTCCAAGTATTGAAAATGCTTTGTATGCCCTATTCCTTAATGGACTCCATCCACAATGAACTCAGTAATGTAATAATCCTGATAAGAAACAGAAACCGCCTTGGTGGTAGTGGTGCAGGTGCAGCACACCTTTAATCCCAGCACTTGGGAGACAGGCAGATCTCTGTGAGTTCGAGGCCAGCCTGGTCTACAGAGTGAGTTCTAAGGTAGCCAGGACTACACAGAGAAATCCTGTCTTGAAAACAAAAAACCAAAAAAGTAAAAGAAACCAGCCAAATTGGAAAGTCACTATCTAACTAAATTGATCTCCAAAATGTCTTCACAGCTGGTTTTTTGAATGGGCTTTTGAATTTTCTCTGAAACCCGTCTGTTTTTACTTCCGTTATAAAATTTGTAGTGAAGTTGATTTCTGTTGTTTCTGTGTCTATTTTGAACTCTCTCTTGTTGCTGGACTGATTGACACACGAACTGAACTTTCCTTCTAATGGAAACTCCTGGATTATGGCTATCATGATAGGAACAAGCCAGACACAGGCTACCCCATGAAGGCATCTGTCAATATAAACAATGTCCTGTGAAAGGTGCACTGGTTACAGGTTTAGGTTTTAGGCTGGTTACATAATAGCCATAAATCATGATTAAAAAGTGTCCTTTGAAAGACAACTATAAACATGTACCAGATTCTTGGATTCACTTCAAGGCAAGGCTTTAGTTTAGAGCCCCTACCTAGAGGGAAACCTCAAATCAGAAAAAAAAAAATCCCCTTATCAAATTTGAGTGGAAATAGATATTTGATCTACAAGCTGACCTTTGGGCCACGTAGATCTAGCCTGTGTAAAATTGACCTCTGGTAGCAGGCAAGGTGCCTTAGGTGTTTCATTAAAGAGGACATTTTTTTTTTTCCTCTGTACCTCTGAATTGCAGATGTTCCACCTCGGAGTCGTCCCTTTGGAGGTACAAATTTATACTTGCCTATCTAAGAATTCCTTAGGGAAATGGGGTGATTGGAAGGTTAATATTCTGAAAGGTGAAGAGAAACTATTTAGAAAATAGTAAATGAAAAAAACGTAATGCTGTAAGAGCTGTTTATTTTAATATGTTTATATATATATTGTCACATAGATGATATTTTCTAACTTGATGAAAAACTTACAGAAAACAATTTTATTGGGTTTAAATGAAATTTAAGCAAGTTCAGTAAGTAGCTTGGTGGTAGAACTCCTGTCTAGCATCTAAAGGCCCTGGGCTTGATCCCCATAATGCCAAACAAAGCGTCAATTCAAAGAAGAAATAAGGGATGGAGTCCATGATCCTAGCACTTAGGAGGTAGAGTCAAGGTGACAGGAGTCCCCGTAATACCGTTCCCACTCCCACAAAAAAATTAAATGGGGGGGGGAGATAGTGATGTAATTATCCAAGAAAAACAGAAATGGGCTGAATTATATTTTAGTTCCAGTCACTTGGGTAAATATTTGGCAAATAAACTATAACCACATGTTACTTGTTAATGAGGATGACTTCTGAGAAACACGTTGTTAAATGTTTACTCAAACTTTGTATTTTTGCACAAACCCAGATGGTATAGGTCAGTCATTTGACATGGACTTTATTGTCTGACTGTGTATGTGTGAGCATGAACGTGTATGAGAAACATGGAAGTTAGTGGGCAACTTTTGGGAGGAAGTTCTTCCCTTTCAGGTTGTGGGTTCCAGGGATTAAACTCAAGTCCACAGGCTTGGCAGCAGATACCTTTACCTACTAAGCCAACTCAACAGCACTGATGTGGCCTCTTGGTTTAGTTATAACTCTGGGTAAATGTGAGACCAGTGTAACATGATATACACTGCATACTTTTGTTAATCAGTGTAGATATGTGGATGCTCTCCTGTAAGATTAGCATATGAAGTGGAAACTGGAGTCCAAGAACAGCTTAGGTGAAGTGAGACTCTGTCTTAAAACAAAAACAAAACATGAAAGTAAAATAAAATGAAATAAGTTGAAAGATCATGATAAAAAATAGAGTTGAATAAATAAATAACATAGTATAGTAAATATGTAAACCAATACCGTGGTCATTATCAGGTACTATATGCTGTATATAACTGTGTGTTCAGAACTTAGACCTCACTTAGTGCATCACCACAAATGTGAGACTGTGGTAGGCTGTTATGTTGGCGTGTGTATGTGTGTTAAGTACAATGGCTTTGCTGTCACTGGGTGATAGAATCTTTTGAGCTCCATTGTTAATCTTCTTTGTCATTTTGTTAGACTTTCTTTATTTTTATTTTATGTGTATGAATTTTTGTTTGCTTGCTTTTATGATGTATACTGTGTTCTGCCTGCACACCAGAAGGGGGCACTAGCTCTCATTACAGACAATTTTGAGCTACCTTCTGGTTGCTGGGAATTAAACTGAGATTCTTTAGAAGAGCAGCCAGGGCTCTTAACCTCTGAGCCATCTCTCCAGCCCCATGTATGAACGAACGTTTTGCATGCATGAATATCTTACACCATATATGTGCAGTGCCCAAAGAGACCAGAAGTGGACCTGGAGTTACAGATGTTCGTGAGCTGCTGTGTGGGTTCAGGGAGCTAAATTTGGATCTTCTGGAAGAGCAGCCAGTGCTCTTAACCTCTGAGCCATCTCCCCAGCCCTTTTGTTTTGTTTTTTGAGACCAGTTCTCTCTATATATGGTTGGTTGTCCTCTGCCACTGTGTAGACCAGAGTTTACATAGTTTAAGACATCCTCCTGCCTCTGCTCCAAGTATTAGGTCTAAAGGTGTGTGCCACCATGCCCAGCTCTCTTGTTTGCTTTTTAACACAAGGTCTCACCAAGTTGGAATCATTTTGAAGTTTAGGCGGGCCTTGACCTTAAAAGGTTCTTGCTGCACTCCTCCTAGTAGCTGGGGTTATAGGAGTGTGCCGTCAGGCTCAACCTGGCTAAATTGTTTCTAAGATAAATTATTGAAGTATTAACTGTTTTAACAGCTTTTTAAAAGATGGTATAAGGAAACTAAATAAGTTCAGATGTAGTTCATTTTTTAGTACTCTAGGAATCTGCCATCCAGCTCCCAGATAGGTACATAGAGACTTCTTCTTACTTACAAATAATGCCTGTTTCTGGATGGCTCTTCTAACTTTAACTATCCCATTTCTCTTTAACTATGTTTTGCCTTCTTACTCCATGGCTGGCTGTGGCTGCATAGCTGGCCCCTGGCATCCTCCTCTCCTCCTATTCTCTCTGCTGCCAGGCGAGACTTGTCTCACTTCTCATTTTCCAGCAGCATTACTCTGCTAGGTGCTGGGCAGAGGGGAACAGTGGACACGGGAAGGAAGGAAGAAGGAGGGGCAATGGATAAAAGGCTCAGTGGACTACTTGAAAGCTCAGCAATGTTGTCACTGACTGGTTGATATTTGGTCTAGGTCCTGTCCCTCTAATTTCCTGCATAAGTGGGAGCTGTAAATGTGGAAACATATCTATAATCCCATCATTTAGGAAGCTGAGGAAGGAGGATTGTGAGTTCAAGATTACCATGGCCTGTTAAATATAGTGGAATTATGTTGTTACATTGTAAATAATTGTCCTGCCTATTAGTTTAATAAAAAACGCTGATTGGTCAAAGGCAGACAGGAAGTATGGGCATGGCTACCAGACTAAGAAAACTCTGGGAACAGGAATAACAGAGCAGAAATGTGATAGAGAAGTCAGACAAGGCAGCAGATGCGGAGGACAACTATGCTGCTCTGAGAAAAGGTACCAAGCTACATGGCTGAATAGAATAAGAGTTGTGGGTTAGATTAAGGGTAAAGAGTTAACAAGTTATATGCCTGGGCCTTAGGTCAATCAGCATACAATTAATACAAGTGTCTATGTGTTTCCATAGGTCTATGGGACTGTGGTTCTGAAAGTCTGAGCCACAAGGCTAGGCCAGAAAGTCCGGGCCAGAAACATCATACAACAGTTAAACAAGGTGCTATCTACAATAAGTAAAATAAAATTTAAAACAAATAGAAAAATGTAAACAAAAGATGCAGGCTTAGCTACACATAAATATTTTCCCAGCACTTGGGAAGTGGAAGCAAAAGGATCAGGGATTTAAGGTTATCTCCAGCTATATTTCATGTCCAGCCTCAGCTACATGAGACCTATCTCAGAAATCAAACCTCTGGGCATGGTGTTTCACACCTTTAGTTAATTCCAACACTTGGGAGGCAGAGGCAGGTGGATTTCTGTGAGTTTGAGTCCAGTCTGGTCTTCATAACAAATTCAAGGACAAAGCTGTATAGGGAGACCCTGTCTCTAAAGAGAGAGAAAGTGGGGGAGGGGGAGATAAAGGAAGAAAAGAAAGAAAGAAACAAATGGTAAGTGCCAAGTCTTAAGAGCCAAATGTAGGGATATGCTGTGTATCAAATAAAGATTGTGTGAAGATCGGAGGGCAGAGCCAGCCACAGAGTTAGCCATAGAGGTCAGGCGATGGTGACACCTTTAATCTTAGCACTCAGGAGGCAGAGGCAGAGTTCAGGCCACACTGGGCTACACGAGATTAATCCATTCCAAAAGAGAAACAGAGCCAGGCAGTGGTGGCATACATTTTTAATCCCAGCACTTGAGATCCCATGCCTCTGCTCCCAGCACTAGGAGGTTTGAGAAAGGAAATGATATGGCTGGGCAGAGCAAGAAATTTAAGGCAGGAGGAGACAAGGGCTGCCCCCTCCACCCCCCCACCTCCATTTTGGCCTTGTGGTTTCCTTCGCTTCCCCATTCAGTCTGAGGATTTGTGAAGACAGGATCTTCTTATTTTGGCTGAGGAGCTGACGAGGTGAGAAGTGGCTGTGGCTTGCTCCTCTGTCTCTGATCTTTTAGCATTCGCCCCAATATCTGACTCTGCTTTTCTTATAAGACTAATTTGGATTCGTGCAACACCTGAATTCGGTCTTGGCCCCCCATGGAGGAAAGGAGCCCAGTCCTACAAATTGTCCTGTGATATTCAGACATGTGCTACAGCATGCACAAACCCACATACACACAAAATAAGGAAACAAAACAGAGGGAGGAAAAGCATGAGCAGAGAAGATTTTAGTTAGGCTTTCATTTACTCTGTGTGTGTGTGTGTGTGTGTGTTTTAAAAAAATATATATTTTATTTATTCTTTGAAAATGTTGTATATTTATACATTGCATTATATAATATAATATTTTATTATATTTATTCATTTTATGTGTGTTTTGCCTATGTGCACCACGTGAGTACCTAGTGTCCTTGGAGTCAGGACACTGAATCCCAATGTGGTTACAGATGGTTGTAAACCACCTGGTGAGTGTGGGGAATTGAACCCAGGTCCTCTGCAAAAGCTACAAGTGCTTTTAACAGTTGAACCTGCTCTCCAGCCTCCATTTCTATACAATGTGTTTTGACCACTTCCATCCACCACTATTTCCTTTTAACTTCCTCTAAAGGCCCCAAGCGTCTCTTTTTTGGTGTGGTATTAATAACCCCTGAGTTAAATTAGTGTTGCCCATATGTGCATGAGTGTGGGGCCACCCACTGGCCTATGTTCCCACAAAGGAGTGACTCTCCTTCAGTGGCATCAATTACCCATAGCTCTCCTTCCTTGTGGAGACTCTGGGCCCCTCCCTCACTCATGGAATGTTAACTGTAGTCTAAGCGTCCCTAGTTGCTGTGAGTTGATGTGTGTGATGGCCAGTCCATCTCCAGAAGTCAGCATTGTTAACATTTAGGCATCTGCCCTGGCCTGCCCTGTCCTGACAGGAGGTTTCAACTGCAGCCTTTAAGAAGACCCCTGTGAGCACTTGCTTCCTTCTCTTATAAAAGGTGGGCCTTGCCCACTTTCCACCTCTCTTTCTCTTCCTTTGGTCTCCAGGAACCGGTTTTGCTCCCTTCTTTCATCCTCAATAACCCTCCCACATGGGCCCCGTTTTATGGTTCGATTTCTTTGTGCCACTTTTAACAAATAAGCATTTCACAGCTCTCCTCCCCATCTGCCAGCTCTTTCTGCCCAGCCTTCCTCAATGGTCCCTGAGCCTTAGATGGGAACTGCTTTAAATTTTAATAAATGTTGAAATTAGCTGGGCATGGTGGCACATATCTGTAATCCTGGCACTTGGGAGGTAGAGACAGGAGAATCAGGAGTTCAGAGCTATCCTTGACTACACAGGGACTTTTGGGGGGGGGGTATTTATTTATTCAATTAGTTTTTTGTTTTGTTTTGTTTTGTTTTTCAAATTCCTGGCTGTCCTGGAACTTGATTTGTAGATCAGACTACCCCAAACTCACAATGATCTGCCTGCCTCTGCCCCAAATGCTGGGATCAAAGGCATGTACCACATGTGACTACACAGTGATTTATAAAGCAGGCTGGGTTACACAAGACCCTGTTTCAAAAGAAAGCAAGTAAATAAATAAGCAAATAAGTATATAATTTAAAAATATGTACCAAAGAAAATTAATTTTTAAATTTTTTAATGAAATATGAGTGAAAGTTTTATTTGGATACTTATTTTAAATAGCTTCATACTTGGGTCATTTAAAAACTTGTTGAATAAGCTGGGTGTGGTGGCATACACTTTAATCTCAGCCCTCAGGAGGCAGAGGCAGAGGCAGGAGGATCTCTATGAGCTATCTGGTTTACCTAGCAAGTTCCGGGACAGTAGGGCCTACATAAAGAAACCATGTTTCAAAATTAAGTCATTTCTTGGGTGAAGATACATCATGAGTGGAAGATGTTTAAGAGGCCCTACCTCACACCTTCAAATCATTGCCTTACCCCTCTGCTAAGGTTACACATATGTTTCACCACTGCTGGCTACATACCAGGGCTGCATTCCAATACCTGTCTCAAAACTGGGGCATTAATTTGTGTTGTTGGTATAAGCAAGTATCTTAGAATGACTGATTTATAAAAAAGAAAGGTACTGAGTATGATGGCCCATGCTTGTAATCCAGCATCAGGAGACTGGGACCAGAGGATCAAAATGAGTTCTAGCCTAGTGTAGACTACACAAAGATGCCCTGTCTCAGAACAACAGAAATAAAGGAGAAGAAACGTTTATTTGGCTAAGGTTCTGAAGACTATTTAAGACTTGGAAGGTACATCTGGCAGAATCTTTCTTCAAAGCCCAGAGGCAGCACAGGACATTATGTGGTGAGACAGAGCATCCTACATCAGGTCTTTCTTATAAAAGCTTCATTTAACTTTACCTCCAGAAGTCTCCCAAGTGGAGTTGTATTAGGGTTTCACCTTTTTTTTTTTTTCATTTTGGGGAGCACTGTGGGAGTGCACGTACACATTTATGTGGTAATACTAATTGTTTTCCTTCAGCCCTCTTTATTTACTGAGGAAGGTCTCTCAATAAATCTGACTCAGCTAATTAGCTAGCAGTTTGCCTCAGTTCCTCCTAAGCACTGGGATTATAGGTGAATCTACATGTCCCCCTGACTCTTATGTGGGTGCTGGAGATCTGAACCCTGGTCCTTATGCTGGCACAGTATCTTATCCACTGAACTATCTCCCTAGCCCTATATTCCACCCTTCAAACACCTCACAATGGAGACTACATTTCAAGATGACTTTTAGTGTAGACATTCAAGCCATAGTAAACGGGTATTATCTTCACGCTTTGGTTTATTAAGTTTTAGTCTGTTTGGCTCATGGGACCCAGGTTATAAAGACTTCAAATTCTTGGTATTTGATAGGTGTTGTGGAACACACTTGTAGTCCTGGCTACTCTGACATCTGAGACAGAAGGATCAATTACTTAGCTAGAGGCCAGTCTGTCTCTAAAAAAAAAAAACAGAAATAGAGCACAAACCTGTAAGGTGATTCAGGCCTGTAATCCAGGAGCTAGGGAGGTAGAGGCAGGAAGATCCAGTTTGAGGATAGCCTAGAGCTATACAGGGGATACCCTATCTCAAGAACCAGCTAGGTATGACCTTACAAGCCTCTTATATGCTTGGAGAGAGACAGGAGGATCAGATATTCAAGGGTTAGCCTCAGCTACATAAAGATTAGAGGCCAGCTTGGGCTGTTCAAGACTCTGGAGAAAAAAACAGAGTAAAACAAGCAACTTCTTATTAGCTATTGCTTAGTGGAAGCTCTCCTTTTATTTTGTAGGCTGCCTCAATTCCTAAACTATCAAAAAGCCATTCAGTCTAAAAGAAAAATTGTGATAGATGCTCTTACAGGCTGCTAGGGAAGATATTGAGCAAGTTAGATGGATGAACTAAGGCAATTGGAGAATACAGCTGTTACAGTGAACTGCGGTGAAATACAACCCAATAAATAAGAACACAAACGTTTAAGATGCCAGAGCAGCATTGTATTGATTCTATATTCGATTCTGTTTATTTGAAGTGGCATTTTAATTTGAAGCACAACTAATTAAATATATCCTATGTACTTTCACAAATATAACTAGAAATCACCTTATAGCTCTAGTTTATATAACTACAATTTTTTACCTGCTGATTTGTTCTTTGGCTCTGTTGTTTTGACACAGGGTTTCACTGTGTAGCCATGCCTGTCCTGGAACTCGCTATGTGGACCAGGCTACTGAACACAGGGACCACTCTGCTTCTACCTCCCAAGCTGTGAGTCACCATGCCTGGTCTGAACTTATGTTGATTCTCCAGCCTCTGTTTCCCAAGTGCTGCGATTACAGATTTATCACCATGCCTGGCTCCATGTACTTTAAGTCCCACTTAGATTGTCTATAATATCTAATATGGTGTTGGTGGTATTTAAATATCTGTTGTTTAGGAAGTAGTAAGAGAAGAAAGTAGACTATACGTTGAGTGTGGACGCCATTTTGCCGCTGCTGCTGTTCTCTGTTGGTTTTTGGAGGCAGAGTCTCTCTCTGCCTGACCCTCCCAGTGTAGGGATCACAGGCCTGGGTCACCATACCATCCTTTTTCTTCTCTTATTTTTTTTCCTTGTTCAGCACAGTCTCATGTAGCTCAGGTAGGCCTGGATCTCGATAGATACCTGCAATTGGCCTTGAACTCTCCAAAGTGGGATGATTATAGGCTTGTACCACACCCAAGAAACACTTGTTTCTGAATATTTCAATCTACATTGTTGAGTATGCATATGAAAGGCTGGGGGTATAGAATGCAGTGCTGTCTGTATTAAAACATAGCATTGTAGTATACACCCTGTGTTTTGCTGGTGACTGATCGTAAAGATAAGGAGTCTGAATCATTTGGGCTTCCTATGATTTCCTGTTTAACTTATTTGTGTATGCCTGATGAGAGGTGCACATGCTACAGAACTTCTCTAGAGGTCAGAGGTTAACTTTTGAGAGTCTGTTCCCTCTTTCTTCCTTTAGTTGGGTCCAGGGGTCCAATTCAGGTCATCAGGCTTGCAGGGCAAGTGCCCTGACCCTCTGAGCCATCTTGCTGGCTCTTTTTATTTGGTGTTTTGGGTGTGTAGCATAGAACAACCTTGAACTTCTGATCCTCCCAATCCAATTCTAGGATTAATGGTAATTAATGGTATGAGCCACAAGGCCAAGTGTGTATACTATAGGGAATCCAGGGCAAATGTAACACTGCTGTTTTTTGAGACAAAGCCTATGTAGTATTATTGGCTGGCTTAAAACTGGGTGCCCCAGACATGAATCTTTCTGCTCAGCCTCAGGAGTGCTGGGATTACAAGCATGTGTCTCCTCTGTGTCTGGCATGACCAAGATTTTCATAATTAAATTTTTTGTCATAGTAATTTGAAGTCTATGTAAATTATGCCCAATAGTGTTTTATACATATGCCTATTCCTTAAAATGGAAATTAGAGTAAGATATGGTGCTTTACTCCTGTAATTTCAGCACTGAGGAGTCCTACAGGATTGTGAATTTGAGGAGGCCTATCTCAAAAACATTTTTGAAGTCTGACTGCAATAGTGTAGGTGTGGTGTGTCCTCCAAGGCTCATGTATAAAGACTTAGTTCTCAATGAGACCTTCAAGAGGTGGCATCCAGCGGCAATTCCTCACTCACTGCTCAGGGGATTGAATAGTTCTTGTGGCGGGCTCAGCATGTAGTTTTTGCTACAACAGGTGGTCATGAGAGCCAGCTGGAGCAACATGAATGACTTAATGGCAATAATACCTTTCTGTAAAGTTCCAAAAGAAGATTAGAGAGTGGTAGGACATGCCTGTTCCCTCAGCACGTGAGAGGTAGATGACGGAGAATCAGAAGTTCAAGATCATCCCCAGATACATTACATATTAAGTTCAAGGCTAGCCTGGGCTATTATGAGACCTTGTCTCAAAACTAGGGCTGGGGAGATGAATCAGTAAGTAAGAATGCTTTCTGTGGAGGTGAAGACCTTAGTTCCGGTTCTCAGCATCATGTCAATTGCTTGCATTTACAGACCCTGAATGCCTGTAACTCCAGTGTTGGGGTGGGAGCTGGAGAAGAGCACATGCCACACTCACAAAAGAGTCAGAAAACCTTTAGTATTATTTAATATTTTCAAAAATTATATCCGCATAAAAATTAAACAATTTTTTAATTAAAAAAATTAAAAATTTTATCCCCTTCAAGCCAAAGTCATTTTGTCATGACCTTTCTGTCAGTAACGTTAGCACCATGAGGAATCATTTGCAGTTGTATTTTGGTTTCTTTTCTTTGTTTTTCGTAAGCTTGGGGACAATTTTACTAGGAGGGAAAGCAGCAGGGAAGACGAGCTGGGAGTCTTGACAGTGGAGGTCAAATGAGACAGGTGGAAGGAGGGCCAGTGAAAGCACGCCCAACGTTGGCCAGCACTGGACAGAAAAGGAGAAAGGGGAAATGCAGCTCATAGGCTTAGCTGAGAAATGTCATCGGGGTGAGAGGAGCTTTGAATTAAGACTCCTGAACAACGGGACTTAAGCGAGGCCTATTGGCGCCAACTTGCACTTGTAGCTACCAAGAAGCCGAGACATAGGGATCGCAAGTTCAAGGCCTGCCTGAGCTACAAAGTGAGTTCAAAGCCAGCTTGGGCAACTTAGACTCTCTCAAAATAAAAATGGAGTAAACCAGACCTAATGTGGCACATGCCTACAGTCCGCAAACCTGGGAGGTAGAGGTAGGAGGACTGGAGTTCAAGTTCAGCCTCAGCTACATAGGAAATTGAAGGCTAAATAAGACCCTGTCTCAAAAACTTGATCACATTATCAAGGAGAGTAACTTATACATATGCCTGCTTTCTGGATGCCTCTCTGCTTATGTCAGTACTTGCGTGCATCTGGCATCTGACAACAACATTTCAAATGTAAGTCAAAATAAATTTTACATGGCTAAAAACGTAGGAGAAAAGTTAAAAGGATCCCAGTGATGTAGCGAAGTGTTGAGGCACAAAGCACTAGATTCAAGCAAACAACGGCAGGGAAATTGTCAGATGAATTACAGCTCTCTAGCTTGCTTGGTATCTCTTTCCCAAGGAAGCGTTTGCTCAGTCAGACTCAGTCCTTGAATTCTGTAGGACTTGTTCCCTTCTTATTTGCTTACTTAATTATTTAGATAAGGTTGCACTGTGTTGCTTCAGACTCAAAAGTTTTTTTCTTTTGGCTCCTGAATAGCTAGGACTGCAGTCAGTAACCCCATGCCCAAATGAGCTAACTTAAGTAGGTTCGGATTTTTCTTTCTCTTTTTGATCATTCACGCATCCCTCCTCTCTCCTTCCCTTTTTTTTTTTTTTTTTTGAAGATTATTTATTTACTTAAACTTGTTTATTTGTATGTGCATAAATGTTTTGTTTGAGTGTGTGTGTATGTGTGTGTGTGTATATGTGTATATGTGAGTGTATGTGTGTGTATATGTGTGTATGTGTGTATGTGTGTGTATGTGTGTATGTATGTGTATGTGTGTGTGCATGTGTGTGTATGTGTGTGTCTATGTATGTGTGTGTGTATGTATGTGCATAAATGTTTTGTTTGAGTGTGTGTGTATTTGTGTATATGTGTGTATGTATGTGTGCATGTGTATGTGTGTGTGCATGTGTGTGTATGTATGTGCATAAATGTTTTGTTTGAGTGTGTGTGTATTTGTGTATATGTGTGTATGTATGTGTGCATGTGTGTGTATGTGTGTGTCTATGTATGTGTGTATGTGTATATGTGTGTGCGAGCATGCGTGCGTGTATTTGTGTGTGTGTGTATGTATGTGTGTGTATGTGTGTGTATGTGTGTGTGTCTATGTATGTGTGTGTGTATGTATGTGCATAAATGTTTTGTTTGAGTATGTGTGTATTTGTGTATATGTGTGTATGTGTGTGTGCATGTGTGTGTATGTGTGTGTCTATGTATGTGTGTATATGTGTGTGTGAGCATGCGTGTGTGTATTTGTGTGTGTGTGTGTGTGTGTGTGTGTGTGTGGAGCTGGTTCTCTCCACTGCTAGAGGGTCTGTGGTCTCAGGTCTCTCAGCTTTCACAGCAAGTACCTTTGAGCCTGCTCTCTGGCCTAATTGTTTTCTGAGAGAGGGTCTCATGTAGCTCATTATATAGCAGACAATGGTGATTTGTCTTAACCTGGAAGTCCCACCTGAAGGCTGGCATGGCAGATGCAAGCCAATCTGAAGCCTCTGCCTTTGAAAGAGGGTTGTAGAAAACTTAAATCAGTGTCTCAAGGCCAGGCAGTGCTGGCACAAATCTTTCACTCCAGCAGAGGCAGGCAGATCCCTGAGTTTAAGGGCAGCCTGGTCTACAAAGCAAGTTCCAGGACATCTAGGGCTATTACACAGAGGAACCTTGTCTTGAAAACCAAAAACCAAACCATACCAAATGAAAAAAAAATCACTGTCTCAGGAAACAGCAAAAGAAAACAAGTATACTTATATATAAACAATATTTACCACTAAATAATTGCAAAATTCACACCAAGAAAAGGTAGAAACAGAATCGTTGGTTGACAGACATCGACCGCCAATGCTTGGCTTGGAGAACTTGTCAATTGATGGGTAAAAGTCCAAAGAAGGAATTCAAAAGCAGTTTAGGTCTTCCTGGGCTTTTTAAGTATCAATCTCCATTTAAGAAGAGCGCCACAAATACAATAAAGGCCTGAGAAATGAGGCCATGTCTTAAAACAAATAATAAACAAAAATAATATAAAAATAAGGAGAGGATGGGGAAATGGCTCATCAGTTAAGAATACTGGATGTTCTTCCAAAGGACCCAGGTTCAATTCCCATCTCATGGGCTAGATTTCATGCTATACTGGGGATCAGACCCAGGGCTTTATGCATACTAGGCAAGCATCAGCACTATGCCAGCCTAGCTACATCCCAGCTCTTACTTTTGTTTTGGGTTTGTAGCTATGGCTGTCTTGAAACTCACTGTGTTGATCAGGCTACTTCTAGTTTAGGACAGTCCTGCATCTACCTCAGCAGCAAGGGATTACAGGTATGTACAAGCTACCAGGCCCAAGAGTGACATAAGGCTGGGTGTAGTTGATCAGGCCTCTTAATTCCAGTATTAGGAAGTCACGGGTAGGAGGATTATGGCAAATTCATGGTGATCCTGGTGTTTCAGGCCTGCCTGAGAAGTGAGGCCATTTCTTAAAACAAATAAATAAACAAAAATAAAATATAAATAAGTAGAGGCTGGGGAAATGGTTCATCAGTTAAGAGCATTGGATGCTCTTCCAAAGGACCCAGGTTAAATTTCCCACCACACACATAGTAGCTCCCAACTGTCTGTAATTCCAGTTATAGGTATCTGACATCTCATATAGACATACTTTCAGGCAAACACCAATGCATATAAAATAAAAACAAGTTATAAAAAAAATTAAAATGAGGGGCTGCAGAGATGGCTCAGCAGTTAAGAAAACTGACTATTCTTCCAGAGAACCTGGGTTCAGTTCCCAGTACCCACATGGCAGCTCACAACTGTCTGTAGCTCCTGTTTCAGGGGATCCGACAGCCTCACAGAGACATACATGCAAGCAAAACACCAATACATACAAAATTTAAAAAAAAAATTATAAAAAAATAAAATAAAAATAAGTAAATAAAATGTCACAGCTAGGTGTCACAGATCATGTCTATGGAAGTGAGAGGATTGTAAAATTGAGGCAATCCTGGACTACATAATGAAATCACGGCTAGCCTAAGCCACATAACAAAACCCCTCAAAAAAAGAAGTAGCGTGCGGTGGTAGCACATGCCCTTAATCCCAGCAGGCAGAGACAGGTTGGATCTATGAGTTTGAGGTCATCATGGTCTCTACAGAGTGAGTTCCAGAACAGTTAGGGATACACAGAGAAACCCTGTTACAGGGGAAAATAAAGTTAAATAAATAAATAAATAAATAAATAAATAAATAAATAAATAAATAAATAAATAAATAAATAAGTAAATAAGTAAGTAAGTAAGTAAATAAGTAAGTAAGTAAGTAAGTAAATAAGTAAGTAAGTAAGTAAGTAAGTAAGTAAATAAATAAATAAATAAATAAATAAATAAATAAATAAATAAATAAATAAATAAATAATAAGTGACAGGCAGTGGGCTGAGGCTGTAGCTCTGTGGCAGATCATTTACTTAGCATCTTTGAGGTCTGAGTTGAATTCCCAACACTACAAAAACAAAGCAAAGCAAAGTGTTAGATAAAATCTACATAGATCAAATACCTAAAGTATTTAGACACAGTGCAGGCACCCACTACCCCACTTCGTGTTTATTATTTGTTAATCTACTGTAAGTATTACCACCATCATTGCTGCTAGCTCACTTTGTAAAGAAGAAAGAACAAGTAACCAATGTGAGCAAGCCACTGAGATAAACAGCAAAAGAGGGAAATAGTGACAGACACCCTGGTGCCTCCGAGACACCCCCCAGGAGGGGGAGGTAAACTTACAGCTCAACCGGGAGCTGAGAAAGAACTAAAGGGCTGTCAGGAAGCAGTCCATTTCTTCTCTAGAAAGTCTGCTCTTCCCTGAAGCACAGAGGGACAGGGCTGGGCAGGAAGCCCCTGGTGCAGAGCAGGGCTTTGGGTTTCTTGATTCTACTGCATCTTCTTTGCTGGTGAGCCATTTCCTCATCCCTGCTGGAACTGATTCACCTACTCCCAACATAGCCAGACTTCTGGTTCTGGCTTTGAGTTAACTCTGAGTTGCCTGAGAAAATGGTCTCCCTGACCAGAAAGCAATAGCCAGGCAAAATCTCAAGACCCACCTCCACCACTGCTCTTTGCTCTTAGAGCTGTAGCCAGATTCAAGTCCCAGCAGGCCCCTAAAGAGAGGAAACAAGTGGGACCCATGAGGAGGTCTACTGGACTAGGAAAGGACCATTTGAATATTAATGTAAATGGAGATCCAGGGAACATGTAAGAAAATGGCTATTAAAGGTGTTGGATAATGGTGGGAAAACCCCACAAAACTGAATCTGGCTAGTTTATTGATACAAATCTACAAAGGTATTCTACATTTAATGTTGTCACCATGGGAGTTCCCAAAGCCTTTACAGATGGGCACGCTTCTAATTCCAGTCCTCAGGAGAATTCTCTGTGGCAGAGGAATCTAAGAATTTAGGCCAGCCTGAGTACTGTGAATTCCTATGGGAGGAGCATAGATGGACACGTGTCTTTCTACAATGCCAGAATTTATACAAGATACAATGATTTTGTTGGCTGAGAATTGCCAGTTGTCTCAATTACCTTTGATTATTGTTGACAAACATGAGTTCTTTTATCCCAATCTATATTTCTAATTTTATGTGTGGTATTATATATGTTTGTGGTATACACACAAATGTGTGTGTGTAGGTCTGAAGTTGGTTGTTTTTCTGCATCACTCTCCACCTTTTAAAAACAACAACTTATTGAAGCTGGATAGTTGCCTCAGTGATTAATAGCACTTGATGGTCTTGCAGAGGACTGGGTTCAATTCCAAGCACCCACATGGTGACTCACAATCACCTGTAACTCCAGTTCCAAGAGATTAATGCCCCCTATGGGCACCTGAGATACACCGTGCACATACAGGAGTGTAGGTGTAAAGGAAAATTTTTTTAACTTAAACATTTTAAAAATGTAAAGGAAAATTTAACTCTTTATGGCTGTTCACCAGCCCCTCCTGATAAACAAAGAATGTGCTTAAAGTTCCAGGATCTGCCTCCTGCATTCCAGCACGAAACAACCTCCATGACCTATAAAAGCTTTGTTCAATTTCAGCTCAGGGCTCTCTCTCTGTTCCTGTGCATCCAGTGAGCTGAGCCCCAGGTATACTTGGAAAATTAAACCCCCTTCGTGTTGCATGAGAGAACGTCTCTTGGAGTCCTCCTTTCTCGGGGGATTTCTCAACCCTTACATAGGCAAAGCATATTTTATTATTAATTAGGTATGTATGCGTGTGTCTATATGTAGGTATGTGTATATGGGTAAGTGAAGGGGCCCACCGAGGTCAGAGGTAGCAGATCACATAGAGATGGAATTACAGGTGGTTCTGAGGTGAGTGCTAAGAACTGAGAACTGAATTCAGGTCCTCTGAATTTGGGTTAAGAGCAGTATGCATGCTGGGAGGTGGTGGTGCATGCCTTTAATGCCAGCACTCAGGAGGCAGAGGCAGGTGGATCTCTATGAATTCAGGGACAGCCTGGGCTACAGAGCTAGTTCTAGGACAGCCAGGGCTATACAAAGAAACCCCTGTTTCAAAAAGTTCTCTCTTCTCAAATGACTTTAGCTTGAGTCAAGATGACATAAAATAAGCCAGGACATGGTCTCTAACTAAATCTGGAGCTTATTCAGCTGGGTGGGCTGACCATTGAGGTTCAGGGATTTCCTGGCGGGTTGAGGTTATAGAGACACTGTCACACCTGGCTTTTTGTATGTGTTCTGGAAGTCCAAACTAAGGTCCTTGTGCTTTTGTAGCAGGCACTTACCTCACTGAGCCATTTTCCCATCCCCGTTATTTCAATTTTCACTACTAATGTTAACTCTCAAATGACACATTACATATCATACAGTAATTATATTTGTATGTATATGTGTATATCTGGCTATAGAAGGGTTAAGACGAGGTATGGTGGTGCATGCCTTTAGTCCCAGCACTTAGGCAGAAGCAGGTGGATCACTTAGGTTCAGGCCAGGTGTACAGAATAATTTCCAGGCCAACCTGGAAGGCAGCATCATGAGACCCTCTCTCAAAGCAAAACAAAAAGCTGAGACTCATGGTTGAGTGAAGCTGCTCACTGAGGTGTCGGACTGAGTGCTGGGACTAACAAACAGACAGATGGATGGCAGTTTGAATAAGCCGTATGAGCAGTGGAGACCAAGCTGAGCTGGAGAGATTGGAGAGTCAAATCTCACCTGTCAGTCCTCTGCCTGTTGGTCCCTTGACAGGACACATATACTATAGGGTCAGATGACAGCTCAGTAGAGAGAGAGAGAGAGAGAGAGAGAGAGAGAGAGAGAGAGAGAGAGAGAGAGAGAGAGAGAGAGAGAGAGAGAGAGAGAGAGAGAGAGTGTGTGTGTGTGTGTGTGTTGATGTCAGCTGTTTTCCTTCAGTTTGCTCTGGATCTCTGTGAGTTCAAGGCCATCCTAGTCTATAGTTTCTTTCTCTTTCTTTTTTCTCTTCTTTCCGTCTCCCTTCCATTATTTCTTATTAATTAATTAATAATTAATTAATTAAGAGACAGGGTCTCGCTATGTAGCTCTGGCTGTCCTAAATCTCATTATGTAGACCAGGATGGCCACTATACTCAGCCAAGAATATTCTATTTTTTTCTTCTTTAGACTTACTTAATTTTATTTGCATGAGTGTTTTGTTTGCATGTATGTATGTGTACCATATATGTACCTGGTGTCCAGGGAGGCCAGTAAAGCGTGTCATATCCCAAGTTACAGACAGTTGTGGGTGCCAGGGACCAAACCTGGATCCTCTACAAAGGCAGCAAATCCTCTCACACACTGAGCCATCTCTCTAGCCCAAGGATTAAAGATAGTCTAAAGAGACACTTACGCCTTTCATTATTAGACTGTTGAAAGAATATTCCCCCAAATAATTGGAGTTTCTCCAGGAATTTCATGTTGGGAGAAGTGAAAGTCCTTGAAGCCTGGTGTCAGCCATAGGAGAAACATGTCTGCCAGGAAGATTTCAGGCTGACAGCTTATCAGGTTTCTTTGCAGATGATGTTATGTGAGGCCATTAACACCTTGAGCAGCACTGATAAATTACACTTCTTGCCCTCCTTTTAAACCTAAATCTGGGCTAAGGGAGATAACTCACTGGGTAAGGGCACTTGCCAAGCTTGATATCACCAGAACACAATGGGAGACAGGGTGAACCAACCCCTATCAATTGTATTCTGGCCTCCACATGCATGCTGTGGTACACGTGCTCCTTCTCACAAGTAAACACATAGTAATAGCAAGAAGAAGAAGAAGACTGTTACAACTGGTCTAGGGATGTAACTCAGTGGGTAAAGCTTATCTATATATATCCAGTTGAGGTCTGCCTGTATTCCATGAGATCTGCCTCAAAAGTAAATAAATTAATTAAAATAAAATAAACCTAAACTTCATCTCAGGACCTCAAAGATGGACTTGTAGTATTCACGGAATAAATTGCCTTTCTCTGCTTTGCACTACTTTTTGCCCATTTAACTGGCCTATTCAGGATGGGTGGTTATTTTAGGATTTCTATTTTGATAAACTTAGTAGCCAAAGCCAGGTGTGGTGGTGCACACCTTTGATCCTGGCACTTGGGAGGCAGAGACAGGTAGATCTCTGGGACCTCCTTGAGTTCAAGGCCAGTCTGGTCTAGCCAAACAAACAAACAAACAAATCAAAACAAAACAGCTTAACCAAAATCAATTTGGGGAGGAAAGGATTTCATCTTGTAATCCATCCAGGAAAGTGAAGGCAGAAACTCAGACCAGGAAGTGAAGCGGATCCGTGAAGGAAAACAGTTTACAGGCTTGTTCCTTGCTGGGGGGCGGGGGGGGGGGGGGGTGCGTAGCACCACCCACAGTGGGCTGGGTCTTCTTACATCCATCACTTACTACTGCAAGAAGGAAGCTTCATATGGGTATAAGTTCAAAAATGGCTTCCCACCCCCCACCATAAGCTGCCTTTCTTTGAGTCTTGGTTGAGTGGAAAAGTACTGTGTTCACCCTGAGACATCGGTCTGCTAGCCAGATAAGAGACAAAGGAGGGAAAACCTACCACCCTGCAGGCAGCTTCTTGGAAACAGCCCAGCAACGGCACAGTGGATGACTTCTGGGAAGCAGCTACTAGCTGTGTCCAACTCACACAAACTCTGGCCTCTGGCAATGGAGGGCCCATAGCACCTTGGCCCCTCTCAGTCTGGAAGAGTGAACACACTTCTTTGCTTATGATATCTTAATATCTTATTGCAAATCTTTGCGCCATGTGTTCTCAGCCCTAAGTTTCCACCTAATACATACTTTTTTGAAAAATTAAATTCTTGGAAAATTATGTTTGTGTGGGAGGAGTCTTAGCATCTCTGAAGAGCTCTGTGATTACTTTTCTTGCAGACCTTATTTTGGGAACTGTAATTAGCCAATTTAATTAGAAAAACCAAATGCAGTGGGAGTGACGGGATGCCAGGGTGACAGGGCCAAGCAGGGGCACTAGATCACCAAAGATGAGGTGGGTTGAGCTACTGTATATAAATAGCAGAGTCAATAGCAGCCCAAATAGTCTGTTGCCAGCAAGGATGGCTATTATCAAAAAGAAAGAAGGCACTAAATACTAGTGAAGATGTGCATGTGTAAGAGCGTCATTGGTGAGGATGTAAATTAAATTAGTACAGCCATATGGAAAACAGTATGGGAGTTCTTCAAAAAATTAAAAATAGAACTACCATTTAATCCAACAATGTCACTACTGGATGTATATCCAAAGGAAATGAAATCACTATGCTGAGCTCTTTACGCCCGTGTTCAATGCAACACTACTCAGGGGAGCAGAGGAGCTCTGAAGTGCCCACCAGCTAGTTGATAAAGAAAGATGCAGTACATAAAATAGATTATGTGTAGCTATAGAAGGAATGTAGTCCAGTTATCTGCAACAGCTTATGTATCCTGTGCTTTGTTATTTAAGTATAAAGATTTTGAAAATTTTCTTTTATTTTGTTTCTTGAGTCAGGGTCTCATTGAATAACTCAGGCTACTCCCAAGTTGTGATCCTCCTGCCTCAGCGTCCCGAGTGCTGGGATTACAGGCACGTGTCACTACAAAAAGAAATGACAGCTGGGCCCATTTTAAGTGACATAAACAGCTATAAATTAGAATGGCGCCCCCCCCCCAAAACTCTGTCACAGGCCCCTATTAGCATTATACTTATAAGGGCAACACTACAAAGCCTTTAGACATTTGAAGATTTAGGTGTGGAGAAGTGAAATTTAGGATAAATTTATTGGGATTTAATGGAGTATATCTGTGTAGTTTACATTCACTTTTCTGCTTTATTATGACATAATTTATCTCAGGATAGGAGTCACTTCCAGGAACTATACCATAGCAACTCACTAATGAAGAACATGAATAGGATAGCACTGGCTATGCACAGGACCTTGGGTTTGGACTCTCCAGCATTGCAGCTACAAAACAAAACAATACACAGTATTTAAGTTCTATTACTACCCAAGAGATTTTGAAACATACACATTTTCCTGTAGGCATTATTATTATTTTGAAAGGGACAGAGCCAGAGGAAATACCAGCCGAGACACAGAGGAAGCAAGATGAGAATGCTGTCTCTTGTAGTCCTACTTGTCCTAGAACTCTCTATGAAGAACAAATTCACAGAGATCCACTTGCCTCTGCCTCCTAACTATTCTCATTATTTGTGTGTGTGTATGTATAGATACCCACAGTGGCCCACAGAGGTCACAACTAGGCATCGGATCATTTGGATCTGGGGTTACAGGCATTTATGAGCTACCCAGTGTGATGCTTAGAACGAGATTCTAATCCTCTGATAAAGCAGTAAGTGCTCTTAACTGCTGAGCCCCCTTTCTAATCCCTGTGTAGGGCTTCCTTATTTTTTACAGTGTAACATTTGTTACAATAGGTTTCTTGACCCAGGGCAGCCAGAGGTCTAGACCCACAGACCTGCAGCCCCAGATCCCTTAGCCACCCGCAGCTGCTTAGGCCCCCAAAAATGACTCAAACATTTATATTAGCGTCATGCTGTTTGGCCTATGGGCCTAGGCACATTGCTAGCTTCCTCTTTCATCTTAATTCAACCCATTCCCATTAATCTGTCTGCCACGTGACCCGTGGCCCACCTGTGTTCCTTACATGTTTCTTCTTGGGCGGCTGGCTGGATCTGACTCTGACTTCACCCTCCTTCTAACTCTTCTGATTCCCCACCTACTTCTTCTACGGTGCCTGCCATGGCCAAAATCGTTCTTTATTTAAAGATTGATATGCACAGCATACGGAAAGACATTCCCACATCAAACATTTTCATGTTCTTTTGTGCTGTGTCAAGGCTAAGTAAGAATTGACAATTTTTATCTTATACCTGAAGGAAATTTGATTGGGGGGGGGTTCTAACTTTGACAACTATCCTAAAAGTTTATATGATGTTACTAAAACAAATTGAAGTGTCATTATAAATTTTGAAAAACTAGCAATAAGGGGAGAAAACTCACCATAAATATAAAGATTAGAGACCGGGTTATCCTTAGTATCTCAAGAGATATAATATTATGAAATCATTGTCATCTAAAAGGGTGATTAAAGATAACCATATTTTTGAAAAAATATAGACATATACAGTGGTCCATTTCAATTATTAATTTATTCCACAGTTGTGTATAACTTTCCAACTATATTTTGAACTGAAGGCCAGTAACAGGACAGTAAATAGGTATAAATAATCTGTGACGGCATGGTGTACTGTGGAACAATTTTATATGCTATGAATATGTATTATTCTCATTGGTTAATAAAAAGCTAAGAGGCCAGTAGCTGGGCAGGAAGTTAGGTGGGAAGGCCAAAATGAGAATGTTGGGAAGGAGAAGGGCAGAATTAGAGGAGCTGCCAGCCAAGACACAGAGGAAGCAAGATGAGAATGCTGTACTGTGAAAAGGTACCAGCCACATGGCTAAACATAAATAAGAATTTTGGGTTAATTTAAATGTAAAAGCCTGAGATATCAGCCCATCATTTATAAATAATATTAAGCCTCTGAGTCAATTATTTGGAAAGTGGCTGCCAGGTACTTGGGGGACAGGCAGGTGGGAGAGAAACATCAGATTACAATGATATTCTCATCCTAAGATGGAGCAGACCCCTAACATACAGTATCTTTATTAACAGTTATTTTTCTTAATGCGGTTACAAAATCTGACAAGAGCAATTTAAATAAGAAAGTGGGACTGGAGAGAAAGCTCAGTGTTCAAGAGCACCTACTGCTCTTCCAGAGGACCTGAGTTCAATTCCCAGCATCCATGTCAGGTGGCTCACAACCACCTGAAACTCCAGCTCCAGGGGCATCTAACACCACCGGCCTCTGTGGGCATCTGCTCTCGCATATACATAGTTACACAATACATATAATTTTAAAAATATCAATTAAAGAAAGAAGGAGGAAGAGGAAATAAATGGTTTCTTTTGGCGCATGGTCCATAGGTACAATCTACTATGCTGGGAAAAATATAAGGACAGGATTGTGAGGCAGCTGGTCACATTTCTTCTGTAGTCAGGATTCAGAGATTAATATTAATGTTCAGCTTGCTTTCACCTAATTTTAAATTATTTTTCACCACAGGACCCTGGCCCATGGAATGGTCCTGCTCACATTCAAGGTAGGTCTTCCTTAGTTAAACCTCTCTAGAAATGTGCTCACAGTCACATTGAGAGCTGCACCTCCTAGGTGATTCTAAATCACATGAAGCTGGTAATTAAGATTAAGCACCATATAATCTATAATGATTTATTTGTAAGTAGGATTATTATTACAAAACTTCTTCTAAAGATGTGCTTGGAGCTAGCCAACAGGTGGGTTCAGAGAAGCTCCTTGAAGAGAATGTCTCCATTGGAGAGTAAACCAGGTTGTTGTAGAGAAGAGCAGGGCTCTGATGTGGCAAGTATCCAAGGTCAAATTCTCTGGTGTGCCTGCTCCTTCCCCCCAGATACATTCCCACTCTGTAGCCTCTAGCTAGCCTGGAAGTAGTTATGGAGACCAGGTTGGCCTTGTATTCACAGAGATCCTGCCAGCCTCTGCCTCAGGAATGTTGGGATTAAAGGTGTGTTCTACTTATTTATTTATAGGATGGAGTCTTGCTACACTGCTTCAGCACTATCTTTGAACTCCTTAGGTTCAAGTAAGACTGCCTCAGGCTCCACATACTTAATATTAACTGCTACCATGAATGGGCTGAGAGATGCTTCGTACTAGTAAAGCACATGTCCAAGTGTGCCTGTGAGAGTCACTTCCCAGCCCCTGAATATAGTAGGCAGTACCAATTCAGGGACCTGGCTAGAATAAAAATGAAGGAAGAGAAAGCCAGAGTACAGTGAAGGCTCCACCTTCCCTAAGCAAGTACATCTATTGCTGTTGCCATTGTCTGTGGGTATCACACTGCCACTTCTTAAGCCTTTCAGTGGGCCTTAAACTAACGACTATCAGGAAACTTCCAGACCTCCAGCATCAGCAGAGCTTCCTCTCTGTCTTGAGGCCTTCAGCTTCTTGGATTGAGCAGACACCATAGTCTCACCTCTCCCTGTACAGACTGACATTGTTAGAACATTTAACCTCCTGGGATGGACTTAGTCAACCAAATAAACTGCCTTTTAGAATTCCATACACACACACACACACACACACACACACACACACACACACACACACACACACACACACACATATATATTCATAATTAAGCACACACATTTATGCACACATATATTCTTTCTGTAGATGCAGCATCTTAAACTGAGTGTTTGTTCCCAGAGTAACTGCATGTTGGAGGTCACAAAAAGTAGGCAACAGCTGGTCCTGGTAGTGCACTGCTTTAGTACCAGAACTCAGGAGGCAGAGACAGACATATATTTGTTAGTTTGAGGGAAGCCTGGGCTACATAATGAACTCCAGGATATCCAGGACTGCATGGAGACCCTGTTTCTAACAGAACAGAAAACAAAACACACATCTAGGAGATGCTCATCAGTTAAGAGCACCTGCTGTTTGGTCTAAAGAAACCAAAATCATCCAAAGGCAGGTATCCTAGGGCTGGCAAGAGGCTATTTCATAGATTCTGCCTTCTTGCCAATCAACATGCTTTTCCTTCATGATCCAAGATGGCTTCTTGGCCTCTGTCATCCATATTCCCATTCCATCCAACAGAAAGGACAGAATAATGCTCCAACAAAGAGCACTTTGAGGTTGTGGATGTGTACATATTTATTTTTCTTACAATGGACTATCTGGAATAATTCAGACATCATGATACCTAGTAACAAAGTGGGGGGTGGGGCTGAAAAATACAGTGTTTATTCACTGTATCCACGTGTCCAAACGACATCACTTTATGGGGTTTTTTTTGTTTGTTTTTTGTTTTTTTTGCAGTCTTGCTGTGTTGCTTAAGTCCTTGCGCTCTAGAAATTGTGCTTACATGGCCTCGAGTGCATGAAAGTTAGCTGCGCTGAAGAGAGCACATTCCGGGTAGAAGAAGATCTACCACGATCGGAAGAGACTTGATATACAATCGGATTGCTACAAAAAGAGGGCTGTGAGGCAGGCTTGGTGTAGTCTGAGACCAGCCTGGGCTACATAGTGAGACCCTTTCTCAAAACACAACACAGAAACAAAAACTGATAATAAAGAATGTTGGGAGCCACTGGCCCTAGCCCCTCAAGATGGCGCCGATATCCAGCGCTGGCCAACCCGCCTGAGTCAGTAATCAAGGCAAGGGCGCATGCCTTTGGTAATTTTCCGAGACTGGTCTCTCCGCCTCTCCCGTGGCGTCATGTGGGGTGATGAGCGGCAGCCAATCGGGAGCTGACACATCCTAAGCGAAAGTAGTTGGCCTATTTAAGGGCTGGGATTGCCTCTCTTGGGGTCTCCATTTTCTGTAAGCTGATGCTCTCCCTCAAGACGCATTAAAGCTTTGCTGCAGAAGGATCCTACTTGTGTCGTGCCTTTTCTTGCGGGCGAGAAGTTGGTGCGGGACAACTGGTGCCAAAACCTGGGAACTGTTAGCACTGTCAGAGACCCCTCAGAGACGAGGTGGATTCAGAACTGCAGGTAGGTTGCTCGGAGAGATATGTCTGAACTGGACTTTGGTTTGGGACTTTCGCCACCCTGGAAAGGATTTTTTGAGGCCTTGATGCTTGTCTTGGCAGTGCTGTTGATTTTCTTCGTGGTTGCCTTTTGCTTCCACCGGTCCATGGGATCTTCCCAGTCTATCGTAACAGCACTAGACTCCCTGCTTAAGCAGCGTGATATTAAGATGGCACAGCATACCCTAAAGAACTTTGTAGAAGATAAAGCCTGTAAAGATCTGATAGCTGAAGGGCGAGACGTGATGGAAGAAGTTCAGGACAGCATGTCAGAAACCGAGCGCCATGTGAGGTTAGGCGTGAGCCGTAAAGTAACAATACTCAATAAGGAAAAAGGACCCCCCGGTAAAGTAAAGAATAAGGGGGAGTTGGGGAACCAGAAACTAGAGCCCCCCACTGGTCCCCCCACCTTGTACCCTGTACGGGAACTTGAAAATTTAAATTTAAAGTTTGGCTCCTCGAGTGGCTCTGATACATCGGAGCACTCGGGAGATGATGAGTTGAGCCTTGATGAGGAAGATGACCTAGAGGAAGAGGCGGCTAAATATGAGGCAGAGAGATATTATCCTGATGAATTTCCCCCCGAGAATCAGAATAAAAGAGATAGAAAACGACAACTGGCCGTCGAACCTACACAGCCTGTACCTACTGCTCCCCCTCCTTATGAGGGACGAGTCAGGACCCTGTCCTTTTTGCCTGAGAAGGTTAAGAGAAAGCTCCGCTTGGCCTATCCAGTGTTTGAAGCAGCGGAAGGAGGATGGATACATACTCCTGTAGAATATGCTCAGATTAAAGAATTAGCCGAGTCAGTCCGAAAGTATGGTGTAACCGCCAACTTTACGGTTGCTCAGCTGGACAGGTTAGCATTGTCAGCCATGATGCCTGCCGATTGGCAGACAATTGCTAAGGCCTCCCTGGTTAGTATGGGTCAATATCTAGAATGGAAAGCCTTATGGCACGAGGCTGCTCAAGAACAGGCTAGGGCCAATGCTACTGCACTTACCCCCGAACAACAGCTCTGGACATTTGAGATGCTGACAGGGCAAGGACCACACGCAGCTGATCAGACTAATTACCCCTGGGGGGTTTATCAGCAGATTGCTAATACAGCCATTAGGGCATGGAAAGCTTTATCCAGAAAAGGAGAAGGGAGCGGTCAATTGACTAAGATTGTTCAAGGTGCACAGGAGCCCTTTTCTGATTTTGTGGCTCGCATGACAGAGGCAGCAGGTCGAATCTTTGGTGACCCAGAGGCGGCTGCCCCTCTGATAGAGCAGCTGGTATTTAAACAAGCTACCAAGGAATGCCGTATGGCTATAGCTCCTAGAAAAAATAAAGGACTACAAGACTGGTTGAGGGTATGCCGAGAGCTTGGTGGTCCCCTGACAAATGCCGGTCTGGCTGCAGCCATTTTGCAGTCCCAGAGGCGCCCTCTAGTGGGCCCCACCAAGAGAGTTTGCTTTAAATGTGGCAAGCCTGGCCATTTGAAAAAAGAATGCTGTGCCCCTGAGAGGCCTACCCCCTCTTTATGTTCTCGATGTGGTAAAGGATACCATAGGACAGATCAATGCCGATCGGTCCGAGATATTAAGGGGAGAATTCTACCACCATTAGAGACTACAGAGCCAAAAAACGAGATGATGGGCCCCATGTCCCAGGGCCCGCAAAAGTATGGGGCAAAGTTTATCAGAGAAAGCAAGAATGTGAGCCCTCCAGGGGAGCCCAACTGGACCTGCATGCCTCCTCCCACTTCCTATTGACACCACAAATGGGAGTGCAACCTATACCTGTCTGCCTGCCTGAGGCGATCCCCGAAGCATGTGTCGGGTTGCTGTTGGGGCGAGGCTCCCTCACTAAGCAGGGACTTGTAGTTCACCCTGGTTTAATAGATCATCAACATACTGATGAAATTCAAGCCTTATGCTCCTGTCCTACTGGGGTGTTCACCATTAATCCTGGGGATAGAATAGCACAGCTGATTCTGCTCCCCACTTATGGATCAGACACCGCAACAGGCCTCACAATGGGATCTTCGGGACAAGACTCGGCCTTTTCCCTATGTTTTTAAAACAAGAATATTGCCTACTGCTGTATTATGGCAGGCAGGCCCCTTATTGTGGATTCATCCCCCGGCCTCACTCCAGAAGATTATTGCCTGGTATCCAGCCGCCGTTGCCCAGTTAGCTCAGAAGGGCTTGAGGGCCTCGGCTGAGTATTTTGGTACTTATCCCACTTTGATGATCTTACCCTATACCACCCATCAGGTTCAGGTCCTGGCTGCTACCAATGATGATTGGGCCATATTAACTGCTATGTTTCCTGGAAAAAATGATAATCATTATCCTAAACATCCTTTGTTACAGTTTGTGGCCTATCACCCTGTGATATATCCATGAGTTACTTCCTCAGTACCTTTAAAAGATGGCTTAATTGTATATACTGATGGCTCAAGAAATGGAAGAATGGAAGGGATGCTTATGTTATAAATTCACAGACATTTTTTAAAGATTTTGGTCAAAGATCACCCCAGATTGTTGAATGTCTAATTGTGTTAGAAGTTTTACAAAGGTTTGATTGTCCGCTTAATATTGTGTCTGATTCCCATTATGTGGTAAATGCCCTTCAATTACTTGAAACGGCCGGTGTTATTAATCCTTCCAGTACAGTGTCTGCCCTGTTTTGCACCATACAAGATTGTTTGCTGCAACGCTGTGAGCCTTTTTATATTACCCATATACGGGCACATTCGGGACTCCCAGGCTCTTATGAGCAGGGGAAATGATTTGGCTGACCAAACCACATGCCTGGTCGTGGCTGCCCTTGCTGACCCATTGCAAGCTGCAAAAGATTTTCATACAAAATTTCATGTTACAGCAGAGACTTTATGCAAGTGTTTTTCACTTACTAGACAACAAGCTCGCGAAATTGTGACACAATGTCAAAACTGCTGTCAATTCCTCCCTGCCAAAACTGTTGGGGTTAACCCAAGAGGCATTTCACCATTAAAAATATGGCAGATGGATGTGACACATGTTCCATCCTTTGGAAAGCTTCAATTTATACATGTTTCTATTGATACATGTTCAGGTATTATTCATGCCACACCACTTACAGGAGAAAAGACTATACATGTTATTCAACATTGCTTAGAGGCATGGAGCGCCTTGGGTAAACCAGCTTATCTCAAGACTGATAATGGGCCAGCTTACATCTCCCAAAAATTTGCCCAATTTTGTGCACAAATGCAAGTAACACATCTTACCGGGTTACCATACAACCCTCAAGGACAAGGCATTATTGAACGTGCACATCGAACCTTAAAATCCTATTTGTTAAAACAAAAAGGGGGAATGGGGTTGCCCCCAACACCAAGAGTGTCCATTGTCCTGGCATTGCTTACCATAAATTTTTAAATATTGATGATAATTATCAAAATGCTGCTGAGCAGCATTGCTCGGAACCGCAACGGCCAAAAGAGCTAGTAAAATGGAAAGATATTTTGGAGAATAAATGGAAAGGCCCGGATCCTATTTTAATAAGATCCAGGGGAGCTGTTTGTGTTTTTCCACAGGATGAAGGAAATCCAGTTTGGGTCCCAGAGCGCCTCACGAGGAAGATATTGCAAGAGCAAGAGCCCTCGCCTTCTCCAGTTGATGTGTTGGGTGATACCAACATATCACACCCGGGGAGAACAGCGGTGGGGGATAATGTCCACCTTCCCTCTGCCAATGCCGGTGATGTATAATGCACAAGTTTTCCCTCAATTTTTTACCACTGATAAGGATTTAGGCCTACCATTTTTGCCAAAAGATGAACAATTTGAAGGCTTTAAAGAAAATAGAAGTTTGGGGTTAAAGGAAAGTTTATGTTTTAGTTGAAAATAGTTCATGTGTATTACTAAAAAATTTCTCGGCAGCCTGGTAAAAAGAAGCAGAGTTTGATAAAACCAAAATTGTGGCCAATGCCACCGTCCTTTATGGATGGCGGCCAAATGTGTTGGGGCAAAAAGGAAAAGCGCCCCCTCAGCAACCAAAATTGGCCCCCTTTTGCTCAGGCAGGCCGGATAAAGATTCAATTTTACCATGGACCGGTTGCCAATCCAAGAGTATAGGTTGGGCCACGCCTGAAGTATTTTCATTTTCTCCCAATCTGGCCACTGATTTTAGAAAGTTTGATGAAAAGGAAGTTAATAATAATCCATTTGATCAGTGGTTGCTTTGTGGGGTAAATAGAAGTTGCACAGATTTGACACCCATGGCCATGATAGGTGGAGGACAAGTTGAGCTGGGACAATTGGAATATGATTGGAGCAAGAGAATAGAAGACCATGTGAGCTCAGGTCTAAGAGAGGGTTCTGGCTCCTGGCAGAGTAAAGATGTTGCCTATAATGCATTTAAACAACAAAGTTTTAGTCCCGCCCCAGTATGTGTATGGCCACCATTTATTTAGATTGTTAGCAATGCTTCAGGAATTATAGATGAATTGAGATACAAATTTGATAATTTCTTTTATGCCTTATGCTGGGATGCTCAGCTTTATTTCTTTGCAGTAGTGGCCCGCATGCCACGATTTGTGCCCATACCAGTAGAGACCCCCCAGTAGCTTGCAGCTATTTAGACAAAAAAGAGATTTTGGAATCTCTGCTGTTATTGTAGGGATTGTTGTCACAGCTGCCGTGGGGGCCTCGGTGACTGCCTTAGTTCTTGCACTTTCAGGGACAGTGCAGACTGCACAGGCGGTTAATGATTTGTCCGCCTCAGTATCCATGGCATTAGATAAACAGGCATCTGCCAATACCCAAATTCAAGGAGGCCTTATGCTGGTTAATCAGCGTATTGATTTAGTACAAGAACAATTAGATATTTTATGGCAAATGGCACAGTTGGGGTGTGAGCAAAAACTTGCTGGCTTATGCATAACCTCTATTCAATATGAAAGTTTTACAAAGGCAGCTAATCTTTCGAGAAGCCTTTCTCAGTTTTTGTTACAGAATTGGTCGTCTGAATTTGAGCAGACCCTTTGTGACCTGCGGGTGGCGATCGTCCAGGTCAATTCCACTCGGCTAGACCTGTCGCTGACCGAAGGGTTTTCTACGTGGATTTCCTCAGCCTTCTCCTACTTCAAGGAATGGGTGGGGGTAGGTATGTTTGGCCTAGCCTTTTGCGGAGGACTGGTCATTCTTCTCTGGATGGTTTGTAGGCTCAGAATCCAAAGTCCGAGAGACAAAGCAGTTTTGGCTCAAGCCTTAATGGCTCTAGACTCAGGAGCCTCAGTAGATGTGTGGCTAACTATGCTAAAGCAATAGGGATATTTTGGCTCGAACAGCTCCTGCACGCCTAGGACAGTCCTGTCCTTTGCACTGGGTGGAGTGTTCGGCCCCTTTCCTGAGGGGGGTGTTGAGCCAAGGGCATCGCACAGGACATAACTATGTCCTGGGAGGTATGTTGTCCTGCATAAGGGTGCCTGCCTTAACTTCCTTCCCAGCAAAAGGCAGAGGACAGGCTGGGGGCATCTCGATCCGTCAAGGGATTAGAGATGACGCCCACGCAAGTCCACAATGTTTTCTGGGGGATAACCACTGCCTCCACCCTCTTACAGGATTCCCTCATTGCTTAGAAAAGAAAAAAGGGGGAGATGTTGGGAGCCGCTGGCCCCAGCCCCTCAAGATGGTGCCAATATCTGGTGCTGGCCAATCCGCCTGAGTCAGTAATCAAGGCAAGGGTGCATGCCTTTGGTAATTTTCCGAGACTGGTCTCTCCGCCTCTCCTGTGGCGTCATGTGGGGTGATGAGCTGCAGCCTATAGAGAGGTGACACGTCCAAGGCGGAGGTCTTTGGTCTATATAAGGATTGGGCTTTTCCTACCTCGGGGTCTCCATTTTCTGTAAGCTGATGCTCTCCCTCAAGACGCATTAAAGCTTTGCTGCAGAAGGATCCTACATGTGTCGTGCCTTTTCTTGCGGGCGAGAAGTTGGTGCGGGACAAAAGAAGGCTATAGATAGAGAGATATAAAGCAAAAATGAATGTGGAAGAATGAATTAGGATGGTGATTTATGAAAGATCATTTCCCAGATTCTTGTTTTTTCTTCTGTTAGTTTTGTTATTTTTTTGAGACAAGGTCTTCCTACATAGCTGTGGGTCCCCTCTAATTTATAGAGCTCCATCTGCTTCCCCTTCCTGTGTGCTGGGATTAAGGGCTGTGTCACCATGTCTGACAGCTGAATTATGATATCTTGAAGTGAAGTGGTATCAGTAGAAATAGTAAGTAGATAGATTATAGATTAATTTAGAAAGCATGATTTTAGGGTAGGTGAGTTGGCTCAGCAGTTAGTTTTAGGCATTTGCTTCAAAACCCTAATGGCCTGAGTTTGATTCCCAGAACCCACATCAAGGTGGGAGAGAGCTGACACCAGAAAATTCTCTAGCAACACACACACATACACACCATGCACACACACACAGTATTAATAAATTAAAAACATAGAAATGGAGATTTGGCAGCTGAGAATGTAGCTTAGGAGAGTGTTTTCCTAGCACACATAATATCCTGGGTTGGATTCTAGCACAATATCAAACAAACATGATGCCATAAGCCTATAATCCCAACACTGAGGAGGTGGAGGCAGGAGGATCAGAAGTTCAGGTAATTATCTTTCACACTAAGACCAGCTTGGGCTACATAAAGACCCCTATCTTGTTTTTTTAAAAGTAAATGACCACATTAAAAAAGGTAAGACTTACAAGATGGACACAGAAAACCTTATGGAGTAGAATCCCAGGTTCTGGCATAAATAGTTGATTTTGTCAGGTTGTTGCCAAGGAATGGGACACAGGAGGCAGCCTAGGTTTGCAAGTCTTATCAGAAGTACATGTTTGATAATATTAAGTTTTGAGATGACCAAGTATATGACCTTGGAGTAGAGGTGTTGAAATTGGAGCTAGAGATAAAAAATCTTGTGTATAAAGATAAAAATTGACATCTGAAGTTGTGCAAGTGAATATAATTACCTGGGAAAAATACCAAGCTAGGCATATTGCCATATGCCTGCAGTCCAAGGCCAGCACTCAGAGGCAGAACCAGGAGGATCAGGAGCTAGAGCCCATTATCAGTTCTACTGCAAGTTCAAGGCCAGCTTGGGATGTGTGGGACCCTGTCACAAAAACCTCAAATAAACCATTGTTGAGTTCACAGCCAACCATGCTAGGAAAAATCTGACAGTTTCTTGTCTTAAAATCCAAGCATTTAGCCAGGCATGGTGGCACACTTTTAATTCCAGCACTTGGGAGACAGAAACAGGCAGATCCCTGAGTTCAAGGTCAGCCTGGTCTACAAAGCAGGTTCCAGGAAAGTCAGGGCTACACAGAGAAACCCTGTCTCAGAAAACAAAAACTCAAACACTTAGAAGGTAGAAACAGGAGGATTAGTCCTTGGATCCATAGAGAAGCTGGTATAGACGACATGAGACTCTTGTCTAAATAGAGCAAATGGGAGAAAGAAAATTTATGTTCATGTACTAAATGTAAATAAACATTTGTAATTATTTTATTTGAAATAGCTTTAATCTGGAAACCATAGAAACTGTGCCTAATGAGTGACATGGGAAACCATGGATACTCAGTATTAAAAAGAACTCTTTTAATTTTCCAAGGCTAAGGCTGGCTGGGGACTAACTGTATAACCTAGGCTAGCCTCACCTCAGCTGGCCTCAGACTCACAGCAATCTTCCTACTTCAGTTTCCTGAACATGAGCCACTGCTCCTGGAGGGGACAATTATTATTACCTACCATTACTAGTATATATGTATATATAGTATATATTAATGTATGTGTATGTGAACACATATGCCACAATTCACATGTGGCTGTAGGAAGACAACTCTGTGGAGTAGGTGTAACATGAGGTTTCTGGCCCAACTAGCCCCATGGTATAGATCTGCCCAAGGCTGCTTTGCCCCCCAAAGAATGACTCATACACTTATATTAATTATATGCTGTTTGGCCTATGGCTCAGGCATATGGCTAGCTACCTCTTTCATCTTAATTCAACCATATCCATTGATCTGTCCTGCCATGTAGTCATGTGTCCTGCCACCTGTGTTCCTTACATGTTGCTTTCTCGGGTAGCTGGCTCAATCTCTGTCTGAGTCCACCCTCCTCCTACCTATGCACCAATTCCTGTCTACTGTTATGGTGCCTGTCATGGACCAAAACAATTCTTTATTCATGGCATACAGAAAGACATTCCCACATCAAGCGGGCTCTTCTACCTTTATGTATCTTCTAGAGATCAAACTCAGGTCACCAGGCTTGCTCCACAAGTGCATTTAACGTGCAGAGCTGTTTTGCCTGCCCTGGAACAATTATGGATACAAGCATCAACTTGTGGGAATCTCAAGACTTTGTGTGGAATGAAAGCCAAGTTCATAAGAGTTCTTTGATTTATAAAACTTGCTCAAAATGACAGGCCTTAAATTATATTTTATTTATTTTGTGTACTGAGAGTATACAGAATTTGCTTCTCTCCTTCTACAATGTGGGTCCTGGGGATTGTGCTCTTCCATTCAAGATTGGTGGCAAGTGCTTTTATATACTGAGTCATCTCTACGTCTCCTCAAATGACAAGTTTTAGAAATGGAAGATAGGTCTATATTTAATGGCCGCTATATTTATGTTAAGTTGAACTAAGTGAGCTTATTTTTAGTTCCAGATACTAAATGTTATGTTTTTAATTTTAGATAACTAAATATTAAAACATTGTATTGCTAAATCTACTGGTAAAGCTGAAATCCATTTGAGGATGGGGTAGCATGTATATGAATTTTTCTATCTAGATCCAATTAGCTCTGTCCTGCAAGCTGCTCCCCAAATAACCACACAGAGACTTAATATTAATTATAAATGCTTGGCTGATAGCTCAGGCTTCATTTTAGCTAGCTCTCATAACTTAAATTAACCCGTTTCTATTAACCTATGTACTGCTGGAGGTTCATTTACTTCATGTATAAACTTCCCATACTGCTTACTCTGTGTCTCATGGCAGTTCCCCTGTTCCTGCCCTTCTTCCAGCAGTCTCTCTGACCCCAAAATCCTGCCTAGCCATATGTCAATCAGCTTTTTATTAACACTTCTTCACAGTGTACAGAGGATTATTTCACAGCATTAGCAGTTACATTTTCCCTTGCTGTGATCTAATATCTGACTAAAAGCAGCTTTAGGGAGATAGGACTTGTTGCAACTCACACTTTATGAGGGAATAAATGTCATAAATAAATACTAAGTGAATAAATGTCATGTCTGCCATGACATAAATGCATGGTGTCAGGGACATGAGATGGCTGCTCACACTGTGTCCACAGGCAGAGAACAGAAATTAATGCTGGCACTCAGTTTGCTTGCTTTTCATGTACTCAGTGTACCCACGAGATGGTGCCATCCACACACAAAAAAATACACAACAGTGTTTAGAATAGTGACTACCCCAAAGGACAGAGGAGAAAGTAATTAGATTTCTAGTAGATCCACAACTGAAAACATGTATGGACAAGTTAAGATTCATGAGAAAGGCTACATCCTATTTGCACGCTAAGGAGACTCTAAGCAAAGACAAGGCCAGGTACAGAAGCTCTAATAAAGAGAAAGTAGGATTGGGCATGAAGAAGTAGCAAAATAATCAAGAGAGATAGGAATTAGTCCAAAGGCAAGGAGCCATTCAGTGTGAATAACTGCACAAGAAAAAGTAGAAAAGAAACCTCACGCTCATAGCCAATAAACAGTAAGACACTGAATATGTCAATAAGCATTGACCAAACCAAGTACGAGAACAGAGCTGCTGAATCACCTCTGCAGCAATTTGTCCAAGAAGGTTAGAATTTCTGCCAGTGATCTCATATCTCCCCTCTCTCCATTCAAATTCAAGACAAGACCAAACTAAATAAGCTCTCTATGCCAACCACGTATGATGTCTCACTTCTAGTCACCCCAACCCCAGCTTCCTCATGTTCTCTGAATCTGATGCTTAATCACACCACACCTGATGCCTTATCAGCTCTCACTAGACAACTTCCTGCTCACCTTTCAGCCTCTTCCAAAAGCAAGTGGTGACAGCTGATGTGCTGGGTGCAGTAAATGGTTTCTGTGCTCATTCAATGAAGCTCCATTGACTTCCATATTAGAAGGGTTGAATTCATGGTTCTGAAGGCAGACCTAGGGATCACCCTCTGAGGAGATGCAGAGGTGGAATAATGCAGTCTGAAGATGGATAAGTCCAGAACCTGGAATCAGAAGTGGTGGAGTAGGGAGTAAATAGAATCAGAAGATTATGAAGGAAAGTATCTTAAAAGATTTCTGAGTAGTAACTTCGACAAGAGACTGTTGTGGGATATTTGCACACTGTGTGAAGGTATATTGCTTTGATTGGTGTAATATAGAGCTAAATGACCAATAGCCAGGCAGGAGGTATAGGCAAATTTCTGGGGAGAGAAAGGAAGAGGAGGTAGAATCTAGGCAAGCAGGAGATGCCAGGAGACACAGAGGGGAAACAGGAGGTGCAAGATGGAAGAGAAGTAATGCCATGTGATAGAATGTAGATTAATATAAATGGCTCAATTTAAGTTATAGGAGCTAGTTAGGAACAAGCCTAAGCTATAGGCCAAACTTTTATAATTAATAAGAAATCTCATGTTGTTATTTGGGAGCTGGCTGGCAGTACAAAGAAAGACTTATTACAAGAGACTCTCCAGAAATCCCAGCATGCATAAAAAGGCCAGCCACTCCAAACTTACACAGAACATATTTCTACAGGGACATCTGCCTAGTAAATGTTCAACCTGAGACTACTACCATTCCTAAGAATCATTGTGAAGTTGTGTTTTGTGGTACACACCTGTGATCCCAGTGCTCAGGATGGTGAGGGGAAGGACCCCAAGTGTAAGACAGCCTGGAATACATAGTGAATACCAGGTCAGCATGGATTGCTATGGACCCTGTTTAAAAATGAAAATCAGGGGGTGGAGAGACGGCTCAGCAGTCAAGTATACATGTTGCAGCAGAGGACACTGGTTTGGCTTCCATTATCCAATGAGGGCTCAAAGTCCAAAACTCCAGTTCCAGAGGATCCAACCCCCTCTTTTGACCTCTGTGGGGTGCACATGGTGTACATACAAAATGTTCATATATGTAAAGCAAAAATAAATATAAAAAACAAATAAAATGACCTCACTCAAAGGAGAATTACATCAGATATTTTAAAAAATAATAATTAGCAATTATAATTATTTTATGTATTTTTTTATTATATTTTATTTATTTCTGGGAGAACCCAGGTGAGGATGACCTTGAACTTTTCATCTTCCACATCTCAGGTGCAGACAGGTTCTCCCATATGTGGTTTTATATGATATAGGAATTGAACCCAAGGCTTCACATGTACTAGGCTAGCACTTTAGCAATGGAACCATGTTACCAGCCCTTATTGAGACTGTATGTCATATAGCCCACTCTGGCCTTGAACTTGCCACGAAGCTGAGGCTAACCTTTTTTCTTTTCTTTCTAAATGCTAGGCCTACAGGTATGCACCACCATCCCTGATTTATGTGGTACTGAAGATTAAAGCCAGGGTTTTGTACATGTCAGGCAACCATTTTAATGATTAAGTTAAATCATTAGCTCTCCTAAATTTTTTTTTAGCTTACTGATCTGTAGCTCTTTTTGATCTATGATTTTCTAAGCAGTACCAGGATGGCCTCATATTTGTCTCTGACTCCTAGATGTTGGGAGATAGGTATGTGCCACTATGCTTGACTTTCCTGCCCAGTTTTGCCTTTCAGAACTTCCTGTTGGTGGGTGAGATGGCTCGCTGAAGTAAAGGCACCCACTGCCAACTCTAATAGTCTGAGTTTGATCCTCAGGGCTCACATGGTGAAAGAAGAAAATCTACTTCTAAAAGTCGTCCCCTAACTCGGCACATGTACATGTTAAACAAACAAATGTAAACCAGACATCATTGCAGCATGTGCCTTTAATCCCATCACTAGACATAGACAGGTGCATCTCTGTGAATTTGGTGTGCCAGTCTGGTTTACAGAGTGAGTTCCAGGCCAGCCAGGGCTATACTGAATCCCTGTCTCAAAACAAGCAAACCAAAAATAAATGTAGAAAGATTAGAACTATAGTAACAACAAAACTTCCCCTGCCTTGATCAACTTGAATATGTCTACAATTTACTGGGACATGCATAGTCATATGGACATTGCAATGTTCTACCATTACAAAATGAGTACTGTATCTTTGAAGACTCTCTCTCTTGGTTGACAGTTCTTTTGGTTATTTATTTTACTTTATGTGTATGAGTTTTTTGCCTACGTGTCTGTATGTACAATATGCAGTGACATCAGTTCTCCTGAAACTGGAGGTACAGAAGATAGTGAGCCACCACGTGGATTCTGGGAAGGGAACCCTGGTCCTCTGGGCGCTCTTAACCCTAAGCTATCTCTCAGCCCCTGGCTGACATTGCTGCACGGGCAAAGTAGGAGTGTACAGAAGTTCTGTAGGAAGAAACCGAGCAAGATACTGAGGAATTGGGTGGTATTTTCCTGAGGCAGTCATATTCACTTCCTGTGATGAGTAGAAGAGCAAGTTTCCCACCGTTTTGACTTCTGTACCCAAGATCATATTGGCTTGTGTGTCTGTTGGAGAGAAAAGGGAGTGGGGGTGGGGGTGGGATGAATTTATTTCAGCTCATGATCTGGGAGCTACAAGGTTGAAGATGTTCATCTGATGAGGATCTTCTTTCTGGAAGAGTCTTAAGCACAGGACATTGCATGACCAGATGGGAAGTCAACATGCATGTGTGTTATGAGCATATTATCTAATGTTGGGGATGTAATTAAGTAATAGAGCATGTTCCTAAGATGCAGGAGGCCTGGGTTTAATTCTCAACACCAAAATATTTACTATGATTTTATAATAGGTCTTCTTAAAGTCCTTTTTTCTCCTCTCTCTCTCTCTCTCTCTCTCTCTCTCTCTCTCTCTCTCTCTCTCTCTCTCTCTCTCTAAGACATGGTTTCACTGTGTACCTCTCTAACTGGTCTAGATGGCCTGAACCTCACAGAAATCCAATTACTTTTGCTTCATGAATGCCTGGAATATCAGCACTTAGGAGTCTGAGGCAAGAGTTTGAGGCCAATCTGGGCTACAGAGTATTGCAATAAATCTCACTTGCAATATACCAAATACAGATTAATATTTATTGGAGGGTATTTTAACACGATTATAAGTTAAACCTTAGGATGATCCAGGAGATAGATGTGATTCAGTCTCCAAAAAGGCAGGAACAAAATGATGCTCAAGATCCCAGCAGTCCCTTTTGACCGGGACTGGCCACACCCACTTCTGGCTCCTAGGTCTTTAGAGACACACCTCCCAACTTTATCAGCTAACACCTGAATCCCACCACAACAGAGAGAGACCTTGTCTCCATGCACTTTCTTCATATGGTCGAGGGGGCTATTAGGGAAACCACAGATAATTTTGCTCAGCAGAATTAAAGAAGGGTTCGCGTTTAAAGAAAGGTCAACTGAGCAGGAAACAGATTTAGCCTTAGGGCTTACGAATAGGCAACAGGAGAAAATGTTGACGTAGAAAGGGAGAGCTGGGTTCACAGCAGAGGTCTGCCTAGCATCAGCAATATTGCAGACCCTGTGAGGGACAAGGTAGGGAAAGGCAGGAGAAGGAGGAGCCACATAGGAGTGACTAAGAGTGTGGTGTGACATCTGTCCATTGCTGCTCTGGAGTATTCCTCCTTTCCTTACACCGATTTCCTACTGAGGCTGATGAGACTGGAGTTGTTTGGGTTTCTAATAGCTGTAACTAAAAGAATAAAAATTGACATAGGAAGGTAGGGCTATAGTTTGGTTTGTGGCATGCTTGACTGTTGCACAAATAAAAGGAAACTCAGAGCCAGATATCAGAGAAAGGCTGAAATATCAAAGAGAGGAAACACCACAGTCAAATCTCACTCAGCTGTCTTCCAGCTTCCTTACCCTTGCCCTCACTCCTCATAGCTTCTACTGCCTCGTCTGTCTTTCTATGCCTGCCTTAAATACTGTCTTCACCCAGTTGTTTCACATCCAGGTTAAGATTAAAGGCGTGGGCTATTACTATTTGGTAGTTAGTTTTGAACTCATAGAAACACAGAAATATCTCCTCTGTCTCTGGAGTTATGGGATTAAAGGCCTGGCATCACCACTGCCTGCCTGGGAACCTTGAACTCCCTCTGTAAACCAAGCTGGCCTCAAATGCAGATCTGCTGGGATTGAGGGTGTAGATCACCACTCCTAGATATTCCCTGTGCTGAGGTTAAAGGTGTAAATCACCACTCTCTGATCTTCCTGGATTGGCTGTGGGTAGATCTCTGTGATATTTCAGACTGGTTTTTATTAAATATGAAACATGTCCCCACACTTGACTAACATACACAAAACCTTGTTTCACTTCCTAGCATAGCATAAAGCAGGTGAGATCTGCCCACCTACAACCCTAGCACTCAGGAAGTACAGGAGTAGGAGCTGTTCTCATCTGTGGAGAAAATTTGAGACTAGCCTGGGCTACAAGAGACACTGTCTCAGTTTATTTGTTTATCTATCTATCTATCTATCTATCTATCTATCTATCTATCTATCTATCTATCTATCTATCTTCTATCTGTTTAGGAGATAGGATTTCTCTTTGTAATTGCCCTGGCTGTTCTAGAACTCCCTAAATCAGACTGTCTCAGTATTAAAAAAAAAATCTGAGTATGGTAGCAGACATTTTAAAAAAAGATTTATTTACTTATTATGTATACAGTGTTTTGCCTGTATGTATATGCCTGGAAGCCAGAAGAGGACACTAGATCTTATTAAAAATGGTTGTGAGCTACCCTGTGGTTGCTGGGAATTGAACTCTTAACCACTGAGCCGTTTCTCCAGCCCACAGTAAAAGGCACCTTTAACCCCAGCATTTGGGAGACAAAGGTAGGCCAATCTCTGTGAATCTGAGACCAGTCTAGTCTACATAGTGAGTGAGTTCCAGGACAGCCAGGGCTACATAATGAGGCCCTGTCACAAACACAAAAAATAATAAGGAAAAAGGAAAGGGTGAGGGAGAGAGGATAATATTGGCTCCTATGTTTGCCTTAGGTTTGGTTTGCCTTGTTTGAGATGGCATGACATAGACCCAAAGCTGACCAGTTTTGAAAACACTGACAGCCCTATTACATCATTCTGACTGATGGCTCTAGAGCCTCTGGGGCTTGAATGGCTAACATTTATCCCCTGGGTTCTCACCTCTTACCTCTTACCTCACAGAAGCCTTCAGGACTCCATGCTTGTAGCTACAGGGAATAGCAAGGCACTGTCACTGATTGGCTGTTGTGCTGAATGACAGCTGCCTGAGAGACAGCTGCTTGAGTGACAGCTGCCGGAGTGACAGCTGAATTTTTGCCCTTCCCTAATCTTATCTTTGCGGGGGGGTGCCTTTAGGCCAGAAGTTGCTGTTGTGATGGATTAGTCAAAGATGTTAGGAGCTAAAATGGCTGCCAGAGTTTCTTCAATACAATCTCTGAGATTCATGAGTCCACCTGAGTGCTAAATGAAATACCCTCTAGTACTGGGTCAGTTGCCATAGTTACTGCTGGATTCATAAAGACAGCGGAAGGATAAGAAGTTCAAATTCCTAGAGGAATCTCCACTCATTCCCAGAGCAGGCATGACTGTTCCTTCCAGTTACCGGCATATTCCGCCAAACATTATTTTAACTCTGTATTTATTACCTTGAAGCACTAACACCTGGCAAGTTGATTTTTTTTTTCTTGTTTCCTTTTCCTCCTAAGACCGGGCTTCTCCTGTAACAGTCCTGGATGTCCTGGAACTCACTCTGTAGACCAAACCAGCTTTGAACTCAGCCAGAAAGTTGATTTTTAAGTGTGTCTTTTAGTGGTGTGCCTGGCCATGCATGAAAGTCTTTACTGGTCAGCTGCTCCCTCATCTTACTGGTTCCACAATCCTGAGAGGGAAACGGAACCGGGTCACTCTGGAGGTTTGTCACCATGGATTTCCCTAGTCACCCTTTTCCCAGGCTATACCAGGCTCAGTGGACAAAAAGAACAATTTAGCCGACAGACCATTCTTGACTGTTTGCTGTTCTAGAATAAGGCACATGGTAGGTGAGTGGAGTCTGGTGCTGGAGGCCTGTAACACCAGCTTCTCCAGAAGCCTAGGTAGAGGAATCAGAAGTTCAAGGCTTCCCAGACTACAGGGTTGTTCCTTGTCTCAAACTTTAAAAAAATGAATGAATTAAAGGAAGGCTGGTAGGGATATAGCTCAGTGACAGAGGACTTACCTTACATGCCTGAGGCCCTGTGTTCAGAGTCCAGTGCTAAATACAAAAGAAGGAAAGAAGAGACCCTGTGGTCTAACAGAAGGATGCTGGCTTTGTGAATGAAGAAGGACCTGAAGAGAAAGATGAAAGGCTGTTTCAATTTAGTAATTAATCCAGATTTGTGAGATTACCCCTGCCCCTCCGACAGTGCTTCTTTGTGTAATCCTGGCTGTCCTGGAACTTGCTCTAAAGACCAGTTTCATCTCAAACACGGATATCTGCCTGCCTCTGCCTCTCGAGTGCTGAGATCAAAGGTGTGTGCCACCACTGCCCAGCCTTTCCTTGATATTGGATCTTGTTATATAGTTCACGCGGCCTTGAATTTACTATGCAGCCCTGGCTGGTCTGGAACTGGTGATAGTCTTCCTGCTTTAGGCTCCCTAGAAATTGACACGAGTGGCCCTATTTTGGTTTTTCATTTAGTCTGTCAAAAAGCTTGCTCTAAAACAATAGGCTCCTGAAAGGCAGGGTCTTAGTACCGAGGCTGGTCTTGAACTCCCGACTCTCTTGCTTGTCCCTCACCAGGACTGGGAGTCACCACATTTGGCTCTCCTGACTTTAATTTAAAGGCATTATTCCTGGTCTTGAGTTGTTCTTCACAACTTCAGCCATCAGACACTGAATGGACACCACTGAAGAGAGAGCTCTAAGGTTGCCTGTTCCCGATTCTGTAGGGTTCAGCTGTTAAAGAGGGCTTTGTGTTCTTTTGGAGGAACAAGAGTTCAGCTCTGAGTACCCACTTCAGGAGGAGGCTCCCACCATAATTCCAGCTCTGGGAGATGCTCCACTCTCTGCTGGCCTTGGTAATCTCCTGCACACACATGCAAACACACAAATAAAAGTCAAAACAAAACAAAACAAAAAAAAAACTCACAAAAGTGGAAAGACTGGAGTTAATGTTGACCTGCCAGTTCCACTTCTAAACATTTGTCCTAAATAAATGTATACACCAACAAATCCCACATGTATTTAAATAATTAAGAAAGAGAAAGGGAGGCTGGAGAGATGGCTCAGAGGTTAAGAGCACTGGCTCCTCTTCCAGAGGTCCTGAGTTCAATTCCCAACAATCACACGGTGGTTCACAGCCATCTGTAATGAGATGTAGTGCCCTCTTCTGGCATGCCTGAATACATGCAGGCAGAATGCTATACATAATAAATAAGTAAATCTTAAAAAAAACAAAAAAAGAAAGAAAAGAAAGAGAAAGGAATCTGGGCACGGTACCCCAGGACTTAGAAAGCCGAGATAAGAGAATCAGGAGTTCAAAGCCATCCTCTGGTGCACTGGGAGTTCTAGGACATCCTGGGCTGCATGAGACCCTGATCTTACAATTAATTACCATATAGGATATTCTTAAATTATTTTATGTGTATTGATGTTTTGCCTGCATGTACATCTGTGTGAAGGTGTCAGACCCTCTGGAATGGAAGCTAGACAGTTGTGAGCTGCCATGTGGGTGCTGGGAATTGCACCTGGGTCCTCTGGCAGAGCAAGCAGTGTTCTTAACCACTGAGCCATCTCTGCAGCCCATGTGTAGGGTATATTTATCTGTAGGTTTTTTTCTGAGTTTGGAAAGTGGGATACCCCCTTGAGTCTTACAATATAAATATGTTTATTCCTGGGCCCCCAACTATAAAAGAACAGTAGCAACTTTCTTTGTTTGCTCTGATCCTCTACCTGGATTCAGAAGTCTTTCTTCATCTTGCAAGGCTTACAAACTCCATTTCACACTGTACTGTACGCTTTTACATAGCCCCATCTCTTGGAGGCCCTGTCCCATTCAGATGGTTTCTGCTTGTTGAAAATCTTGTATTACATTATATATCTTATTTGGTCTGTAAGCCTGGAGGCCAGGGCAGATAGGAGTGGCTGTCTCCTGGAGGAGCCTGGCCTTTCCTCTTAGCCTCCAAACTGCTGCCCTTTCCTACCTTTGGCTAGATTCCTCTGCACACTGCTTCCTGTCCTGGCTTGATGACGCACCCTTTTCCCTTTGCTCTCTTACTTTGCTCAGATGTCTCCTGTAGCATCTTGAAAGGGGACGGAAGAAACCTTAGGCTATTACGTATGTTGTATTCAAAGTTAAAATTATTCTTGATTCTAAAACTTATGAGCAATGAACCATTGACTTCTGTCATGGAGAAATTCAATTTATTCTACCTAAATGCACGCTTGCTCTCCTTTTGTCCCTCCCCCTTCTCCTTTTCCCCAGTGTTTAGAAGGTTTGAACTGGGTAACACCAGGAAGGAAGAGTCAGGAGGTCTGCAAGAGTTCAAGACTTGGCCTACATAGTGAGTTTTAGGTCAGCCTGGCCTAGAGAGTGAGATCCCACTAAAAAAAAAAAAAGTAACAGTGACCTGTCCCACTCCTCAAATATAATCTTAAGATATCTTTTTCCCCCTGAGATAGGGATTCTTGTAGCCCAGGCTGGCCTCCAATTCTTTGTGTCACTGAGGATGATTCAGCTTCCTCATCCCAGAAGGCTGACATTACAAGTGCATGTGTCCACACCCAATTGCCAAAGGCTTGACCCATGCTCTACCCCAGCCCATTCCCTTCTTTCTCCTTCTTTAATCCTCAGTTCCTTCTCTTCTCCTTCAGGCCCTCCCTCCCACCTCCCTCCCCACCTCCCCTGGCCCCCTCCCTCCCACCTCCCTCCCCACTCCCTCCCCACTCCCTCCCCACTCCCTCCCCACCTCCCTCCCACCTCCCTCCCACCTCCCTCCCCACTCCCTCCCCACCTCCCACCCCACCTCCCTCCCACCTCCCTCCCCACTCCCTCCCCACTCCCTCCCCACCTCCCTCCCACCTCCCCTTCCCTTTTCTTCCTTATGGGATGCTGGTCCTCTGGTGTAATGTCTCCCAGAGGACATTAACTTAATTTTCAAAGGTTTTCTCTGCTACCTGGATTGCCATTATCTGGAAGATCTTTTTCCCTTCTCCTCTTTAGTGTTGGAAGCTCCAATAAGCCTTGGAGGTCTGTTGATCCATGATGCTTGTTCTGGCTTTTCGTGGACTTGTTGCCAATCTGATTGGAAGCTGGGTGTGAGGAGGCAGGTCTTGTTGTTTGTGAGATTATTTTTAGATTGATGAGGTAGTTCCTGGTGTGCCTGTTTATGTAGGTATTTTCTCTGTAGCAATTTAGATTCAGGAGAGAGAGAGAGAGAGAGAGAGAGAGAGAGAGAGAGAGAGAGAGAGAGAGAGAGAGAGAGAGAGAGAGAGAGAGTCTCTAATCTCCTGCCAGTAAGAATAACCCTGATTTCTGGTAGTGTAGTCCAAGGGAAGGAAGGAAGGGGAGATTTAGGGATCTGCTCACCCTGCCTTAGGCCACACATTTGGTTCTCCTTAGATAATGGACTTGTGGGAAGGGAAGGTTGTATTGTACTGCCCAGTCTCAACAACCCCCAGAAAGATCCCCAGAATCACATGGACTCTCTGAATGCAATTGCAAAGCAAGGTTTATTACAGCTGCGCAGCTGAGCTCAGCTCCTGACTACCACACAGCAGTGCCAGTGGAGAAGAGCTCCCTCCCTACCCAAAGCAGGGCTTTTAAAAACAAAGACCACAGAAATGCTGTTATCAGGCTGGGAGGTGAGGGGCCCAGAGGAAATTACTTTACTATTGCTGTCAGGTGGGCAGCTGCTGGCTGATTGGTTGTTTCAGGATGGGAAAAAGATGCTTCACAGCTGGGCCAGAATATCCTCTCATTACCCAGGACCTTAGGCGCTTGGCCTTGGGTGCTTGGCCTTGGGTGTTTAGAAACTTCTCAGGATGGTGGACTAGAAACTTCTCAGTTCCCAGAATAGCTCCAGGCCTCAAGGTGTAGGGACTTTAGTTTCCTCAGTGTAACTGACATAGGGACCTCCCTCATTTCCTTCTTCCCTCTCTCCCAGGCTTTGTTTACTCCCTTTCTTCCTTAGTGGTCAGTGCTTGAACTTACTGTGTAGCCAAGGTTATCCTCAAACTCTCAATCCTTGTGCCTCAGTGTCCCCGTGTTGGGTTACAGGTATACCCACCATGCCCAGTTTACCCCTTGCTGTTTGCAGTGTCCCATTCCTAATGTAGCTTTCCAGCATTCATGGCTGAGTTTCTGGGATGCATGTTTTTCCTAGTAGTTGCCATCCCACTGTTTTGTGTTCACGTAGTATAGGCTTGTGGGTACAGATGTCTCCTAGTTTTTTGGAAAGGAGGTTTGTTTTCATTTGTTTTGGGGAAGTTTTTGAAAAAAAAAAAAAAAGGTTAGGGCCATTGAAATAGCTCAATGGGTCAAGGTACTTGCCACAAAGCCTGTGACTTGAGTCGATCTCTGAAATCTCATGTAGGGAAAGAGAACAGTGTCCCTCTTGGACCTCTACATGTGCATCATCATAAGTGCTGCAAATGCCATGATTAAAAAAAAAATAGTCAAAAAATATGCATACGATTGTCTGAAAGGAGACAAAGAAATTCCAAAGAGCGATATGAAAAATTCTCAGCATCACTAATCATCAGAGAAATGCAAACCCAGCTACAATGAGCTATCACCTCACTTCTATCAAAATTATGTTGAAGAAGACAGAGGAAAGGGGACCCTAGCACACTGCTGGATGGACAGCCCTTACAAAGAGCATTGCTGAGCTGTCTTGCCAATCCTAGCATTATGGTTTGAGACAGGGTCTCTTGCTGAATCTGGTGCTCGGGGATTGACAGACTCAGTGCCCAGCAAGCTCAGGGATCCACTTGGCTCTGTCTCCGGAACACTGAGATGATAGTGCTCCTGGCTTTCACGTCAGTGCTGGAGATCTGAATTCAGCCCTCAAACTCACACACCAGGTGCTCTACCCCCTGAGCCATCTCTTCAGCCCCTGAATTAATTTTTGTGCAAAGGGAAAGATATGGACCTAATTTCATTCTTCTGAAAGAAAATAATTCAGTTTTGCTAATGCCATTATTAAGAATGTTGTTGTCCTGGTTAGTTTTATGTCAACCTGACATAAGCTAGAATCTTCTGGATGAAGGGAACCTCGATTGAGAAAATGCCTCCATAAGATCTAGCTGTAGGACATTTTATTAATTGGTGATTGGTGGGAGATGGTCCAACCCATTAGGAATGGGCTGCCACTGCCTGGCTTAAAGACAAGCTCTTACATATCCTAAAATGAAGCCAGGTATGGTAGCACCTTTTATTCTCAGCAGTTGGGAGGCATAGGCAGGTAGATATCTGTAGTCAGAACTCTCTGTCCCAGCAGCAACTCCCAAATAATTGACCCTGAAGCTTAATATTACTTATAAATGCTTGGCCATTAGCTCAGACTTGTTACTAGCTAACTCTTACACTTAAATTAACCCATGTTAGTTTCTACTTATGCTTTGTCCTGTGACTCATCTCATGGCTTTTTACTTCATTTTTACACATCCTGCTTGCTTGGCAGCTAGCTGGATTCTTTGACTCAGCCTTTCTTCTTCCCAGAATTCTCCTAGTTTGGTTGCTCTGCCTGTACTTCTTGCCTAGATACTGGCCAATTCATGTTTTATTAAACCAATTTGAGTGACAAATCTTTACAGTGTAAGAGCATAATCCTAGGGCTGGAAAGATGGCTCAGAGGTTAGAACACTGGCTGTTCTTCCAGAGGTCCTGAGTTCAATTCCCAGTGCCCACATGGTGGCTCACAACCATCTGTGATGGGATCCAATGCCCTCTTCTGGTGTGCAGATAGATGGACACATAGACAGTGCATTCAGATACATAAAATACATAAATAAATCTTTCTAAAAAAGAGTATAATCCCACAGCATTTCTATCTCTTTGTCTTTTTAATAAAGAAAGGTTTTTAACCTTAATATAGTATAACTATATACAACAAAACAGTTATTAAGAATTACAGTAATAATATCCAACCCATTTGCATTGGAAAACATTAGAGAAAAATATGTATCTATCTTATCTTGGTGAGTCTAAAATTTTGTATTTAATTTACTTTCTATTATAACTAAAGAAAACCATAATTATAACTCTAGAAGGATGAAATGTTATCTAATAGCAGGGACCTCAGGCAGCACAGAAAGTCACCCAAACTTTCTCTGCAACACTGGAGCATTCAGCTCTGGCCTGCAGGCCTAGAACATCTGATAGACTTATCTGTGAAGTGGATCTTTCTGGATCAAACTTGTTTTTTCTTAACCTGAATCCACAACTTCTAATTTTCTGTGGAAATAAAAGCAGAACATCTCTTCAAAAGGAACATATATTTTGACTTAAATTTTGAGGTCAAGGTATTTTCAAAATATGTAGGTTGGTTTAATTTAGCAGCATTTATAACCAAATGTCTTTTAGCAGCTTTTGCTCCTTCCTGTGTAGTCAAAAAACTCAAAGACAAAATAATAACATATCCAGACTCTCTGTGTATATTCCATTGTTACATGGCTTATTATTTTTTTTTACTCTGTTTCCTTTTTAAAGACTTTTCCTATTCTTTTTCTTTTCTCTCCCAAGCCTGTGTATATTTTTAAACACACTATAAACCATTTAGAGTTTTTCTTTTATCCAAATCTGTCTTTACTGTATATCTGACCACAGGAGCCTTTAATCTGCTAAAAGGAGTGGCTAGAATTAAAGCCTTGTGGCTAGGATATAGTGGCTGTCTCCACCCAGCTCCTTGGTCTGTGAAAGCTTAGATTTATGGCAGAGATACTGGCAGAAACTGCATTTATCATTCCAACTCTGGGGAATTTTAGGGTCCACATTGCCACCAAGTAGAGTACCACTGCTCACTGCTCATAAATATCATTTAAGTGTTTGGCAGCAGGGCCTCTTAAAAGAACCTCATGGTTTTTGCCACTAACGCTGAGTCAGGAAGCTTCTTTTAAGGGAGTCACACTTCTGCTTGCCTCTAGCAAACAGAGCCCTCCTGAGAAAACACGGCTACCAAGAAGCTGTTTCTTGACTCTGTTCCCTTTTGTGTCCAGAATCATTTTTTGTCTGAATGAGCAGTAATCTTAAATTTGTTATATGCAGCTCATGCTTGTACTGAGGCTTCTGTGAGACTACAGGAACATGTCATGCTATAGGGAATGTCTTTCTGTTTACTGTGAATATCAATCTTTAAATAAAGGAGCTGTTTGGGCCCATGACAGGCACCATAGAAGAAGTAGGTGGGGAATCAGAATAGGTAGGAAAAGAAGGGCAGAGTCCGATGAGATAGAGCCAGATGTCCAAAGAAGAAGCACGTAAGGAACACAGGTGAGCCATGGGCCATGTGGCAGGATAGGTTAATGGAAATGGGTTGAGTTAAGATGAAGGAGCTAGCCAGCAAGGTGCCTCAGCCATAGACCAAAAACAGCATGAAGTTAATGTAAGCACCTGAATCATTTTTGGGGGGACTAAGCAGCAGCAGGTGGCTAAGCAGTCTGCCACTTCATGTCTATGGGTCTGGGACCTCTGGCCGGCCGCGGTCAAAAAACCTTATTGTAACAGATGGCATCCCAACGTGGACCGAGTACCCACATAAAGCCAAAGAAAGATTAGAAAGGGTTGCAGATCACAGAAACTGAGCCAAAGCAGATTTCAAATTGTGTATCTGAAGCGGGTCATTGTACAGACAGCATGGCGTCAGGACCACAAATAAAATGGCAGTGGAGGACTTGCCGCAGGGAGCATAAGCTGCAATTAGGCCCTGGTTCCTGAAGTCTCACAGAAGACTCAGTAGCATGTAATTGATTTAAGGTTTACCTTTATATTGAACAAAAAGGAAACGGAGTCGAAGAAGATGGTTTCTTAGTAGCAGCATTTTCTTGGGTCTGCTCTGTTTTTTGGCAGTGAACAGAGATGCGGCCCCTTTATGAGAACTTACTGATTCAGCTTTATCTGCAAAAACTATGTGGCTCTTTAAGAGAGTGGTAGCAGTTTAAAAGCTATTCTGTGTAGGAATTTGTGTTGTTTCATTGTAAATAATTATCCCTGCCTTTTTAATAAAAAGTTTAATAAAAAGTGCTGATTGGCCAAAGGCAGGCAGGAAGTGTGGGCAGGGCTACCAGACTAAGAAAACTCTGAGAACAGGAAGCACAGGGTAGAATGCCAGAGAGAAGCTGGAAGAAGCAGAGGACAACTATGCTGCTCTAAGGAAAGGTACCAAGCTGCATGGCTGAACAGGAAGAATCATGGGTTAGATGAAGGGTAGAGAGCTAGCAAGTTATATGACTGGGCTTTATGCTGATCAGCCTAAAACTATTATAACCATCTGTGTGTCTCTGTGGGACTGTGGGTCTGCGGGCCTAAACTAGAGGCTAGACCGAAGGTTAGGGCCAGAAACCTCATACTACAATTCTGGTTGGAAGATGATTAAGGATTCACAATAAAACAGATTCAGATGAAAAAAAAATCCTGTAAACAGGTTACAATATGTGTAAAAGGTACATAGGCTTCAGAGAGAAAAAAAAGAAGGTAGAGAAAGTCTGTAAAAAAGAGAAATAGAGTAATAAAAATATAATAAGCCACATAAAGATGGAAAATAGACAGAATCTGGATTATGGTTGTTATTGTGTTTTCTTTTAATTTTTTTAACTATTAATGAGCTAACTGCAGAAAGACAATAGATTGCTAAGGCTGATAAGTTAAACAAGAATATATATTTTAAAGGTATCTTGATTTTGAAATTTGTGTCTAAGGATTTATTGCTTTGGAAGAGCTCTGCTTTTGTTTCCACAGACTCCAGGTTCTTTAGCTTTAAACTGGAGCTTGAAATGGCAGTCCTCTCTGGCTCCTTTCGGCCTTTGCTCTCAGACTAGGGGGTGCATGACCAGACTTTTTTATTTGTTGGGTTAATTTTCCTTGTACTCTAGTTCACAGAAGGCCATTGTGGATAATAGCTTCTCTGTGTGAGCCTGTCCCCCAATAAACAACACAAATGCACACTCACCCCACTTACATGTATATCATTATAAATTGAAAATCAAGTAATTTAAAAATGTGCTTGTATTTACTTATTTGGTGTGTATGTTGTTCCTTAGAACTGTGGGAGTTGGTTTTCTCTCTTTTTCTACTATTTGGACTCTGGTTATCAGGTGTGGCAATGTGGTGATATAATGTATATTTAATAAAATTAGGCTGGAATATCAGAAAGAGAAAACAAAGCACAGTTAATTCTCACCCAGCCAATTTCTCAGGGCAAACAGAGTAAATGCTGTTTTCAAGGGTCCTGAGCCTGACTGGTTGATTCTACAGAATGAATGAATCTCTGCCTTCTCCTGCCTTATATTTCTTCCCCACCCATCTGTTTCACTTCTGGGTTCAACTCTGCATCATAATCCTAGAGTTAGGATTAAAAGTGTTGAGTTACTACTGCTTGGCTATTAGGCCTTGAACTCATAGAAATCCAGAAAGATCTCTGTCCCCAGAGTGACGGGATTAAAGGCCTAGGTCACTGCTCTCTGACATTCATGGCTTGACTATGGGTGATTATGTTCTCTGATTTTCCAGGCTGATTTTATTAAATATACACCATATTACCACATGACAATAAGCATCTTTACATGCTGAGCCATCCTACCTCCTCTGAGCTATGGAACATTTTAGTTGATAAGACAGTACCCTGTAGAGTATCTGGCTTTATAATCCCATGGTTGATTAGAAATTGCAACTTTCTACTGTTTAGCATCTTGGAAGTTTCTTACCACATGCCAACCAGCAGCCCCCCCATTCAAAATACCAAGTAACATCTCTTCTGAATGTTCATTACTTTTTACATCTTCTTCAAGTTAAAAATGGCAAGTTGAGCTCTTGTAAATTGGGTACTGTTCAAGTCCTGATCAAATGTGCCAGCATCATGAGAGACCAAAGGAACTGTTATAGATGGAAGAAAACTCAGTGCAGTGAGGGACTCTGAGCGGATTCTAGAACAGAAAAAGGAACATTAGGAGAAAGGGTGGTTAAATATGGGTAAAGTGTAGTAAATATGCTGAATATGGTCACCAGCTGCTGGCGCTATCTTGAGAAAATTTTAGGAGGTATGTAACATGAATTCTAATTGGTCTTAATAAATACCTGGAGCCAGATATCAGAGAAGTAAAAGGAGCCAGCCACTAGAGAGGTTTCTGATTTCTACCAATCCTCGGCTGAAAGGGCGGAGGCCACATCCTGTCTCTATGAATCCTCAGAAGGGTGTGGCCCTAGATTCTGTCTCTGCCCACTTATATTCCTGCTTCCTCCTCTCAAGTGCTGGGATTAAAGGTGGTGCCACTACTGCCTGGCCTCTAGGGTTAACTAGTGGCTAGCTCTGTCCTCTAATCTTCAGGCAAGCTTTATTTGTTAGAGCACAAACAAAATATCATGGCAGAGGTAGGTCTACTTGGGGGAAATAAGTCACCAGGGACATGACCTTGGAGGTCATTTCTTCTCCCAGACCTCTCTCTGTGCCTCTTCTCACCATCTTGGCTGCTATGAGGTAAGTACCCTCTTCGGCACACTCCCTATGCCATGATGTCTTATCTCATATATAAGTAAAGGAAGACTGTATCTTGAACTGAGAGACTTGTGAAAGAAGGCGGAAGAGATGGCTCAGATGTTTTTAACTTATATAGGACCTTTTGATCTTCAGCATCTACACGGTGACTCACAACTGTCTATAATTCTAGTCACATGGGAGCTGAGACCCTCTTCTGGTATGCAGACGTGCATGCAGACAAAGATACCCATAAACATAAGACAACTACATCATTTTTAAAAAAGGAAAGAGTGAGGCAAAATAACCCTTCATGTTCTTCAGCCTTTTTCTCTTCAGCTTCTGTCATGGTGTTGAAATATCTAGAGCAATAGTTTCTTTGGTGATGTGGGATGTCTTTCTGTATGCTATAAATACCAGTGGTTAATAAAGAGGCTGTTTTGGCCTATGGCAGGCCAGCTTAGATGCAGGTAGGAAATCCAAGCATAGATAAAGGGGAAGGAGGGCAGAGTCAAACAGAGATGCTGCTAGCAGCCACCCAAGGATGTGCAGAAACACAGGTAAGCCAGGAGCCACATGACAATACACAGATTAATAAAATCAGGTTGAGTTAAGCTGAAAGAGCTAGTAAGTTATGAGCCTGAGCCATAAGCCAAACAGTTTATAATTAGTATAAGCCTTTGTGTGATTATTTGGGGCTAAGAAGCCGTGGAACTGCAGATCTGGCAGGTCTGGACAGGCCAAAAAGCTCAGGCTACACATTGATAGTATTATTACCCCATTAACAAACTGACTCTGAGGACTGTACTTTTGTGCATTAAAAATATGGGAAGCTGGGTGGAAAGTGTATGCGAGCTCTGACATATTTTTGTAACTTTTCTCTGTGATATTATTTCAAACACTGAAGGCTGTAGATGTGGCTTAGGTTGTGGAGTGTTGCTTACATGAACAAAACCCTGTTTTTTTCCCCCCACACTAATCTGTATAAAGTGAGTGTGGTGGCATGTTAGAGCATAGTCCAAGAACAGAGTCATGTAAGATTTAAGAGTGACTGTGAAAAAACTCCAAGAAACCAAGACAAGAGTCTTGCCCCCTTGGTTTCTTCCAAAACACAGAATTGTCCTTGAATTATGCTTTTGTACCCCTCCCAAGTGTATGGATATGGATAAGTTTAATTCAGATGACTCTCTTCATTGGCTATTGTTATTTGTTTACATGTTTTTGTTATGTGTGGCTTTCAGCCACATGTGGCTTGTGGTGATATATTGTATATTTAATAAAGTTTGCCTGAAAATCAGAAGATAAAGCCAAACTAAAGTTTTAATCATGAAGGCAGAGGAGTGGTGACTCTTTTAATTCCAACTCTTGACAGTCAGAGATCCATCTGGATCTGAGTGAGTTCAAGGCCAAACAGAGCCAGACGGTGGTAGCACAAACCTTTAATCCTAGCACTAGGAAGGTTAAACTAGGAAATGAGAAGGCTGGGTGAAAAAAGAAAGATAATATAGGAGGAGACAGGATCCAGCCTTTACTTTTGACCCCTCCCTTTTGGGTGAGGATTCAGAGGCATCAGTTTGAGGGTTCCTAAGGAGTGGCTGTGTCTTGTTCATCTGTCTCTCTGATCTTTCCACTTTTCCCCAATAACTGGTTTGAGGCTTTTATTATAAGACCAGGTAGAATTTGTGAGATAGTAGCTTGCCCTTATGATTGTATCCTTCACTCATGTGACTCCTCTTAACCCTATGAATATAAGTTGTCTGATGCTCTGAATAAAGTTTATTGTTTGAGACTTTAGTCCACCTCCCAGGTCTCACTGCCTCTAGATGGGTAAGCAGTGACACCTGCAATCCTAGCACTCATGAGAGGGAGATAAGAGGATCAGAAGTTCAAGGACATCCTCAGTTCTGAAATAAGTTTGAGCCTGAGAAATATGAGACTATCTCAAAGGAAAAATGGGGCAGGTAGAGAAGAGGGGTGATCCAGATGATGCCTCTTTCTTAGACAGGTTGGCATAAAGTGAGTGTCATGTAGGGCAGGCTTACTGAATGGTTGGTAGGGAGTTGATAGAGTTCATGGACAGACTACAGCTGTACCCTCAATGCCAACTCAAAGAGCCTCCCAGAGAATTCAGACTTGAGTGATGTCTATTGACTGTGCTTGCATGTGAGCCATTACTATGATAAAATTCAATCCTTAGTTCTAGTTGTGTGGCCTTAGGAAAAGTGCTTTGCTTAACTTCAATTTCCTATTCAAAATGGAGAGAATTATCCCAATTGTCAAGGAAGAGATTACTATGTATTTGATAAAATCTGTTTCTAATTCTTATGGTCACATAGCTAGATAATGTTTATCAGCTTCTAAATAGAGTAGTCACATAAATGACTGGACCTCAAGTTGCTATTCATCTATGCTTGATGAAAGAATAGAGCCACTGGACCTGAAGTGTTAATCTAATTAATCTTTGTCAACAAAAATTGGGAGTCAGATATTGGGATAAAAACCCTAAAGGATGAGAGAAGCAGCGAGCAGCCCCAGTTTCTCCTCTGGTTCTCTAAAAGGGCTGAGATCCTCTCTCTGCCCCACCTTACTACTTCCTGTCTCCTTTCTGTACAGTCCTTCAAACCCCTATGGTTAATTTTGGTGAGCTAGTGCCTGGCCCCACCCTATGACTTCAAAGAAGCTGAACACAATCAAAATATCACACAACATGCCCTAAAACAAACTTTAGTAATTAATCTGTGTTGTATATATTCTTACACTGTAGCCCCAGGCTGTCCTGGAACACACTGTGTAGCCCAGGTTGACCTCAAACCCACCGTGGTCTACCTGGCTTAGTCTTTCAACTGCTGAGTTGTCTAGGCTGGCTTTGAACTCTATCTCAGGCGTGCCTGAACTTGTATTTGTTTTACCACAGCCTCCCGTGTAGCTTGGATTACATGCCTTTGCCTCTAGGGTTGGCCCTCACTCCCTCCCTGAATTTCTACCTTCCTTCATTTTTCCTGGAAAGAATCTCTAAATTATCCCATGTTGGCCTCTAATTTGCAATCCTGCCTCGGCCTCCCAAGTGCTGGCATTGAAAGTGTGTACCCACATCCACAGCATTAGGTTTTTCTCCCCTTTATGAAGCTGATCGCTTACTGAACTACACAGGTGGTTACAACTTGATGAAAAAGTCCTGCCAACCAGCTTGTCAGGAAGGATAAGGTGAGAAGCTGATCTGTGAGGCTTGCCCTGGCCTCTTCTGTTCTTTGGCCAAAAATAAAGGACATGACTTGTTTTACATAGAACTAACTGCTAATGACTAATTCTTTCCTAGTTAGGAGCCATGAGGGAAAAAAACAAAAAATGTATTCTTGCTTCTCTCTCATTGGATAGAACTATGGGAAAGTAACAGCTATGGAAAAGTTTTGCTGGTTTCTTTGTCCACCCCCTTGACTGGTCTGAAGACAGAAACCTATGAGGAGAAGTGTAAGGATATGGGGTAGGTTGTGTTTAGAAAATGGGAAAACTGAACTCCAGCTAATAAAAAACTTGCTACAAGATTGAGACTTGTAGGGTTGTAGGAACTTGGATAAAGCTATCATAGCTCAGATTCCAAACCTGAACTTCTCTGACTCAATAATGTAAAAAAAGAAAAAAGTCCAACAAATATGCTGCATTGTTTCTTAGAATAACTTGTAAACCAGACTGTTGATACATTATAATAAGAATAGAAAGCAGATTGCTCATTTTACTCTCATCTACTTGAAACAGTCTTCTTTTGTAGAAAAATCTTCAAGGGAAGCCTAATAATAGATGATTTTCTGACTTACAAGAAGTTGAGGCAAGATGGCAAGGTGAGAAAATTATGCCCCTACAACTAGCATACCCATATCTTAATCAAAATGACAGGAAACCATATAGTCAAACTCTCCAGAGATGCCCTCAGGCACTAAGTATAGGATGGGACCACACAAAACTGAAGATAGCAATCTGTAATAAGGATAGAATTTCTAATAAATGCTTGTACTTTCTTCTCGCTCTCTCTTTTGAGATATAGTTTCTTATAGCTGGCTGATCTCAAATTTGATGTGTAGAAGGTTACAAGGTTGGACTTGAACTCTTGATTCTCCAGTGCTGGCTGAGCTCATTCTGCTCTGCTGATGTTATCATTGCTGGGAGTTGAGCTGAAGTGCTGTGAATTCTAATTTTTTGCTACCTCTTCACTGGTTTCAGCTGAGGGGATAGAGAGGCTTATGAACTTGGCAGACTTTGGAGGAGCAACCTAGGCCTGCTGGTCTCGGCTCTTCTTTCTTTTGAATAAATCTGCTCTCAGAGCATGCACCATTTCTCGAGCGTGCAGAGGATGCTGGGACCAACTTCTCTATCACCCAAAGAGAGCATAGAATTTAGGGTTTATGGTACTTTCAGGGATTCTTGATAATTTTTATATTTCCCTTAAAATCAAAAGAAAAAAGAACATTTGTCCTGGCACAACCATGAAACCCCAGTATTTGGAAGCCTGAGGCAAGAAGTTTGCTCTGACTCCCAGTCAGCCTGGAGTGTGCATTGAGTATCTCTTGGCCAGGGCTACAGAGCAAGACCTTGTCTTGAAAAGACAAAAAAGCAGAAAAACTAATGGGCTAGGGAACTGGCTCAGCAGTTACACATACCAGATACACACGTAGTGTACATATATATGTTCAAACAAACCCTCATACATGTAAAATAAAATAAATAAATATTTTTTAAAAATTCAAGAAACCAGGTGTGGTGGCACATGCCTTTGATGCCAGGTCAGAGGCAAGTTGATCTCTGTGAACTCGAGGCCAACCCGGTCCACATACAGAATTCCAGATAGCCAGAGCTATGTAGAGAGACCTTTCTCTAAAAAAACAACCAACCAAACAAAATAATGAATAAAGAAAACAGAGCCAAGGAGATAGACTGCTTCCTTAGTATGTATAAAGCCTTGTATTTTATGATTAGAAGGACATATGACAAGCTTGGTGAAGCATGCATGTAATCCCAAAATTTGACACGGAGACTGGAAGACCAGAAACTCGCTAGTTTTGGCTACATAGGGTTAGTATACAAGAGACACTATCTAAAACATGAAAAACTAAACAAGGGCAAAGGTGACCAGTTTAGTGAGTAAAAGGGGTTGCTCCATAAATATCAGGACCTAAATTTAATCCCTGGAACTGAGAGATCCTACAGTCTCTGATGGCCACACAGTCACCTTGGCACACATACTTCCATACTCACACACATATGACACACTCATTACACATAAATCCAGGCAGTAACACAATAAATCTTTTAAAAAAGTAAAGTAATTCTTATGCAAAAAATAAAATCAGGAGGAAGCAGCAGGTTTTTGTAAGCCTAAAGTAAGGTAGCCAGCATGTTGCTATATGCCAGCTTTCCTAACACTTGGAGCCTGGGAGTGGCTGCAAGTTTGAGGCTTGCCAGGGTTACACAGTGAGACTCTTTCTTACCAACTCCCAAACTGTTTTCTTAAACACATAATTCTTTAAAAATTTTTTATGTGCATAGGTGTTTTGCTTGCAGAGGTGAGAAGGCTGTCAGATCCTATAGAACTGGAGGACCCAGGATCTCTGAAAGAGCAGTAGGTGCTTTTAACCTGTGAGCTATCTCTCCAGCCGCACCTCCCAAAGTTAATATGTAATATTAATATATTTACTTAATACCATCATAGATTTATATTTTACTATATTTATTTATATGTGTGTGGATATGTGTGGGTATATGTGTGCCACATGTGTGGAGGTCAGAGGACTTGTGGGAACATTTCTTCCCTTCTTTCCACTGCATGAGTCTTGGGTTTACACTCAGGTCATTAAGCCTGGCTTCACTGATCCTGTTGCAAAATAATAAGTTTTGTTTTGTGTTTCAAGACAGAGTTGTAGCATTGGCTGTCCTGGAACCCACTCAATAGAACAAGCTAGCCTTGAACTCACAGAGATATGCCTGCTTCTGCCTCTGGGGTGGGGGGGGTAGGGGACGGGGGGACAACACATTTTTTAGTTACTGTGGGTGTTATCTTTTTATCTAGAATAACTCACAGTTTTAGTTTCTCTCTCTCTCTCTCCCTCTCTCCCTCCCTCCCTCCCTCCCTCCCTCCCTCCCTCCCTCTCTCTCTCTCTCTCTCTCTCTCTCTCTCTCTCTCTCTCTCTCTCTCTCTCTCTCTCTCTCACACACACACACACACACACACACACACACACACACACTCCCTCCGCCCTGTAAAAAGCTACCATTCCGATGGAGAGACAGGAGAGGAGGGTCTATGATCATGGAGGAGAAAGAAGCAGTGCATTGGTTGGAGCATCTGGGAAATTTTCCTGGAAGATCATTTGAATTGGATTGTAAAATTACAGATGAGTGAATGATGAAATAGGCAAATGGTGTTTATTGAAAACAGAATGAATTGGGAAGATTGTGATTTAAATGAAAGTGTGATGTAGTGAATTGTGATCCTAATTAGTCTTACAATGAAAATCAGGAGTCAAATATCGTGGTAATAACTTGAAAGATGAGAGACGCAAAGGAACAGCCACTGTCACTTCTCACCTCTCTGGATTCTCAGATTGAGAAGGGCCCAAGATCCAGTCTTTACTGCCTTATATTCCTGTCTCCTCCTCCAAGTGCTGGAATTAAAGGTGTGTGCCACCACCACCTGGCCTTATGGTGGACTAGTGCCTAGCTCTGCCCTCTGATCTCCAGGCTGGCTTTATTTGTCAGAATATAAACAAAACATCACACATTTCCCCCTTTTTGTCTAAATAAAGCAAGTATAATAGCTATAGGCAGGAATTATATTAACAATGCTACCTTTGCCTTCTGATCTCCAGGCAAGCTTTATTGTCAGAACACAAACAATATTACACAACACAGTAGAGAAAAGATGTCAGATGTCAACAGGCCTTGGGTTTCCTTCTTAGTACCAGATAGGAAAAAGTGAGCCTGATTCATCTGTAATTCCATGATAATGGAGGCTAAGGCAGAAAGACATGATCTAAAACAACAATTATTTGTGTGTGTGTATGGAGCTATTTGCACAGGAGTGTAGATGCAGGCCTAAGGAATACAGAGAATTAGAATTTCCCTGGGGCTAAGTTACAGCTGCTCAGTGTGGGTGCTGAGAATGAACTCTGGTCTGTAGTGAGTTTATGTTCTGTTACATTGTAAATAATTGTCCTGCCTATTGGTTTAATAAAAAAAAACGCTGATTGGCCGAAAGCAGACAGGAAGTGTGGGCCGGGCTACTAGACTAAGAAACTCTGAGAACAGGATAAGAGTCATGGGTTAGTTTAAGAGTAAAGAGTTAGCAAGTTATATGCCTGGGCCCTAGGTCAATCAGCATAAAATTAATGTGTCTCTGTGTTTCTATGGGACTGTGGGTCTGGACCACAGGCCTGACAGGCCAGAAACTCATATTACACAGGTTCTCTGTGAGAGCACTGTGTTGCTAACCACTGAGGGTCTCCAGCCCCACAGGATTTAGATTTTTAAGAACCTGAACTCCATTATTTATCCTGGCAGAGCAAGCAATCCATTCAACCATCTTTAGCCCATTTACTGAATTTTCAAAGTTAATTTTGTAGGTTAGAATATAAAGTAATGAGTTTCATCATGATCTTTTCTGATTTGCGTGTGTGTTTGTGTTCACATTTGTGTGGGTACATGCATGTTTATAGCTAGAAGCTGACATGAGACATTTTCATCTCTCCACTGTACATATTAAGGCAGGATGTCTCACTTGAACCTAGAGTTCTATGATGTGACTGTTTGCAGGCTCCCAAGTGATCCGATCACAGGGAAGCTGCCACACTTGCCTGCAGTTTGTGTATGTGTCTGGGGATCTGAAATCTGACCCTCACACTTTCATGGCCAACACTTCACCCACTGAGCCATATATGTCCCCAACTTGTGACAACTTTAAGTGAGTCTACCTGCCCTCTACAGATATAATTGTAGAAAACTATATCTTCTTCATGAGTTAGCCCACTTGTCTCTATAATTTACTGAACTTCTAACATGTATTCATTATTTAATCAACAGAGTAAATACTGTGTCATCTGAAAGATGAAGCTGAGTATGGAGCCTGAAGCAATTCTCCAAGGCCACAGAATTACCACTGTCTGAGTGTAGTAAGTCTGACACAAACCCACTAAACTTATTTTCTTTAGATAACAGCTGCAGCACTTACTATTCTGTTTTCCTAGGACTTGTTTAGGCTTTTTAGTGCTGAGTTTGCACACACGAAGCAAAGGCAGGGCGCTGCTACTGAGCTATAACCCCACAGCCCTTATGAGAGCTGATATAAGACACAGGGTTTCAGTGTATGTTGTTCTATTTCTTTTAATAACATCCTAGCAACAGTTTGAAGTGTAATTGGGAATAAAAATTGATCAGCTATCATGTTAAAAAAAAAAAAAGGCGTATTTGCCATCTGCTGTCATAGGGTATGCTTACTCCAGCTTTTGCACAGTACATTGTTTATTTTGTGCATGTACCTGGGTTTGGCAGTGAGGAATACAAGGCTGGGCTGGAAACTCTCTCCCAAGAATTGATAACCCAGAAAGGGAGATCACACATACATAAATAACTACAATTAACCAGAAAGTGGTAAATCAAAATCAAAGGTAGGGGAATACAAGGATGCCAGAGATTCCTTTTTGTTGGAATGAAATTATACTTATGTTCTAAATGCAAATATAAACAAGCAGGTTTAGAATTTATCCGTTACATATGTCCAAAGTGGCTCTATAGATTGTGATGCCTTGGCAATTTTACTCACAAAAAAAATTGATGTGACTTTCCAAACTATTTATAAATTTCACTATTTCCATAAAGATTAGTCTCTTAATTAAAATTTGAGATTTTACCTCATTAATAAAAGTATTAGCTTGTAGGCAGTTTGTCATTCTTCACATTCACCTGGTATTTTAAAGTAATATTACTTTTCATTAAATATAACCAATTACACTAGAGTTCACCAGGACCGCAGAGGGTTGATCAGGAGTAGTAGCAACTATCAGTAATTCAAAGAGCCTTACGTTTCTATGAAATTGCAGGACACAGGAGCTTCCAAGAGAATGTGATAAACAATCCATTTATTCCAGTGCTGTCTCCCCCTTTGAAAGATGTGTTGTACTTTTCCGATTGGCTTAGAATGTGAACCAATAAGGAACCAGGAGCCTTGTAACTGTTCATAAAGCAAGCCTGGCATTGTGAACGCTGGTAAAGATCGCTTTGTTCTTTTTGCCCGACTTTCAGAATTTTATGGGGTTGACATTTTTCTTTTGAAATAGTAAGCAAAAATAATTCAGCTTGGATAGTGTTTGCTTTGAAATATATTCTCTAATGCTAATTCCCTTTTTATTGTTCAGACTTAAGATGTGATAAATCCTTAACAGATGTTCAAAAGAAAATCAAGAACTTAAATACAAGTTTTATTATCATGTTGAACATAGTTCAGGTGAACAAAATTAATATAAATTTCCTAGATTTGTTTGAAGTTTGTAATTACTAAGGTTCTTTCATTTCAAAAGTGGCATATATTAGTTATTAGCCTCCTAATATCTGCCTAGAAGCAGAGTTAATGTTAGGTTCTCAGCAGTAGCTACTTATGCTTGGGATTCTGGACTATTAATTTTTTTGTTTATGCCATTTAGAAAAAAGCCTTAATAGGTGCTTGTATAGTAATATTTTAAACACTGAAACTCAAAATCTCTAAAAAGACACAAAGACAAGATCTTTTTATATTCTTTTCTGTGGGAGATTTTTCAGAAAATTTACTACACTAAGGTCTCTGCTAAAATGTACTAGTTTCAAGGAAAAAAAAACCTCACTAGACCATTTTTTTATTGAGCGTGAGTATTCAAACCAGATCTAAAGGGGAAAAATATCACTTGTATTTCTTCCCAAATTTACATTCAATTTAAGTAATTGCTATAACTGCACTGACAGATCTTGTCTCTTTGATACTTTATCATGGGTGGGGGGATGGGCAGTGAGAATACAAAGTAATTGCAAAGGGAGAAACTCCTCAAGAACACGGGGGGGGGGGGGGGGGGGAGAGGAAACCGGCTAGTATCATCAATCAGAAGGCTATTGGAGACAGTTTTGTACTCTGAAGGCAGCGATCGTTTCATGTCAGGATAGAACAAATTAAACAGGGAAGTCCAGCAAGAAAAACATGGAGCGGGCTTAGGGGACGGGCTAACAAAATCCAGGATCGTAAGAGGGAAGGGAACACTGTTGCTTTTTCTTGGCACCTGAAAACTCCCAGCTCCACGGGGGCAAAGGCCGCGGCTCTTTTGGGCTCGGGCCAGCGTGTCCCGACCGCACGTTGGCGGCGCGGGCCGAGCGCCGGCAGCCTCCGTCCGGGTCGCTGCGGCCACGGGGCCCTTTGTTTCCCGCAGGGCGCCGCCGCCGGTCTGCCCCGAGCGAGCGGGCCCCCGCGGGGCCAGCGAGGGCCCCATCGCCTCGCCCCGCGGGCCTCGCAGCTGCAGCCCGGCCCGCCCCAGCTCCCAGTTCCTCCCTCGCCGCTCGGGCCAAAAAAACGACCTTGTTTTCGCCCTTTTATATTTTTCGGGTTCGGGAGAGAGGTGAGGGCTTGACCCGGCCGCGGCTCACCGGGGGTGGGGGGGCGCTTCCTCCAGCCCCGCGTCACCGCGAAGGGACCCGCGCCCTCTTTCCCCAGAGCCCCCGGGGGACGAGGGAGGGAAACGCAGAAGCTTCCGGGAGACCCTCGGGGCTGAGGGTCCCAGGCTGCGCCGCCCGCCAGGCCCGGGACTCACTCCTCTTAAAGGAGCCGGCAAAGTGCCAGCACCGGTGGGCTCGGGTCTCTGGGCCGGTAACTTGGGCGTGGGCCCTCCGGGGGGTGAGCGACTGAGTGGTCAGAGGTCACGGCCCTGAGCCGGGGCGGGGGCGGAGATCCACCTGGCTACGTGGCAGCCACAGCGGCGGCCGCGAGACCCCTCCCCACGCGGCCGCCCACCCGCCCTCTCGCGGCGGGCTCCTGTGCGCGGAGGGCTCCGGCGAGGCTGCTCTTCCCCGGTCGGACGGAGAGCGGCAGTGTGTCCCCGCACCGTACGCTCGCTGCGTCTCCCTCCCGCGCCACCACAGCTGCTCGCCAGCCCCGCGCCGCGCCGGAGAGCGCAGTGGCGACGGCGGGAAAGGGTTGCGGACCCGCGGCGCTCACTCGACGACGCAGCCCGGGCCTCGACGACGCGTTCCTGCAGCAGGTAAAGACTGGAGAGTTGGGAAGGAAAGCGGCGGGACTCGGGGAGAAGGGAGCCAGCGAGGAAAAGCGGAGGTGGTAGTGTGTGGGGGGGATCCCGAGAGCGCGGAACCCCCAGAGGAGGGCCCCAGGCGGCCCGCGAGCGACGCGGAGACCCGGGCAGGCGCGGGCCGGGCGCCTGGCGGAAGGGGAGTGAGGCGTCGCGGGAGGCGGGCCCTGGCGCGCGGCCCGAGGCCGAGGGAAGGCGGCCGCTTTCCCGGGCCTTCAGCGCCTGGCGGGCCTCCAGGCCGCGACACACCCCTCCCGTCCCCGGGGCGCTCAGGGTGCCTTCTCGCCCCGACTTGACCTCGCGCCCCCGCGAACGTTCCGCCGTTTCCCAGGCCGAGCCTTCTGGGAACTTGGGCCGCCTGCCCGGGCACGTAGTGCTAGTAGAAGGTGTTTATTTACTCACTTCCAAACCACACACGCACACACGCTTACTCTACCCCGGCAGCCTTGCCTCCCTCCGGGCGTGTGCGCCTGCTACTCTGGCCCCTTCCCGCTCCTAACTTTCTCTCCCGCTCTCCCAGACCCCAGGGCGAGCTCTCTGGGAACCGGGCTTCGAGGGAATGACTCATACCGAGGGCAGAGTTTATCCCGTTTGCGCTTTTGGTTGTGACACTTTGATTCCCCCCAAAAATGAGAGCCAGAGGATTTTTTTTTTTTTTTTTAAGTCGAAGCCACATCTGAGCCAGGGCCCTCTGGCTGTGGAGAATCCTTCCGCAACTATCTTTAGGAGTAGGAGCTGAGATTGCTGCACCGACAGGTTTGTACACATTCTTGCATGCAGTGGTTGTAATGTCTCCCTTAGCACAGTTCTGACTTGGGGAGGATTGGCTGCTTTTTCTACTCGATACCTCCGAGCCAATCAGGAAGCGCGGCTTGCCTGGAGACTGGTTAACTCAGAAAAGGTGGGGATTGGTCGAGCTCTGAGAAGAAAATCCCGTAGATAACCTGGCCTTTTAGAAAACAATGACTGATTTGCCGCTGCCTCTGTGCTCCCACTTATTTATTTTAATATGTCATCCTTTGACAATGGCTTTTTTTATCTCTTAAAAAAAATCACTTCACTGTTTTTTAAATTAGCTCTCTACTGCAACTCATTTGAGCGCCTATGGTTCAGTTTTCGCAGAAATAATTCTTACGTATTTCGAGAAATATAAAAAAAATGTGCCTTGTGCTTTGACAAGTGTTGTTCAGTTTTTTTTCCCAGCCAATTTTTGTTTCTTGTTAAAGGTCAGAAATGAAGTCAATTTTCAGTTACTATGCCAACGTATTATTTAAATGTTCTTCGAGGATAGGGGACTACAGAGGTGGAGATAGTGGGAAGAATTAGAAAGAAATGGCTGCTGCTTCTCTGCAGAGAGACAGTGATTTAGTTAACAAGAGGAAAAAAACCCCACAACAACCAAAAAAAAAAAAAAAAAAAAACCCCAAACAAAACCCAACCTCTGGAGAGCCTTAACAGACCTGCCTTTAATGCAAACAAGTGTGCAGTACCCAGCAGGTCTCTGCACCTGTTGGCTTAGTCTTTCTGAAGGGGAGACACCGGCACAGTACGAAACTTCATAGAAAATAGGCACAAGTTATGGTAAAGGTATGCATTTTGTACACAATTAGCGGCTAACTATTGTCATTGTAGATGTGATTTTTAAATTTTTTTCTTTTAAAAATCATTCTTAATCCTGATTACCTTGACCTTTTGATATGTAAGGGAAACCTTATTTTGTTCTTTGAGATAGGGTCTCTCCATATGTAGCCTTGGCTGTCCTAGAACTTTCTATATAGTCCAGGTTGGCCTCAACTTAGAGATCACCTACCTCTGCTTCTCAGGTGCCAAAAGGTGTGGACAGCTATACCCAGCAGAGCAGTTTACTAGTCTTCCTTCCTTCCTTCCTTCCTTCCTTCCTTCCTTCCTTCCTTCCTTCCTTCCTTCCTTCCTTCCTTCCTTCCTTCCTTCTTCCTTCCTTTTTATTTTTTTTGTCTTCCCTTCAGCTTTTCATGTGCAAAAGATGAAAGTTTGGGGAGCAGCGACCCATCAGGTCAAGCAGGGAATTGAATCTTAATCTCAACATATATCTATTAAGTTCTGATGGGAATGGTTTCTGTAGGAATTGAGATTGAAGCTCTTCCAATACTTCTGTGCGAGGCAGAGTAAAACATTGTTCCCTTTATTGCCTTCATCTTCATGGTAATTAAAATCTCACATGTACCGATGCCAGGTACTGTTTACAGGGTTTTATATTTGGTATTTTTGTTTAGTTCACTTCACTGTGAAATTTGCACACCAGATTTCCAGTTTTGTTTTACAGATGAGACTGGAAAACATTCATATTGCTAAAAGTCACCAAGCAAGGTACACATGAACATTTAGGGAAATGTAAAGTTTTATGATTCTAATCTTCTCTTAACGTATTTCATTGGGCTTTGGAAACCAGAAATTTATTTGCTTTTTATTTGAGATAGGGTCTCATTATATAGGTAGCTTTGGCTGTCCTGAACTTGCAATGAAGACCATGCTGTCCTCAAATTGATAGAGATTTCCACCTGTCTCTATCCCACCATGTTTGGTCTAAATCTTTGCTACCCAGGAAATACATTTTCAAAAATCCATTCAACCCATCAATTATAAGATATTCTTGCTATTTCATATGCCAGTATAATTACTTATTCCAAGTAAACTGACGTGTCAGTAATTGTAGGGTCAACTACCAACATGAACAAATAGGTCTTATATGGACAAAATAAGATGTATTGGATTCTCACCACATTTTCCTCTGTCACTTTAGTTTCCCCATGGATAAGGATATATGATTTCTAAAGTGGTTAAGGATGTGGTCATTGGATTTACTTGGATCCTCCTACCTGCTCTCCTGGAGGTCTTGAGCCTATGGTAGGTTTTGAGGTGGCCAGAAGAAAGACCTTACAAAAACTGAGAACACTTTCCTCCTTAGAGCTTATTGCCTCCAGTAATTATCAGTAAACCTAGACTGTAGTTAATCGATTCTGTCTGGACACACAGAATTTAACAAATTAATTTGGGACATTAAATTGATTTGTCAGTGGATGCTTTGATTACTAATCAATGGAATAACTCTTCAGAAATTTCACATTGTTACTCCTATGGAAGCTGATTAGTGTGTGTCAGGTTCACTAAAAATCTCAAGACTGATGGTTGACAGTCCATTGTTTTAAATCTGGATTGTTGGTTCATACCCTTTTTATTTATTTTTTTGACACAGTGTCAGGTAGCCCAACCTGACCCCGAATTCACTGTGTGGCTGAGGAAGGTCCTGGGTCTTGCTCCTGACAAAAACTGCATTGTATTAAATGTATACCCACTAAAGCCCTAGTAGGCCAGGAAGAACCATGACGGGGAGTCTAAAGTCTAAAATAATTCTGTTTCAGAACTTAAATGTAATTAAAATAGGGTTTCTAAACCCAGAAACAAGCCAAGAGTGGTGGTTCCCACCTGTAATCTCTGGATGTGGGAGGCTGAGGCAGGAGGATTGCCACAATAAGTTTTCTAGATGGATGTTGTATCTCAGTCCTTTAATCCTAATACTGGGGAGGCAGAAACAGGAGGTCACTGCAAGTTCAACACCTTTTATCAGTGGTCCTCAACCTTTCTAATGCGGCCACCCTTTAATACAGTTCCTTATGTTATGGTGACATCCCACACACACCATAAATTTACTTTGTTTCTATTTCATAACTGTAATTTTGCTACTGTTAGGAATTTTAACATAAATGTCTGATTTATAGGCTATCTTATATGTGACCCACAGGTTGAGAACCATTAGAAGAATATGGGAATTAAGTAATCTTTAGTATGAATGATAGATGATCGATTTTTTTCCCCCTCTGAGTAGCAACCCTGGCTGTCCTGGAACTCAGTTTGTAGACCAGGCTGGCCTCGAACTTACAGAGATCTGTGCCTGCCCCTGCCTCCTGAATACTGGGATTAAAGGCGTGTGCCACCACCAACACCTGGCCAGGATTTTCTGCTGTTACCATGTATATGCTGATAATTGTGTAAAGCTCTTCTGGTAATGGACATCTGTCTTAATGACATGCCCATTAGCTATTCTTCCAGGTGATTCATAGTCTGCATATCCCAAAGCTGTAGTCATCATCAACTGTTTTATTCTCAAACCAAAGAAGTACACAGGACTGTACCTTTTCCATCTCACCTCTCTGGGAAGAGTAAACTAGGTAGTACGGATGTGGATACTACTTGGCAGAAATATAAGCCATTTCTTCTCAGCGATTTCTTTTCATTTTACTGTGATCACTGAGCCTCGTTGATTATTTCTCAGTTAATCTTGGGATGGTTTCTTATCCTTAACGTGACTGTCTATTCTATATAGTCCCATCCTCTTCAGTTTGCTTGCTCTAATAGCTTCTTCACCGATTATATGTTGGCTTTTGTGTTCTCACCGTGGCCAGAGTAATTGTTCTGACTAATTTGAACTGAACAAGTAACTTGTTTGTAGGATTTATTGTTTGTTTGTTTTCTTGAGACAGGTTTTCTCTTTGTAGCCCTGGCTGCCCTAGAACTCTGTAGACCAGACTGGCCTTGAACTCAGAGATCTGCCTGCCTCTGCCTCCTGAGTGCTGAGAATAAAGGTGTGCGCACCACCACTGGCTCTTTGCTCTCTCTCTGGTTGTGAGATTTTTTTTCCTGTCTTCATTGTTTCATGAGCTAGATCTGGCTTTCAGGATCTTTATAATTTGACTTCAATTAACTTCATCCTCCTGTACACCCCCCCCCCCCACAGTGAGCATTTTTCCCTTTGACATGCTGAGTTCTTACAGAAGCCTTTGTCTGTCTTGAATGCCTCCTTACTTCCCTTTTACCTCTGCTCTGCTTTTGTTGGCTAAGTCCTGCTTGTCTGCCATGTCTCAGTGTGGGCGATGCTCTACTAAAGATCTCTTTAAAAAGACTTGGGTCACACAGGCCCCATGTTCCTTAGTGTTCTGTGTTCTCTTAATCACACTGTAATTGTTTCTTATTTTTTATTTCACCGTGTACTGGTTTAAGGTATAACAAAATGTCTGGGAAATATGATCTGAGTTGCATTGAAATATAATTAAAAAAAAGCAATTAAATAGTAATTTGGAAGCTTGTTTATTAGAGAAAAAACAGAGACATTGTTTCTGGTGGATGAAAATTTTCTAAACCTATTAGCATAGGCTTGTTTACTTAGTCTCATGTTAGTGGCTGTTATCTTGATGACACTTATAGAACAGTGTTCTCTTAGTGGGAAGCTGACCCCTTGATGGAATAAGGGATAGGGAAGGAGTTCTGGACAGATATAAAGAATGTCTGTTGCCATTTTAAGTTACTTGTCTTATTATGAATTTTTTTTTTTTTTTGTAGGTACTTTATTTGTTGGAAAGAGATGTTCTGCGTTACGGACCTCCGTATTTCAGGTCCTGAAATGGTATGTCTGCTTTAAAGACCTAGCAGTATTTTTGGCTTACACTAGCATATAGGATGTTTAATTGAGGTTTTTTTTTTTCCCCGTAAATAATGCACATATCTGCTTTTGTAATAGTAATGTAAAGTAAATAAAAAAGTGTCAAGATAAAGGTGTGCAGTGAGAGTTGAGTTGAAATTAGACTATGAAATTAGTCATCCCAAGAGGAGATGACTTTTCTGAAAGAAGGTTAATTGAGCTAGGAAGTACTGCTTTGGTGGGTGCTGTAGAGACCTCTGGGTTGAGCATGTGTGAGGCAGAGGTATGTGGTGCTGGCTTACCTCCTAGCAGAAGCAAGTGTGAAGATATAGATGGAATAGAGAATATATGAACTAGGGGAAGAGGATGCCCCTGTTAAGGAGAGGGACCAGTTCCTAAATGTCCTTGAATGCATTACCAAGGAAGTGGAACTTGATGTTGAAAGCTATAGAATCATAAAAAAATTTTTTACATTGAAGTAGCCATGGAATATTTATGTGGCAGTTAATTATAGAATTTGGGAGAATTTCTTAATAGAATCAGTTATAGCTGTTGAAACTATGAGCTTGAATGAACCCAGACAAAGTGAGTAGAACAAAAGACTGGTGATGTGACACAAACCAGGAAGAACAGTTGTTGTAGTATGGTTTCTCTGGGTCCCGGGCGGCCAGAGATTTGAGACCCACAGACCTGCCGTGCCAGACCCCTCAGCTGCCCAGCCGCCCAGGTCCCCAAAAATAACTCAGAGGCTTATATTAAGTCTATGCTGTTTGGCCTATGGCTCAGGCACATTGCTAGCTAGCTCTTATATCTTAAATCAACCCATTTCTATTAATCTGCGGGCCACGTGGCGGCCCGTAGCTCACCCGTGTTCCTTACATGTTGCTCCTTCGGCGGCTTCCGCGCGGTCTGCCTCTAACTCCGCCCTGCTTCTCTTACCTAAGCTCTGATTTCTCCTCCTACCTATTCTACGTACCTGCCATGGCCCAAACCAGCTCCTTTATTTAAAGATACAGCGCTCACAAATGCATTCCCACATTTCCCCCTTTTTCTCTAATCAAAAAGGAAGGTTTCAATTTTAACATAGCAAAATTACATATAACAAAATAGCTATCAAGCAAGAATTATAGTTACAATATCTAGTCTATTTGTATTTAGCAAAATTAAAGAAAATACTCTATCATCTATCTTATCTTTATGAATCTAAAGTTTTATATCTAATATATTTTTCAAATGACTAAGAAAAACTGTACATATAACTATCTAATCTTCAACTACATCAAAGACCACAGAAGGATATAATATTTACCCAAGTAAACCAGAAGTGCAAACGACTTCTAAAATCTAGAAAGGACAGAGATGACACCTATCTGCCTGGACAGTCACCCAAAGTTCTTTTATAAAGTTGGGGCAACCATCTTCAGCCTATAGGCCTGGAGTCTCTTTTCATTTCAGTGAAGCAGGAAATCTGTTCTGCCCATTCTGGCACAGTTCATCCGTTGCTTCTCCTTGAGTCTTGAAGAATGTCTGACAGTTTTCTCTGTAAAGCAGGAACCTGAATGATGATCTTGGCTTGTTCTGCCAAAGTCTAGAGGTCATCTTCTTATGGAACCTGCATGTCCAGTTTAAACAGCATACTGTCAAGCAGTCAATATAAAAACAGTTTCTTCTCCAGTGGCTCACCATCACCACAAATAGATGAGACTCCATATGGAGTTTCTTCAATGCCCACCTTCCTGTTGAAGTAAATTAGTGCTGCCAGGAACAGACCTGTCTCACTGTCCAGAAAAGTCTAAGCTCTTAAAACATTTTAAATGCCATATTCTGTAGGTCTTAGAAGTATTTGAAGATTATCTATTTAATTGAAATATATCTTTGTATACTTAAAAATCTTAACTAACCTAACTATAAGTTTGATTATCAAAAGTGACTATTAACCTTTATTTCTTAATTATACACTACAATTTTAAAACAGTTACATGAACATCATACCTTAAACAAGAATAGAAAAACATATACAGCATAATAAAATTGACTTTAAATTTGTATCAATAAACCAAAATCTATACCAATGTAAAGCAGTTTGAGATTAACAGCTGATTACCTGTAAATTTAATAATCTAATTTTTTAAAAAAGCATTCACATACCATATCCCCCGTTTTTCTTAGAAAGAGATTGACTATGACCATTAACCATTTATAATGAAAACAAACATTTAGAAACAATATTTGGGGAATTTGGGCGAAGTTATCTATTACTACTTCCTGCTGATTAAGGGGCGTTGAAAATCTCATGGATTGTTGAGACTGGATCATAATCTGCAGCCATGAAGCTGATCTGGCCATCTCTTCTCATCAGAGGTTTTTTCAGGGGGTCTTGGTTGATGAAACCATATTTGCCTGGAAGCAATCCACAGGTTCTCATCTGTGGAGACAGAAACAGAACTCTTCCAAAGCAATAAATCCTTAGACACAAATTTTAAAATCAAAATACCTTTAAAATATACATTCTTGTTTAACTTAGTAGCCTTTGCAATCCATTGTCTTTTTGCAGTTAGCTCATTAACAGTTAAAAAATTAAAAGAAAACACAATAACAACCAAAATCCAGATTTTGTGTCTATTTTCCATCTTTACGTGGCTTATTATAATTTTATTACTCTATTTCTCACTTTAAAAACTTTTTCTAACCTCTTTCCTTTTTCTCTGAAGCCTATGTACCTTTTACAAACATTGTAACCCGTTTATAGGTTTTCTTTTTATCTGAATCTGTTTTATTGTGAATCCTTATTCATCTTCTAACCTTAAGAGCTTTTAAAATACATTCTCTAAAAAGAAGCACAGTTTTTGCAAATTAGGCTGAATCACTAAGTTTTCTTAAACGGACCGTAAACAGAGCACACCTAAGAAAATGCTGCCACGAAGAAAATTTGTTTCTCTTTTGTTCAAAATAAGCAGAAATCTAAAATCAATCACATTACTGAGTCTTTTGTTAGTTTTTAGGAACCCGCCTGATTGTAGCTCACACTGCCTGTCGCCAGCCCGCCGCTGGCGCCATTTTGAGTGTGACCCGGACCATGCTTTGTTTGTACAAAGACCCGCTCCACACACACAATTTGGAAGCTGCCCTGGCTCAATTTATGTGATCTAGAACCCTTTGTAATCTTTCTCAGGCTCTAAGTGGATAATCGGCCCACGTTGGATGCGCCATCTGTTGTAGTATGGTTTCTCTGGGTCCCGGGCGGCCAGAGATTTGAGACCCACAGACCTGCCGTGCCAGACCCCTCAGCTGCCCAGCCGCCCAGGTCCCCAAAAATAACTCAGAGGCTTATATTAAGTCTATGCTGTTTGGCCTATGGCTCAGGCACATTGCTAGCTAGCTCTTATATCTTAAATCAACCCATTTCTATTAATCTGCGGGCCACGTGGCGGCCCGTAGCTCACCCGTGTTCCTTACATGTTGCTCCTTCGGCGGCTTCCGCGCGGTCTGCCTCTAACTCCGCCCTGCTTCTCTTACCTAAGCTCTGATTTCTCCTCCTACCTATTCTACGTACCTGCCATGGCCCAAACCAGCTCCTTTATTTAAAGATACAGCGCTCACAAATGCATTCCCACAAACAGTGACATGAAACAGGTGAGCAGAGGTGAAGTCTGTGAATGAGACAAAGTGCCAGCTAAAGAAAGCCAGCTTTGGAGTAATCCCCATTATGCACTGGGGATACATTCCAAGACCCTAAATGGAAGCCTGAGACTGCAGATAGTACATGTATATGTATTATGTTCTCCTTTTTCTTCACTATATTTATTAAAAGGTTCCCACCTACAAAGCACTACTGATGTTTTGCTGTATATAAAATATGCCTTGTTTTCATGATCTCAAAGTCTGATTAGGAATAAATAGTGGATGAATAAGAAGGGGCAGGCAAGATGGTTTAGGGGATAAAGGCACTTGCTGTCAAGGGTGATGACTTGAGTATAGATTGCTGTAAATTGTCTTCTGACCCCACATGCGCATGCACATGGAGTGCACATGCCCACATACATGCATCATGCATACACATGAAAGGACAGGAGAAAACGAGATGTTGGAGAGTGGCTTGAAGGCCATAGTGGAGATGGAGGTGGAGGAGAAAATGAGACAGCGGATGAGAGGATAAGGTTAATGATGGCTTCAGAGGGAAGGAGTCCGGGGGTGCAGGCTTCTAATCCTAGCACTTTGGAGGCAGAGGCCAGTCTGATCTACAGAGCTAGTTCCAGGACAGTCACCACTGTGCAAAGAAACGTTGTGTTAGAGGAATCAAGAATTACTTCTGCTAATATATGGCTTGATCCATTGGGGAGTGGAAGTACTTTATGAGAGTAGGAATCTTATTGAGGGCAGAGCTGTAAACCATGCATTGTGCAACATAAACTGAGATGTTTTACTGTGTAATACATTAGGACATGCATCTGGAATCCCTTGTAGCACTTGAGAAGTGGAGGCAGGATGGTCCTTTCTGCTCCATAGCAGGCTTTAGGCCAGCCTGAACTACATAACGTCACTAAGTTCCGGGTTCAGTCCTCAGTACTGCTGCCATAAGAACACATACAAAACCCTAAGTTGAAGTATAAATATAGATACCCATGTAGAAGTAATACATATTGTTCAAGAGAGAAGGACTTGGACTGGAGGTCTGGTGCGGTGGTAGAATATTTTGTAGCATATTTTTTTCTGTATATATAAATACCTACAATAAAGTGTAATTTATGAATTAGGCACACTAAGAGATGAACAACAGTGAATAATAAAATAGAAAATGGTAGAACAGCTCTAACAGTCTACTGGAATAGAAGGTATATGAGGGCAGCCTGTGGTGAGATCCATGTGTCAGCTGATAAGGTCCAAAGATGCTTACCCAAGGTCCCCCGGCTCCTGAAGGGGGAGTGGCCAACCCCATTCAGCAGCCTGGTCTACAGAGTGAATTCCAGAATGGGCAGGATTACACATTGAAACCCAAGCACAAACAAACACAAAACCCATCTTTCAAATTACACTGTTGGGGCTGAGGAGATGGCTCAGTGCTTATGAGTATTGGCTGTTCTTCCAGAGACCTAGGTTCAGCTCCCAGCACCCACATAGCACCTCACATCCATCTGTGACTCCAGTTCCAGGAGATGTAGTGCCCTCTTTGGGTCTCTGTGGGCACCAGACATTCATGTGGTCCATAGACATACATATAGGCAAAACACTCATACACATAAAAACTATTGATGGATCCCATTCTGACTGCTTCTTGTGATAGGAAGTCACACAGTGCCTTATGTGATGAGATGAGGTGAGGTAAGTGAAGTCAGCATTCTTGAAGCATTAGATTACTGCTTTTCTCTACTCACTGTTGAAGAGCTGTTCTTTAATACTTTACTTTAGACAGGGTCTTGCTCTGCAGCCCTGGCTTGTCTTGTCTGGGACTCTATTTTGATCATTTTGGCTTCAAATTTGCAGTGATCCTCTTGCCTCTGTCTCTGCTTGGATTACAGTTGTATAGTATCATATCTGGGCTTCCAGAGGACCATTGTGAGAGTTGGCCCAGTTGCTATGGCCTATGATGAGGCATGGCATCATGGTGGTTGGAGTATGGGGCAGAGCATAGTTGCTCACTTCATGTCACTCAAGATGCAGAAAGAGATGGAGAGGGGGCTAGTGATAAGACACCCTTCATATGACATGACTCCAGTGACCTGCTTCCTCTGGCCAAGCACTGCCTCCTAAAGTTTCTACCACCTCCCAAAATAGCATCAGCTGGGGACCAACTCTTTAACATAGGAACCCGTGGGAGATATTTTCTAATCAAAACCCTAGTACTCCTAAGTTTTTTGGGTTTTGTGTTAATAGAGATCAAATTTAGGCCTTTTACGTGCTAGGTTAACGTTACCACTGAGCCACTTGAAATAATGTTAGGGTAAATAGCACCTAAAATAAATGCATTAGTCTGTCATTTTAACACCTCTCTTTTCTCCTTGTGGATGAAGATTTGAGATGGAGTCTAACCATGTAGCTCAGTCTGGTCTCACACTTGCACCCTGCCTTAGTTTCTTGTGTGCTGGGATTACAGGTGTGGACCACCACACCTGGCTGTACAAGTTCAATTTCTATCAACCTTTCGTGTAACAATGGTTTTTAATATTAATTAGTAATTTTTATTTAGGTTTTTTTTTTTTTTAATCATTTGTGAAACAAGATAAAAAGTAAAAATAGACTGGAGAAGTGGCTTAGTGGTTAAAAGCACTTGCTGCTCTTGTAGAGGTTCTAGGTTCTGTTTATAGCACCTACACAGCAGCTTACAAACATTTGTAACTCCAATCTTAGGGGATCCAATACCTTCTTCTAGGCTCTGTGGACGCCAGGCATGCATATTGTGAATAGACATACACATAGGAAAAACACTCATACACATAAAAAGGAAATTAAAGGAAAAATTAATATTTTAAAGTTAAAATTACCACACATTTAAAACAATTTTATTAGTTCTCATTTTGTTTTTGGTGTCTTGACATATATAAAGCCAGTAGCCATGGATAGGTGTGGGGGCAGGGTAGACTGTGGATAGCTAGAGCCAGGGAAGGGAACTTGGGTCCTTGGATTGAGTATGGGGAAAGGGTAGTCCAGACGTTACCTGGTTCAAGGAATATTTCAGCTCAAACTAAAACAGGCCAAATGAGTCACTGACTGCTTTTTGCTTTCATTACTGATGATTTGCGAGAGTATTCTACTTTGAATAAATGCTTAGTTCTTGCTCTTAATAAAAGTATTTCATAAGTGTAGTAGTTGCATCCAGTGGTGTGAAGTGAGGTCTTTCTGTTTTCCATAGCTTTCTGTTAACAGTATCATGTACTTCTAAATGCTGGATCTATTTTGGATTTCTTTTGGGGGTGGGTTATAGATTTCAAGACAGAATTTCTCTGTGTAACAGTCCTGGCTGTTGTGGAACTCACTCTGTAGACTAGGGTGGTCTGGAACTTAGGTATCTGCCTGCCTCTGTCTCCCAATTGCTGGAATAATACCACCCACTCTTATTTTGGATTTTTTATTCATTTAAAATTATATTTGGCATGCTGGGTACACACATGCCTTTAATCCGAGCACTTGAGAGACAGAGGCAGATGTATCTCTGAGTTCCAGGCCAGCCTAGAATAAGTTTTAGAGCAACATAGTGAGACCCCATGCCCTCCGAACAGATTGTAATTTGATACGAATGTGCTTTATAAGTATACTTAACATTACATTTTATTATATTTTCTAGTAAGAAGACAGCTTTAGAGTCACAGATCTCAACTGTGCCCTTCATAAGCATATTGGTATCGTCAATGCCAGACAGACAGTAAGTACTACTAAAATCATAGGGGATAAATATTTTACACGTAAGTTTTACATATTTGAGTTATTAAAAAAAATCATGAGAAGGCAGGTATCAGAAATTTTTGTTAGTAGAATATGTGGAAAAGCTGGTGTTGGTGTTGTGAAACAGTGTTGACTTTGACAACTTAGCTGTATTATTTTCCATTTATTGAGTCTCTCTATCCCTAAAATCTCACTTCACGATCTGTCCTATTCTACATATTGTTGGCCATCTGCACATGTCTTTCATGTGTCTCTTTTATGTATGGAACCATGTTAAGAGTTTTAGTTCATAATCCATGTTCTTAATAATCATGCTTGTCAGGGAGATCAGCATCTCCAGATGAAACTGAAAGCCACTTTTTGTCAATCACTTTTGTCAGATCCTGTTCAAGTGGTGTAGGGAGCTTTGTGTGATGTGGTATAGTTTCTTCCCAATGTTCAAGGTGAAAATGAGCTTTGTGTCTGTGGTACTCCGATTTCCTCCAGCCTCTCTGGGTTCTGCAGGACAATGACAGAGAAGGCGGATCATGTTTAAAACATGTTTAAAAATATTACAGAAAATAAAAAGTTAGTGAACTAACAATGGAAAGCCCTAAACAAACAAGATGAGTGTTGCAGTAAGTAGGAGAGTACTGCAGAAAATGTTGGAGGCTTGTCGAAAGTTACACCTCTGTCTATTCTTAGAACACAAGCCACATGCTGGCTTTACCTTAACAGGATCTCTCAGAGCTCTCTGGTTTCTTCACAATAGTGTATTCTTTTTAATTGTTGCATAATACTTAAAGGGTATTGTTGCCACAATTTAGCCAGTCTACTTTTTACTGATATTCAGGATGTCTTCAGTTATCAATTATTGTAGTTTTATGATATGTAGGTGTATGTTAAAGATAATTGGTTTATTTTATTGTTTTGGTGACATAGCCTGGCATTTTCACGAGACTTTACTATCTACATTATTCTTAATCATATTGTACACTTATTTTTTAGAAAGGATTTGCTAGGTAGCCCAGGTTGGATTTGAGTTCACCATCCTGCCTAAGCTTTGAGTGCTGGGATTACAGGTATATGTAATTTAGTATGCTTGATCATCTTTTAGGTGATGTATCTTAAAGAAAGAGTGTATTCCCCCCCCCCCCCCCCCCATCCAGACAGGGTCTCATCATGTAGATCTGGCTGCCCTGGAACTCGCTCTCTACACTAGGCTGGCCTTGAATTTACAGATCTACCTGCCTCTACCTCTGGAAGGCTGGGATTAAAGCAGGAATTTGGGAGGCCAGAGCAGGAGAACTGGCAGTCCAAGGCCTCCTTCTACTTGGGTGACTTTATGACCAGCTTGGGAAACTCAGGGAGGCTCTGTTTCAAAATAAGGAAAAGTTAAGAGGCCCGAGACTATAGTTTAATAGTAGAGCACTGTCTAGCATGTAAGGGCCCTAGGCTCAATGTCTAGTACTAAAAAAATAAATTTATCCAAAGCATAGTTTTTAATTTTTTGTTTTTCCCTCTATGTAGCCCCTGCTGTCCTGAAACTCTGTAGTCTGAATTCTGAGATCCGCCTATCTCTGCCTCCCCAGTGCTGGGATTAAATACCACAGTGCCTGACTTACCTTTTTTTTTTTTTTTTTTGAGTTTACTTTAGATAATTTCTTGCTGTATTGCCCATGCTGGTCTTGAACTTCTGTATTTGAGCAATCCTGTACTTTGTGACCACAGTAATCTGGACTATAACTATACTTTCCCATGTTCATTTCAAAACATACATTTTTTAATGACTGCTTAGAACAAGCTTCATGACCAAGGCAGCTCTTATAAAAGAAACTATTTAATTGGGAGCGTTACAATTTCAGAGGCTTAGTTCATTATCATGGCAGGGAACATGACTTTGAGCAGGGATGGTGATGGAGAAGTACATTCTGATCTGCTAGCAGAGAGGATAAGAGTCCAGGGTGGGGATAGAAACAGATGCTGGGCCTGGTCTTGCACACCTCCTGATCCTTCTAATCCTTCTCAAATAAGGACACTCCCTGGTGACTAAGCATTCAAATATTTGAGCAGATGCATTCTTATTCAGGTCACCACACTGCCTAAAATTTGTCTTGCTAAGTAGAGTAGCCTTGTTTGTACTTAGCAGTAGAACAGCTCAATTTAAAAAGAAGCAAGTAGTACAAATAGACATTTCTTCAAGAAGATACATGAGTGGTAATGGATATATAACCTTGACCACACTAAACCTTAGGAAAATGCAAATCAGAACTAACTAGCCAGACTAGATAAATCTAAATAAAACTGCCATAATGAAACAGAAGAGCAATAGCAGGTATTGGTGAGTGCAGTGAAATTGGAGCCTTGCTCATTGCTATGGGGATTGTGGTGCTGCACCTCTAGAAAAGTATTCTAGTGGTTCCTCAAAGGGCCAAACAGTTACCATATGACTTACAATTCCATTTTAAGAAATAGGAAAACATACATCTACAGAAAACTCATTCAGGGATGGTTAGAATGGGCTGGAAAGATGCCTCAGTGGTGAAGAGTATGGGCTGCTATTCCAGAGGACGTAGGTTCAATTCCCAACACCCACATATTGGCTCACAGCTGTCTCTAATTCCAATTCCAAGCTGTCTCTATTCTGGCTTCCTTGGACATTGTATACCACCCGTGCACACAAATGCACATAAAATAAAATCTTTAAAAAAGAATGCTTAGTGTAAGATTATATGGTATAATAAAAAAGCAGATATTCAAATTTCCATTATTTGGAAAATTATTAAATAAGATATGATGTGCTTGTACCATAGCCTGTTTTTCAGCAACAAAGTGAAGGAAGGGTTGTCATCAACTTATGTGAAGTTTAAAAAATGAAACAAAACTAAACCAAACCAAACTGTGATTAAAAAGCCACATTTCATGGCTCCATTTATACCATGTCCCTGAATAAGCAGTGTATGTAAATAGAGGTTTGTGATTGATTGCCAGGGACGAGAAGGAGGAGAGTGGGATTGTTTGTAGGTGAGGATATGTTAGAAAGGTTCTGGGATCAGCTCGTGGTGATAGTTGTACAGTTCTGTAAATATACTGAAAAACCTCTGAATTGTGTACTTCAAAATGATAAATTTTAGACTAAGGGAGTGTTGCTGTGTGGTAGAGCACTTGCCTAGTATATAAGGTCCTGGCTTTAATCTTTGGTACCACAAACACCCCCCCCCCCCAAAAAAAAGCCAAACAATACATAAAAAAGGAAAAGAATAAAGAGCCTACAGAGGTGTAGCTCAGCAGTTTTGAGCACTTGCTGCTCTTGCAGAGGATCTGAGTTTGGCCCCAGCTTCCATTCATTACAACCACTGGTATCTCTAGATCAGGAATTCTGACACACTGTTCTGTTTTTTGAGGGCACTTCACATTTTGAGGTATATGCATAAATAACCAAGCACAAACACACACACATAGATAGAAATAAAGAGAAAGAAAAATACCCCCTAAATCAGCAGTTTTCAACCTGTGGGTTGTGACCTTTGGGAGGTTGAATGACCCTTCTCATGGTCACCTAAGACCATTGGGAAATACAAGTATTTATATTAAGATTCATAACAGTAGCAAAATTAAAGTTATGAAGTAGCAACAAAATAATTTTATGGTTGGGGATCACCACAACATGAGGAACTTATTAAGGTGTCATAGCATTAGTAAGGCTGAGATCCACTAGATAATGAATTTTATGATACATATATTTTAATAAGGATATAATAATAGATAATTGGGAACCCACACACTTAAAAGTATGTCCAGATGAGAAGATGCTATGTTTAAACCAGGTGGAGATAATGAGAATTGGTTGAATTACCAAATGTATCTTTTCTTTTAAAAATTTTTTTCAAGACAGTGTCTCACTATGTAGCTTTGGCTGTCCTGGAACTCATGATGTAGACCAGGCTGACCTCAAACTCACAGAGGTACACCTGTCTCTGCCTCCTGAGTACTGGGATCAAAGGCATTAGCCATTGTGCTACCAGACATTTTGAATTTGAAACTAGTAGGTTTTGCAAAATGTTTAAGATAGAGTAGAGTAGTAAGGGGAAAGTGGGTCAAGAGCTGCTCACGTGGTTCCCGCTTCCAGTCCCAGCTCTGCTAGATGGAAGCTAGCTGGGCCTGAAGAGTGAGACACTGTTTCAAAACAAGATGACCGTTAGGTTTTTGGTTTCTGTAACTGGAAATTGCCCTTCGCTGAGATTTACACATGCCTGGCTTGGATGTTTATTCTGTATCTCTGAACAAGTACTGGAGGAAAGGATTTTAATGGAGGAAGGATTTATACAGCTCCTTGTTTCAGAGGTTTCCATGGGCCTTGGGTGAGGCAGAAGGTTATGGTAGAGCAGTTTCCTCTCTGGAGTTGGAGGGTCAGACAGTGGGACAGGAAGTACCAGGGCCAGACAGACTCCTCATGTCACACCTTCAGTGGGGTGACCTACTTCTACTTCTTCCGAACGAGTTTCACCTCCAAATTTCTGCCACTGCCCAATGATTAATCCATCCATGTATTCATCTTGATTAGGTCAGAGCTCTCATGGTCTAATCCTATCTCAACCATCAGTTCTACCAGCTGAGGATCAAGCTCAGTGGGGGAGTTTGATGTCAGGGCTAGGCAAGAGTTACTTGTTAAGTTAGAACATGTTAATTTGTTAGCATGTTGCTTGGGGTTTAAGTGATTATGTTGAATGAAACCACCAAACAGTAGCTGAGACAGACGAAAAGAGGTCTTAAGACCCTAGACCCTAAGAGTAGTAGTGTCCTCAAAAGACTAAGATCTCAGGATGAATTGACCCACTGTGAAAAGGTAAGGACTGAGAAATGAACTTGAGATTTATATTTTCCTAACTTTCCCACTCCCTTTGCTTATGGCCTCTCTCCTTCCTCCCCTTTTGATACTTGAGATAGGACCCGCAGCAGTCTCATGCTTACTGGATGTTATACCACTGAGCTGTATCCTTAGCTAAATTCCTTACTACTGGTTGCTAATATACAGAAGTATAGATGGGGGCCAGGGCGGAACATTATTGTGCAAGCCTGAAGGCCTGGATTCAATCTTGGAACCCATGTAAAGGTGGACAGAGATAAACAACTAACTCCAGTCTTCTGACCTGCACATTTGTACTGTGGCAACCCCCCAACCCCCACCTCTCAGGCATGTGTAATAGTGACAACAACAATAAATTTATTAACACATATCATCAACGTTGCTAAATGACCAGGTGAATTCAGTACTCTATAATGATAGTTCTGTATATATGTATTTCTTTTTCTTAGAATATTTTAATTTTTCTTATCTTTTTGAGACAGATGGCTGTACTGGAATTCACTATGTAGACCAGGCTGGATTGGAACTCACAGAGATCAGGCCTATCACACCTGGCTTTTCCCCCTAGAACTTCTATTTCTGCTTGTAGTCTTATACTGCCTATGACCTCTGCTACAATGTAGCAGGAAGTGATAGTTGTAGCAAGGATCTGTTCTTCTGTTTGCAGCCGTTCTTAAGTGTCTCCATCAAGCTCCTCCTAGCCCGGTTTGTTCTAGTTAGCATGAACACCTGGGGATTTTTTTCACATTAATGTTTTGTGCACAGTGACTTGATTATGTAATTTTTTCCCTTTGTTTTGTTAATACCAGAATTGTATGGATACATTTTTTCAAACACTAAAAAAGTCATTCTTAATATATTGATACATCACACTTTATGTCACTAATGTAACTTAAGTGGTTGAAGTTTACATATAAAATGTTCAGAGGGCTCTTGTGTTAAAGGCTTGGTCCCTAGCTGGTGGACATGGGCTTTGAACAGTTGTTCAGGTCACTGGTCAATTCAGAATTTGGCATTAATTAAAAAGGGTTAATACTGGGAAGTGGGTCCTAGTTGGGAGGAAGTAGGGAGGCAGCATCCCTGTAAAGGGTCCCAAGCGCTTCTCAGTTCCTCCCTCCAGGGCTTCCTGTCACTTTCCTGTCACTGTTGCTGCTGTCTGATGTGCCTTATTGTTGGGGACATAGTGATGGAGTTGTGTGACCAGAAGCCAAACCTGAAACCATAACTCAAATAATTCCTCTTTTAGTTGATTGCAAGTATTTGTTACAGTGACGAAAAGTGTAGCTTATTTGTTAGTTTTAATATATGCTTGTATTAGTGAGCTACTCCTATAATTTAAAATGTAGTGTCTTTTTGGCTTTTGTTTTCATGACATGGCATGGCTGGCCAGCCAGTGAGCCCTTGGGCTCCCTGTGTCTCTCCTTTCTTGCTCTGAGGTCATACACAGCTGTACTATGCCTAGCTTTTTATAGGTCCTGGGGACTGAGGTCGAGTTCTTAATGCTGGTGCCCCAAGCTTTTTACAGATTTACCTATCTTCTCAACACTAAGACTTGGTCTTTTTGACCTGTGGATCAGTTAAAAATATGTTGCTCATGTTCCAAGTATTTGAAGATTTTCCTGTTGTCTTTCTGTTACTGATTTCTAGTTTGTCTCTTTGCAGTTAGAACATACAAAACATCCTTTGAAGCCTCGCTAAGACTTGTTATGTCATATAGGTTATGGTTTAGCATGGTAAACTGTGTGCATTTGGAAGGAATGTGTGTTGTGCCACTGTGGAGAGGAACACTCTCTTGTTGACTACATTCTTAATTGTTGTGGTGTTGGGTTTTTACTGAGTGCTGCCTGACTCTTCAGATTGCTGATAGCATAGTAGTGGGGGCCTTGACTAGGGGAAGTTTACTTTTTCTTGTAGTTCTATCGTTTTTTTCTTTTCTGTTTGTAGTCATGTTTTGATGCATAGACTTTAGTGTTATATTTTTTCTGGTGATTGGTCCTTATTACACAATGACCTCGTTTTCTCCCTCTAATAATCTTTGTTCTAAATTCTACTTATATCTGATGTAATATAAAAAAGTAATTTTCTTTAATTTTAATTAATTTAAATTTAGACACATGTGGCTGGTAGCTGTTATTACTGGAAGGTGGAGGGAGCTATGACACAAATTTAATGAAAAGGTAAATTTTCTAGTATGTTGAGAGATTAGCTAGAGAGGGGTGATTGAGACAGAGGGAGTGGGGTATTTGACTTTGAACTGGATAGTCAGGAAAGAAATACTTGAATGTGACATTTGAAAGAGAACTAAAATTTTAGAGTGAGAATTATCAATGCTAATACCTTGTGGGAAGGATATGTAAAGGCTGGCAGGGTGGCAGACCATTGTATGAACTCGTCTTTACTCTGGTTGACCTGGAAAGCTACATGAGAGCTTACAGTGGACCCTGACCCAGGCTGACTTGGGTGTATAAAGATTACTGTGGCTGACATGTTGAAAACAGACTCTGGGCACTAAGGTGCCATGGAGACAAGTTAGGGGATGGAAATAGAGGAACAAGGTGAAAGTTACCAGACCAACTGCTGAGGGTAGACTTTGGGAAGAATATCAAGGCATTTAATTTCAGAGGTTTTAAAGAAATGATTAATTTTAGAGATGTTCAGTTGGAGATGTTTATTAGACATATCGAAGTAGAGAAAACAAGTAGACTGGATGTAGTCCACATTCACAAGTCCCTCCCCTGTGGATAGCAAATAAACACAGTAAGTGAATAACGTACCAGAAGATAACAAACACTTAGGAAAACAAATCCAAGTAAGAAATGAAAAATGTTCTTTTGAGGGGAGTGAGATGCAGCTCGGTTAGTAGAGTGCTTGCCTCACTTACATAAAGCCCTGGGAAAACTAGAGGTGGGTGCAGGAGGATCAAAGTTCAAAGTCATTCCATTCAAGGTCACCTGGGCTACATGAAAAGATTTTCTTGTACTGAATTAACAATATGGTCACATTTGAGTAATAATAAGGTGGTGAGAAAATTCATTTTCTAAATGCCTGTTAAAAATAGGTAGAGGGAACTAAAGTGTAAAGGGTCCCAGGTGGGTGCATGGCTGAAATGTTTGAAGAAGAGAAGAGCCAGGAGAGGCTACATGTGCTTCAAGTGGGGAGAGCAAGGGAAAGATTAGTGGAGGGTGGTACCAGGATGGCACGTGTCTGGATGACAGGCTATTTTAATGCTGCTCTATCCTGAGTGAGATGGGAAGGTGTCATTCAGCCTATGCATTAGCTGTCACTGCCTGTGTTAGTAGGCTCAAAGAAAGAGAATGGAAGCAGGGTGATTGGTTAGTCTGTTAGTGAAATCTAGTAGAAGTCTGAGGTAAGTCTGGGGTGATGGCAGTGGAGGGGTAAGGAGGATACTTTAGGAATTGCATTGCCAAATTGTTTCCACTTGGTTGAGAGGGCTCCAAGATTTTGACCTGAGCATCTAGAAGGATAGAGTTAAATTACCTAAGATAGAAATACCAGGAAAGCAGCAGGTCTGAGGGGAGGAAGTTAAATAATGGTATTAAAACACTATAATTTAGAAATATGCTATATTGTTATTTTCAGATGGGGTCTCAGTCTTGGACATGTTAAGTTGAGGATGCCTATTAGATCTGAATATAGGTATCAATAGGCATTCTGGTAATGTTTATGGGCCCTTTTTGCTTAAAAAACTAAATAATGTATTAAAACACTATTTTATAATTTAGAAATATGCTATATTGTTATTTTCATTTTTAATATGTTCAATCCTGACAAAACTGGAGTGTTGTGGAGATAAATTCACTTATTTTTGGCTTTGCTGCTGAGTTGGTATTACTTAGAATTATACAGAGATGTCACTCCATCTTAGAAGTGGGGATAGAATTATGTAGTCTGAGTATTTTTACTTGCTTTCTATTTTAGGTCCTTTTACTACTGGATTTGCAAGATTTTTAATACAATTTTTTTCTTTGAATTATGATTTAAATGCCAAAAATCTTTAAAATTTTTTAAAGAGGGAAATATTTTAGTTTTGGAAGTCAGAATGCCAAGGAAAAGGAAAAATCTTGGGGGAAATCCTTTGCGGAAGACTGCAAACTCTCAGGAAATTGTCGTATCCCGTGTTGCTAGTCATGAGGAGCCGACCACTACCCTTCCTTCCATGTGTGAGACAAAAATTGATGAGGAGGAGCTCTTCACCAGTATCTCAGAGATGTTTTCTGCTCTGGATCCTGATGTAGTATATTTGATGCTTTCTGAATGTGATTTTAAAGGTGAGAAAAGTTTAGTTGAATCCTTTGCATCTTATAAGAAGGCTTCATGCTCTATATTATAATGAATAGCAATTGCAGAAAAATGATGTTTTATTTATATGTTAAGTATCTCCCATAGACAAAGATAGAGACATGAAAACTGAAGATGCTTTTTATTGTAAAGAAATGTACAGTCGTAGATGTAAGATGCATGAGTACAAATATAGTCTACCCTTTATTCTCTCTTATCTCCTCTAGACAGGTTGGTGCTGTTGACATCTTTGAGTTTGTTAGTGAAAAATAATAGTATATATTTTATTGTGTAGGACTTTTTGGGTGAGGATTGAAGGTTTATTTGTTGTTTGAGTTTGGTAAAGACTTCAGTATGCTATAAATAATTCGTAATAAACTGTTTAGAAGTATGTTTGCAGACAAAACTCTTAAGTTGCCTGAGTGGATAAAAGATAATATTATTTTTGGCTATGGTTATTATAAAATAAACTCATTCTAGATTGAAGGTTTTGCTAATGCCTGGCAAACTTACATTCTAAGTCGTTCTGTGTGAGCTATGATGTGAGCTTTCTCAACTGTTAGAATACATACCAAAACCCAGATTTCATTTGGTGCTCAGAAACAATAGCAAGTAGTGTGGTGTAAGAGACTAAATGCACTTATTTCCTAATTTTGTTGTCTTTAAATTGTATTTGTTGAGCACATATGAATAAAGCAGTAAGGAATCACAACCGTATTATCCTGTCCTAACAAACTCATTTCTCTCTTTCAGGATCTCCTGTAGATCTTCTATATAAACACTTGATGTTATGAGTCTTTGAATAATAGCATTGATGGTGTTTTATATTCTGCTTTTTAAAACTTAATATAAGGAAATGTTTTCAGTGCTCTTACATATTTCTCTTTATAACAAGCTTTATATGTTTCTCGTTAGTGGTTTTCTAATACTCCAGTGAGTTGTGTTCTAATTTATTTATTCCCATCTAGGGTTCTCATGAGTCATCATTATTACAAAGAACATTTCAATGAAAGCTGCTTTTATTCATTTATTTATTTTGGCTTCTCTTCTTGGCCTCAAAGTTTTACTTCTGTGCAGCACAGGTTAAGGATACTTTTCTGGGGCTGGAGAGATGGTTCAGTGGTTAAGAGCACTCACTGTTCTGTGCTGTGCTGGGTTCAGTTCTCAGCACACACATTGCAGAACAGACACCCTTACACAGACATGCAGGCAAAACACCAACGAACATTTAGGAAAAAAAAAAAAAGTTTTCTGATCTTGGAAGTGCTGCTAAATTGCTGGTGAAGATAATGGCTTGTGTAACATCACAGCCTTCTCAGCATTGTGAATGATTATTTTAAGGTTTTAGTAGGAATAAAATTGTGCATCTTCTTAACTTTTTAAAATAATATAAATAATACTGTTGAACATTTTTATATTTGAAGTTTTATCATTCTATAAATTACTCATTTAGTTTTTAAGGTTGTTTTACATCATAGTTTTAAGTTTTCTAGCAATCTAAGGCTTCTTTTTAATGATAATTACCTGTGTCTTGGTATTTTACTTTATATTGCTTTTCATGATAAATATGCTAGTTCTCTGGTTGATCATTTTTGGTTTATCTACTATGTAGGACTTTTTCCTTCTGTTTGCTTTTTCCCTGTACTCTGTTTGAGCATTCGGGTTCTTGCCTTTGTAGTTTTGCTGTTCTCCTGACTGACCTCTGCCAGGCTGCCCCTCCAACCCCTCTTTGTTTTTCTCTTAAGGGAACATTAATTGGGTGCTTACTAGGTGCCGGTCCTTGTGCATGGCACTTTTCATGGACTATCTCATTATTCCCCACAACAGCCTATGAGGTAGGTACTTTTATTATCCCCGTCTTAACAAACACAAAAAGGAAAGTCAGATAACTTGTTGGAAGTATTAAATCAAGCATGTAAAGATTTAATTGATGGTGTTCTGACTCCAGAACAGAGCTGTGTCCTCTGTGCTATGCTTTTTCCATGTTTATCTTTATTAAGACAAAATAGTGCAAGACAGGAACATAGAATAAGACCTAAAGACTTTTCAAATTTTAAATGCTTAAACATTTCTCTCTCTCTCTTTTCCTTTTGTGGTGCCTATTATCAAACCCAGGTCCTTAAACACTCTAACCAGGCACCGTGCCAGTGAGCAGCATCCCTAGCTCTTACATATTGAAACCTAATTTCTCTCTTAATCTGTATTGCAACAAGAGCTCAGCATTGGAGTCAGACACACCGGCCCCTGGTTACTGTGTGACTTGGGTCCAGTTTGTAATACTTTGTTGAGCTTCTTTTTTAATGCTTTCTAGGACGATAGATCTTAGAGTACTAATTGGAGATTCAGTGAGGAGATCTGTGGAATGCACCTAGCCCAAATGTTGTGGCTAATAGTTTCTCTTCTTTACGTTCCCCAGAAAAGGAAGTGTGACATATGGGACCCTGTCAGCTCTATCAGTGTCCTTCATCTTATTTTCCTCCTTATCCACTGCACAGCCCTGTGAGCTAGCTCTCTAACCAGCTTCTCTGAGTACTTGGAACAGGTGTTACTTTTTTTTTTTTCCCTTTGAGATAGGTCTCATTGCATAGCTCTGGCTGTCCTAGATCTCACTATGTAGACCAGGCTGGCTTTGAAATCACAAAGATATGCCTGTCTTTGCCTCCAAGTGCTGGGAATAAAGACAGTTTTGTATTTTCAAGCTTGGCTTTAACTTTTTCCCTGTTTGGCAATTTGATTTTTAATCTTTTAAGAGCCAGATTATATATTACTTTATGTGAAATCTTTCCTCATTCTCCATTTCTACTTTTATTAAAAGTATATACTTTATATAATGTAATTATATCTTAGGTGTGCATGTCTTTGTAGTCCATTTAAACTTATAAAATCCTTTGTATTAAAAATACATATTCATTTTTATACAAAATTTTTCTGATGTATATATTTTTTATATTGCAAAAAATATGGTGTGGACCATGTAATTGAATAGATTTACTAAAAGAATACATACTTTGTTCCTTAATAGGACATCCAGTAGGTAAATAATTGTTGAATGAATCACTAACTTTATGGACCTTTATAAATGACGCTAATATTTATAGTCTATGTTTATAATTGTTAAGCTGATGAAAATGAAACATTTTTAATTGAAAATAGTTTATTACAGTTTGAAAAGAACATTGTTCCATGGCTCTGTCACGATACTTCTCTACTGTAGATTTTGATTTATTAGAGTAGTGTTAATTTTCAAAAGATGACCTGGATGCTGATCCATTTTCAGTACCTATATGTATTTTTCTTGTAACTGTTGTTCTCATGCAGTTGAAAATGCCATGGACTGCCTTTTAGAATTATCTACCACTGATTCCAAGATGGAAGAGTCACCTTGTGAGGACAAGCCAGTTGCGTCAGGAAGTGCAGTAATGGAGATACGTCCTCCTGAAGAGGAGAGTGAAGATTCAAAACTGGATTCATTTCTGGATATGCAACTAACTGAAGACTTGGATTCCTTAATACAGAATGCTTTTGAGAAATTGAACTCTACTCCTGATGACCAAGTATATTCATTTTTGCCTTTGCAAGATGCTAAGAGTTTTAATGACCCTTCTACCTTTATGAATTCAGATTCAAGTGGTATAACTTCTGTTCTTTCTGTACAGAATACCGGGTCAAACAGTGAACCTCTCCAGAATTGTGCTGCTTCACTAGGTTCAAACCCACTAATGTCATGTTCCGTTTTGAATGAGTCTGAAAGTTTTACAAAGGGTAGCCCACTGGCATTAGAAGGCAGCTTCCCAGAAGACTCTCCTCTTAGCAGCTCCTCAAATCCAACAAATGACTCTGTTGTGAGTTGTGGCAATTTTAGCCAGAAACAAAAAGATCTTTTAGAACCTGAGTGTCCTAGTGCACAACGTTCCCAAGCTCTTGTAGATTTGGGTACCAGTGAACCTCAGGTTTCTTCAAATCTTCCCCTGCAAAATCCAGGGCTTGATTTACCAGGTACAGATGGTGATCAAAAATCTGCTTCTGTGCCTGATGTTTTTGTGCCCTCTGAGGGGTTCAGTTTCAAGCCACACAAACATTCTGAACTGCCGCCAAAGGGGAAGGATATGAATTACTGCCCAGTCCTTACACCTCTCCCTTTACTCCTTCCTCCTCCGCCCCCTCCACCTATGTGGAACCCCATGATTCCTACTTTTGACCTCTTTCAAGGGAATCATGGCTTTGTAGCTCCTGTAGTAACCACAGCTGCACACTGGAGACCCGTCAACTATACATTTCCACCCCCCATCATCTCCCACACGTCCCCAACAAAAGTGTGGAGAAACAGTGAGGGAACAAGTGCTTATCAAGTACAAGAGGCCCCAGTGTCCCAGCCTGCGAGGAAGAAGACCACATCGTATGTCGGCCTAGTCCTTGTGCTTCTCAGAGGGCTGCCAGGCTCAGGGAAGTCCTTTCTTGCAAGGTAGGAAGTTTTATTGGCGTAACTAAAATGCACGAATTTGTACAGCTAATGTGAATATACAGGATACTTTGCTAAACAGGTGGTTAATAGCTCAAGTATTTTTTCTATTAGCCTGGTTGTGGTGCCTATAATCCTAGCACTTGGGAGGCAGAGGAAGGCAGAGGAGAGCTGAAACCCAGGACAGCTAGGGCTGCTATACAGAGAAACCCTGTCTTGAAAATCCCAAACAACAACAAAATACTCCTTTCTAAAAGTTTTTATTGAAATCTTTTTTTCTCAGAACATCATTGACAGACCTAAATAAATAAATAAATAAATAAGATGATTTCAGGATGCTGATACTGTGAAAATATTTTTCTGTTGATGAGATCTAATTTGATTGGAGAAAAATGAGTTTAACTTTGTTCATGGGGTATAAAAGCCAGACTTGAAAACTAAGAAAAACTGCCGGGCATGGTAGTGCACACCCTTAGTCCAAGCACAAAGCTTCAGTCCCAGCACTCTGGAGGCAGAGACTGGCAGGTTGCAGGTCCCTGGATTCAAGGCCAGCCTAGTCTACAGAGCAAGTTCCAGGACAGCCAGGGCTACATAGAGGAACCCTGTTACAAAGCAAAACAAAATAGAGCCAACAAAAATAAAACTCCACAGAAAGCAAACAAAAGAAACCTGATTGTAAGGAAGAGAGGTGAATAGAAGTTATCAGCAACTCAAGGATTTTAAACTTTTCATTTGACTTTTGAGACAGGGCCTCGCTCACCGTGTAGCCTTGGCTAGCCAGCATCTTACTATGTAGACCAGGTTGGCCTTGAACTCACAGAGATCTGTGTCTGACTAACTCCAGAGTGTTTGAATTAAAGGATTGTGCTCCCATACCTGGGCCCAAAGCTTTATTTTGTTGGAAAATGCAATTCCCTTGCTTATGTCTTTATGCCAGTTGTGTAGTTTATATAGGTTGTTAGTGCTTTGATGTGAGGCCAGCATCAAGGTTAGAAATAGCTCTAAAGTTACAGCTTTAGAGGTACTCTTTAATAGTATTGTTTTATTTCCTTTCCAGAGCCCTCAGCCATTACATTTTAAGATATATTTTTTCCTTCTGAATTTGAATTTATTTTTGTGGCCATAAACTTTTCTTTTTGAGTTAGTAAATAATAGCAGTGGAGTGTGTCTTGTGTGTGTGTTTGTCTGTGTATTTTGAGTTAGAGGACCTTGTATCCCAGACTGTTCTGAAACTCACGAGTCCTGTAACCAGAGTCAATTATTTCTGAACTCCTGCCTCTAAATCCCTAAGGGCTGGGATTACAAGTGTGTGCCACCCTAGCTGTTTCATGGAGTAATAGGGATCAAACCCAGGACTCTATGCATGGTAGGAAAGCCTTCTACCAATTGAGCTACATCTCTAGCCCCAGTAATAGCAATATACAGTAATTTAATGTTACTTAGAATTTTCTGTTAACATTACTATAAAGGCAGGTGCTTGTGAAATGAGTGGGAAAGAAAGTCATACTTTAAAAGGTCACAGATATAGGTTTAAGGGCCAAAGCCAAAGTGCAGTTTTGAGGAACACAAGTTTTTGCCACAAAACAGCTGTATTGTTCATAGAAATAAGTGGGAATATGGCCCATAGCATCAACTTAGCATTAGTGTGTGACTTGGAGAAAGTCTGATGGAACAGCAGGGGTTTTGATTTATTGAAAAGGTGGGTATCCTTTTTAAAAAAAATGTAATTTTCTTATACTGTAAGGATAGAAGACAAGGCTAAGAATTGATCCTGAAAGACATAGAGAAAAGCAGGAAGGGACCCCACAGTGTGGTTTCACCTTCTTTCTCTTCCATATGTATGCATTTGCAGAAGTGTAGGCCCATGTGTATTTGTAGGTGCATGTGTGGGCATGCGTGGAGGCCCCAGGTTAATTTCAGGTGTCTTCCACTGTTTTTGCTGAGTTTGGGTCTCCCAGTTGAACCCAGAGCTTACTATGGCAAGTCTGGCCAGCCAGCTTCTCCCTCTTCCAAGCATGGGATTCCTTGGAGGCTTCCATACCCATGAGGCATTTTCAGAAGTCCTGGGCATCTGAGCACTCTTCATACTTCCATGACAAGTACTTTATAGTTGTGCATTAAACCACCATCCCCCAGCCCAGCCCATGATTACAACCTTATTTAAGATAACTCAGCATGTGCATGTTTAAGGAAAGAGCACCAGGTGTGCTGGTGCTGGTCCTGCCTGCAGCCAGGTTAGACAGGAGACCTGTTCCACAGAACTAAGCCAAAATGTAGAAAGCAAAATAGACCCAACTCTTAGGCTTAGTTTTTTTGTTTTTTGTTTTTTTTTAAAGAGTTGGAACTTTTTTGCTTAGAGAATTTCCAGTGTAATTTGTTTGAATTTTATTGCCCCTTTAAATATTAATATTACTTGAATTTTTATTTGAATTATGACTCTAAAAGAAGAGAGAATTTTGGAAAGAAAATTAGTGAAAATAATCCCTTTGTCATTCACAGGACTTTGCAAGAGGATAACCCAAGTGGAGTCATTCTTAGTACTGATGATTATTTTTATATAAACGGACAGTACCAGTTTGATGTAAAGTACTTAGGAGAAGCCCATGAATGGAACCAGAATCGAGGTAAGAACAGGTGTGAGGGTCTGTATAATTTTAAAAGTAGTATAAAGAGAAAAGAAAGGCTTTATTGTAGGTGAGGAAACCCATACATGTAACAACAGGCACACATAGAAAAAGATCCTCTGCAAAGCAGAGGGGAGACACTAGAAGGAGAAAAATCCACTCTTTTCTAGGGCTGGGATTTTCAAAGCATCTGGAGAAAAACACTCTCCAAACTCAGGATGGTTGGTCACCTCAGAACTGTGTGCGACCTGAACAGGCCTTGAACTGGTTGAGGCAGTCAATCAGCAGGGGCTTTCTGGTGGCAGACAAAAGCCTATAAAGCCTTTGTGTTAAGCCACCAGGCTTTTGTTTCAGAGAGGTGATGAAGAAGCTAGCCACCTTGGAATTTTTGTGACCCTCTTATTACCTAGTCATGACCCCTTTCTCTGTCTTTCTGTCTGCCAGGGAGTCCAGCTCCTAGACTTTGACCACCATTGCCCACTCTATATTTAATATTATTACAATGATGCCATTTTGTATTTTGTTTTTCAGCAAAAGAAGCATTTGAGAAGAAGGTATCTCCAGTAATCATAGATAATACAAACCTCCAAGCATGGGAAATGAAGCCATATGTTGCTTTGGTTTGTACCCTAAGTTTGTGATGTTGGGTTTGGAGTGGTTGAAGAGATGTGAATTTCACAGATGAATCTCCAACACATGAGAATGTCTTGGTTTGTCTTGAATTGAGTTTTCTCTGGTCTGTGAAATGAGTAAGACAATCAGTTTGGCTGAGCTTTGCTGTAAAGCCAAGTTTATTCAGCTTTAAGACTCTGAAGGTACCCTCCTGTTTCTCCATTCCCTACCATTGAATCTTGTAGGTATAAAACACTGTGCTTGCTATAGTAACTTTATTAACTAAGTCTGATAAATGGAGCTTCTGTGATAGGGTTTTTTTGGGGGGGGGGAGGTGATGTAATTTTCTATTACTACCACATGCCTTGAACATGTAAGCAGAATTTATGGTTCCCTAGTTGAATGTATATTGGAGTTCCTTTTTATGTCCTTAACACATCAGGCTGTTTTTATCTTATTTGTTTTACTAATGTTAAGGGTCTGCAGTCACTCAGAGATTCACCAGTCTGACAGTTAATAAATTTTACCAAAAAGACACTTTATTAAATAATGGTCAGGACCATGGATACTGGCTAGGTCTATATCCAAGACTCATGTTTAGAATGTGGCTCCAAATTACATTAGTCAGGGGTTTATAAAAGCAAAACTCAAAAGGCTGCTTACTTCCTGTTCTAATGCAGTTGGAGGCAAGACACATCTTCGTGTACTTCCTGCCTGTGTGTGATCAGGTACATCCTGTGCAACTGGGCAACCAACCTTGTTTACAGAAGTGAAAACAGGTGGCTTGATAAATCCTATGGGAACTTTAGGCTCCAGCATTTCAGGAAGTTGTTTGTCCTTGGGCAAGTGGGGTTGAAGATCAGAGGCTTCTTTGTTTTATAGATCTCTTAAGCACAGTAATTTAAACTTAAAATGTAACTTTAGCCACCTGTTTAGTGCACTTGAACTATTTTTTAAGTACAATTTTTCACCTTTCAGGGAAAAAAAAAAGTGTCTCAAAAGCTGTGCATGGTGGTACACACCTTTAATCCCAATGCAGCAGGTGGATCTCTGAATTCAAGACCAGCTTGGTCAATATAGGAAGTGTTAGGAGAGCCAGCGCTTTATAGAGAGACATGTCTTCCCACCCTCCCCCATATATTTCACTATAGAAGCAGTAGATTAGGTTTTAGTTAAACTAAAATATACTTTGCTTTCTAGCTGTCGACTAAAATTCTCAGTGTTGGGGGTAGGCTGTCTGGGTCTTAAGAGTATTCCATGTTTTTTGTTGTTCTCTTAGGAAGGTTTGTGGTACTCTTTCCTGATTTATGCGTCTAAGTTCATATGCATCATCTGCATGCAACAGCCCATAGAATCCAAAAGATGGTATTGGATCCCATGGCACTGTGGTTACAAGTGGTTGTGAGCCACCATGTAGGTTCTGAATTGAATGTGAGTCATCTGCAAGATAGCCCAACACTTAATTTTCTTAACTAGAAGATAAAAGATAACTCTTTTGTCTTATAATTGTTTTGTTTGTTTTTAGTTAGGATATCACTTCATAACCCTTGAAGGCAGCCTTGAACTCTTAGTTTCTAGAGTATTTTGCTGTATACAGCTTCCTTTTTCTTTTTCTTTCTTTCTTTTTCTTGTTTTGTTTTGTTTTTTTAGACATGTGAGGCCCTGCTCCTTGTAGACCAGGCTAGCCCCAAACTCAGAGATCTGCCTCCTAAGTGCTGGGATTAAAGGTGTGCACCATCACTGCCTGGCTTCCTTTCTCTTATATGACTGAACATATAAAAACACTTTTCCTTATCAGGCGTTACACACAGAAACTCTGTCTCAAAAAAAAAAAAAAAAAAAATCAAAACAAAACCAAAATCCTACTTTTCCAGGATCGATTTCTTCCTAACTGTACTTAGAAGTATATAAGAGACCCTACATCTCACAGAATGTCAAATTCATTTATTCATAAAGACTTGGGTACAAGGAGATGAGACTAGGTTCAGAGTGTTAGATCAAAGACAGTCTCAGGCACTGCATTTTGAGCAGAGGTATGGATGAAAAAGGAAGGTCTAGTGTCACAAAACAAAGAAATAGCCCGGTGAGAACACCTGACTGCTGGGATGGGGACAAGAACAATATCCCTAATTGTAACATCTGAATCTTCATCCTGCATCACAGAGCAAGCTTTGCCAACAAAGGCCTACAGATTGAAACATAACAGCACTCTTGAACCATGGACACCATTTATTGAAGCTCAGGGAAAGCCTTATATACTGGGGGTGGCCTTTTGAATTTGAGTAACCTCTGCAGCTCACAAGCAACACCTGACCTTAGCCAGCTTCTCTGTCCTCTGTTAACTTCCTCATTCCTAAATCAGCAGCACCTGCTTGGGCGAAGTTCCTGATAATGGAAATGGTGCAGGCCACTAAACAGTGTTAAGCCCTGGGGGCTGCAGGCTGACTTCTACACCCAATGAAGGAAGAATAGGGAAAAGAGAATGGTGTACTGATAGCCACAGCAGTATTCTTAGGCTCTGGCCAACTTTTTGTGGGGTAGCCATTTGGAATGGGCTAAAGAAAGGCTAAAGGAAGAAACTGGCCACAATCTTTGAGACTTTTTTTGTTTGTGGAGATAGTGTTTTGCTCTGTAGCCCTGGCTGTCTTGGAACTCACTGTGTAAACCAGGCTGACTTTGAATTCACAACGATCTTCCTGCCTCTGCTTCTGGAGTGCTGGGATTTTAGACCTATGCCACCACCTTTTGGCCATAGACTTTTTACAAAAGGGTCTGGTAAATAGCTGGTACACATGGGAAGTAGAATATGATGAGACAAATAAGTAGATGGTATTTATATATTATGGAATTAATTCAAAGGAAGAGAAAGATACACGATGTCTGAGAGAGGGAATTACCCAATTTGGTTATTCTTGAAAAAAGGTACAATGTGAAACATGGAATAAGCAGTTGTTAGCCACAAGTTTTAAATTATAGCAACACTGAAGGAAAATGAGGACATCCCTCCCCCTTGTTATGGTTGAGAAAAAGGTTTCGTTGTAGATATGAGGGAGAGAACAGCCAGAGGTACCTTCAAGAGTCCAGACTGAACGTGGCCAGCAGCCATAGTGGGGGAAGAGAAGAAGAGAGGAGCCCAGAGCGGTCCCAGAGTGACTGGGATCCAAGAGCTGAGATATATAGGGATTAGAAGGGAAGCCTAGCCTCTGGGCTGGAGAAGTTAGTTTAGGGTAGGGGCAGAGTGAGCCACAGGTGCTGGGTAAGACTTGTCCTGGTGTCTTTGGAACCTGACAGGCATGTGCATATTTGCTAAATATACAAGCTTTAAAACAGTGCCTACATTCCCCTTTCCTAGAGAGAAGTACTTTAATACTACCTCTGATAATTTTTCCAGATATTTTCTGTGCATGTACAAATGTGTGAATAATTCCTTATTTCTCCCAAATGAAAATTGTTTGTCTTACTTTCCAGTACTTACTAATCAGTTAATTGGTTAAGAGCCCTTGACTGTTCTTTTAGAGGTCCTGAGTTCACTTTCCAGCAATCACATGGTGGGTCACAACCAACTGTAATGGGATCTGATTCCTTCTGGCAGGCATGAAGACAGATCACTCATACATGAGAAATTCGTGAATAAACAAGTGGTACCTGCCTTTAATCCCAGCAGTTAGAACCAGAGTCAGGCAGACCTCTGAGTTTGAGGCCAGCCTGGTCTACAAAAGTGACTTTCAGGACAAGCCAGGGCTAACACAGAGAAACCCTATCTTGAAACAAAATAACAAAAAACCAAAACATTCCCCCCCAAATCCAAAACCAAAAGCTTTCATTTTATGTTTATATATTGTTTATTTAGGTAAACTCATATTAATAGTTCTGTTCTTTTGCTATTACAAGTAATAGTGATCTAAAATATCTTGATTGTTCATGTATTTATGTCTATCCATGTTCTCTTTATTCAACTAACAGTAATATAAAATTTTGGGAGAAATTGCTAGGTCAAGGAGATTGTATGATATTGCATTTCTTCTCCATTACAATTTATTCTAATTTCTTAATTCTGACCCACTTTAGCCTTCTAGGATAATATCTTAGGGTTTGTATTGCTGTGAAAAGATAGCATGACCATGACAATTCTTATAAAAGAAAACATTTAATTGAGGTAGCAGTTTATAATTCAGAGGTTCAGTCCATTATAATTTCATGGCAGGGAGCTTGGCTCCAAGCTCCCCACAGGAGACATGGTGCTGGAGAAGTAACTGAGGGCAACAGGAAGTGAATGAAACACTAGGTGGTATCTCGAGCTTATATGAGACCTCAAGGCCCACCTCCACAGTGACACACTTCCTCCAATAAAACCACACCTACCCCAACAAAACCATACCTTCTGATAGTGCCACTCCCTTCGGGGCATTTCCTTTCAAAGCTTAACAGGAAGCCCAGGATGGACGTTTAGATTACTCTTTCTAGGTTGAGTTTCTGTTTTTATTCCTGGTTTTTGTGGTTGTGCTCTCTGATATCTCCTAAGAAAAAAAGAATTATAAATAAAATAGAAGATAGGAAGTGGTTCCATCCCCCAGTGTGCTGGAAATTGAACCCTCGTCCTTTCTTCAGCTCAGCAGATAGATCTAAGGTCACCTATGAGGGCTTTTATTTCTAATATACGTTTTGCAAACATTGCACTTAGTTTCATGGAAAAATTATTTACATTCTCTTTTTTTCTGTATGTAGTCTCAGAAGCATAAATATAAGGTCCTTTTCCGGGAACCAGACACATGGTGGAAGTTCAAACCAAAGGAACTTGCAAGGTAAAACAGAGATTTCCTGACATGACTTTTTATTCCTCAGCAGTGACTGAAAGTTTATCTATATTTTTTTCCTTTATAAATGATGAGTGAAAACTGATTAGATTTTGAATTGTCTGTTTAAAAATTGGTAACATTTTATTTTGTGTTTGTTTTATCTCATTTAAAAATAATTATTAAATATTTGTGCTCATGTGTGAGTGTGCATGTGTGAATGTGCATGTATGTGAGTATGTGTGTGCATGTGTGTGTATGTGCTTGTGTGCGTGTGGGGGGGGCACTCAGTGTCATGTCACTTGTAAAAGTCTGAGAACTATAGAGTCAGCTCTCTTATTATCAGGCCTTCAGGCCAGCATCTATGCCCACTGAACCATCTTGTTGGCCCTTATCTCTAGTTTCATGAAAAGTTTGGAGATTTATGATACATGGCTGAGAAATATCAGCTGTCTTATGTTGCCAGTTGTGTACTTCCTTGTAATAACATGCTAACATCTAAAACTAGACCAGATGGGAGTTGATACACTTAGGTCAGCCATGTACCTGGAGCTTCTTGTAGAATACTGGAAAGTGGGAGGGAAAGGTTGCAGATAGTTTGGTCTTCTACCCCAGATCTATTTGGTTGCTTGTGCTTCATTTCGATATGTTATTTAGGAGATGAACATTTGCTGGTCTTGGTGCACACCTTAAATCTTAGCATAAGGGAGGCAGAGGTAGACAGATCTCTGTGAGTTCTAGGCTAGCCTGGTTTATATAGTGAGCTCCAGGACAGTCAGGGCTAAACCCCCCCCCCCCACAAGAGTATCATTGTTTTTCCTTTGTGCTGTGTATTCTTTTAGAAGATTTAGCTTAATTTTAGAATAATTTCTTTGTAATAATTTTAATACTAACTAAAGAACAATCTTATTTTAATATATTCACAATGACCATCACCACAGTCTAATTCGGAAACATTTTTTTTTCCCACAAAGAAATACCCCAGCAGTTTCTTCTCCTTTGGCAACCCTACTGTGTTTTCTCTCTAGGTTTTCCTATTCTTGATCCTATATATACACTGAATATGTGGAGTCTTTTTGTCTAGCATCTTGGACTTAAAATATTTTCACAGTTTATCTATGTTACAGCATGTCATAGTCAATTTTTTTTTGTCTTCTAAAATGTTAGTGGATCTGGTTTCCTATGTTGTTTTTGGAGTTTTTACATCTGTAAAGCTGAGTGAAGTTAGTAAGCAGCTTTCTCTGCCCTGACCTGCCTTGCCTGATGTTGGTATTATAAACTAACTGAGAAGTATCTCCTCCTGTTTGGAATTGCCCCTATCACATAGTCTGGTGGCCCTAGAGCTGCATCAATCTGCCTCCCTCTGCCTCCTGAGTTTGAGGCTCTGTCACCACAACCAGCTTCAGTTGTCACTTTTCAATGTTTCATACTTACAGAGTATATGTATTAGGAGCTTGTGAAAGGGTTCACCAGGCAAAGGCATCTATCTACTTTGAAGACTTGAATTTGATCCCCAGGGTTCACATGGTGGAAGGAGATAACCAGCTCTGACTTCCACATGTGTGCAGTGGCATGTTCACACTCATATACACACAACACACATGCATACACAACCCCACCGTGTACTGGTTATGTTATGTTAATATGTTCTCTGGTCATACTTAGCATTTCTGCTGTCTAGCGTGGCCTATAGCTTTTGTGCTTCCCTCTCCTTTGGTTGGTCTTGTGGGTAACTTTTGGTGGTGGATGGTGAGCTCTTCCAATGTGAGCTAGTGTGATTTCCTGTTATATTGCCCATTAGTTTCTCTCTGTCGCCCCACCTGTGTTTGCTTTATATATTTGGAGGGGAGTTTTTGAAATTCCTAAGAGCTTATTATTTTGATGTTAATGTAATGAACTGGATTTTATCCTTTTCTAGGATTTTTTTTTTTTTTTTTTGTCTTTAAGAATAACTTTGCTGTGAAGTCTGGTTTGCTCAAGTATTGGGACTGTACCAGCATCTTTTTCTCTCTTCAGACTTTGACTTTGAGTGTTGTAATGTCCTTAATGTTTATTGTGCCCAATATGACTGGGTTTTACACCCTTTTTCTCTGTCTACCTTGGTTTTTTCTTGTGTGTGGGTTTTGAAGGGGGTCTTCTATAGCTAGCCTTGAGCTCCTGATCCTTCTACCTCCTCCTCTTAAGCATTAGGATTTCAGGCAAGTACCATAGGGTTTAGTCCTATCTTGGCTTCAAATGATGAAACAGTTCTCTGATGGATGTTTTATTGTTTACACCACTGGCCAACTTCTGCCCCACTGTGCTTTAGTTTGTTTTTGTTTTTTTTTATTTTTTATTTTTATTTTTATTATTATTTTTTTTTTAATGTTTTGAGACAAGTCTCACTGTGTAGCCTTGGCTGACCTGGAACTCACTATGTAGACCAGGCTGTCCTCAAACTCACAGAGATCCGCTTGCTTCTGCCTGCCAAATGATGGGGTTAAAGCCATGTGCCCCACCATTCCTGGCTTCTATCATTGTTTGTTTAAAAATCATGTGGAGTTTTTCTCTCATCATGTTTTAGAAATTTGGGGTGAAATTTAAGTCTGTTACCTTCTATCAAAATCTCTAAATTATATCTGCTTTGTTGATATTCTTTAGTTCCCCCTCACATGTTTGATTCTGCAAAGCTCAAGTCTAAGTTAAAGCGTTTTCTGAGCCTTCCTCCTCACAAGCACAAGGACTTTTAAAACAGCTTCCTGTGATAGTCCCCTTTAGCTTCCAGGGTATCGCTATGGATGCATACACAGGTGTTTGCTTTTGCTCAAGTATTTCCTCTGTGCTTCATTTTCCCATTGCAGCTTCGGTCCATCATTAATCTGAGTTTGTCTGCTCAGTGTTTACCTTTAAAGTTTTCTGTCTGTGTGAAACTATTGCTTTTTAAATTTTCATTTGAAAATCCTTTTTATCATCCTCCTTATAAGACACTTACTGAATCAATTCTGGGATGTCAGCTAGTGTCTGTTGTTGGAGGCAATGTTAAGTATCTCATTCTGACTGTTAGTTCTGATTTATATGGCTAGCTTTTTAAACATAGGATGTCACTTCATTTTTGTTTGGGGAGTGACAATTTTAGCATATGTTTCTAGTTACGGATTTCCTAATGCTGTTTGACTCCTGGCTCTAGAGAATGGTCAGCATTTGTCTTTAAACTGCTCTTGGCCATCCCTCTTCTCTTCAGACTTGAATCAGTGGTTTACGAGACCAGCTTGTGCTCTGGCCTCTATGTCTATGTTCTTAACCTCTCTCATATTTTCTATCTCTTTGCTTCTCTGTGATATGAACCAGACAAGATCGAGGTAGGTAAATATGAAAGCTAGATTTTAGCCCTGAAATTCAAACATCCAGACCAAGTTGAGAGAGTTGCAGCTGAGGTGGTTTCATTAAGGCACCAACCCAAAAGGAAGTAAAGATTACACCTACCTCCTTGCAGTGCAAATCCAGACGGTACCCTCACTCTGAGACCTATGGATTCCATGTTAGGGTTAACTGTGAGTTCCTTAACAAAAACACACAAGTAATCACGACTAGAAACACAAGTAATAAACTTCATATTTGAGCATCCAGAGACTTAATTTAATTTATTGTTTGAAGTTAAAATGTAATAAAATGTGTTTGTTTTTATTTAGCTGGGATCTAGTTTTATTATTACAGGAAGGCACCTTAGGACATTTACTCAGATTCACTAAAGTGGGATACTTATTGCTCATAGTTAATACTTAATGACAGTCATTGTTTTGTGAGACTTTCTAAAATATTTTTGTAGACTTTTAGAACAACTTCTTTTAAGGTTTAAAGCCTTCTTTTTTTTGAATGAACACTTGAGAAAAGTATAAAATGATTGATAAAATGCTAATTCAAGAGAGCCTGACTAGGCTGGGTGTGGTGGTGGAAACCCAACAGCTGAAAAGTCTGAGGCAGGAGAATGCCAAGTTCCAGGTCAGCAGCCCAGGCTTCATAGCAAGACCATATCTTAAAACAAATTGAAAAAAAAAACCTGAAAGAAAATGAGACTAAAACGAAATTAGGACGCGATAGTTTATATTCTGTAAAAACAAGTTTTGCTACTGTAGCATCACACACTAGAAATGTGTGACTAATGGTGCTAGGGATATAGCTCAGAGGTCAGCTGCTTACCTGGCATGCAGTTAAAACCCTGAGTTCAATCCCCAGTACTGAGTAGAAAGAGAAGAGACGTACTCCTGGACTTTGTATGTTCTTTGCACCCCCCTCCCCGCCCCTAACCTACCCCCCTCCCCCTCGGTTGCCAGCATTCTTCCCACTGTTCTGTTTCTGGAATTTTCAGGCGTAATATTCATGGAGTGAGCAAAGAGAAAATTGCAAGAATGTTGCAACACTACCAGCGCTTTGTCTCTGTGCCGATCATCATGAGCTCTTCAGACCCTGAGAAAACGGAGCAGATTGAGTTGTGTGCATACTCTTGTGAGGATGCAGGTTCTAGGTAGGTTAAAGTACATAATGTACAGAACATTCAGTTATGAGCTATGTTTTGTTTTTTAATGATAACTTTGAAGACTTTTGAAATCTCTTCTGTTTGAATAGTTCCATCTGGAGTCAGCTGAGGATGTTAGCAGAAAAAGCAAAAATTTGTGTGAAAGATGAGAGGTTTTTTGGTTTTTTCTTTGACTGGGGGGGTTTGTGAGTCTGTGGTTATACAGTGAATACACACCTGTCTTTTTATTTTAGTATTTTTCTTTTTCTCTTAATTGTTTTTGTATATATCCACATTACTTTTATTTATTTATTTTTTTAGGTTTTAGTGAAGATCCTCTTAAGTTTCCCATAGAGAATTCATTGCTACTTAATAATTATAATTTTGCTATTGTTATGAATTGCAATAGAAATGTCTGTTTTTCAGTGGTCTTAGGTGACCCCTGTGAAGGGGGGGTCATGACCCACAGGTTGAGAAATAATTTTATAAATTAAGCTTCCTCTGTAATAAGTGACAGATGGACATAGAGGTAGGTCTATTTGCTATAAAATATGCCAAGCTATGTGTGTGAAAGAAGCCAGCACATTGAAGTCCTCTTGTGTGAGTACATTTAGAAACTGCATTGTAGTCATCAACACATAGCATTGTGCCTGACTACCCCAGGTGTACGTCTCAGAGTTTGCTTTGTGTATGCTGCACATAATGTCAAGTGTTAAATTAACTTAGAATAAAAGTTGTATTTATGGAATTTTAGGGAAAGGTTATTAGGTTATTGATGTGGGAATGTCTTTTTGTATGTTGTGAATATCGATTTTTAAATAAAGGAGCTGTTTTGGCCCTTGGTGAGCACTGTAGAAGTAGGCAGGGAATCAGAATAGGTAGGAAAAGAAGGGCGGAGTCAGAGCCAGATGCCCAAAGAAGAAACAACCATGGGCCATGTGGCAGACAGATTAATGGAAATGGGTTGAGTTAAGATATAAGAGCTAGCTAGCAATGTGCCTGAGCCATAGGCCAAACAGCATGAACGTAATATAAGTGTCTCAGTCATTTTGGGGGCCTAAGCAATGGCAGGCAGCTAAGCGATCTGGGATGGCAGGTCAGTGGGTCTGGACCTCTGGCCACATGGGGCCAAGAAACCTTATTGTAACAGATTATGATTAGCTCTTTAAATATTTTTTGCTCTAGTCTGGGGTTGAAATCAAGAAGTGGCCCTATAAGTGGCCCTGTGTTTGTTAGGCTCGTGCCCTGCCTCTGAGCTATACTACTCCCTATCCTGGCTTTTGTAATTTTTGTGTAATTTATTTTTGAATTTTTAGAATAAATACCAAATGCTGTCTGGCTATATGCTTTTTAAATTTGAATCACAGTATTAATGTTACTTTGAAGAGATTTTCTTACCACACTTCAAAAATGTTTTGTAGCCCAAGAGACAATGAAGCTGTTACCTCTGAAAAAGAAGAAAACATCTTGTGCACAGCTATGAAGCACTTGGAGTTAACGGAGGAGAAGACACCCGAGGTGGCCAAAGATACAGTGTCACCTGAGAGTGTTCCCTCTGCCCCTCATGTCAGTGTAAACAGAGGAAGAAAGGAGATGAGCGTTGTGGGTCATGGTGCACACAGCCCCTCCGTGCGGGAAGCCCCCAAGCCCTGTTTTCCTCAAGCCACAGACAAGAGGGACAAAGAGCCAGAGACAGTGACATCCAAAGAGCGAGCTGGAGCGGAGGGGTGGGGTCCTGCAGAGGGAGCATCGCCAGGTAGTTACTGTGCACAGGACGATCAAGAAGCAGGTGAACTTGCAAGTGCTGGAACACTTCAGAGTGAAAACCCCCCACTTCCTGAAATGCTTGAAGAAAGAACAGCAGGAAAAAAAAAGACCATTGGAAAACAAAAAAGCAAACCATCTTTGGAAAAGTTCCCAAAACATGAGCCATCAAACTTTGTTGGTGACTGGCCAGTTGATAAGACAATTAGCCAGAGGACCAAAAGGAACCGAAAAACTGAAAAAGGTTTATCTGTACAAAGTGACAAAAAATGTAATCGCTCTCAGTCACACAAAGTATTAGATACTAGGGTATCTGTGAATACCGACCATATCCAGCAGCGAGGATCTCCACATGGAAACCATGATCTTTCAGAAGGGCCCAGTAGCTGTCAATACGATACTTTCAAAAGTACTGAGCAAACCTCATTCAGCATTGTGGATGACTGGCCTTCATCTGCTTCTTTAGCTCAGAGAGAGCACAGATCAAGAGTACCAAAAGCTGGCTTAAATGAACCCAACTTAGAATTTGGAACTAATGACAATATGGGTGAGATGCCCTTGTTTCCCCCACATGAGGCCTATTGGGGCACAAGCCCTGAAGAATTGAAGTCGCTGAGTTCTACCCTTCGGAGTTCTGAAATGTTGCCTAGTAAAACAACTCATGAGGGTGAGCCTTCCCTGAGTAAAGCTGTTCTTAGCCAGCACACACTGCCTCTCCCCTTTTCCAGCAGTGCAGCACCTCCTGGAGTTGTGGGATCTCGGTCTCTAGCAGTGGGGGTGTCTGGGGTAGATAGAAGCACATGTGTCCAGACTGAGCCCCAAGATTTTGCTCTCTTGTGGAAACTAGAAAAGAATAAAATTACTGTTTCAGATTCTGTCAGAGTGCTAACAGGAAGATTAGATGGCTTTAAGCCAAAAGATTGCACTATTAATACAAAACTAAATGTTCAAGAAGCAATTCCATACAGAGTCATGCATGATAAAAGTACGTATGTTGAAGAAAGTGAGCTTACCAGTGCTGACGAGTCTGAAAATCTTAACATTCTTTGTAAACTATTTGGATCATTTTCCTTAGAAGCCCTGAAAGATTTATATGAGAGATGTAATAAAGATATTATTTGGGCCACAAGCCTTTTGTTGGATTCTGAGACCAAGTTGTGTGAGGATACTGAAGTTGAGAATCCCCCCAAATCATACGATGAGTCACAAGTTGGGCCATTTTCTATGGGGTTGGATTTGAAGGAAATAATTAGCCACAGAGGACCCTCAGAAGTTTCTAATTCTTCTGCATCAGGATTTAATGCTGGAGTTGGCATCAGGAACCTTCATGCACAGTCTGCTGGTGAGGCAGAAAAGGGAAATGCACAGCAGGAAGAGATAAGAGCTATAAATCCTGAAAACCCTGAATTAATAACCAGACTGTTTCCTAATGCTGCTGTAAACGTAAAGACTAATAATGAAATAGTACCTAACAGCCAGGCTGACTTGTCAGGTGTATATAGCTTTAATCGGTCTCTTCCATTTACTCCAAAGTCTAACATCCATAAAGATGTTAGTGAAATGCGAAAAAATCTAGTAGCCACAGAGACTGGAGGCAATATTCATTCTTTCTTAAATTTATCTGATATGATAAACTCTGCAGCAAGCACTTCAAATCCTGAATTAAATGAAGAAGTTTATTTTACTGCCTCTTTGGAAGAAAAGAAAAATGAGACTTTTCTTAAGGATTATGTGAAATTTGGAAACATGGAAGAATTTATGAGTGAAGATAAACAGGAAATGGAGAGAGTTCTAATGCCAGGAACTAGTATGTCATTTGGAGTTAGTGAAGATAAAACCGAAGTATTAAATCCCACACCAGTCATGGGCAAATCTCTGACCATAGACTGTCTGGAGTTGGCATTACCCCCTGAGCTGGCTTTCCAGCTTAATGAATTATTTGGCCCAGTTGGTATTGATTCAGGTAAGGAAAAAGTAAGTCATCTCTGTGTGTGTGTGTAAATAAACAGCGTAAAGAAGTATCTGTTGCAGTAGGAATTATTTCATTGGCTGAATATGTCAGTAATTTATGTCACATAATTTTACATAGTGCCTTATTTTCGATATGGCATATTTTTAAAAGATTTAAAACAATTTGAAGTGGAGAATATTTATATAGAATTTTATCTTAATATATCCATGAATATGTTGAATGTTTTCTCTAGTACTTACCCCCATTTATTTGCAAAAGTAACTTTGTGTATTTTGGTGTTATTTCAGAAGTAATTTTCTAGAACACAGTTATGGAAAGTCTCAACTAAAGGAATGTGTTGTTGTTAAGTCATGGAGATGTGAACAACTTACATAGATTTGTTATGAAGCTTTGTATGTTGCACCAGCTAAGTATGAAAACAAAGACATCGAACATTAAAACTTTTCAAGTCAATAGAAATGTGTTAGTGATTAATGACAAAATTTAGTTTTATGCATATGATAGTTGAGTGTGTTCTCTGCAAATATATGATGAATAACGATTATATTTTCTCTCTTTTTCTTCGCTTCACAAGGGTCCCTAACAGTTGAGGATTGTGTGGTTCACATAGATCTGAATCTGGCTAAAGTGATCCATGAGAAATGGAGAGACTCTGTAATGGTTGGTAGCAATCTTGTATGAAGAGCTAGCTCCTTGTGTTTGTTTTGCACATACTCACATGTAGACTTAAACACACGCACAAAATTTTAAAAAAATAATGTAAATACATCTTAAAAAATAGAGCTTTTATAAGGGAAAATATGTAGATGTAGCAGTTCTTAGTACATTTTTTTTTTAATTTAGTTTCATTGTTTTACTTAACTGAAATAATGAATTGTAATTCATAAGAAGAAGTGATTTCTGGAGAAAACTGACAGGACTTTGTAGCTTTGTTTGCCAGTGCACTGTCCTTTACCAGTCTTTGCTCTGCCTTTGTATGTAGGAGCGACAGAGACAGGAAGAGGTTTCCTGTGGCAAGTGCATTCAAGGTAAAGTGCATATTCTGACAGTCACTTCACCTTGCTGTTGAAATGTGGAGTGTGCATCTTCTTTCCTGGTTTTTGAGGGGTTTCTTTGTGTAACAACAGCCCTGGCTATCCTGGAGCTCACTCAGATCCACCTGCCTCTGCTTCCCAAGTGCTGAGATTAAAGGTGTGCCCACCACACCTGGTTCTGATGTGCATGTCTCAACTTATTTTAAATATATTTCAAAAAAATATGTTAACCAAGGATTTTCTAAAATTACATTAAAATTGTGTCGGGGGGGGGGGGGCAGGAAGGGAGTACATGTAGAATTCAGAGGACAGTTTGTAGGTGTCTGTACCATGTGAGTCCTGGGACTTGAACTGATGTCATTACTTGTTGAGCCATGTCCCCAAGAATTGATTTACAAATGAACCCCCCCCTTTAGACTTGTCTTTGTTTGCTTGTCTATCAAGACCATCTAATTCTGTAGCCAAGGCTGTTCACAGTGCTCTTTTCTTAAGCATTTTGATTGCTGCATCACACCATGCCCAGCTACAAATAAAGGTTCTCAAAAAAATTTTCACATTGAGTCTTGATGCAGAATAGAAACTTAGAGGAAATAAGGCTGGCCACTGTATGTTTATCATGACTGCTGTGGAGTGTCTCAGCTGTGCATTGATACATGCTGTCAAAACTATTTGGGTTCATTTTCTTGGTACCACTGTGGAATCATTACTTGGCTTACTCAAATCTTTATTGATATCAGTGTCTTAGAGTATAAAGGTAAACCTGCCACCTTGAAGGTCCTTGTTCGCAGATGGTTTCTCTCCCAGTATGGTTTCTGGTGACCTCCATTATGGCAGGTCTGGTAGAAGGGCCCTCCTTTGTAAGGAGCCATTAGAACTCCTTTGTGTACTCCACACTGCAACTGAGGTGGGGAACTTCTTGGGGAAGATTCTTGGGCTCCACTTTATTTCAGACCTGTGCTCATGTTGTAGCTTCAACCTCAGAGTGTGGAGGCAATCCTCCTAAAGATTAATGGGCTTTAAAAAATGAAAGACATAATTTTGGTCCATCTGGGATTAGGAGTGGGTCTGGGAGGAGATGGGGGGGGTGAATATGATCAAAACAATGTATGACATTTTCTAAGAATAAAAATATTTTAAAAGAGAAATATAGCTGGCTGAGAGTAGAAGTGACAACTATATTATGGTTCTATAAATGCAAGAAGGACCAGATCAGAATGTGTCTGGACCCTAGAGATGTTGAAGTGTTACATGTTAACTCCTGTCCCTGTGAACTTGGTGGTTTGTCCCTTATTCCAATATACTTTGCTCAGTATTTATAGTATGCCTCTGATGTGTTACTATTTGTCAGCATGTGCTTTTCTCAGTTCTAAGAGCAGTAGAGTGGGGCTAAGCAGCTCTCCCAGGTGCTCACTACCCAACATTGACTGGCTTCTGACGCTGTTTTGTTGAAGATGGGAGGGGGGGGCACAATGCTATGGAAAGGAAAGAAATCGATGAGCTGATTTATAGTTTACTTTGCTCATTGAAAATATCCTGTATTATCGTTTTTTGCTTGCATTATGTGAAGGTTTATTTTGAAATTTTGAAATTGTATTATATTTACAAACTGAAACAATTTTTAAGTCCCATGTTTCTTTTGTTCTTGTGACTAATACTTAATTTGTACATTAATTGCTGAATATGTGACATTACTTTATTGGTAATATTATAGATCCTTCGTTGTCTGGACCTGCTGTTCTTGATAATTCTGAACAAAAATCATCCCAGAAAACAGGCAAAAAATTATTAAAGACTTTAGCAACACCCGAGACACTGGATCCCTGGAACACTCAAACAAAAAAAGTTTCACTGAGAGAAATAATGTCAGAAGAAATCGCCTTACAAGAGAAACATGATTTGGTATGCTTTGGTACAGATACTAATCCGTGGTCTCTGACTGTGGTGTTATTTAGCATGTTATTTTCATTTAATTCTGTGTCTTCTGATCTGGGCTTCATATTTAACCTGTCTCAAGGGAATGTTAAAACTGAAAAACGTTTAAAATAGAATCTGCTTGAGGTTTTGTTTCTAGCTAGTTTGTACCAGGTCATTTGTGTTGTTTATTTAGAGGCTATATCATTGTTAGGTTTGGTTTTTTGAGACAGGGTTTCTCTGTGTAGCCCTGGCTGTCCTGGAACTCACTCTGTAGACCAGGCTGGCCTCTAACTCACAGAGAGAGAGCCACCTGCCTCTACCTCCCAAGTGCTGAGATTAAAGGCGTGAACCACCACAGCCCAGCCACTGTTGGTTTTTAACATTTACTTCTGTAATCTTACTTATAGAAAAATTAAGAAATCTTTGAAGATAATATCATAGTTATTTAGTAACAATGATTGTATTGCTTTTTAAAGATGTGCCTATCTTTAAATTTTAAAACAAAAAAATTAGAGAAAAAAAAATCAGAAACTTAGGAATTTGTATTTACAATTCAGTTTTTTTTCTACTCTTCAGCTAAAGTTCAGATAAAAATATTATTTTACATTTTGTTTTTACTTCAGCATATTTATTTCTTCCATATTTCTTTTTAGTTTTATCTTTTAATTTTGAAGGTGGGAACTAGAGAACTTATAAATTAAAGTGGTAAGGCTTCGGGAGTAACTTAGTCCCGTTGTCAAGAGAAAATGGATCCTTAAGTGGTGACCGAAGCATTTTACTCTTACTGTGTGTGAAAAAGGTGCAGTGCACAGAACTAGGTCAGGAGGAGGATCGAGACTGGTCTTCACACTTCGTTCCCTCCTTATCTTCATGACTGATTGCCAGCTGTGCATCCACACATAAAATAGCTACAAATAGTACCTTACAGTGTTACTGAAGTTTCAGATAGCCTTAATTTATGTGTAGTAAGCTGGAGAAATGGATTCTTCTATAAGAAATAGGAAAACCTAACTTTAGGCTTGAATAGTGTAATAGTTTTTCTGAAAAGCCATTTCCATCACTGAAACTTAGCTTTTGTTTCTGACCTGCCTCATAGTTCACTAGTAGTCAACAAATTAATGTCTTTTGACTTATAATTGAATGAATTTTTTTCTGTCAGTAATTTTCTCCCTTCCTTCCTTCCTTCCTTCCTTCCTTCCTTCCTTCCTTCCTTCCTTCCTTCCTTCCTTCCTTCCTTCCTTCCTTCCTTCCTTCCTTCCTCCCTTCCTCCCTCCCTCCCTCCCTCCCTCCCTCCCTCCCTCCCTCCCTCCCCCCCCTTTCTCCCTTTCTCTTTCTCCCTTTCTCTCTTTTCTTTCAGTTGGGTAATAGAAAGTAGACAAGCTGGGTGGTGGTGGCACACAGCTTTAATCCCAGCATTGGGGAGACAGAGGCAGGCGCATCTCTAAGTTTGAGGCCAACCTTATCTACAGAGTGAGTTCAGAGTGAGTTCTAGGATAGCCAAGGCTGCACAGAGAATCTCTGTCATGAAATTTTCCACCCCCGAATAAAGTAGACAATCTGATCCAAAGAATACTCTTTTTAAAAGAGTCCTCACTTTAAATAAAGTGTCACTAAGAGAATTTCTTAATGTTACCTTTTTACTAATCCCAAAAAAGAAAATATACTTCTATGTATCCCTGGAAGAAAGAAATATGCAGCAAACTTCACATATGCTAACAACTAAGCACAAACATTGATTGTAGGATTGTAAGATCTTCTGATCTTGAGTTTATAGTGCATCATTGTTAGAATTTGTACTTTAGAAGTATGATGGCCTGTTAGATCACTAGGGACTCCTAATAGCACTGAGAAGTGTGTGTGTATGTGTGTGTGTGTGTGTGTGTGTGTGTGTGTGTGTGAGAGAGAGAGAGAGAGAGAGAGAGAGAGAGAGAGAGAGAGAGAGAGAGAGAGAGAGAGAGAGAGAATTTAGGCTATAGAGCATATGTACAATATTTTAATTCTTTTTATTTTATTAGTTATTATTACTATTTGGTTTTTGGAGACAGGATTTCTCTGTGTGCCCTTGACTGTCCTGGAACTCACAAATCCACCTGCATTCTGCCTCCTGAGTGCTGGGAGCAAAGGTGTGCGCCACTTTAAGAATCTTTATCATAATTTTAGTTTAGAATTTGAAATAGTTCTAGGGACTAGCGAGACAGCTCAGTAAATAAGAACACTGCAGTCTGCATGATACTTGAGTTCAGATTCCCCAACACCAGCATCAAGTTTGTTTGTTTTTAATTGGGTGTGCTAGGACCTGAGCTGGTAGGGTAGAGAGCCTTTCTGAGAGGAAGAAGGTAGAACTGATGGTGTCTCCACAGGGAGCATGCAGTGCTCACCACTAAGTATCACACAGATGGGTGGGTGGACAGAGAGAGAATGTCTTAATTTAGTCTGACAGGTTTACTCTTTTACTTGCTGGAATTTTAACTTTCTGTGCTGGGATCTCAAGTTATAACCCTGACTGTCTGTGAACTCCTGTCTTTCTATCTTGAACATCAAAAGCATTATAGGCATATGCAGTGGCCTGCCTGGAGTAGTAGCTCTACATAGGCAGCTTTGTGGATTGTGAAAGACAGTAATACTCATAAGCTATTTTTGAGTAAATGAATTCGTGAAAAAAAAATTTAAGTAATTAGGAGTTAAAAGGTTTTCTGTCAGCCTGAATTTGCAACATTTATACATTGTAGTTTCTGCCCATTGAGGAGAGTATGTTTCTGAGGACGTTCACAGCATCACACAGTATCCCTTAATGAGGACTCAGGGGAGACATTTCTCTCAGGTTTCAGTTCCAGAAAAGCTGTACTTCTCCTGAGTAACTGGTTTGTTATAAATTTGTGGACACTGAGAACATTTCTTTCCACTTTGCTTTGGTCACTAATGAGGCTCAGAACTAAGTTTGTAGCAAGTGTACAGGGCTTTGTGGCATGTACTATTTTTACTTGCTAGCCTTATTCTGTATTGTTGCCTTTATTTTCTCTAATCTTTGACTTCACTTATTTATATCCTGTTTTTTAATAGGCAGCCGATTTGGTTAAAATGAATAATGTCCTAAATAAAGCATCATCAGGTGATTTGTTTTATGAATATCGTAGTGTATTTATGCCAGCCTAGTTATGGCTTACTACACACTTGGGCTATATGATACAGCATATGCCAGCTATATATGTGATTCCTCATTTACTGAAGCATCATCATGTGGTTCATGACTGCATATGTCGTTTCATCCTTGTTATACCATATAATAGCCTGTGTTGGGTTTGTATGTACATATATATGTGAATGTATATACTTATGAACACCTCAATACTTGACAAAAATGGGATATAAATAAATGGTGTAAAAATACTTAATATTACTAACTTCTGCTTTTGGTCAGTGAAGAAAGTCTGTGATTGCTTATAAATCGTTAGTCTTTTTGCAACAAAATAATTAGGTTTTTGTTCAGTATTATCTGGCTTGTAAATTTTATTTTAGGGTGATTTCTTTTCTGTTTTGTTTTAGAAAAGGGAGACACTTATGTTCGAGAAAGACTGTGCCACTAAACTAAAGGAGAAGCAGCTCTTTAAAATATTTCCAGCTATTAACCAAAATTTCCTGATGGACATTTTCAAAGATCACAAGTGAGTACTAGAAGGACTGGCTGTGATATTATTCTAGGTCACTGGAAGTATATTCAGACAGTCTCATGTTTATTTTTCTGATTGGATATAATATAAATAAGTTTAATATATATATAATATAGAAAGTGAAAATGTCTAGCTATTTGTATTCCTTTTTACTTTGTTTCTTTGATTTTTTTTTTTTTTTGTTACTTTTCACCATGAGAAGCCTGCACAGATGACATGGGGCTGAGTGGGGAATGATGCTTTGGTTCTGTTTGTTAACAATACAAATTTCGGCATGGAGGTGTTTAATTTTGTGTTTAATTTCTGTGTTTAATTTTGGAAGAAAACTGAAAGATCCCCAAAAGATTTATGGAGTATAGACAACGCAATAAAAGAAACAATGCAGCTAATGTTCCTCAAATAAGGCCAGGAACTCAGTATGGAGGCAGGCCACAAGTTCTAAACTGGCAAGGGCTACATAGCCTGACTCCAAAATAAATAATTGAAAGAAATTAGAGGTTATCAGTGTTACCTCCTACTAGTAGTAGGAGATTGAACTCAGGACCTCACACATCTTTGTTTTATTAAAATCAACTAATGGTCTCATTGGCTCAGGTTGTTCTTAAACTTGGCTGTCTATCTAAAGATGACCTTGAACTTCTGACTTTTTTTGCTTAAGAGCTATCTACCAACAGCTATCTACCATCATGGCCAAGTTTGGGGTCAAACTTGGCTTACTGCATGTTAGACAAGTGCTCTACTAACTCCAGCCCAGTTAATTTTGACTGGTATATAAACACAAAATTGTACATATTAATGAGTCATACAATGTTTTGATAAATGTGTATATTATGTAATGTTAAATTAGGTTAAATCTATTTTTTCCAAACACTTGAATTTTTCACTTATTCATTCATTTATTTATTGTCTGTGTAAGCAGTAAAGTATAAATGTGGAGGTCAGAAGACAATGTGTAAGACTTGGCTCTTCCTTCTCAACAAGTGGATCCTGGGGATCAAACTCAGGTCATGACATGTGACAAGAAGAGTCTTTACCTGTTGAGCTATTATACCTGCCCATCATCATTATTAAAAACTTTCAAAGTCTTGAACTAAAAAGATGGCTAAGTTGTTAGGAGCAGCCCTGTACTTCAGAGGACCAGAGTTTGGTTACTAAACCCACATGGTGGCTTACAATTGTCAGTAATTCCAATTCCAGGAAACCTGATACCTTCTGGCTTCCTCAGGTACCAGGCATGCATGTGGTACACAGATACGCATGCAGGTGAAGCATCCATATATGTAAAATAAAACATCTTTAGTATTACCAAAAAAAAAAAAAGGTACTTTTGTTTGTTTGTTTTGTTTTACAGCATTAAGGAGGCAGAGGCAGGCAGATCTCTGTGAGTTCAGGCCAGCCAAGACTATATTGTGAGACCTATCTGAAAAGAAAAAAAAAATTGAGACCCAATTACTTACTTATTATTTTTCTTGAGATTTTTCCAGAAGTCAATCTTGAATCTTGAAGTACATTAAGTTTCATATTAAAAACTTAAAATAAGCCAATTTCTTACATTTAAAAATTTTTAAATATCATTTTTAATTTTATGTATATGAATGTTTGCCTTACATGTATATATGTGTACACCATGCATGCCTGTTGCTTACAGAAAGCAGAGGAGGGCATTCAATCCCCTTGGAACTAAGAGTTATATCCTGTTGTGACACCTGGGATCTCTGTAAAAGTGACAAGTGGTCTTAACCACAGAGCCATTTCGCCAGCTCATTTTTCATATTCTTAGAAATTGCTTGAATTTATGCCACAGAACTTTCATTTTCTTTTATTAACACTATATTTAAACAGCTACTCACTGGAACACACAGTACAGTTTCTAAACTGTGTTCTTGAAGACGACCCTGTGAAAACAGTTGTAGCTCAGGAATGTGCTCACCAGAATGAGAATGTCAGTTCTCACACAACACTGAAATCGAAAGAGAAAAAGGTATGGAGTTACTTTGTCTTTTACTCTGTTGACAAATTAATGTATATAAAAATTAGGTTTGTTTTTGAATATAATAGTTTAGTGATGATTCTTCACCATTTTGACTAGATTGGAAGTTTAGTGACCAGTGATATGTTTGGTTTAGAATACCTGTGTACTCTGAAGAATGAGTTTGTGCTTAATTATGTTTTTGTTGAATATTGATGTACATGATAAGCTTTTAAATTCTGGTAGGTTCTGTGTAGACTTTTCTAGGTAGACAAGTAGAGTATGAGGCATAATTGAGTAGCAGTGGTTCTTAATGTAGCGTAGATCTTAGAATCTAAGTAGATGGGCAGGAACATTTAATCTTGAGTGCCAGACTTTTTCTCAAGTAATTTCTCTGTTTTAAATTTAAATTGTTTTGTTTGGATTAGTCACTATAAACCCATAGAAATACAGTTGATTTTTACATATTAAGGTTGTATTAGCCTTTGAACTTTTTGCTGTTGCTTTTTAATTTTATTTTATGTATATCAGTGTACCATATGTGTGCAGGGCCCATGGAGGCCCTTCAAATCCCTTGGAACTCTTAATTACAAGAAATTGTGAGACTCCATGAGGGTTCTGGGAACCAACCCAGTCCTCTCTACAGCCCATTTTGTTTGCTTTTGAGACAGGGTTTCTCTGTGTAGCCCTGGCTAGCCTGGAATGTATTCTCTATGTAGACCAGGATGGCCTCAAACTCAGAGATCTCTCTGTCCTCCAAATGCTGAGATTAAAGGTGTGAACTACCATGCCTGATTCATAATTAAGTTTTCAAGCCTCTATAGTCCCAGAGTCTAAGCAAAATATTAGTGAGGAAATTATATAACCAACTTTTATTTATGTATTAGATCAGTTTCTGAAAATCTTCCTTATTTTTATGAATTAGAGGTATGCATTACATACATAAAATATTTTCATAGTATTACTATAAATTAAATGATAGACTTTAAGATTTTTAAACCTATGTGTCATTGAAGATTGTTTTATACAGTATATTATAAATATAATTCTTGGTAATATTTCTAAGCAAAATGGTAATTTCCAGCTTATTAGTTTCTAGTAAGTAACCTCAATCAAATATATCAATAAAAGGATGTTTTTTAAGTATTGAAATTATGATTTTGTTTGGTTTTTGTTTGAATACATAAAATGTTTATTAAATTAATAGAACATTTATGGCTTATAATGCTTTTAAGATTTTGATTTACTGCTTGAGAAAATTATCTAAAAATAGTTTTCTTACTTAATGGAAAGCATATGGACAGTTTACATAATTATTATTTTCATTATCTTGTGTTTTCCGCTAGAGACTTCTTTAAGGATTTGGTTTGGATAATAATTACATCACAAACTCAAGTGTGTGCACACACACAAACACACTTTGTTGCTGTGTTTAGTTTTTGAGAGGGGACTCTTGCTGTGTAGCTTATACTGCTATCCATCAAATTGCTTGGCCTTCATGATACTGGGTTTGTGAAGTACAGGGTTTTTCTACAAGGTTACTGATTTTCTCTGACCATGGTGGCTAATGGTAGTTGAAAAATGACCCATACATGTATTTATGATTTTTACTATTAGCCATGCTAACTCCTAAGGTATTCTGTGTTTTTTTTTTTTTTAATAATTTGTTTATTAACTGGCTTTAAAAAACCCTATGCTAAAAGTTCTCATTGTTACCTTGAAATTTTTTGTTTAAAGCAAAACATCAAACATGTATTTCTAGCTGGCTTCATACTCCCTATGTAGTCAAGGATGACCTTGAACCCCTGCCTCTGCTCTTAAGTACTAGGAGGATAGGTGTGCAACACTATCCAAGGCCTGAAACTTTTAAATCGGCTTAACCACAAACCAAAACTCGCTGACTATTTTATCTTCTGTCTTTTTGCTCAATTTATGTTGATTTTATTTTAATTTTTTTTTTAAAATTCATTCAGTGTCTCCTAAAAGGAGTTAAAGACGTGATAATAATGTTGCTGACATGAAAAGCTAATGGTGGTATGTGCTTGACTTACAATGTGGACACCAAGGAAATCTCTCCTGAGAAAAAAAGAGATGAGTCTAGTTGTTCGTTTGGTTCCCCCTCCCCCTTTTCTTTTTGTTTTTGAAACAGTGTTTCTCTGGTTGTCCTGGAACTCTCTGTAGACCAGGCTGGATTGTGTTGGCCTGGATTGAACTCAGAGATTTGACTGTCTTTGTCTCTTGAGTGCTAGGATTAAAGGTATGCATGCACCACCATGCCTGGTTCAGTCTCATATGTCCAGACTGGCCTCCAATTACTCTGTAGCCAAGGCTATTCTGATCATCCTGCCCATTTATGACCATATCACCCTCAAAACATCTGATGGTCTGATCTTCTTGCTTTTGTTTCCCAGCTAAGTACTAGGATTACAGGCATGTCCCACCACACTTGGCTCACAGCCTAGTTTATATATGCATTTTCTGGTGGTCAGACGTTCATTTTTCCACTTTCTTTGTGTATTATACTGTGTTCTTCTAGGCAAAGAAGACAAGAGAGACTGATGATAGCCTAGGTGAGCCGTCTTTCCAGGATTTTGAGTACCCTGAGTATGATGACTACAGGGCTGAGGCCTTCCTGCACCAGCAGAAGAGGATGGAGTGCTACAGCAAGGCCAAGGAAGCCTACCGCATGGGGAAGAAGAATGTGGCCACCTTCTATGCTCAGCAGGTGCAGCGCAAAACTCATTACAGTTTGTGTATCTCATAAGCAGTGTGAAGTACATGACACACTAAGTGTTGGCCTAAAGTAGTCTATGAAAGAGTCCCTGTAAGTAGAAAGTTTCTGGGGTCCAGACCCACAGACCCTCAGTCCCAAAGAAACACACAGGTGCTTATATTAATTTTATGCTGATTGACCTAGGGCCCAGGCACTTGCTAACTCTTTACCCTTAATCTAACCCATGACTCTTATCCTGTTCAGCCATGAGGCTGGGTACCTTTTCTCAGAGCAGCATCAACTTCTTTTCCTTTGCATCTTTTAGCATCTCATCGTGGTTTCTCTATGGTGTCTCTCTGGCTTCTGTGCTCTGCTCTTTCTGCTCCTGAAGTTTTCTTAGTCTGGTAGCTCTGCCTACACTTCCTGTCTGCTTTCAGCCCATCAGTATTTTTATTAAAATAGTAGGTGGGACAGATATTTACAACGTACCAGAACATATTCCCACAGCAAGTCCCACGATTATGAGGGTTTGTCTGCTTCACTCAGCCCCATCTCTGCTCTTGTTTGTGTAGCTTCATGAATTACCATTGTTATTCTGTCATCAACATGAACCTGCTCTCATACATGCCAGGGCAAGTGCTCTACCACTGAGCTGCATTTCCAGCCCTCTTTATTCCCCCCCCCCCTTTCCTTTATCTTTTATTTTGAGACTGAGTCTCACAAAGTTACCAGGCTGGCCTTGAACTTGTGATTCTTGTGCCTTAGCTTTCCAAGTTGCTATGAGTATAACCATGTCCCACCAGGCCTGGGGAAGGCTAGTTTGTTTTCTTTAGATTTTCCTTTAGAATAAATCACATCATTTGAACAGATAGAAGTTTCCTGGAGGAAAGAAAAAAAAGTCTGTTTTAGACTGGGATTATGTGGGTCTTACGTTGTCTATTATGTTTGGATTTTTAATAAGGCATTTTATTTATTTGTGTATGTGTAGTATTTTGTTATATGTATTTGATACATGCACAGAAGTGTGTGAGTGCATGATCCTGTTCATACAGAGGCCAGAGGAAAATACCAGGTGTCTTCTACTATTACTTTTCACTTACTGCAGTAAGGCAGACAGTAAGATGAACTGGAAGCTTACCCCTCAGTTTCCTGGATCTACCTGTCTCTTCCCCTAATGCTGTGGTGTGGTTAAGGCACACACTGGTATGCTCAGCTTTTAACATTAACGTAAACTCAAGTCTTCAGGCTTGCACAGCAAATGTTCCTAACCACTGACCCACCCCTAACTTTCCAAGCATCACCTTTATGTTCTTAAAGAGGAAAAGGATATTATATTTTTCATGAGAATAAAATTTCTTGCTGGGCTCATTTTGCATGGTGATGTAAGAAATACTCTTTATTGAACAGATGTCAAACTAGTATAGCCCTGTGAGTCCTAGGGTGGTGGGTAACTAGATGTTTGAAGGGATCACCAAGCTGAGGCCCAGAATTATCAAAGAATATAGTTTATTAATCAAGTATTAAGCCAATGGATTCTTTCTTGAGCTAAATATTGTTCCTTTTATGATTTTTGTTTAAGAATTTTTTATTTTTACTTTGTAAACTATGATTGAGTAAGAAACATATTACTCTTTAGTTACTGAGTTTTCAAGTTTGGTTCATCCTTGTCTTTTAGCTTGTTACATCAGGATGTTAGATTTAGCGTTCTGGTTTTTATTTAGGGCACTTTCTTTCTTGTTTGTCTGTGTCGGCAGTTCTTAACCTGTGGGTCTCGAGTTGAACGTGCTATCAGATGTCCTGTGTACCACATCTTTACATTGTGATTTATAACAGTAGCAAAATTACAGTTAGGAAGTAGCAAAGAAATAGTTTTATGGTTGGGGTCAGCACCAACTCTATAAAAGGGTCACAGCTTTAGGAAGGTTGAGAAGCACTGGATTAGGGGTAACTATCTGTACGTGTTGGTGATGTTCTGATTAAAGGGCAGTCTTCATGAGCAGAAGATGAAGGAAGCCAATCACCTTGCGGCTGTGGAGATCTTCGAGAAAGTCAATGCCTCTCTGCTGCCACAGAATGTCTTAGACCTCCATGGGCTACATGTGGATGAAGCTATAGAGCACTTGACGACAGTGCTACAGCAGAAAACTGAAGGTAGGAAAATGCAAATGACCTTGGTATTGGTAGACCTTGCCAAATGTAGAGAATTCTGCCTGTGCTGACTGAGGCTGTCTGCCTTAGACATTTATATTAGTCATTCTTCAAATTAAGATTTCCTTCTTGGAATTATTTATATCCCTTTGTTATATCTGTTATATATTGTTAAAGAACGAGGATTCCCACATTACAATTCCCACATTGTGACTTATAAATGGGACCTGCCTTGAATATTGTCTGCAGTAGGTGTTTACTCAGATACAAAAGTAAGTATGGTGATAGGATTTTTGCAGAATTGCTCCCAAAGGTAGACTTTCTAAGTGCCTGCTGTGTGTTACTGGTATCTACTTACACAGGTAAATAAGAAAGATTACACCTGCAATTTCTTAAATTCTACTTCTTTCCAGGACCTTCAGCTAGAGATCTTTTTTCAGGCTTCATTCAGTGTCGTACATTTCATATACATTGAAGTATCTTGTTGGTATAATATCTTGCTTCATTTTAATCTTTAATTGGTAGTGTTCCATAGAAAGTTCAATCTTTTAAGTATCTTAGACACTAATAATGGAAGTCATCTGTTTGTCATACTGGAGAAGTTGAATTAGAAAGATACTCTGCAATGTCGTTCTTTAAATGTACGTTTATCATTTCAGCACATACTACTTGTGATGAAAAGGATTGATATGTAAGGATTGAAAATACACCTGCTTATTCTGAAACATTGCAACTATGTTGAGGTTACAGAATAATATAAAAAATGTTCATAGACCAGTGAATCCAGTAATAAGAGTGCAGTCATTTTACTGTTTCTCAGTTTTAAAATGCTTCCTTTCTCTTCTAATGGAAGTCAACATCTGAAAATTTCTTGTATATTCTTCCTGCCCATTAAAAATACCTTCTCTTTATATGCACATAACTGTGTTCAGTAAGTATAATTCCTTTTTGTTTTCTCTGCCTTGTTGATTTGACTGCACTGACTGTCCAGCAAACCCAGGGACCCTTCTCACTACATCTTCCCAGTGCTGACATGACAGGCAGGCGCCACTGCTCTGAGCTTTTCATGGATATTGACTGTTGACCAATACTGTATTTTATTTTTATAAAGATTTATTTATTTTTATCTTATGTGCATTTGTGTTTTCCCTGCATGCATATCTCTGTAAGGGTGTCTGATATCTTAGAAGGGAATTATAGACAGTTATGAGCTGGGAATTGAACTCAAGTTCTGGAAAAGCAGCCAGTATGCTTTAACTGCTGAGCTGTCTCTCCAGCCCCAGAACTTTTTGTTTGTTTTTGAGACAGGGTTTTTCTGTCTAGTTCTGGCTATCCTGAACCTGAGCTCTCTATGTAGACCAGGCTGTTCTCTGAACAGTTTTGATTGCTTGTTTTGAACCATTTGAATATAACATGTTGTGGTGATTTAACTCTAAATACCTCTTGAGGATAGAATCGTTCTCCTGTCTAGCCATTACATTCTTATTGTTAATACACTGCACATCAGTAGTAAGATTGTCTAACACATAGGCCATATGCTAGTTTTTCCACCTTTTGTACATACTGTCTAACATAGCTGAGCCTTTCCTCCTCTGGGATCTAGACTGGTACAGTATGTTTTAGATAATTACTCTAAATATTTTACTATGATACGGAATTTTTTTTTCTTTTTTTTTCTTCAGTGCCATTGACATTTAATGTAGGCTCCAAGCTTATGTGCTACATTTCAAATGTGTATAATTATTTCCTTTTCTTTAGACAGTTCAGGTTACACTGTAAGATACCTTTAAAAACTATATTGGTTACATTGGTAATGGTTCAGCTGTTCTTGATTAATAGATCAAGAGACATTCATGGCCAGTTTGTCCTAACATTGAAGAGGTTGTTGGATTCTGTAGTTAAGTGAGGACGTCTGTCAGATTTCTCTGTGGTTGAAAATATACTATTACCCTGTTGCAGCTAATTAGTAGTGTTCTGTGATTGATATTCTGTGACTCTTAACCACTGTTCTAAGAATGTTTTATATAATGCTTTAGGCCCTTGGCCAAGTAAATGATTACATTGGTGGTTGCATGATAAGAGTTACAATTTTTGTTTGTTTGCTTATTTTGTTTTTTCCTCTTCTTACAGAGGAACATTTCTTTGTGTATAGCCCCGTTGTCTTGGAACTCTCTCTGTAGATCAGATTGTCTGTAAATTCAGAGGTCTGCCTGCCTCTGCCTTCCAAGTGCTAGGATTAAAAGTGTGTGCCACCATGCCCATCAAGTTATAATTTAAAAAAATCTGTATTTATTAGCTGAAATTGTTTTATAGTTCTTTCTACCCTGGTAATTATTTTTTTCAATGTGTTTTATGTGTATGAATATTTTGATTGCACAAGTATATGTGCACTCTTTGTCCTGGTCAGAGAGGATGTCAGATTACCGTTAGGTAGAGTTAGGAATGGTTGTGAGCCTCTGTATATACGCTGGGGCCAAACCTAGTTCTCTGCAAGAGCAGTGAGTGCTTTAACTGCTGAGCCCTCCTCCATTATAGTACACCAACACTTTTAAAAGCTAAAATCTTGGTGTCAGAAGATGATGCTATGTGACACTGGGAGATAGAAACAAATGCTCAGCTCAGATAGAGAATCCATGACAGAAAAGCTGACGATACCACTGAAGGCTAACTTGGTGAATTAGTGAGATATTGGGGTTACTTACAGAAGTATGGATATTATGGTTTGGATAAGAACGACCACCCCTCTCCCCCATAGGCTCATATATTTGAGTCTCCAGTTGGTCGACTGTTTGGGAAGGATTAGGTAGTGTGGCCTTATTGGAGGAGCTGTGTCTGTGGGGATGAGCATTGAGGGTTCAAAAGCCCAGACCTAGTTAGCTCTCTGCTCATACTTTTGGATAATGATGTAAGCTCTCAGCACTGTCTGTCTGTGCTCCTCACCATGATGGCAATGGGCTCTAACTCTCTAGAGCTGTAAGCTCCCAATATACTTTCTTTTATAAGTTGCTATGGTTACAGCATCTCTGTACAGCACTAGAAAAGTAACTAAAACATGAGTTACTTTTAAGAGCAATGCATACTTTAGTGTTAGGAATGACTTATTAGTTACATGTTACAGCAATATTGACAGCTGCCATGCTGTGCTATAAATCTCAAAACTTCTACAGTTGAGAATTTATGACTTTTGACGCACATCATTCTGTTTTTGATCCCTTTTTTGTTCTGCCTTGAACCACTCTACTACCTTTATATGAGTTCACCTTTCAGGTTCCACATGTAAGTGACATCATACAATCTTTTCTTTTAGTCTGGCTAATTTCACTTAGAGTAGTGTCTTCTAGGTTCAACCATGCTTGCCCCTTCCTCCTCCCTTCCTTCCATCTGGCCATCCTTTGTGTGAGTGCGAACAGAATGTAGAATCTATTTTACTTGCCCATGAACATGAAGTTCTCATACATGGATGGTCTTGTAAGAATGCTATCTATGTAAGAGGGTGGGCTGGGGGGGGGGGGGAAGTGGGAGGGAGGATGAACTGTGGTTGTAAAATTTAAAATGCTATGTAAAAGAAGGCCAGTACAAAAAGCGACATTTATATGAAATCTCTTGAAGATAGAAAGTAGATTAGTGATTGCTTGGGCTGGGCTAGTAATATGAAGTAACTGCTGATAGGCACATGGTTTCTTTTTGAGAGGATGGGGTTCTGGAAGCAACAGTGTTGATTGTGTAGCTGTAGCATTGTTGATGTGCTAAAAATCCAAAACAACAAACACTACTAAATAGTAAGTTTTTGGTTTTGCTTTGAGATAAGAGGACACTAAGTTGCCCAGCCTAGTATTCCCCATTTTGACTTGTACCCACTTCAGCCTCCCAAGTGGCTTGACTAAGGTTTTCATCACCAGGCTCAGCTGAACTGTAAAATTTTAAAATAGAGAGTATTATGCTATGTGAATTTTATATCAATAAAAACTTATAGAAAAAAAGAATTCAGTAACTTGCTCAGGTTGCAAATAGTCTACTGAAGCCAAAGCCATCTTGTGTTGCTCTTGCTCCTGGTAGTGTGTCTACCACTTACCAGCAGATGGCAGGATTGCTGAATAGAAGTGTTTGTGGGGGGAGGAATCTGGGGGTGTCCTTGTATTCGTTTAGTTTAATAAAAGCACTTAGCCAGCCAAGGATGAGTAGAGAGGCCGGGTCCTGTGTATGATGTGGGTGAAGTGCATATTACCTGTCTTCAGATAACCAGAAAATGGATGCTGTTGACAATAGGGATTCACAGAGGACAGAGGAACATGTTAAACATTACCACAAAATACAATTAGCAAAATAAAGAATGGAACTCTTGGATAAATAACTATTTAAAAAGGTAAAAGTAAAGAAAAATAAAGGGAAGGAAAACCTTTGGATTTATAGCTCCCTAAAGCATACATCAGACTGGTACAGTGGCACCTTTAATTCCAGCACTCAGAAGGCAGAGGCAGGGGCTCTCTGAGTTTGAGGATGCCTGTCCACATAGTAAGTTCCAAGTTAGCCATCTCAAAGTAAAATAAGCAAACATCAAGTTATCAAGTGAGACATGGTTGCTCACAACTGTAATCTCAGCACTTTGTAGGGTGAGATAAGAGAACTATCATGACCTCAAGGCCATCCAGGGCTACTGAGTAAGACCCTATATGGAGAAAAAAATTAATCAGTTGAATGAAAAGTTATTGCAACTCCAATTTAAAAAAAAAAAAAAAACACTCCATAAACACATATTTTAGGCAGCTGGGGAACTGCGATTAATAAGATGAAGTAGAAGGTGTTTTGTTATTTATTTATCCATCCATCCATCCATCCATCCATTCATTCATTCATTCATTCATTCATTCATTCATTCATTCATTCATTCATTCATTCATTCATTTATTTTGAGACATTGTTTGCCAGGCTCGGACTCTCAGAGATTTTTTTTTCTTCTCTCCTGAGAAAAATTTTACAATTCTTTGATAGTAGGACCTTGTTAAAATTAGATTTGCTATTACCTAAGGTGTTCATGGAAGATTATAAAGTATTGGCTGGTATTATCTCCCTTTCCTAATGTGAATTAAAAACAGGTACCAAGAAACCAATTAATTTGCTCATGGTCACAGTTAATTTGTGTCAGAACTGTGATTCATACAAAAGCTGGTTTGATTGGCTTTAATGTATTTCACTATTAAGGTTGTTACAGAGATTCTAAAAATAAAGACATTTAATAAATGTCATCTAAAGCAACATCTGAGTCCATGTGTATGATAACTTTTAGATATCATTAGTATTTCTGTCATTGTTACTCAGAAAGACTTGTAGAGATTGGGAATTGTTTTCCTCACTAGCGTACTGTTAGTTTTCTCTCCTGGTCCAGAGTCTTACTATGTACTGACTTCAGAACCACTTGGAACCCTGGCTGCCTCCAAATCTGCATCCTTTGTCTCTGCCTCTGCCATCTAGCTGTGCTGCTAGGCCTAGGCCTTTCCATGGATAAATTGTCTTGAAGCTCTGTGGGCTTTAAAAACAGATTTCCCCATAGGTTTTAAATCTCGGAAACACCATGAAAGTAATTTCAGGCATTTGACTAGAGAATATAGAAAATGATTTTAACTGTTCTACTTTCTATCTTAATAGAATTTAAGCAGAATGGCGGCAAGCCCTATCTTTCTGTGATTACGGGGAGAGGAAACCACAGCCAGGGAGGGGTTGCTCGTATCAAGCCAGCTGTTATTAAATACCTCACAAGCCACAGCTTCAGGTGAGTGCAGACATCCACTGTCAGCACAGTCAAAGGTTAAAGCAGCTCCTCCAGTCCAGTGATGACTTCAGCCGCCAGTTAATGGTTAAAGGATAATATTTCTTGGTAGAGTTATTGTCTGGTAAATGAGAAATCAAAGGAAAATATGGCTTTTGTCAGTGATGATCTGCTAAGACTTTCTATCATAAATTTAAAATTATAAAAATGAAATCTTGCATTCCTTTGTAGTGTGCTCCCCTGCAGAACTAGGTACAGGAGAGCGTCTTAAGACTGCTCATTTTGAGAGACAGAGTGTATTTGTGGGGCTTTGGATGTGTTTAAACTTCAGCAGTTCTAAATGAATTCTATGTCTTCATAAGCTGAATGCTTTGATGATTTTTATTGACAGACATCAAGTATTCCTTTCCATTGTAGTCAGTACTAGAGACTGACAAGGAGCATTTCAGTATAAAGCTGCTGCTGAATAGGTCTCTGAAATACACTCTTTAAGTCTTCCCCATCCTTCCAGTCTTCCAGTTTCAATGGGAGACTTGTATATGCCACGCAGTGAGATATTACTTGGTTTCCTTTAGAAGACAGAAGCATTAATTTTGTGTATGAAGAAGCCTCTTAGGGCTAGTTTTACAGGTGGGTTGGTTAGATTAGCTCTGTCATGTTAACCAGCCATCTTAGCTACACTGTGTACCTGTTGAAATTGACACATGACAGTAAAGCCTTGTGTGGCCATATGAATGAGATTTTTCTGCTACATCAGAGTTTTCTCCTTGGAGTGCTGTTGGTGCACATTAACAATGTAAACCACTATCTTACCTTCATACAGCAGATTCTTCATGAAGGTCAAATCAGGCTTGAGAAATTTTGAAAAATAGTAATTCTATTGACTAGTGATCTAGGAATCACCTGCAGCTTTAGGATGTATTTGCTTTGACAATAAATCAGGGGTATTGTAAACAGATATTGGTCCTAGACATTAATAAAGGATCCAGTGTTAGTAAAAATAATATTATAAGTCATTTGAATTGAAAACAAGATAAGTTTCTTAAGAAGTTTGAAATGTTTACATTTTAAGTAACTTTTTTATTCTCATTTCCACAGGTTCTCTGAAATTAAGCCAGGGTGCTTGAAAGTCATGCTAAAGTAAACTTGAAAAGCCCTTAGAGGCATGAAGATTTATAGGCTGAAATTGGTTTTATCTGCAGTAATTCAGTCAATTCTACTCTCAAGTGTGTTTTATTAGGAATATAAAACAAGAAAAATGTTTTTCAAAATTCAAGGAACCTTTTTTTTTCTACTGGATCAAATGTCAATTTATTACTTGTTAAAACATTAAAAGGAATTTTTATTGATTACAAAAATGTCTAAAGAAATTATCACCTGCAGTTTAAAAATCTTAAGTACTCTGGTTCATTCCTAGGAAAAAACCCAGAACAACAACATCAGCAAAACCGCTGCCTTTGTATTAACCAGTTCACATTTAGAAAAGTCCTGTTGCTGTCTGTGAGGGGCAGTATGCTCTGAAGCCTGGTTCCTGGCTCTCCAGGACTGTGTTCAGGTGGTAAAGGAGGGAGGTGATCAGCAGAACACAAGAGTTTCTGCTCTCTAGACCTGTTACAGTCACTTGATTTGCTGTATCATGCAGATGGGTAGACACTTGGTGGTGTCTGATCGTGATCCCATCCCTTTTGTGCTGTTCTGTGCTGTGCGTATTCTGGAGGTAAGTAGGGTCTGAGACTGACTTGCAGTCTCATGGCTTCCATAAATAGGAAAACTTCTACAGAAGAATTGGTTACAGGACTGTTGTGGAACTGTCTGTGAGGCCTCCAGACAGTGCTAAATATCCATTAAATTACTTGAGACATCACTTCTAAGCTACGTGAGTCAAAAATCCTAATGACTTAAGTGTGAAAACATTTTTTGGTATAACTGTAAAAGAAACCCTTGTAAGTAGAAATATTTTTTACCTTTATTTTGAAAAGGAGCCAACTTTCTGAAGGAAAATTTTCCTTGACTTTTCTGTTGGGCCAGTGTCCGTCAGTATGTACATTCCCATCTCCTTTATACACACTTAGTATGGTGAAGTATAATTTTTCTATAATGAGACAGTAGTTAAAATAAATTTAACTTTGGATATACAGAGTATTTTCAACATATACAGTGTTCAAAAACAATTATGTTGCTTTTTCTTTAGCTTACAAAATCACCTTCATCAGGAATGCGGCATCGCCCTGCACAGAAACAATACTGACAGAGTGAGCCTCCAAAGAGCAGACATGTTAATATAACTCAAAACCACATTTTTACATCTTGTGAATCATGCTTTTAAAATAAGAGCCTTACCATTGAATTTTATTGCCATAAAAACAAGAATCTATGTTTGTTACCCACAAATGGTTAGTGATTACTGATATTCAAGTAGTTATATTTTTAGACTTGTAATAATTTGTTTTAAAAATTACAGTAGTGTCTCACACTGTTTTTGGTAATGCTCAGAAGTGGTCTATATATTAAAAATAAAGCAGTTCCCTTTTACAACTTAGTACAAAAAAATCAGTAGTTAATAAAGTAAGCTTATTTCTGTTTTCAAATTAATATTTTAACAATGAGAAACAATACTAAACCTGGAATTATTGGAGTGTGTGCAGCTGCATACTTATTTTTCAGCCCTTTAAAAACAATTTGAGTACTTCAGATAGACTTATTATATTACTGTGATTATAAGTTAGGAAGCAATGAGAAGACGTCCAAGTGTGGTAGGCTGCGGTTGGAGGCCAAGGGAAAGGTTTGCTGCCATGCCGGGTCTGAGTCTGAGAAGTCTGATACTGCTTCTGTATGAAGGAGTTACCTAGTGAAGACCTTGAAGTTGCTACACAAACCCAGTCAGCCACAGTCCTGCCTTACCCTCCTAAATCTTGTGCTTTGCCATGCTTGGCTTCATCTTCCTTAATTATTAGTATAAATACACAGAGTTTGAACATTATATGTATTTATAGTCCCAAAATTCCTCTCTACCCTACTATCTGTTTAAGTAGTTACAATCACAAAAAAAACATTCTTTGATTTTTCTTTGGCTAATTTCTAAATCTCATGTCCCAGACAGAGGTAGAGATACTTGGGATATCATCAGATATTTTTCTTTTGCCTACTTTTAAATTTTGTATGTCAGTGGTAAAGATGATTTAGAAATGATCCAGATTAGAAGAACTCTTTGTAAACCTAGTATTTTAACGCATTTTAAAAGTATAATGCCCCCCTTTGGAATTTCTCAGTAGCTGTTATATACATCAGATAGTCTATTGTTTTTATCAACCCAGTGAAAAAGGGGAATTGATAGCACCACAGTGAGGGCCGCAGGGCCAGAACCCTCATGACCATTTTCAGTTCGTTTCCTGATTCCTCTGAGACAATTTGAGCATATTTTTTTGACATTTATTAGCAGTTCACTTATTGCTGTTAGTTTTGAGTTGAAGTTTTTTGTTTATTAGTATTCCCGCACTACTTATAATCCTTTTGATTTTAAATATCATCCATATTATATGATGGGAACTGGGGGTGAAGCGACTTATATTCTAACATATATGGAGAAGAAAGTCCTCCAGTTCTTGGGTGGTTTCCTTTGTTTTGGTCCTTTTCTCTCTAAATTCAAGTGTCTTAATTGTCTTAGAACGGCATGTGTAAATGACAAGGTTGCTTATTTCTGAGCTGGCAATTGGAAACTTTGAGACTCAAATTGTTCTGACAATGTTTTAACTGCTCTCAAGGAAATGTATGAAACGGACAAAAATAATGTGTGCTATATTTTCCGAGTGCTTTTTTGTTGTACAAGGAAGTGACATTGATAATGCTCTCTGCCGTGCTTAAATGTTGCTTATTTTAATTACTTGTAAAGAAAACAGATTTAAATGTCTATGTGGCCAAAACCAAGTGCCATTTAAAAGGAAAAGTAAGTTGATATAGAATGTATGTTAATGGTGCTTATTTTTAAGGTGTAATTTAAGTTTACAGTATTACTTGATTCCTCTTTACAGAAGAAATGGAGAAGCAAGGCTAGAACTCCTGTGTCCTAATGCCTCATGACCTCAGTTCATTCATTATGTGCTCAGATGATGAACCTATTGTTATTGTTGAGTTTACCCCAAGACGTTTGTTAATGTGCCACATTGCAGCTAGCAGTTGAAGTCTAGACTATAAGCTGCTCAGACAGTATATCAGAAGCAAATGTTTTTATTTGTACTATAAAAATGTGATTTTTGCTGTTAACTCTGTACTTTTTTATTGAAAATGTTTATAACTTTGCTTTTGAAATTTCTTATGAAACCATTTGCAAATTACACAATTAATTTAATAAAATGCTTTAGTCACAGCCCAGTGTGAGGAAATCCTTTGTTTGTTGTGGTAGGTTTAGTGGCTTAAATATTAAACAGTATTTCTTCATGTATCTTGGTGACTCTCTGGGAATGGTATCATAAAGTTTCCATTTCTGTACAACTGTGCCAGCCCGTGCGCTTCTCTAAGTGGGTTCACCTGTGGCCTAGAGAGGCTGGTTAGTTCATTCTTTTCTGCACACCCTGGCATCGTCTGACCAGCATCAAAATTAGGAGTTATTTATGCCTGTTATGAACACAAATAATACTCTAGTGTCAGCTTTATTCAGCTCAACAAAACAATGATTTATCAATTTGGTTAAAATATTTACTCAACGAATATTTATTGAGTGCTTGTTACTGAAGATACAGTGTAAGACAGCTTCTACCCATGGATATCTTATTGTCACTAATTAGTATGTGTAGAGTGATTTATATTGCTTAATGCTTTCACATATATTTACTTATGCATCTTTAGAGGATATTTTTACATAGGTGTTGCTACCATGACTCAGTGGATAGAGACATACAGGATCAGAAAATTTAACTGGCTTGCCAATTAGTGGCAGAGGTATAATTCCAGCCTAGATTATCTGATCCCTAGTGTACAGCAGCTGCATATGTCCTTAAAAGGGGGGAAGTGAGCAGGTGTGGTGGTGTACACCTTTAGTCCCAGCACTCAGGATGCAGCATGGGCAGGTGAATCTCCATGAGTCCAACGTTAGTCTAGTCTATGTAGCTTGTTCAAGAACAGACTGCTGTGTTGAGACCCTGTTTCAAATAATAATTAAAAAACAAACAAGAGGGCAGGGTGTCTGGTTAGCATGTCTGAAAACCTCCCATTTATGAAGTTGCCTTTGTCCTATATCCAAAGAAAGCCAGTATTTAGGGGGCACCAAGTACAATGGATAATAACTAATTTCTCTCTTGATATTAGATGCCACTTGCAAGTGCTTTTCCAAATTTTTTTTGAAGGATTTAAGGTTAGTTTAGTTTCTGCCGTACCCAGACCTCTCCACTTCATTTTGTTGGAAGGATGGGAAAGTGAAAGTGGCAGTGGTCAGTGCCTCACTTTTTGGAAGCTTCTGTAGGACATTTCTGTTTGGACCTTTTTAGCCGGAATATAGTCATGTCGTCACATGTATATACAAGGAAGGCTGGGATGTTAACTGTTTTAGACTGCCCTGTATTCAGCTAAGTTTTGAGCATTCTCTTGAAAGAGAAAATGCATGTATGGGGAATGAATAGTCCTTGCCTTCTCATTTTTTACTATGGTGTATCATGTAGAAATAATTCTCGATGTATTCCCTTAGCAGGTGACTGATAATTTCTAAATACTAAAGAGCAATAATGAAAGCCCACAATGCTATGTGTTTTGATTTTAAATATTTAAGTAATTTTAGTAGTCAGTAGGCCAAGGACATGGATCCTGCTAACTGGATCACGTTTGATTTGACCATTTAGCTGTAGCAACTAGGTGAGGCCTGTTGGTTATTTCTTGTGATAATGTGGGGGGATGTTTCAGATTTAATAAAAAATCTGAGACATCAGAGGGATCTACCCACAGTCAGTTTAGGAGGATCAGACAGTGGTAACTCACACCTTTAATCCCAGCACAGGGAGTTTCCTGGGAGTGGTGACCTACACCCTTAATCCAATCTGAGTTTGAGGTCATTTTAGTTTACAGAAGGAGTTCCAGGCTCCCAGGCAGGCAGTGGTGGTGCAGATGCCTTAACTGAGGGAAGAAGGTATTTAAGGCAGACATAGAAAGACAGAGCAGGCAGAAGAAGCCAGGAGGAGCAAGGCTGAGGAAGCTGGAAGACAGCTGGGTGAGATCTGACTGTGGTGTTTACTCTCTGACATCTCCGCCTTTGCCTGAGATCTGGCTCTGAGTTTTCTTTATTCGTGCAACAATAATGCTTAATTAGTCCATTGCATATTTACCTTATGCCTACCTTGTTAATTACATCCATGTCCAAAAGCTCAGTATTTAGTGCATGTGATTTGCAACAAGTAGAACAGGCCAGGACATAGAACTCAGAGCCTGCTTATAAAGATGGGACTGTGGAGGTCACTGTTGGGCAGATGGCAGGTGAACTTGACACAGTTCTCTAAATGTCTTTCTGTAAGAAAAGGCTTGAAACGTTTGGAAGCCCATATCTTAGTCTTTATGTGAGCTCACAGACTTTGGGCCTTGCCTTTGCTGAGGGTCTAGAGAACTCATGGTAACCTCAGCTCCTTCCATTTGTTAGAAAGTATTTAGTTTTAATAGCTAAGGAGATACTAGTTCCTTAAAATCACTGAAGTTTCACAATATAAGCATATTCATTACATGGGCTGGAGCAATAACTGGCAGTGACCCATAGTGGTCTGTTTTCTGTCAGATGCAGGGACACCTATTTATAAGGTGGTGTAAGATAGTACTGAATATACTGTCCCATGGTATCAGATAAATATGCTTGTAAACAAGCTGTGGAAACATGTCTAAGAAGCCCATTTACTTTTGGACATCTTGTTTTTAAGTGTATATCTTGAATTTTCTTTCACCCTATTGAAATTGTGTTAGGAATGAAGTGTCTACTTTTTTTTTTTTTTTAATCTGAGCAATTTAGAATGCCTTAAAAAAAAAAAAGTATTAACAGCCTTTAGTTGTGGGAACAAGTCCTGCTCAGCACAAAGGAACCTTTGGAGACTGCAGCCTGTGGTCTTCATTAGGAAAGGTCCGAGTGACATGGCTTTTAGTCCGTGCTCCTTGAAGGGCATTTAAGGCTAATCATGTCAGCCTGACGGTATGATGCATGTTTTCTACATACTTGGACTGACATAGTAGGGCGGTTGGAAAACTTCAGATTCTGAGTGAATGTATTAATAATTAATATTAATTAAGACATTGCGTAACTGGCAAGCTGTTGGGGTTATGCCCAAACCAGGTGAAAGCAAGCACCTTTTGCAAACAGTGTCTAGTCACAACTCAGTTTGGGCTTGGGGCACAAGATGGAAGACAAAGCCCAGAACAAGAATAATAAGAGACACTGTAAAAGTAGCACCCCAAAGAACTTCACCCTTGAAGGGATGAGAATAAATGAGATACACTTGTCTTCCCACCTCAGAAGGCTGCAAAGAATATTGCCAGCCACGAGCAGACGTTTTCATCTTTGATTTTCACAGATTAACTGCCTAAGATCATATAACCCACAGTCAAAAACCAACAAAAACCACTTTCCTCCCTGAGTCTTCCAAATATTGAGCCGAGTATAACTTCCCAGACTGCAAAGGCCATTGGCAGAGGCTAATACAGTCTCAGAAAACTCACCTGTCTCTTGGAGAGTGAAGCCTAATGAAGCTTTTGTACCCAGAAATTTATAGGAATTATGGAAGACTGAAGCATGAACAAACATCAGGCACAGCCACAGAGTGGGAAGCAAACAAGATGATTTCTTCCAAGCCAGTTTCAGAAAGAATAAAACCACACTGCTTAAGGGAGGATTTAGACACCAAGACTTGGACCATCTCGGCCCACTGTAATCTGTGGGCTTACTGGTTCGGCAAAACAAGGCAAATTGTACTACAATAAAAGATGATTAACAGTGTGAATAAAAGATAATTAACAGTGTGAACACTAAGTGGATATGTAATTACACTGAACTTTTAAAAGAGTGCTGTTTATTAGTGCATGCTAAAAATGTCATGTTTGAGATTTGCTTCCAAATAGATGGTGGGTGGATAGTGCTGGGCCCAGTGGTGGAGCACTTGCTTAGCATGAATTGGCTTCCAGGCAGAGGTGAGGGAATGGCAGGGATGCTTATGAATCAAGATTGAACACAGGCTGATGTGGCACACACTGATTCTAGCACTTGAGAGGCAGAGGCAGGAGGATCATGAATTTGGAATTACTCTGGACTATAGTGGGAGATCCTGTCCCCCCCAAAAAAACCAGTTCAGGCATAAGTTAGTAACTGTTGGAGATAGCATGGGCATTGCTATAATGTCTACTTTTGAATACACTTTAAAATGTACAGCCTTTTTTGGGTTCTGGGATTTTTGTTTGTCCTGTCATATGAGACATGGCCTCATTAGGTAGCCCAGACCTGTTCCTCTCATTTCAGCCCTGCTATGTATGGGGGCTGCAGAAACATCCCACAACGTTCAACTGAAAACTTTATTAAGTTAGTGTACTATTTGAGAAGTAGACTATATATAGGCCTATCTCTGTAAATGAGTTTTTGAACTCTGCAGAATTAACCTAATGACTACCACCTCTGCCAGATTCAAAGATGAGACAGCAGTAAGGAGGCTGCTATGGTATCACCACCACAGCTGTTCCTCAGTATACCCAGAGTAGCTATTAGAAAAGCTGCAGAAAACCTACCAGGTATCTCTTCTATGTGACTTCTTAGCAGAGTGGGCAGTAGCAATAAATAGGTGCCCTGTGCCATACTTCCAGACCTCAGGAGAGTCTGTCCTGAGTAGAGAATTGCATCTGCAAGCAGGGTCCATGAGTCTTTCTAGCCCTCCAGAAAGAAAGCTCACTAGAAATGGAGCAGGAGAAGGACAGTGTCCATATTCAATAAAATGGTAAGACTTGTCCAACCATATGCTAGAAATAATATTGACCGGGGGGGGGGGGAGGAGTTGTATGTTTTTTAAGCTCATCTATTTGGGGGTCTTGGGGGAAAGACTTGCCTATGAGTTTAAGATCAGTCTGTTCAGCACAGTACAGAAAACCCAGAAGGGTTTGGCATGAGTAATTGCAACCTAAGGGGGAAGAAAGGGCATCTTTTGACTCCCAGTGGCACACTGGTCACCCCATCCACAGTGAAGAAGCAAAGGGTGATGAATACTGGTGTTCAACTCCTTTTTATTCAGTCAAGGACCTCGACATGGGAGGGGCCACCTACAGTTAAGAGTAGCCCTCAGTTGAACCTTCGCACCCTTGCAGACATTCCCAGGAGTGTTTTTCTATGGTGTTTTCAATCAGGTTGAAGAGGAAGATGAATCGTGGCACTTGGGATATACAGACGTATGTCAGGGAGCTGGGTGAGGGCACTCTGCAATCCCAGCATTGGGGGAGGAGTGGAGGCAAGAGAATCAGGAATTCAGGCTCATCATTGTCTTCAGCAGAAATATTCAAGGAGGCAGCCTGGCTCCAGGATATATTTAACATTGCTCCTAATAGCATCAACTTACGCCGCAGCAATTGATACATATGTCGTTTTTTGTTTGTTTGTTTGTTTTTAACATTAAAACGAAACGTATGTTAGGAAGAATTGTAAAATTTATTTTGATTTTTTAGCGTAAAGGTTAGGACTCAAAAAAGTCTTAAAAAGTAGCTTCCACTGGGCATTGGTGGCACATGTCTTTAGTCCCAGCACTTGAGGAGGAGGATTTCTGGGTTTGAGACCAGCCAGGGTTATTAACACAGAGAAACTCTTGAAAAACTAAAACAACAAACAAGAAACCTAAAAATATTACTGTCTCTCAGAGTGGTTCTCAAGCTGTATACACAAGAACTATGGAATGTTTCATTCAAAATGGATATTTCTACCCTAAATACTGGGCCCTGCATTTTAAGTGAACTTGCTAGACACTTAAGATGGACAGCCCTCACCAAAGACTTCATCCTTGACTCCTACCCAGTACCCTTTTACGTTTACGTGCAATAACTTGCTTGGTCCTCAGAACAAGTCAGTTCAGGAAGTGAGGAGGAGCTGAGGCATAGAGGTTAGGACCTTGACCAAGAAGTGGTGGAACCAGGGTTCAGACTGAGGCATCAGGCTCACAGTCAGCTTGGCGCGTGTCAACCTTGGTCTTAGATCCTTAGGACTTAGTTAAGGGAAACCAGGACTCAGCCACATGCTGTTAACAAGGCTTCCTGGCCTGGTCTCCTCCAGACCTCTCAATTTCCCCTCATTTCTTAACATTTTCCAGCTCTGTCCACTTCCAAGTTCAAATCTCCCATCTGTGTGCCTGTATGCACACGCATGCGTGCTAAAGTCCTTTGTTATTTTCCACCTTTCTTTTTGAGACAAACTCTCATTAACCCTGAAGCTCACTGTCTTTGCTAGGCTGGCAGGCCAAAAAATTACCAAGATCCTCTATCTCTGCCTCCAGGGCTTGGGTTATAGGCAGTGTTTATCATTCAACATTGTTCAACATTGAAATGAAAGAGACCGAACACTTTAGAAGCACTTTGTCCTTCAATCAGAACAATAAAGGGCAGAGGATTTGAGGGGCGGGGTGGGGGGGGCGGTGTTCCAGGGCAGAAAGGAACTGGGGATAGAATATTTATCCTGCTGGTCTGTTCCCTTGCAATCTCAAGGTGAGGAGGTTGGTGTGTTGTTCTTACCAGAAACATTCTAGATCCTAACAGCCTGAAAGTTTATCAAGTCAACTTTCCTGGCCCATCTTTCTCTGTTCAGCTTGGGGTTTTAGGTCACTAACCTTGAGGCCTGTGCAGCCATGCTTGGCTGACATGGGTTCTGGGAATGCAGACTTAGGTCTACATGCTTGTACAACAAATATTCTTACCCCCGAGCCATCTCTCCAGCCCCTCCCGCAATTTTAAATCTTCAGTTTTATTAAAATGACAAAAGTGTGCCTAAGACATAAACTTCATGTTTTAATGTACACATGCATTAGATGTGTACCTTCTATATACATTTGTATATTTGCCACCACAACCAACCTAATTAGCATATTCATCCCTCCTGGTTCATATCCTAACCTGATAGCATAAAAGACAGACATTGCAAGCTCTTGTTTCTGTCATTAGCCACCCCAATCCCTGTGAATGAACCCAAAAAGTTCAAAGCTGCATCAGAGTATGTTTACCCTAACATCGTGCACTATTAGCTTCCCTGACCAACTCTAAGTTAGGGGAGAAAGACCCCTCAAAGACCCTTAAAATCCCCAGCCCTCTTGGACGTCAGCTCCCGGAGTTCTTGCCCTGCAGATGATCTTTAGATGGCTCACTCTGCCTTTCTTTACTGCTGACTCTTCCATGTCTGAAGATTTTCCCTGCTATTGCCTGCAAGATTTTTTTCTCCTGCCTTTTGTTTTTTTAACTGTCAGAGAAAACACCATTAAGACCCATGGATGTAACAGTTTCGTAAGACCACCTGCGTTTTTGAATTGGCCAGAAGAGCCCAACTTTCCCCTCCTGTCTGTTCAAAGCATGATTTTCCTAATGCTTTGTGGCTTCCTTATTCTCTCTAAAGTCTCTTCCACATTACTGCTGCTGGCCCACCATGCCGACTTAAAATGGCATGCCTTTGACTACCTCCTCCACTCTTCTTTGGGAAACTGCTGAGATTTGCAGCTTTCTGCCCTGGGAGTTTCCCCCTAAATGCTAATAAAAGTTTTCTAAAGCTCAAGCTTCCATTATTCTTCAATTATTTTATTAGCGAGCTAAAACCCCAGGAGGAGACTATGGTATCATCTGCTAAGCAAAAGATTCCCCAAACTTCCAATAGCAGGAGCAATCCAAGGTGCCGTATGTCTAAGGGTGATGCAGCTGGCTGAAATATGACTGGGCAAAGAATGCAGTGGGATACAGGGAATGGAAGTTGAGTCCTGAAGACAAAGAACAGCTCAGAAATTCAGAAGGGAAGTGGAAGGAGGTGGGAAGGGAGAGAATTTCAGTTTGAAATATTAGTGATGAGGGTACTTATGTTCCCAGCAGTATGATTTGTGGCACATCACATAGATGACCGTCATCAGAGCAGAGAAGGTCAGAGAACTAATACTAGATTTCTGAGTCATCTACTGTATACACATTGTCCAGGAAGGTGACAGGCAGTGTGATCAAGTGGCTAGATTGAGAGGCTACTGGGAGGATGGGTGAACTTAAAGTGTTTTCTTCATTCGTATGGTTCCCATCTTTCACACCGATTGGATCTGACTCAATGCAGTGATGCTTGGAGGAAGGATTTGTTAGGATCACTCTTTACTCTGCTGCTTTATATTCACTGGAGAGAGGAGATGGATAGAGCAACCGGAGAAGCTGAAAGGATCATGAAAAATGGATGTTCTCCAGGTCTTCTGAGCCACTTTGCAGCAGGACTTCACTGTTAGAAGTTCCTTCTTTCCTGTTTATCTTCCCATCCGAATTCGTGAAAAATCAATAACATATACTTTAAATAGAGCTGGTGGGATGGTTCAGTGCAGAAAGACACCTGATGACCCATAATGTAAACCTCAAGACCTGAGTTTGATTTCTGGAACCCATTTAAAGGTGGAAGGAGAGAACCAACTCCCCAAAGAATCCTCACACATGAGCCACTCTCCTCCACATCATACCTACACACACTTTAAAAGGTGCAACACTCTTGCAATGCTGCAGTTTCCCTACAGATGGAAAAGCCGAGGATTCGACTCCCCTTGTTAAGATTCAGAAACCGTTGAGTCTGCATAGGGAGAAGAACTCACTAGCTTTCAAGGCTTGGGACAGTCTTGTTTCGTTTAATTTGATTTATTAGTAGGGTGTGGGACATTCCACAGCAAACATGGGAAGCAGAGGACAACTTTCTGGTGTGGGTTCTCACCTGTCTCAGGAAATCAGGGCTGTTATTTCTGCTGCTGTGCTGCCTACCCCAGGCTAGCCCACCATCTTTGAGCTGCTGAATGGGTCTTCCATCTCCACTTCTCATCTCAAGTAGGGGTACTGGGAATGCAGATATGAGCTACTGCAGATGATCCTTTGTGGGTCCCAAGGATTGAAACTGGATCATCAGACTTAGGCAGCAATTTTACCCACTTAGCCCTGGGCAAAATTAATTTCCTCCCCTTAAAAATAATTTCCAGCAGTTAGCACTTAAGAATCTGTTTTTTAAAGTACCTTATTAATTTTGTATTATACTCAAAGAACTATTAGCTAGGATTTCTGAATATAGTTTCTTCCTTGGCTCTTTTAAGCCTTGGTTCCTGTCCTTGGAGTCTGAAGTCACAAGCCTCTGGTTTTATTTAAGCTAACTTAATTTTTTTTGGGGGGGGGGAAGTAGGCAGTTCAAAAATTTGTGATTTTTGGGAGGGGGGATAGGAGGAAGGCTGGAGAGATGGCTCAGTGTCGAAAGCCCTGAAAGCATGAAGACTAAAATTCAGATCTCCAGAACTCAAATAAAAGCTGGGCAGCCAGGGCAGCTATCTGTAATCCCAGTACTTGGGAGGTAGAAACAGTGGATCTCCAAAGCAAACCCCAGACTCAGCAGGAGACCCCATCTCAATAAATAAAATGCAAGGCAATCAGAAGACACCCAGTGCCAACTTCGGCCCCTATGTATGTAAGTGCACACACACGGTAAGACATACACACATGCAACAAAAAAAAAAAAAAGACAGATGCAAAAGACTACTCCACAATGTGATCTCATTTTTAAGACTGGAAATATTGGAGCAGGGGTTGGAGAGATGGCTCAGTGGTTAAGAACATTTGCTATTCTTCCATAGAACCAGAGCTCAAGTCCCAGCACCCACATCAGGTGACTCACAGCTGTTTGTAACTCCAGCTCCAGAAAGTACAATGCCGTGGCTTCTACAGGCACCTACAGTCATGAATATACCCACACGCACACATCTACACATATTTAAAACCAATAAAGATACATCCTTAAAAACCAGAAAGTATGTAGCTATATATACTTGTAACCTTATATAAACACATCGTGTGTGTCTGTGTGTATGTATGTATGTACAGTGTGAACACATAAAATGAACAGAATAGAGTGTAACTGGCTGGAGAGATGGCTGAGCAGTAAGAGGGCATATTACTTTGAGAGGACCTGAGTTTCCCAGCACCCAAGTCAAGCAGCTCAGTTTCTGTTAAGTCTAGCTCCACTCTGGCATCTGCAGACTCCTGTACTCATGTGCTGTGCACAAGCAGATACACACACACACACATACATACACAATTAAAACAATTCTTTATAGAGTCCCTCTGATCCTTGTTTGTTCTCCTTGGAGACCTTACATGAAGCACTTGTGTTCTATTTAATAATGGGTGTAGACAGAAGATTGAGCACTTAGTTCAGCCTGCCTTCCCCAGAGCCTGCCCTTTTCACACTTTCTCGTATCTTGTAGATACCCCAAAGTTTCTCTTTCCATATTTCTTACTCTGTTCCTCTCACCAAACGTTTTGACATCTGTGCCTTTCTCTTTGCAGTTTTCTCCTCTGTAGTGCGGAACCCCAGGTCTTCTGGTTCTGACCCTTCTATACGAGGTCTTTAACTCTGGCTAACTCTCTCCCTTTGCATTTACCCTGTCTGATGATAACCGACAGAGAGGTGGCGCTATAGATGGACGGTGATGAGGGTCTGAATCAGGAAGAAGAAAACACTTAACTTCCAAAGTGACAATATCTGTTTTTGTTACACGTGAAAAACAATTCTGAAGACTTTAAAAAACAACCTTGGGGGATGGCTGAGTGGGTCAGAGGTGAAAGGTTATTCTAATTTCATTGTCTCAACAGTTATTTTTGTAACAGTATATAGTTTTTAAAACTATATACATTTTAAAAAGTAGGTACAATTAATAGATATGTATTTGCATATAACAAAATATACTAAGACTGTCTAAAATGCAAGTTGTGTATTTTTTTCTGAAATAAATTTTATTTATTTTGTTTTTTTGAGATAGGGTTTCTCTGTGTAACCCTGGATGTCCTGGAACTCTAGATCAGGCTGGGTCTCAGACTGAGATCCACCTGCCTCTGTTTCTTGTGTGCTGTGATTAAAGCTCTACCTAACCACTAAATACATTTTTTATTTATTTGTTTTTAAATTATTTATTTACATATTTTATTTATCATGTATATGTCCTGCCTGTATGCATGCCTACAGCCAGAAGAGGGCGCCAGATCTCATTATAGATGGTTGTGGTTGCTGGGACTTGAACTCAGGACCTGTAGAGGAGCAGTCAGTGCTTTTAACCTCTGAGCCATCTCTCCAGCCCACATACATTTTATTTTTTTAATTGGTACATGGCATGTATATATATTCATAAAGTACAAAGTGAGACACTTCTCACTTAGCACATATACATGCTCAACCCAGAGTAAATTGTATTTTATTTTATTTCACTCCAGGCTGGTTTATAATATCAAATATCAGCTAACTGAGCTAGTGCCTAAGAAGATGCAGTATTATCAGGCATCACCCCCTCCCAGTCTTCATTTGAGGCTATCCCTGCTGCAATCAAAGGGAGAGTGGGTAGACTCTGAGGTCTAAGACATATAGCTGTCTCCAGGGGGTAAGGGGAAAAGCCAGGCTTGATAGAAACAAGTTTTCTGAATTGAATAGAGCTTGCATTTGTAGGTTGTAAGTGTTTATTCAGTTCTGGGCAGGATGAATGGGAGAAAAGTAGACACGTATACATTTTGATAAAATTTCTGCAAGTCAGAGAAAAATCTCATGTTTCCAGATAGGAGAATAAGAGAACAAATCAACTGGTGGGACCAGAGCTGCGCAGATAAGGGAGCTAGGAAGCAACTCAAAAAGTCTTAGTGAGGGTTTCTATCGCTGTGAAGAGACATCATGACTATGGCAACTCGTATAAAGGAAAACTTTAACTGTGGCTCCCTTAGAGTTCAGAGGTTCAGTCCATTACTGTCATGGTGGGGAGAAAGTCAGCATGCAGGCTGACCTGGTGCTAGAGAAAGAGCTGAGAGTTCTCACATCTTATACCCACTCCAACGAGGCCTTATCTCCTAATAGTGCCACTCCCTTTGGGGACATTTTCTTTCAAACCATCACACATACATATAAACAGACCCACAGATAAATACACACACGTTATGTACCATGCATTATACCCACGTGAGGCTGCAATAACTGGAAATATGCAGTATACATGTTAAATAAAAACTCTTAAGATAACTGAGACTAAAAACAGACCTTAAAGTTGCAGAGTTTCTCAGCAAAATCCAAGAGGCAGAGTTAATAGAAGAGATTTAAGAAAAACCTTCTAGGGAACTGGCTAGAGAGCTCGCTGTGTGACCATTAAGACCTGAGTTTGGAGCCGGGCAGCGCTAAGAGAAGTCAGAGCAGGCAGATCTCTGTGAGTTCAGTACCAGCCTGGTCTACAGAGCTAGTTCCAGGACAGCCAAGGCTGTCTCAAACAAAATAAACACACAAACAAACAAAAGAGCTACCCAGAAATTTTACTATTGACCTGTCTCTCTAAACCCTCAAGAAATAATATCTTCAAGAATGTATATTTCAATAATTAATATTGAAGTAGCAAGAATCAGAAACAGCCCTCAACTGTTTCTCTTTCTACAACACTGTACAATCGGTTGAAATCATGAACTAATTCTATTCCAGTTATCTATTTCCATGTAACAAAGTTTCCAAAATTTTATTATGTTCGTTCATAGAGTCTGTGTGTCTGGAATTTGGATAAGACACAAGGAGATTGCCAGCACAGTGAGAGCGATTTGTCTGTTCTCCATGGTGACCGAGGCCTCATGAGAAGCTGAAAACTGAGGACTCCAGATTTACCCAAAGAGCCACATTCTACCCCCAACATCTATCTATTTCTAAGATTTAAAAGGTCTAGCTGTTTTCCCAAGACCTTAGCCCAAGCCATCTTCCAGGAATCCCATCCCCGAGCGCCCTGTGTAGTCAGGGTTCTCTCACAGCATCGTAGCTGGGAGAAGATAAGAGAGGTGAAAGAATTGTTTTTTCGAACATGGTCACACAGTTTCTGTCATATTCTCTCTGCAATGATGCAGACTGACCCCTCCACATTCCAGAAGAGGGCAACTCGATTCCACATACTTGCTGGAATGTGGCTGGTTCCTGAAGAACTTGAAACAGGAAACATGGTGATTGTTTCTGGGTGCAGACTCTCCTGTAGATCTGGAGAGTTCACTTGGGGACATTACGGGGTGCATGAGTGTCAAGTAAACAAACACATCAGAGTCAAAAAAAAAAAAATGCAGCCCATGCTGTTTGTAAAACAATCAACTCTGCTAAATACATGTATTAATGACTTTAAAAAGAGGATGAAAGGTCTTTAGAGGTAAATGGCAGGTAGGCAACGTGGGCTACAGGTGTCCACAAGCCAGAAGACAGTGTTAGGTATGGAGGTAACAGGACACTGTTCAGAAGTCTCTTCTTTCTTTCCATCATGGGGTCCTGGGTATTAGGCTTTTGTGACAAATATTTATGCTCATTGAGTCACTTATTGTTCCCTCCTTTATTTCTTTAGATGGGGTTTCATGTAACCCAGGCTTGCCTCAGACTCATTGTGTAGCTAAGGATAGTCTTGAATATTTTGGTCCTCCTGCCTTCACCTCCGGAGGACTAGATTACAGGCAAGTACTACACATCCAGCTTATGAGGTATGAGGATCAAATCAGGCCTTCATGTGTGTTAGGCAAGCACTCTGCCAGCTACACCCCTGGTCCCCAGGCTTTAGCTTTTTTAGGCTGTTTTGGACCTTTGGCAAATCCCTCCAAGCCACAGGGCTAGGCCATGTTATAGCGATGGAGGACAGTCGATGCATAACCCAGTCAGAAAAGTAGTTTAATGTTTGATGAAATCTAGGCTTAGCTCCAGATTATCTCTTAAACATAGATGGATATTAGGGCTAGAAATCTGTGTTTCCCTGAATTCATCAGTGGAAATCTAACAGCCATTTTAGAATTTGAGCTGAACCGAGTCCAGGGCCCTTTGTGCTCGGTGGGGGAGCTTGGGCTGCATCGTCTCAGCTCTGCCTCCCCTTCTGTCCTTTTTCCTTCCCTCTGGCTTTTCCCATTTCTTCCAGAAACAGGGGCAAGGAATACAGAGCACAGGTTTGTGGGTTTGAGCCATCGGCGCCTCACAAGCAGTAAATGATTGTGAGGAAAAACACTGAATGGTACAAAAATAACAGGCATGGTGATGCCCACCTATCATCTTGGCACTTGAGAAGTTGAGGCAGGAGGACCTGAGGTTCCAGGCAGCTTGAGCTACATAGTGAGAACCCGTCCCCCCAACCAAATCAAGCGATGTCTCCCCTATTGCTCCAAAAGGGCAAAGAATAAAAGTGTTAGAGAGGGCGAAGGGAAAAGGAGGTCCTTGTACACCATTTGTGGGACTGTAGATCTGGCCAGTCATTAGGGAAAAAAGTTGTAGGCATCTAAAGAAAATTAATATGTTTTCATAGGACCCGGCCATCCCTCTCTCTGCTGGGCATGTTCCCAGAGTTAATGAGATCACCACTTTTTGGAGACATCTGCACTCTCGTCTCACTGCAGTGTTGGCTAACATATGGAAATGATCTAAGTGTCCATCAGCAAAGGGGAACGGAGAAATGGAAAAAAATAAATTGCAAACATACAATGGAATATTATGCAGGGTTCTAAAAAGAGGAGCCCTTTGCCACAACACGGGTGAACCTGGAGGCCGTCAGGCTAAATGAAACAGACCAGACATGGAAAGAAAAACACTGTACCGTCTCAATTATGTGTGGATTTAAAATAAGGGGAGAAAGTGAGATTCATAAGAGAGAGAACGAAACAGTGTTGCCATAGATGAGGTGATGGGAGGAAGAGGAGAAATACAGGCCAGGGACACACACCACAGAAGCATAGGATGAGCCTCACAAGCTAATGGATAGCACAAGTCTGTGCTTAATAGCAGTGTGTTGTGATCAGAATAAAACAAACCCCTAAATCAGTGTGATTAATGTTTTGCTTCATCATATTCTTGTGCATATAAAGTGTTTGATTTTTTTAATAGTAGATAATTAAAATTGTTAATATTAACTTATTAGATGCAGTTGTCTTTACTTTTACAAGGAGGATTAAATAAGATATTTAATTTGTGTGTGGTGGTGGTGGTGTGTGTGTTTGTGTGTGTGTGTGGTCTGTATGTGTGTGTGCTGTGTGTGTGTTTGTGTGTGTGTGGTGTGTAGGCCAGAGAACAACTTTCAGAATCTGTCCACCGTATTTTGTTTTGTCTTTGGGAGACAGGGTTCCTCATTGGCTTGGAGCTTGCCAAATAGGCTAGTCTGGTTGACCAGTGAGCCTTCAGGGATTCACCCTGCATTGGGAATATAAACACACACTTTAATGGCTGGCTCTAGTGGCTTGTTTGCTTTTCTTACTACATAGACCAGGCTGGCTTCAAGCTCACAGAGATCCATCTGTCTCTACCTTCTGAGTCCCAGGATTTAAGGTGTGTGCCAAGGTGCCAGGCAGTGCTTGGCTCTTTGACATAGATTTTTTAACATTAAGTTCAGGTTTTCGTACTATAGTACACAGGTTACTGGTGGAACTACCTCCCCACACTCTCTTTGCTGGGTAAAAGCTCAAAGTTTGTAGCCTTGAGTTCTCATTGCAAAGGCTAGAACAGGGTTCTCTCTGAGGATGCCCTTGGAGGTATCTATCATTTCCTCCAAAATCTCACGCAGAGGCTTTGGGTCAGAGAAAACCTCCACTTCAAAAACCTTCCAGGGTGTGGTGTTTGCTAGGGGCTATTTGTCCTTTGGAATTCAAATCAAATTGCCTCCAATAATGCTTTTACAATGAAATGAGAGGAAGGGGAAAATGATTAAGCATTTGACTTCTAACAGCATTTAACTCACAAACTTATAGATAACTTACAATAAGATAATGCAAAGTATAATACAAAGTAGTGTGGGGTGGATTATTTGTTTAGAAATATGTACAACTGTTGGGCCTTCTGTAGGCCTGTAATCTCAGCTCCTCAGGAGACCAAGGCAGGAGGATCACAGGTTTGAGGCATGTGCTGTGTAATGAACTTAAACTCAACCTGGGTAACGTGGGGGAACGGTTGAGAAGGTCAAAAACCAAACATGCAAACAAACAAATCGGAAAAGTCTGTTTCAAAACAAAAAACCAGAACAAAACAAAAAAGCCAAACCTCGGGAAGAAATGCAACGCTCTGGAAGAACCTGAAGAACTAACAGGAGTTCACGGTTCTGAGGGCAGCACACGCTTTTCTGATGGGTTCCAATGATTGTTACCATGACACGGATACATTTCCTCATCGTGAAAACGATGAGCAATCTTCCTGTGCTACTGTTGCTCCACAAGGGCCACGCTCTCCGGGTAGCAGCATAAAGACAGCCAAGACTAGCCTTAGATTTGCAGAGGTCCGCAGGGCTCCCTGAGGCCGGCTCCAGGGCTGGGAGCCCACTGACTTCTACCAGGAACAGCAGATTTGGGGGAGGTCGGATCAGATGGCTTTGCCCAGGTGCTGCTCGGGAGCGGTAGTACGGCGGGGGCTTATGAAGACCCAAAATCCCTTGCTTGTGATCTTATATTTGCTTAGTGTCTGCAGCTGGCACTTCAGTTTGATTTCCTGTGTGAGGATCTTCCTTTCTCAGTCGCAGCCTTTAGTTTTCTGTTGTCCAGATGGGCAGTTTCATATCTACCGAGATGGGCAGATGAGGGGAAACTTAAGCCCATTTGTAAGGGTTGTGTACAAGAAGTGAGGGACTCTTTTATGGGTTATTTAAATGCAAACGTATTTATAGAAAACTATCATTAAGATCACCTAAATAGTAACTCAAACAGTATTTCAACTATTTGTTGAAGTTTTGAGTTGCAAAGCTGGTATGCACTAATTCATTAATCCTCCCAATAATACGTCACGTACCTTATTACCAGGCGAGGAAACCAAAGCACGCAGATAAAACCAACTTTCTTGAGGTTTCTACAGAAATACTTCTCATGCACAATTCCATTCAAGTGTTACACTGTTTTGCACAAGTATAATGCTTCATAATAGCCAAAAACTGAGTTGACATCAAGGTAAATCAAGTAAATGAATTCAACTTCCCTACCACAGGATACCATACAACTCAAAGGATACACTGAGCCAGTTTCCCAGAACTGGAAAGATATGTGTACTGTACCAACATAAATATATGGTTAAAATACCATAAGACTAAACTGCAAAACAGTGTGTGTTGTAAGAGTCTCTTTCTGAAAGAAAGACAATACTGTGCAAATATAAGATGTGGTATGGTTTGTAGGGACTCCACTTGCTTTGCTATCGATTCTCTTGAATATAATTGTGGGTTTCACTAAACAGTCCAAGGTAGTTGCTCAAGGTTGACCTCAAAGGAGGATTGTAAGAAGGAGTGAACACCTGTCCTCACTGGAGATCCTCCTGGCAGTTGCTTGAGGGGGGAGGTTGTGGGAGGAGAAGTGTGTGTGGGGGGTTTCGAGGGGTGGAGGAAGCAGATAGGGTGGGGTGTGTACTTGCTATTACAGTTCCAGGCGTGTGCCAGGTGCCAGCTTCACCCTGAGATCTGTGCGCTTGGTTAAAATGATGTTCTATGGCTAAGGGAAGGGAGTTAAACATGTATAAGAGAGGCTGACAGTTTCTTTTTAATGACACATTTGCTGAGACAATGCTTGGCTATATAATTGATGATGGTGATTATTCTTTTTCTCATCTTTCCACTGTGTGTCTAATATTCACAATTAAAAACAGAGCAATGCATTTTGTACTTGAAACAGTCCTGATGTGTCATGGTGTCAGGAGCGGCTTTCACTGTTCACCAGGTCGTCTGTACTGTTTCGTAAGGCCACTTTGATGTTGGAGCTTTTGCCAGAGTCCTCAAGAATTCCCTTTCTCATGTTACTGCTCACAGCCTTGCATCATGCTTCAACTTAGTCTTATGCGTCTAAGTAGTTTGCAGACAGAATAAACTCAAAAGTGTTCCTTGCTCTGCTTTCAGTACTTCTTGCTTCTACAGGGAATACGGATGTCCTCAGCTGACTTTCCTGTGTTCGCACCATCCTCAGAAGGGCAGGTCATCCTTGTGGTGACCACTCTCCCAAACTGTCTTTCCTTAATATTGCAGCATTAATATTTGGTAGATAAACTAAGTCATTATCTCCTTCATCCCCTATTCTGAGTCATCCAACATGGCCTGTGTGGCCACACTGTGTTTGATCTTATCATTAACTGTCTCTCTATCAGGACTCTGCAACTTCATCAAAGGCATGGCTCTTGGTCTCAGGATGGGAGGCTGGAAGCTGATGGAAGCAGAGTAGCGTATGCACAAGAAGAGAAAGGCAGAGGATTGATTCTGTTAAATTAACTTTAAATTGATACATAAGATATTAAAATATGCATGTTAATGGGGTACCATGTAGTACTTCAATACATGCATGCAATTGTGCTAAATATACTAGTCATGTATCATTTCTTTATGATGGAAATGTTCAAACTCTTTTCTTCTTGCTTTGAACCTCTCTGAAGGCCTTTTAAGCTGTACCAAGAACCTGCACAGACACAAGAAAAAGTGTGTTTGAAGTGGCTGAGATAGGACTTGCAGGGGACAAAACTGAAAACATGGGCTGAGAAGTTTGGCATCGTCCTGTAAATGGGAGGGAGAGAAACATTTTCTTAAATTTGATTAAAAAAAAAATTCTTCCAGGGATTTAAAAGGAGATTTTTATCTCTCAGAATTACTTTACTCTAAAATACATATGTATATGTATTTTTGTCTTATTGCTTGAGACAGGATCTCGTTCTGTAGCCCAGGCTGGCCTAGGATTCTAGGTATAGCCTAGACTGGTCATGAACTCATGGCGATCCTACAGCCTCAGCCTTCTAAGTGCTGGAATTATAGGCAGGAGCCATCATGCCCAGTTATTCGATACTTCTAATGTAAAACTGTAGCTGCTGTGGCTTCCCATTTAGAAAATGGGATGCTGGATTAAACAAGCAATGGGCAACCATCCTATCTCCTGACACAGTTCCTTTAGTGGTTTCTTGAAGGTTCTGAAAGCATTGTCGGGGCAGGGAAGCACAATCTCAGCCCTGCTCCCCTTTGTGCTTTCTCTTTTCCATGTTGCCTCATTTTCCAAGCAACTCGTATAAAGCATATGATTTCCTTAACTATTGTGATAGTTTTTTATTATCTATTATAATTATCTGTGGTGCTAGGGCTGAACCCAGGGGTCTTGAACATGTTAGGCAAGCTCTGTACTGCTGAGCTTCACTAACTTTTCTAGAAAAAAACTAGATGGGATAGTGTATGAATATAACCCTATAACTCAGGAGGTAGACCCAAGAGGATGAGAAGTTCATGGCCATCCTTGGCTATGAGTTCAAAGCCAGCCAGGGCTACATGACTCAAAACAAGCAAATCTACCTGTCCAACCACCCAGTAAAATAATCTAATCGTTTCTCAACACTATTTTACATTGTTGATCATTTATTTAGGTTGGGGTTTGGCTAAGTTCTTATATCTTAATAATATATTGGTAGCATTAACTTCAAATCTTTCTTATTTGTTTTCATTATTATTTTTGATTTCATAATTGCATCACTAAAAGGCATTCAGTTTCAGTTAGGAGAACAAGGAAACATGGCTTAGATAACATACAAAAAGAATAAGAAGTGGTCACGGGTCAGCAATGCCAGGCTTCTGATGGGTCTCTACAGTACCCCTGTCTTTCTGCCCTTGGGACCCCACATCTCATTTAGCCCTCATAGCAAGAAAAAAAGAAAAAAGAAAAAACAACCAAAAACAACAACAAAAAAACAACAATGGGTCTTTGTGCCCACATCCTGGGTTCTACTGGTTAGGAAGCAAGTAAGAAGAGATCCCCAACATTTCATTGTCTTGAACTGGGTGATGTTGACAATCCTAGCTGCAAGGGAAGCTGGGAAGCCAAGAAGTAGATTCTTTTCTTTCCCTTCCTCTCTCCCTCCCTCTCTCTCTCTCTTTCATTCATCATCCTTGACTGGACAGCATGATTCATCTCCTGGTATGGGGAATTTTTTCACTTCTTCAAATAGTTTCTTTTAGCAATGAAAAGAAGAAATGAGTACTGGATGGGTGGTATTCTGTGTTCAACATTAAGATGGTATAGAGATGATGAGAACCATAAAAATGAATTTTGGGGGTTGAGTTCTCAAAACCTACCTTATATGATATGTGGACCAGATGAAAAACACCTCTGTAGATATTGTACTGTGATGATTTCACAGCAGTTTTCTTTTAATTTTTAAAATGATTTAGTTTTATGTGTGTTGGTGTTTTCTCTGCATGTGTGACTGCATGAGGGTGTTGGATTACCTGAAACTGGAGTTACAGGCAAGTTGAGCTGCCATGTGGGTGCTGGGAATTAAAGCTAGAATCTCTGGAAGAGCAGTTAAAGTTCTTACTCTAAGAGCCATCTCTCCAGCCCCTAGTTTTTTGTTTGCTTGCCTGCTTTTAAATACATTAAAGCCACACCTGCCTTTAAAAAAAATTCCCAGGTTGGGTGTCAGGGACACCCCACAAAACCAGACCAACACCCCACCCCCCAAGAAAAAAGAAAGAAAAAGAAAAAAAATGGAGAAGTAAAATGAAATACAATGGATAATCACAAAAGAGAGTGAGGTAGATATAGACAGCACTGAATTAAACAGACTCCCAACATTTATCTTTCTTGTTATGGACTTTGTCCTCACTGCTTTACTAAAAATGTGCACAGACCACAAAACCAAGGAGAAAAATGAGAGGAATTATCTCCACGGTCACCTTTACTACTCTGCACAGTTATTCTTAGCCTCCAGGCATGCAGAATGCATTTTTATTCCCACATATAATTGGGAATTGGGGGCTGGAGAGATGACAACAGTTATGAGCATGGGCTGTTCTACCATGACTCTACCTCAATGGGATCTAATACCTCTGCAGACCTCACCCCCATACACACCACACACACACCACACATACAGACACACACCACACATACAGACACATACCACACACACACATACATACACTACACACACATACACACACATACACACTACACACACAAGCACACACACCATACACAACACACATACAGATTACATACAGAGACACATACATACACCACGCACATGCACACACGCATGCACAAATAAAAATCAAAATAAATCCTTAAAAATGAATTTTACTGAACAGATAACTTCATAACTTACCCTTATATAAAAGTCTGTGACTTCTAGGAGGTCAAAGGTCAGTTTTCATTCAGTTGACCTCTTGTACTATGAAGAGCTAATTTGGAAAGGTCATTCCTCTCTCTTTGGCTGAGTGGCCTTGTGCTTGTTGCTGGGCCTCTCTGAGTTCTGACTTCTCACTTACAAGACGAGGACCAGAGACTGATACAGGTTTTCCCATTTTATGGTGCTCTCGTCAGGTGATCTGGTGATATTTGTAAAAGTGAGCTATAAATTGAAAAAAAGATTTAAAGTAAGCTAAAATAAAACTTAGAAATGTTAATATAATCCTTCAAAGTACTTGTAAGAAACTTAAATATTTTATAATTAAAAGGTGAAAAAACAGAAATTAGCAAAAAAAAAATTAAAAAGAAAAACAACCCTATGATACACATTTAAAAAGTAAGAAAAGTCTTATTTGGAGAAACTATTTTAATAATAATTTTTAAAAAATATGCTGCTAAAAAAATAAAATGGACAGGCTTTTATGCCTGATCTTAAAATTTTAAACAGTGCTCATTTACGAGAGTTACAAGAATACTTCTTTTTCTTCTAAATGATGAAATATGCACAGTCACAATAACAGGCAGTAATAAGAAGAAGCGAGTTTAGTTTGAAACCCTGTTGTGCTATGGTTGACGGCACCTGCCACAAACATGTTTTCTCTTAATGAGCATCAAGCATTTCCCACTACCTCTTTCTTTCTGAGTTCAGACGCTGAATTAATTTTCCAGAAACCCCACTCTCTTGTTTTGAATGCTTTTTCATCTTCCCAGAAGAAGATAAACTGGTAGATAGCCCAGGAGAGGTTTCCAGGGGTGATGCCCACTTGAAGGAAAGCTGAGACAGATTTCTAATAGGTTTAATCCCTGAACCTCCTGGGTTTATCTGGGAGCTGCCATTCACATCTGGAGAGGCTGAAAACGGGAAGACGACCTCGCTGTGCTCCGCTGTGGTTCAGCGATTTTCCTCTGAGAATCAATGGCTATAAAAACACTAGTTGTTACGCAAAACATGTTGAGGATTGAAACACCAAGAGTCTGCAGAGGAAACTTAGGTAGACTCGCTTAATGGAGTTTTAAAAGTAGAAAAGTTTTAACTGGCATTTTTTTCATTGAACAGATTGCATACAAACCCTCCTGTCACTAAAGATTCTGTGACTTACTTGGTCTTCTTGGGAGTATCTTTCAGAACAAAGTAGAGGCCACTGCTCTAAGGGACTTGCTCCTTGAGCCCTTGACTGTCCCCAAAAGTGATGTAAGTTTGGATGACATGTTTCTCTGTTTTACTTGTTTATGCATTTTATCTACAGGCTGAATTGCAATTTATAAAAATGTAAAGATGTTCTGGTACGTATTTCTCTCCACAATGGTTATTTCAGCAAGAAAGAGAATAGGCTTCACACTGCTACCACAGTGATTCAGTGAGTATCGTTTGAGCAAGCAGGAGTCTCCAATGGACATAAAGTTAATTGGGGAAGACAAAAGTAGCTCAGTACTTGCCTTGTACAAACACAGCCTTGGATTAGATGATCAGGGTAGATTTTTAAAAAGCAAACTGATTAAAAATAAAAATAAAAGCCAGGTGGTGGTAGTGCTCGGGAGGTGGAAGCAGGTGGATTGCTGGGAGTTCAAAGCCAGCATGGTCTACAAAGAAAGTTCCAGAACAGCCAGGGCTGTTTCACAGAGAAACTTGGTTTCAGAAAAAAATAAAATAAAATAAAATAAAAATAAAAAGAATGTGTGGGTTTATCTGACTCAGTTTTCTAAAGCACCAGACTGTTCCTGATTTGCTAGTGGGTCAGACAGGAACTTTTACCTGAGGCAAACAGATGCGAAGAAGCCAGCTGCCTACCAGGGTGAAGAGTTTATTAACCATTTAATTCAGTAAGTAGAATCTATAAACACAAACAAAGCCTACATTTATTCAAGGCCTAAAATCTATTCTGAGTATTTGTATAGACAGTATTTTTTTGGTGGTGCCTTCAATCCTAGCACTCAGGAGACAGAGGCAAGTGAATTCGAGGCCACAGTTTCAGGAAAGTTAGGATTTCACAGAGAGAAACCCTGTCTCAAAAACAAAACAAAACAAAACAAAACAAAAAAACCAAACAAACCAGAGAAACAAGCAAGCAAACATACACAAGAGCAAACCAAATAAAAGCACCATTTCAATCCAGGATGTGTTCTGATTTCCTTATTTATAAATAAATACAAATATCTCTGCAGAGATTTCTCTTCTTGAAGGTTACATGTGTAAGAAAGGGAATTTATATATTTACTTAAGTAATTCAATATTTCTCATTTATATCGACCAAGTAGGCATTTCTTTTATTTAAGATTTATTTTAATACCGTGTGTGTGTGTGTGTGTGTGTGTGTGTGTGTTTGTGTGTGTGTGTGTGTGTGTGTGTGTGTGTGTGTGTGTGTGTGTGTGCCCAAGAGGCTAGAAGAGGGCATCATATCCCTTGGTACTATAGTGATTGAGCTGCCTAATGCTCACCCGGCACTGGGAATTGAACGCGGGTCCTCTGGAAGGGCAGCCAGTGCTCTGAACCACTGAGCCATCTCTCCAGCTCCCAGACTGTACTGTAGGTATTTCTAAGACAAGGAATTAGCTAGGGGCAGGAGATTCATGTAATTATATTCACTTGAGAGCTCTCCCTGTTCAGATTATGAGTCGATGGTCATCAGCAATTCTACATTTTCATGACTTTTAGGAAGCAGTGACATGCCTTGTGTGTGAATCCAGGCTTGTCTGTAAGCTTCCAGAACTTTGTCAAGAGAGCAAACGAAGGCCATCTTCACACAGCAAAACTACTTGGTTGTAGGTGAAACTCCTCTTGCTTGGTTGTGTAGTGTCTACAGCTCATCAAAATAGCACCTAAAAATGAGTGTGTCTGCAAGTTGTGCTCTATATGCTTAAGCAGGAAGTGAGAGACATTAGAATGGGGGACAGAGAGGGGGAAGACGTAGGGAGGAGGGAGAGTGGGAGGGGGAGAGGAGAGAACTATTTAAGGGGCAATGGAAGCTCTCTCTTCTCAGTGATGAGAAGTGTGTGTGTGTGTGTGTGTGTGGTTTTGTCATGGCTTTGTTGCACTGACCACATTGGCTTCAAATTCTCCATCCTCCTGCCTCAGCCTCTCTAGTTTTGGGATTATGGGCACGAGGCAGGCAGGCACATAATAGTAGTTTTTAAAGTTTAAAATTGATCCTCACAAGCCATTCTGAATTCATGGTGAGACAAACAAATTTGAGAGGTGGAGGTACCCATCTGATGTGGAGAATGAACAATATTTGGAGGATGTGGCTGCCTCCTGTAGTCAAGTGTATCCCAGATTGCAGACAAATGCCGATGGTTGTCATTGTGAAGTAAAGCAAAGAGGGCCTCCAGGACCAGTCTGAGCCATATTGTATTTGTGACCCTAAGCAAGATATGTTCCTTAATTTCTTCCTTTCTAAATACAGATAACTCTGACACGGTTCCCCTCCACAACTGTCTGTTGCATGAATCTTAATTGGTCTTAATAAAAACCTGGAGCCAAATATCAGGGTAAATGTTGAAAAATCAGAGAGAAACAAGCCACAGCCACTTTTGACCTCGCCAACTCAGCTCAAAGGGGAAGAGCCCGTCTCCACGAATCCTCCTTTCTCTGCCCAGATGTATCACTTCCTGTTTCAACTTTCCTAATTCTGGGCTTAAAGGACTGTGTGCTTCCCAAGAGCTGGGAGCAAAGGCAGGAGATCCCAAGTGCTGAGATAAAAGGTGTGAGCCACCATCTCCTGGCTCCGTTCCTCTTTTAGACTAATTAATTTCATATAGTCCATGATGGCCTTGAACTTGAAGATCCATCTGCCTCTGTCTTGCAAGTGCTAGGATTAAAGGTGTGTGCCACCCCTTCTTGGCCTCTCTGGCTAACTCTGTGGCTGGCTCTGCCCTCTGATCTTCAGACAAGCTTTATTTGTTAGCGCCATATACAAAATATCACCACAATTGTGGTGATTAATTAAGAAAACTCATAGAAAATGCGTAACTTGTACAGGTGCACAGCAAATGGTACAGCAGTGGCCGTTAATACTATCCCAAAACTCAGTGTCTAGCAAGCTGTGACATGGACTAAGAATTGCTCATTAGGCACCTGAGACCTTGTTCTGGCTCCTTTTAAATTAGACAAAAGCCAGGAGTCTGTTAATGAAAAAAAGACCTGGGAAGAGATACAAGAAAGGCTCAGAAATCTGAAGAAGTACAGTTCAGAGAAGGGCTGGCATGGGGGTGGGAAGTGAACACGAACTGGGTCCCCTGCTGCTGGGGAAGGAAGGCCGTTCACTGCTGAGGGGTCAGAGGACCAGGCAGGAGACCGGTTTCCATTGGCATGTGAAAAGCCAGGACACAGCAATGAAAATCACTATGAACTCAGGGGTGGATGCTGATGTCAAGGATCTGCTTAAATAGAAAAGCACATGAGAAGTCTCCAGAAAAACTTTGCCTTCTTCTCCACAAGGACTCTCTTGACCGTTGGTGTGTGCGACCTCTTTCCTTCCTTCCCTTGCTTGATTTTCCACCCTAGGATGCAAGCAGTAGCATAAAGCACCATTGAATTACACCTGTATATGGCTGCTCTTCCTTCCCTGTAGACAAACTCAGACCATGTTGACTTTTGTTGTTAGTGGTGAATGGCAAATGCTGCCTCCCTAGTGCCTATCATAGTGTCCAATAAACAGCAAAGAAAAATACTTAGCAAATATTTGCCCAGTGAGAGAAAACAGTATTCTAAGCATTCATAGTGCGATGACATCACTAGATATTCTTGAATGTTCCGTGATATTCAGATTGTGTATAAGGGATTTCATCATTGCATTTAAAAAAGGCAATTTGAAAGGTTCTGGGCCCCTTTCACCCCTTGGACAGTGGATATATAACACTGCAATTTTGTTTGTGATGTGTAAGCCTGTGTGAGTTTATCCTCACTAGGATTTGGGGACTGCCAAAATTTCTCCAAACCTATGATTCAACAGCTGGCATTTAAGGTGGGATAAACATGAAAATCAAAGCCCCAGGAGGTAAAACACTGGAAACAGTAGCAGCAGTAACAACACCCATGGAATGTGCAGCCATCATATCAGAGGGCTTTAGCTAGTTTGCTATGAGATAGGTCTCACCATGTAAGCAAGGGCCTTGGACTGAACTGCCCACATCAGCCTTCCTATTGCCAGAATTTGGGGATTGTAGGCATTGCCCACTGAACCAGAATATACATATTTTTTTAAATTTTTATGTTTTTACACAGTCTGTCCAGGCTTGATAGGAATCTACCTGTTTTGCTGATGAACCATCAGAACCTTGTTCTTATAGTGGAGTTGAAATTTGAAACATGTCTGGTTTGAACCCACACTTACCCTTTCTCTACACTTCCAAACTGTCCTGGTGCATGCTTCAAGCTGTTCCCTCCAGAACTACCACCAAGATCAGTCACTCCGACACCAGCAAGTGAGTGTTCCACCCTGTAACTGAAATGCTTGCAACACATGTTCTGAGCAGATGTGCTGGGTTACAGTTACCCTGTGATGTCTGTGCCCAAACTGAAGATCCCTATCAAGGCAACGAGTTCAGTCGGAGCGTGAGAAGAGGCAGAAGAGGCCTCCTCTTCATCTTCCTCCTCTATAGACAAATCCAACAGCCTACACTGGGTCCATGGCGTGTGACTGGAGTAGCTCTTTAGGCATTCATGCACTGGACCCCCAGAAGCTGCTCTCTCACATCACTTTTTCGCTTATGGATTTGCTTTCGGAGCCTGCAGCCCTTTCTTTTAAAATGTTGCCAGTCTTTATAGATAGGATTTAATCTTCCCAGACAGTCACGTGTTGCTGTATCCAGTGAGTAACGTGGGTGAACAACTGGTTATTTTGTGTCAAAAACAAGTGGAACACAGAATGTAGAGATCCTGGTTTTGTCTGCAGCCTGTCAAGCAGTCGGGGAGGGATTTTGTAAGGGCTCTAATAACTGTTGATTAAGGTACAGTGTGGGGAGAGTGCATCTGGGGCTGCTTTGAGGACTAGCAGTCGTTTGACTCCATCAGCTGGTGAACCTGACCATTGAGCCCTAGCTTGAATGACACCTCTGGTATCGGCATCTTCTGCAGCAAGACTATATTGCTATGAAGAGAGCTCTGCAATCTAAAGAGCCACGATGTAAACATTTGCTTGATAAATGCAGATGTAGGAGACCAGTGGACTGGAGTGATAAATGGCAGCTGAGAATCCTGAGAACCTGCTATTCACAGGAACATAAAAAGCAATGTGCTGTGTTATGCTAAAATCTTAATGTAAAAATAGATGCTGAGAATGACAGCAGGGAAATGATGGTTTTATGGTTATGTCTGTAAGAGGGAAATGAGACAGTGTTTGAAATGATATTTGTATCTGGTCAGGGAGTCCGTGGTTTGTAATGAATTAGAAACTGCACTGAGGAAGTCATGTGTGAGATTTCTAGCCTACGGCATTCTAACGTATTTTAAATATTTAGAATCTTAAAGAGTATTTTATGTGACTATAGTTTTAAATTGAAAATGACACATCATAATTTAGATCTTTTCTCTTAAGTAGAGCTAACATTTTATAATTCCTATGATAAAAATCTCCCAATCAGAAGGAATAGGTATTTTGTCTCAATTCTGCAATTTACTGAGTTGCATTAGAATGATTCCAGTATGGCTAATGTCTAGATGGGAAACTCAGATCATTAAAACAAGATTCAGTGCATATTTCCCAGTTTCAGAAAGCTGTTTTACCAGGCAGCACTTTACAAAGCATCATTCAGTGTGAACAAACACTCCCCTCTGAACCAAAGTAATTTTGGGTAACACAGTAATACTAAGGAAAAGAGATCAAAACAGCTCAGTAAATGACCCCTGCTGAAGGTTTCCAAAATTTACCGCTCATCACAAACCATGGTTCTTATATACAAGAGGCGTCTCTACTACAGCTGGTATCCTATGAAAGACTACACTTACACATGGGTTCAGAATGCAGTCAGGTGGCACATTACTTAAAAACGCTGTTTCCATGCTTGGGGAGGCCATTGAAGAAACACTAAGACCTCCTTTTGACCCTATCAGAGAGCATTTAAAATCAGTTGAGGTGTTTTTGAGAAAGTCTTTGGGTTTTTTTGTTTGTTTGTTTGTTTTGTTTTGTTTTGTTTTGACAGGGACTTCTGTACTCAGGCTGGCTGTGAACTCATTGTGTAGTCGAGGATGACTTTGAAACGGTTTTTGTTTAAATTAACTACTTAATTTTCACTGTTTAGTAGGTCTGTGTGGTGGTGGGCATATGCATGGAGGCCTATATGGTCGTGGGCATATGCATGGAGGTCTGTGTGGTCGTGGGCATATGCATGGAGGTCAGAGGACAATGTACAGGAGTCAGGTCTCTCCGTTTGCCATGTGGATTTCGGGGATCAAATTCAACAGTCAGCCTTGGTGGCTGGTGTCTACCTGCTCTGCCGTTTTACTGGCCATGTCTTTGCTTCTTAACTGTACCACTTAAGATATTTGCCTAGGAATCTTGGGGGAGGAATGTTTGAAACTAAGAAAATGGACCACCAATGTGGTCCTTCCTTACGACCATCCTCCATCTTCTCCATGGCACAACTCTGCCTAGAGTGGAGATTTCCTTCTTGGATGCCACTCTGAGACCCTAGTGTTTCCCCAGCCTCTGTCCACAGACTGGACTAAAGTGTGAGAAGTAATACCCAAAGCAGAAGGCTACGTATGTGCATGTGTCTGTCATGTGTACACATAAGTTCCCGGCTTCTTCCTTTGTCAGTCCCATTTAACTTCATTAAAAGACCAAGAACAAGAGAAATCGAAAAGGAGGCCAGGAGAGCAGATCTTGCAGAGTGGAAGTGTGGTCAGCCAAGGAGTCCAGGAATGGGAAAGACTCCTGCAGCCAGTTGCGGCTGTGCCTTCCTGGTTCCTTCCAGGTTGGGCACAAGTGTGGGGGCCTGGGACATACTCAACCCTGGCTGACCTGGGGGCATGACTATTTGCAGAGGATGAGACCTTGAGCTTCTGGGCCCAGCTACGGCACTTCTTGCTTTGTTTTTTGGAAGTCTGAAGCCCCACACCTCTTGGAGGAGGAGAGGTGGTCCATGAGGTGACTGCCACGGTTCTACTCCTTTTTTTCTCCCAGGAGGAGACTCATCTCACCAGTAACCTGAGAAAAACTGCATTTCCCTCTCCTCCCCACAGGTGAATCATTTTGAACTCTTAAGCTCTGAAGTACCAAAACTTTAGAAACTAGGTGAGAAAAACCATTGGCGATGCCTTTCTCAAGGCAGTTAAAGTCAATCTTCATTTCTGGATTTTACTAGAGCAACCTGATGAAATACGCATGGTGTATCAGTGCTCAGTGACACTGTCCCTGTGGGCTCCCTCGGGTCTCCAGATGAAATCAGCCTGGCCCAGGAGAGACATATGAGAACTCACCTCACGAAACTTACTGCTGGCTGTCTAAGGATGGCGATTTCCTTCCTCCATGACATCTCTTCGATAATCCAGAGGCAAAGAATCTATGTGGCTTTAGCACCTGGGAGCCAGGGGACCCACTATTTTTGCAGATTTGCTTTTGTGTTTTGAAAACAGAGTCATTCTGCAGCCGAAGCTGGCCTTGAACTCAGTGATTCTCCTACCTCGGCATCCTGGGTACCGGGACTCAGTCTTGAGCAGGGTTTTACATGCACATTTTTATCCAGTGAGTGTTGTGTTTTCTATGTATGTATGTTTCTTTGCTTCATATTGGCTGTCAGGACTCTGAGAACCACGCTTTCTGTTTTACCCTAACCAGCCCCTGTTTAAGCTTAATTTCTGTATTTGTTTTTTCTTGGCCTCACCTCGGCGTAGTACCTTTCTTTCATTTTGAAATGGGGTCTCATAAATTAGACTGGCTTAGAAATGCTCTGTGTACCCCCAAATGGCCTTGAATTTGATCCTTCTACTCCACCCTCCTGAGAGATGCCTTGCCTTTGACTCATTTCGTCTGGCCAAGGTGTCTGTAGGAGCTGATCTCACCCTTGCATACACAAGCTCAAGGCAATGAAAGAATGATACTCCCTCCTTCCCTTTCTTTTTTTTCTTCGTTTTCTCTCTTGAGACAGGGTTTCTCCATCCTAGTCGGTCCTGAAACTTGCTCCGTGGAGTAGGCTGGTCTCTGAGTGCTAGAGTTAAAGGCATGGACCAGTTCCCAGCTGACAGGTCCTCCCACATTTCATGTCTCCGGTCTTATTCTTTCTTAGGGTCTTTGTGTTGTTTGCCTCTGTTTGGGACCCTCTTCCCCCCCTTAGCCTGCCTCCTTCTTATCCATGGCAACCATAGCTGCACTTCTAAGAAACTGAGGGGTGGGCATAAGAAATAATGAGGTCTTCGGAAGTGACATTCTGGAACTGATAACAGCAACAGCATCAGTACCTCAGACATTCTAACTTTCAAATTTTAACTTTGTGTGACAATTTCAAGCTTTGTCTTTCAAGTGAGCCGCTCACACCCCGTCTAGGATGCTCCTATTGTCTTGTTATTGGGCTTGATTTCTCTGATTCCAGTGTGATAGTTGCTGTAACTTGTAATTATGGATTCTGTTTGAATATTTTTGCTTGTCTTCCAACCCTTCCTATGGTTTTAGTGCTGTAAGAATAGAATCTGCCAGTCTGGTGTCTTGTGTACTTCCCTGCACACTGTATCAGGACATAACAGTATTTCAGGTCCAGGTGTGGCCCTGGCTGCACGCTAGCACGGAATGCTCTTTTATATTGTTGACTTGAGTGTCATTGACTTCGTACTTAGAGCATTTTGTGCAAGATCCCATCCTGGGCAGCTGCATTTGCAGCGATTCAGAACTTAGGGTGCGGGGTTAGGAGAGTGGAGGTGTTAATTTTTCAGGAGAGTCAAATGGCCGGCTTATGTAGTCTACATCGCTGCAGATGGTCTCGACACCTGGCTAGCACAGAGGGACAGCACAAGGACAGTTGAGCTTTTAGGCAAATAACGAAACTCAGAGGAGTCTGAAAACAGCTCAGAGTCCACTACCACCCAGCACAGGTGCTGCTGTGTGGCAGTTGCTTGAACTTTTGCTGTGGCTTAGCTTGTTCATTTTAAATTGTTACTAATACTGGCATCAAGATCCGTTATTAGTAAAGTAGAGAGAGGCAGAGAACCACCTACTGTCTCTGGCCATGAACTCCTGGTGTTGCCGAGGATGCCCTTAAACAACCACTTTTCTCCTTCTCCTTCTACACAGGTACTCTCCTTGAAGCCCCAGCTGCTCTGGAACCCTCTATGTAGATCAGGCTGGCCTTGATCTCACAGAGATCCATCTGCTTTTGCCTCTTAGGTGCTGGAACTAAAAGTGTGCACCATCGTGCACGGCAGCCTTCAGTTTCTGATCCTTCTGAACGTTGGGGTCACAGGTGTATGCCACCATATATGACTTTGTCCGACACAAGGGATCCAAACCAGGGCTAGGCAAGTACTCTACCCGGAAGTTAAATTTTAAAGTGCTTTGACTTAAGGTTAAATTAACCAAGACCAGTTAGTACAGTGAAATTATTTTTCTTCTGTTTCACTTCCTTAAAGAACCGTCCTGGTTTCCCTCTTCCTTTACCTATATGTAGGTGATATGGGGCTGGAAACTGGAGGGAATGGGGGAAGGGAAATGATCCAGGAAAGATTTTTAAAAAATAATTAAACACAAATCCAGCTATGCAGCAAAAGCCCACTCTGTCTCTCAGCTGGGTAGGTTTTCATTCTCACAGAGGGAAATGCACATGCACACGCCCCTAAACCCACACAGACGAAACCCCTCTGTGGAGAGGCCAGTGACAGGAAATTCACTTTTGCACAGGAAACTTGCTTTTGTCACTTTCGGAGTGTTTCTGCTGCTCCAGTCACCTCAAACTCCGAGGCCCACTACCTCGGGCTGAGCTCTTCCAGCGGTGTTACGATCCTTCCAGAGTGACTCACTGGGCGCTTTGAGGAGAGAAAGAGAGGTGGATCCCAGGTGGAGCTCACAGCAGTGACAGACTTCAGCTACATCGGCTTTTACATGGCAATGGGGAGCAGCTTAGACTTTGAGAGTCAGTCATCTCAGTGTTGAGACATTTGGCATTCTGTGACAGGTAAGACTTTTGTCTCTTTAAAAATGATTCTTCGGTGTCCCAGGAATCTCTGTAATTTTGTTGAATTTTTTTTTCTTGAAGCTGTACACTGTGATCACCTTGTTTAATCCATTGTAAAGCACAGACCAAATTTAGAGGTGGGGGTGTGCTCTGCTGTGTACCTGCTCTTCAAAGTCTTAACAAGACACAATTGGCTTTTCTTGACATTTTGCTTTGTTTTTATTTTGAGATGAGGTCTCATGTAGCCTAAGCTGGTTGCTCTGTAGTCAAGGATGGCCTTGAACTCTTGATTCCCCTGCTTTCACCTCCAAGTGCAGGGATTACAGGTGTGTACCACCAAGCCCGGAAGTACTGCATAGTTCTGAAACATTAAAAATGTGATTTCCTTGATTTCCGAGGTGTTCTAGAATACAGAAAATGCCTGTTTGGGGGGCTAACTGCGTCTGAGCTTGCTTGTGTGGGGACTTTAAACATCACATAGTGGCGTTTAATGAAGGAAATCTAAGGACCCTCCAACTTCCACAGATAACAGTTTTAAAGTTATCTAGCTAGGTAAAGAAAATCAAAGCAGAAACCATATAGATTTGGGTCTAGAATTACTACCTAGTTATCCTCAAGACTAAAATGATCCATTTCTATATACCTTTCTAGATTAAATTTAGCTTCTGAGGTGGTTTCATGCTGTGAACGATTGCCTGGGTTGTAACAGCAGAAGCAGCAAAAACTTAGGAAGTCACTGATGTTAGGTGCTTCACTAAATGAAAGTTATGACCGACGCATTCAAGCAAGAAGTGTTGATGATGGATCCCCAGTTCTAAGATGGTGGGCACGAGAGAAGAGAAACACACGGAAACTCATGCTGGGGTGAACCTTAGATACTAGTAGTCACAGTGGAAAGCACTGTTTGGGAAACAGCGGAAAGGCAGCCGCATGGCTTTCAAGGGCTGTAGGGGTTTCAAGAAGGGTATCGGAGTGAGAGCTGGAGGAGTCAGGAGGAGTCGGGCCTTTAGAAGGATGGGGACTTAGCAGATGGAGAAGGGAAGGTTGTCTTACACCTGGAGGGCCATGTGCATAAAGAGGAGGCTAAAAAGACTGGCCCAAGAAAGTAGGCAGCTTGGTTTGCCCACTGCAGAATGGTGCAGAAAGACAGGATGCAGGCCAGTTGGAGAGGCGAATGAGAATAAACTGCATTTGGTACTTTCTGGTCTCCTTTAGCCATTTTCAGGGAGGCTTGATGAGCTTCGCACCCTTGGACTGCCTTCTGCTTGCTCATGGCTGTTTTGTGATACCTTTCCGGCCTCTAGCCTTGTTCCTTAGTACATCGCGGATGCAGAGAAAGGCCTGTGGGAAACCTCCGTGTCTGTTTTTTCCATTTTAAGATTTTAAGTCATTCGGTAAACACAGGTGGCTTTCCTCATGGGAGGTTGACTGGATGAATGGTGAGCAAGTCCTCACCCTAAAAACTCCTTCAAACATCCCGTGAGCTTCCTTTGTGCAGAAAGTGAGCCATTTTGGCCACACAGCTATAGTTTCCATGGACGTTTCTTTAGAGAGACAGTGTGTTATAATGACTCCTGGACCACAAGGCTGGAATCTAAATAACACAGTAAGATGAGCAAGAACTTAGAGCCAAAGAGCCCATGTTGAACCCTGGCTCTATTATTTCTGGGCCGTGGGAACCTCAGATAAGTTACTAGAATTTTTCAATGTTCCTATTTTTTTTTTTTAAAAAAAAAATTATAAAACAGTGCTAACAACAGTAGTAATAACTGAAACTTGTTACTTTAAAGAGTTGTTGTTGAGATAAAATATGCAAGGTGCTTATCTTAATGTCTAGCTTACAATAAACTCTCAAAGGTTAGCCCTTGTAAAGACTTGGCTTTGGGTACAAATAAAAAGGAGCTGACTGCTGGCCTGACAGCAAGCTGTCTATAAACTTGCCTATTAAACACAATATTCCTCTTCAGAAAAACTGGGAATGACAAGTAGAAGGCTGGGAATGAATATTTTTGAGCCCTGGCTATAGACTATACACAGGGTTTAGAGACGCTATAGTGTTAACATACGAAAAAGAAAAAGGAACAGATTTGAAACTAATGTTTTAAGCTTTCCCATGCCAGCTCTTCCAACAGCCTGGAGAGCTCTTCTGAGCATCTACAGATGTTTGTGAACGTCTGGATGAATGTCTGAAGGCTGTGGGTGGAATTACAGAGGTTCTTGGAATCTGAAGCAAGAGAACAGTTCATTTCTTGGCCCAGTTTGAGTTAAATTGTATAATTTTAATATTTCAAGTGTAATGCTAGCAAGGTACAGCTGTAAATCTATTCCTCCTCCACAGCTGGGATATTTTCAATTACAAGTTCTTGGAAGTATTGCTTCCAGGTCTAGATGCTTAGGTCCGGTGAAAGCCTAGGTTCAAAGCTCCTTGCTTTCCCCTATCTCTCTAAATTACAGGTTCATCTGGATTAGAAGGCCCTCTTTTTAGAAAAGTGCAGTGACAGCTGGTATGCTAATTATGAAGCCAATTCTTAATTATATGTCAAGATTAGTCAGATAACAATATTGCCTTCCTTCCAGAGACCTCTGAAAATGTGAGGGAGGAGATTCCGGGGGCTCTAAGTAGGGAGGGACAGTAGCCTGAAATGGGGACCCTGGATGGCAATTGGAAGGCAGCATGGCAATATTGGGGAATGCACTGGTCACCCGAGAGAAAGAGGCCATAATGGATGGAAGGGGTATCTAGAGGGAGGGGAGGGAGTACCAGAAACATCCGGCCTTTGACCTTGCCTGCCATTTCACCCCAGCAGCTTCTGGGCTGAGCAATCAAGGGACAATCTGCACTAGGAATTGTTGTGCTGTTCTGGGATATAGTCTGGTTCTGGCTGGACCTCAAAGCCACATGGAGAGCGTTAATTCTTTATGTCATACCATAGCCTTGGAATGCAGTCCAGGAATCTGTGTGATCAAAAATGCAAGCCCTGAAATGATATGGAGCCAGTGGCTTTACAGAACGTGATCTAAGAGCCATTAAATGAAACTCTTTCCTACCAGTTCCCAAATGCCAAGATGGTGACTGGAGACAGCATGGGATGAGGGTGACCGCCCTCTTATGTTATGACTGACATTCAAACACAGAAGAGGGAGTAAGATGACTGGATCGAGGGTGTGAGCATTTTTTTATTTTTTTATTAATTTTTTTTAGCTCAATCCTATTTTCATAAGGTGCCTTCTTTAAAACCTCTAAATCAATGGTTCTCAAACTTCCAAATGCGGTGACCCTTTAATACGGTTCCTCATGTTGTGGTGACTCCCAACCATAATATTATTCTGTTGCTACTTCATAACTGTAATTTTGCTGCTGTTATAAACCATAATGTAAATGTCTGATATACAGAGTATCTGATATGTGACCTCCAAAGGGGTTGTGACCCACAGGTTGAGAATCATTGTTAGAAGGTGTTGCAGGCATGCAGAAGCAGACAGTACCATTCTTCTTTCTCAAAGAAAGAAACTACCAAGGACAGAATGCTCAATCATCCCCCCCCCTTTCCCCTGTAGAATGGAATGCTGGGAAGAAGTTTCCAGATCATTGCTGAATGCTCCATGGCTTCTTCTGGTGTAAGTTGGGGCCTTCTTATCTTGCCAGTTGGTTTCTGGTAAAAGGGAAGTCAGCAGTGACCTCTTCCCCATTTCCTAGAATAGAAAACCAAGACAGAGCCTGGAGAGGTAACAAGCCTCATTCTCACCGCACCCCCTGAGCTCTGCATTATTACTCATTCAGTTTATTGTTGTCGTAACTGGGTAGTTGCATACATGACCTCACGGAAGATGATACCATGAAATAAATACATTCAGTGTGTTGGTGATTAAGCAAGCCCCAGACAAACCACAGTATTTCTTTAACATGCTTTATGTTTTATTGGTTATTTACATAGTTTGCTGACAAAAACCCTCATTTGTTGAACAGATGAGAACAAGGTGCATTTTCAGTGCCTTTCATGAAAAACAGAAATTGTATTGGGTGGTGGTGATGCACACCTTTAATCCCAGCTCTGGGAGGCAGAGGTAGGCAAATCTCTGTAAATTCAAGCCCAGCCTGGTCTACAAGGTGAGCTCCAGGACAGCCAAAGCTACACAGAGAAACCCTGCCTCTAAAAAACAAAACTAAAGCAAGCAAGCAAACAAAAAACCCAAAGACAAAAAAGAAAAGGAAGGAAAGGAAAGGAAAGGAACTGCTTTGGGAAGTAGCAATGGATATACTTGCAGTGGATTCTGACTGCTCTGTTCTAGTATGCAAGAGCAGACTGTAGCGTTTGCAGAAGTTGTGAAGGCTGCTCAGGTCACCGGAAGCTGTTGATCTGTATAATGGATGAGCTGTATGACAATATGCTACATAACCATCCCTTCCTCTTTGTTCATGATCCTGTGCTGTTAGTTAGAAATTCGTCACGAGAGATTTCCCTCCCCAAGTCAGTAATCACAGCATGCTGCTTAGAAAAGTATGTTTAAGTTTGACTACTATGCTGACTTTATGATGGAGAGGAGTGAACCATTAGAAATATAGACATTGCTACTGGAGAGATGGCTCAGCAGTTACAAACACTGGCTGCTCTTCCAGAGGACTCAGATTCGATTTCCAGCACCCACTCCATTTCCAGGGAACCTGACACCCTCACACAGTCATAAATGCAGTCAAAACACCAGTACACATGGCATAAAAATAAATAAAATTTAAAAAGAGGCATTCACTACTCTGCCTGGCCAATTCAAAGAAAGAAATGAGAGCATTTTGTGTGTCTGAATGCTGAAATAGAATTTGCTTTTACTTCACATTTTTAAAAGCTGGAGAAAGTAAGAGAGGGTGAGGGGACCTGTGGACCAGATGAGCCTTGCCTCTAATCTGCAAAGCTTGAGATGGGGCTCTTGGGCAAGGCACAGTAAGGGGAGCTGGGATCTGGGCCACGGAGAATTGTAAATGCTGACAGGTTTCCTTTAAGTATCTGAGAATAGAAGAAGTACTTGGGCTCTGAGGACTTGAGCAAGTACCCTGTAGTCTAGAAGACCAAGGTCACTGCACATTAAGGTCCTAAACGCTTCCTGGACACAGCTCTTCTTTAAGTAGACTGAGAGCCAGCCAGTAGAAAAGCTATACTCTAAGGCCAGAGGGGCCAGGTACAACTGCGCATGCCCCTAATTCCAAATCTGGGAAGCTGAGGCAGGCGGTGTGGGAGCTGAGCTTCACTGCAAGACTTCCAAAGGAGGCAAACCATAACAACCCTGAAACAGAAAGCAAGAGACTCACCCAAGAGAGCTAACTGGCCCATGTCACAGTATTGGGAGGGAGCTACAATAAGTATTAGAAAAAATATTGAACCTGCTCTTCACTTACAGTAGAATTAAGTTCTGACAGAGGAGGAGAGAACAATAAAACACTGTGAGAACTTAAATGAAAGAGACAAAGAGGCCAGAAAGAGTGAGAAAAGAACTGGTCTTAGGAAGAGGCCGAGGTCTCAGAGGTGACCAAGTTCATGTGAAATAGTTCCGTTTTAATTCTTCAGAACGAGGGCGTGAACTGGGGAGAATATAATTCTTCCGAATTGTGGGTTCTCAAGTGTGTGTGTCCAAGAGTCACCTTTAGGATGGGCGGAGAGCATGTTAATAAATACAGCATCCTAGGTTGTCTCTCTTCCTGTCTTCTGTCAGAGAGGAGGCAGGCAGGAACGTGCATATACATTTTTGGTAAGTCTGATGTGGATGGGCTTCAGGTCATGGTTTGGGGAACTGTTGGTTAAGGGCTATAGTTTGGTTAAGAGGAAACACTCTCATCTCTCTGTCTATCTGTGTCTGTCTCTCTTTTCCTCCATGCGAGTGTGTGTGTGTGTGTGTGTGTGTGTGTGTGTGTGTGTGTGTGTGTGAGGCTAGGGGCTGGAGTCTCACAATCCAGTCTTGTGAAGCAACAGAGAAAGCAAAGAAGAAGTAAGTGTTTGCTATAGAAATAAGCTAAAGCTGGAGGCTCTATACTCGCTCTAATCCTCTGAAGCAGCTAACACAGGAGCAAACAGATTTCAGCAGGGAAGTCTGAAGAGCCATGAACACTTTTGTTTCAACTAACTTGGAGGTAGTCATTAGGAATAAAGGAGAATATGGGGGGTGGATGGGTTACGTCAGACACTATTGGGGCTCTTGGTGAGTGCTGATATTATATTAAAGGGAGAGAGAAGGTACCATTTTTGAGAAAAAGGAGCAGTAACATAACCAGAGGACTCTAGCACTCAAATAGAAAAGACAGATTTACATAATAAAATAAACATCAAAAGTAAATGGCATTTGTGTAACAGTAGCCATGACCCTGACACCACCTGTTTTGTTTCCTTGCTTTCTGAAGATCTGTGACTGTCACAAACTTACAAAGGATCTCTGGTGTCCGGTCCTCATATTTCCCATCACCAGGGCTTCTAATCTCTCAGGATAGGGATGTGATAAATCAAGATCAAACCAAAAGCCATCTCCCCGCCAGAGGTCTGGTTCAGAATCTATTGGCTACAAAGCGTCAGACACTTAGAGTCAGGCTTTGTAAGCACCTGCTGACTACCTTCATCCCCATATACCTGCATGTCTGGGTGGGGGTGGTGGCTTATGCTCTAGACAGCCCTCTGCCTCTTTCCCTATACCCCACCCCTCTATCCACCTCTCCTTCTTTCTCTCTCTTTCTTTTCAGTTTTCCCTCCCTTCCCCCAGCTCTCCTGCTCTTCCTTCCTTTCTCTCTCTCCTTTCTTTTTTCCTCCTTCCTTCCTGACAGAGTCTCTTTCACTCAGTGGCCCACGATCTGGAGCTCACTCTGTAATCTAGGGAGATCTCAAACTTTTGGTGATTCTCCTAGTTCAGCTTCATGTAGTGCCCAGATTATAGGCACGAGCCAGCAGCATGGTTAGCGGAGTCTTTCTTTCTTTTTAAATGATTTATTTATTTTGATTTTATGTGCATTGGTGTATTGCCTACATATATTGGTGTATTGTCTGTGTGAGGGTGTAGGGTCCCCTGGAACTGGGGTTACAGACAATTCCAAGCTGCCATGTGGGTGCTGGGAATTGAACCCAGGTCCTCTGGAAGTGTTGCCAGTGATCTTAACTGTCATCTCTCTAGCCCCAGGGAATGTTTCTTAGTAACTTTTGGAGTTACCAATTCTTTGAGGTTATAATGAGAAGCAAGGACCTCTGAGAAAAAGAACACATATAGGAACGTGGAGATTTGACACACAGCTGGGGAGTGTGTATCTAAGTATTCTCTAAAGTATTCCTAAGAATGCATAGGCTTTACATTAAGGACGCCAGCCTCAGAGGCTGTCACCGTAGTATGGAATAGAGGAAACCAGGATCTACTTATTGTGATGTTAGGTTAGACAGAACTACTGACTCTGCATTGATGCTGATGGTCAAGATGGCGGCTTTCAGATGCATCAGAGCCTTACATTGAGCAGCACATGGGCTTGAGCAGGTTCCTTCCGGAGACTATGTGGTCACTGCTCTAAGTCCTTCAAGGTCAGATCCTTGTTGGAAGAGCAACTTCCCACTTTACATCCTATGTGCAGCTTATGTGTAACGTCGGACGGCAGCAGAGACACAGCCGCTTTTGTATGTAGAGCGGATCAGTTCAGGCTACAGAGTAGAGTGATGGGTCACTGGTCAGCTGACACCCCCAGATGGTGAGAGGGAGGCCACAGCTGGTATGTGTGCTGTTCCTGAGAGTAAGATGTAGCCTTCCCTCCCTTCTTCCCCTGCCCCATGTGTTTGTGTGTGCATGTGTTTCTGTGTACATGTCTGTGTGTGCACGTGTGTTCATTTGTGCACAGTGTGGGGATTGAATCTATGGCTTCATGCATGCACTAGGAATGTGCTTCAGCATAAAGTATCTACCCAGATGTAGTCCTTCCTCTCTGAAGCCAAACATTGGTTGGGCCTTGACAGTCTGAGGCCATTCCTTTCTCTATACAGTCTTTTAACCACAGGTGCCCATTTGGCCATTGTTGGGCATGGCAATTTGGGGAACTGTGTTTTGGTTGAAAACTCAAGCCTCTGAGCAGATTTTCTCAGTAGACAGTGACTTACCCCAAATCTGCCAGCTTTAATCCTCGGACTCTGCTGGAAGCAGAAAGTGATACCACATATGGAGTCACTTCATAGGATGGGCTGCAGGATGAGGGCGGGAAGGGTGCCCCGCCTCAACCTGTCAGAGAACAAGCATGCAAAACTGGCTAAGAATTTATGAAATATTCTCTTTGTCTGGGGTAGTATGAGAATTATACATCTTTGAGGTGGAAGAAGAAACTCTCTAACAGATATATTCACATAAGGAGTATAACTTACCTCCTATTACTGCTTTAATTATAAAGCAGCACCCACGGGTAGGTTTTGTGCCAAGTTCAATATGTATCAGAGTAATAACACAGAATTCTACCTCCCCACCCCCCTCACCCCATTACAGGCCTCAGCACTCAAGTGCAGATTTATAATGATTAGGCTTGTAATTTTTCTGACTTTTCAGTGGTGCCCATTCAGAAGTCTACCATTCATTCACAGTACAGCACTTCATACACAGCATGTGATAGTCAACATTTTACTAAAAAATAGTCTTTAAGTTAGATGACTGTGTCCAGGCGTGGGTCTTAGCAAGTTGGTATAGGCTAAGCCAGTATGTTAGCGTGTTACCTAGTGCATTTTCAGTAAACAGTACTTCCAATTGAGAACGGTTCATCAGAGCATCATACCGTTATAAACCAAGGAGCAGCAAAGGCCAGGGGCAAAAGCCTACCCTTTTTACAGGGCTCCTGGTCACATTGCTGCCCTTAGCTAGCCAGTCACCCCTGCAGATGAGTGGCTGGTTCCTCTCCATTCCAAATGATTCCCTTTTCTCTCCGGCAGAACCCTGCTTTTTCTTTGCCTCACCCCAACAGGCCCAACTGCCACTCTCTTGAGACAACCCTAAGGATATGTAACTCGCCACAAACTTTTTTCTTTTTCCCTCTCTTGTATTCTTTTCTCTGTTTATAAAAATTACTCTGTGAGCTGAAGGCAATGCCTGCCATTGTGGGGCAATCTAAGAACACCTGGGATCAGTCCCCCCACCCAGGAAAGGAAAACCATATATTTAGAATCAAATTTAAATGATGTAAATCCATTTCTGTTGGCAACAAAACCCTTCATATACTTCTCTCCACAAGAGTTTTCTCCAGATAAAACCTGACTTTCGTCAGCTTCAATATCTTGGACAGTAACTGGCTGAATTTATTACGCTGGTGGTGGCTCCTTGCCTGGCTATGTTGACAGGAAATATGGTGGGTAAAGCCAGAAAACCCTTATATATCAGCACTACCACAACTTTCTGCATCTGCTAAGACAATATTGTCATTTTATTCCTGTATTTAGACTCTCTGGCACTATCAGAGAAATATCTACAATACTGTTGGCTTTAACACCTAATAGTAAATGTAGATTCATAACAGTAGTGCAGGTCCATTGTGGCAAATGTGACATATGCTTTTTTTAAAACATAAGCTCACAAGAATGCATTTTTGTAACCTATAAGTTTTTGTGTGTTAAAGTCCCCATCACTCCAGAGTCTTCACTCCAAGGTGTACAGAACCCACAGAGAAGGGCCCCAGCATCGCTTTCCAGTATAGGAGAAACCCTGCTAACTCTCTACAGCTGTCTGTCCAAGGCCTGGGGCCGGCTGGCCTTTCTTTTCACCATGGATGTCTTGGGGAAAGTAGTTAAAAACAGAGTTTGTGGCAATATTAATATTAAATTCTGAGGCTATGAAAATATGCGGATAGTGGAGATGCTGATGTAAAATTTAGATACAATGTTCCAAACCAGATCGATGGCTTTGGATTTCCCCCAGTTCTGCCCATCTGACTTGGGAAAGACCCGTCACACACTTATCTTGGAGAAAGTTTTTTTTTTTTTTTTTTTTTTTGTTTTGTTTTTTTTTTTTTTTTCAATAGCAGTTTAGATGCCCATGGTTTCAATTTAAAACTGGATTGCTAGTTTTCAAATTTGTAGTCAAGAAGCAAAATGCAAAGCAAAAACACCAGCGTTTTCCACATAAGTTCCTGTTTTCACTTGTTGACCTGTGACAGTTTTATCTTACATTTTAAGCTTTTTTGATACAGACTGCTGAAGTTATCACCACTTCAAGTTATTTGCATATTGATGCTGTTTTGCAGTTAAATTTGGTCATGACTGGATGATTCCCCTCCACACACACACAGGTAGATAGCTCACTATGTTATCCACTAATTATAGTTACTTTTTCTTTGCCTTCCCAGTTTTGAGAATGGCTGTTGACTCTGAAGTGCTGTATCATTAAAACACACCTAGCGATCATGATAATATATGGCTACGACATGAAAATTATTGTGACATTTTGAAGACATTTGATGCTTTAAAATCTCTGCATCTATATTTTATTTTTAAAAATTCACAGGATCTTAGATGAGAGATATTTAGGGTTCTTGGGTCTTTTAATTTGACATACACAGCCCCCTACCCCAGACAGTTTCTCTGTGTAGCCCTAGCTGTCTTGAAACTTGCTCTGTAGACCAGGCTGGCCTCAAACTCACAGAGCTCCACCTGCCTCTGCCTCCAAAGTATAATAGATTGATGAGTTTATACTTTTGAAGCTAGAGACTTTACAGCCACGTGGCTTTGTTGCTAATTTTAGGATTAAAGCTAGACAAAATTTTCAAATGGTGAATATAGTTGGCTATTTCTAATTTCTTCACATCAGGAATTTCCTGAAGGATCCATAGATATTCAATTTGTCAACAACTTTTACATACTTTGAAAGATATGCGTACTTGATAAATTATGAGTGTAATTGTTTTAGCATAAGAGGAAAATAACTTTGTATTATCTTTTGTTACTTTCAAATGCTAAATATACATTAGAACATTAAGAAAATTTTTTAAAAGGGTTGATTTAGCAAAAGAGAGTTTTTCATTTCACTGTGAGAGAAATCTCCTGTTTGTTTTTTGCAATATCCCTGATTACATTTTATTAATTATTATGATGATAATCATTAGTGTGTGTGCACACGTGTGTAAGCATGCCCATGTATAGAAGTCAGAGATTCTTGCCTTTTATCGTGGGATCCAGGGATTGAACTCAGGTTGTCAGGCTTGCCTGCCAGTTGCTTCTACCCTCTGAGCCCTGCCTTTGGTCTAACAGTAATCCAGTAACTCAGGATCATGTAAGGACACGTATTGTTTGTGAGACACAGGTTATCAGCAATGCTTCCGGCTGCAAGTTACACAACACCAGACTCACAACAGCAGTCTAAAATAACCAGCATTGCTTGCTCCTTGTAACGAGCCATCAGTAGTCTGCTTGTGTTATGGAACAGATTCAAATCTATGTGTGATTGTCCGCAAAGTGACCATGAATTTGGAACTATCCATGTGGGCTCACCATTGAATACATATCTGAAAACAATGGCTTTCCCTCCTCGGAAATCAGATGGACAGTAGCTCAGCAGAGAGGGGTCAGACTGTGCACGCAGGCCAACCTGTTCATTTTTCCTAGATCTTCCCAGATTCTCCCCACTTCCTTACCCGCCCAACTTTATGCTCTTTCTCTTTCTTTAAAACAAAAGCAGATCCCACAAAACCAACAAAAACCATGGAGTTGTTGTGTGTTGATTATCACTCCTGAGCATGGGGCATTCCCTGGAGGGTTGATGTATCCAGTGATGTGCCACTGGAGAAAATTAGGTTTTGCCAGTTATCAGAGGGTATCAATTGCAAATAGCCTTTCGGTTAGGAGTGGGACTCCATGTCTTCCCCCTCTCAGTGCCGAGACCCTGTCTGGCTTGAACCTGTTTAGGACTTGTGCATGGTGCCACAATCTCTGTAAGTTCATCCGTGTATCTGTCCTGTTGTGCCTGGAAGACACTGTTTCCTTGGAGTCATCCATCACCTCTGGCTCTCACAATCTTTCTGCCTCCTCTTTTAAATAGCTCCCTGAGCCTTGAGAGAAGGGGTTTGGTGAAGACCTGGTTAGAACCGAGTGTTCTGGAGTCCCTTACTCTCACACATTGGCCAGCTGCTGATCTCTGTGTTAATCGACAGGGCCAACCTTGTGCAGGCAATGGCAGCCACTGTGGGGCTGCGCTTGCTCTCGTGCTCTGAAGATAGCGTTTTTGCAGCTCTTCTCCCATCTTCCAGTCCTTTCATTTTTTCAGTCCTCCTGTGGTGTTCCATGAACCTTAGAGGAAGTGGTCTAAGCACCCTGTTTAGGGCTCGCACTCATTGCCACTTGTTCTTAGCACCGTTATCTCACTGGGACATCTTGGAAAACCAGGTTCCACTTGCGGATGCTTGCTTGAGTCTGGAGAGATGGTACCAGCAGTGACGTTCCAGGAACTTGGTGGGAGATGCTGTGTTCTATGAGTCCTATCGTCCGGCAGGAGGTTGGGCCTGGTAGGGACCTGCAAGTATCTGAAGAACAGTTGGAATAGGTTTACGTAAATCTGAAAAGTAGCTGGAACAGATTTATATTTTGGTGTGTCATAGCAAGCTATGGCTCTGGGTTAGACGGTATGAACATTTTTCTAGGGCCTGTTTTCAGCCCAATAAAACACCTCTTTAAATCTGTAACCAAAAGAAATTTGCTAAATAGAAACGATTGAGTAAGAGAAGGAAGAAGATGGGGGCTTTTATATTCTCTCTAATATTAAATTTTGGTCCCACGTTCAGCACCAATTATGATAAAGCATATGCCCAGTGTGGCTGGCGGATGGCGAGGGATGGAGGCCCCATGCTCCATTGGGTGCAGTGGAAGGTAGCATAGTGGGAGACACTCAGACTGGGTCCACATGGAAAGAGATAGAGAGAGGGGGGAGAAGAAGAGAGAAAGACAAAAGAGAGAAGAGAGGCAAGGGGTTGAGCGAGCCCTCTAGCAGGCTGAGGGACACGAAGGACAAAGGAAAGAGGGAAGGGTCGAAGGTGGGAATCCTCAAATGGAGCTTGATGTCAGACCTCAACTCATTGCGTTGACTAGGGGTGGCTTCAGGGGCTGATAATCCTAACAAGCACGTTAGTCAGCAATGAGTCTCTGCATTCACCATACACTATAGTGCTAGTTGTTGGTGGGGTGAGGACTTCTTCAGAATAGACAGCATGTCATCCTTGGATATATATGTATCTCTCTCTCTCTCTCCCCCTGTGTGTGTGTGTGCACGTGCTACTACACTTGGCTCTAAAGACTCCTGCTTTGTATGCTGACTGAAATAAATGTTTTACCTGACATATTTTACAGACCCACTAACATCCCAAAGACCTTCGAATTTTCCAGTGTCTTAAATGGCAAACTTAACCTTTCACCTCTTTGTGTGTGTGTGTGTGTGTGTGTGTGTGTTTGTGTGTGTCTGTGCAAGTGAGTGAGTGAGTGAGTGTGTGTGTGTGTGCAAGTGAGTTTGTGTGTGCATGTGTGTGTATGTATGTGGATTTGTGTGTGCTTGTGTGTGCAAGTGAGTTTGTGCGTGCGTGCATGTGTGTGTGCAAGTGAGTGACTGTGTGTGTGTGTGTGCATGAACACCCACATTCAGACCAGGGGTTGACATCATGTGCATTCCTCATCCCTTTTCCTTGTGTATTGAGTTGGCGTCTCTCACTTGAACCCGGAGCTCATGATTCAGCTAGGCTAGACAGCCAGCTTGCTAGAGAAATCACTTGTCTCCATGTCCTGAGGCCACTATGCCTCTTGACACTTAGATGATGCTGGGACCCTTACCCTTATACAGCATGCGCGTTACCACTGAGCAGCCCTGCCATCCTAGCAGGCTGAGCTTCCGACCACTTCTTCCACCGTAGCCTGGGGTCAGGCAGAGTGATCTGTCCCTAGACACATAATTGGTATTATTTCTTTAGGCCTTTGGACTTTCCCCTCTGTTTGCTTTGTGAAACTCCTTTTCTTTCCAGATTTTATTCAATGGCACTTCCTGTGTGAAGAGTTTCAACCATTGGCAATCCTCATCGCTTCTCCTCCGACCTTTGACATTCTTCTCTCCACAGCTGAGTGAAGTCCAGCTTCCTCCATAAGCCCTTCACAGGGTCCTGAGCCTGAGCACATCTCAGCTTCACTTTATCTCATTCCATTTCCAGGCAACCTTTTTCTTTGCTGCATCTGCTTAATTAACCAGTACATCTCCTTTTGTTGCTTCCCTGGCAGCAGGATTTGTTTCTTGCCTTCACAGTTGGCTACATTTCAGTCAAGCTGGGACTACCATGATCAGGGAGTACTGTGTGGAAAGCAAGCAATTAAGAAAAGCTGTTTAAATAATAGATAAAATGCATAGACATCAGTGGGCAAAATGAAAGTTGTAAGGTGGTAGAAATGTCATTTTCTTAGAGGCACTAAACCCTTTATTTGTGTCTTAAAAGAGGTCTATCTACTGTCATGGGCATAGCTCAGAGGAGAAACCACTAAGCTGGGTGTGGTGGTTCACATCTATAATTTCAGCACTTGGGAAGCCTAGGCAGGAGGCTTGTGAGTTCAAGGCTAGCCTGGGATATGTTGTGAGACTTTTGTCTAAAAGAACACACACAGAAGGGCTGGGGGATCACACTAGAGGGTCTAGCTAGAGTCAGAAAACTGTTCACCTGCCTTGTCCTGCCTTCAGGTCTTTGCCCCTCTATGTAGGAGCTGGTGGTATGGCAGATAGTGTGGCACCCAGGGCTGTAGCTCTGCTCCAATTAGTGAGCTTAGTCAGAGGCTATGAATGTTTCTTTGTTTCTTGGCTGGTGGATCTATAAATTATGTGTATTTTCTATCATGGGGGATATTGTGAAGAGAAAATGAGGTAATATATGAAAGCGCCTGCATCGTGGTCTAGAACTCTGTAGACATGGAGTGAATGGTGCGGTGGGCAGCTGGGCATGCATGCTTGGGTTTTTCTAAGTTTGCTTGTAAGAATGGTTCTCTGAGGGGTGTTTGTTTGAACGATGACCATACGTCGTATAATGCTATAGCTAGGTTCTAGGGTGTGTTTCCTTAATCAATTTAGTCTTTGTGCAGATTTCATAAAGCATACTTACATAAATCAAGGCAGTAATAAACTTCCCATGATGACATAGACTGTAATTGCAGGAGACTGAGGCAGGAGAATTGCAAGTCCAAGGCCTACCTGAACTAGGGTGAGTTCAAAGCCTGCCTGGACAACTTAGATGAATCCCTTGCTCAAAAATAAAATAAAATAAAATAAAATAAAATAAAATAAAATAAAATAAAATAAAATAAAATAAAATAAAACCCCAAGAGGGCTGGGGGCAAATCTCAGTGTTAGACTTCCTACCTAGAAATGTTCAAATCTCTAGGTTCCATCTCCAGGACTGAGGTAGGAGGGGGTGAGACATCACATGTTGGGGAGGGGACAGCTATGACATCACAGGTGGGGAGGGGGCAGCTGTGACGTCACAGGTGGGAGAAGGAGGCAGCTGTGACATCACAGGTGCTATAATGTTACGGAGGCATTACTGGATACACAGCTCATTAGGGACAGACATTCAGGGCACAGCTGTATTTCTAGGAGTTGGAATAAGGAACACATACCCCTCCAAAATGCTCAGAGCATTTAGACCTGGGATGAAACCCTCTTGTTCCCTGTGATGATAAAATTAAGTCCAGAGATGGTAACTTACTTCTGGTGACCAAACAAAATTTAATCCATTTATTCTCTGTATGCAGGCAGATCTTGAAATTGTACCAGCAACTCAGCTTAATGCAGTTATCTTGACTTTTGATTAGGTTCCCCCTCAACCCTAACTTAACTAAAAAAATACCAAAAAACCAGCTAAAAAAATCTAGATTTCGAGTAAAGAACTAATAATATTTTTAGTATAAGTATATCCCATGACCATATATTGAAGAAAAAAATAAATTTTTTGGAGAGAAAAATGAATATGTAGGGAGTATCAGATGCTGATTATGCTGTCAGCAAGCCAGGAACTTGCCTTAAAAGGGGGGGAAATGATTCTGGGAAAGGGAGATATTGATTTTTTTTAAAAGTTGTATTATTTCAAAATTTTTAATAAAGCCAAAGAAAAGCAACTATTAAAATGAGTCCTGAATAGGAGAGAATAAAGGGTAACAGCACATATGTAAGAAGATGACATGATGAAGCCCTTTCCTGTGTAAGCTAACCTGAAAAATCAAGAAGAAATATGGGGCTGGCCAGATGGCTCAGTGAGTAAAGAAACATGCCATCAGGCCTGGTGATCTGAGTTCAGTCCCCAGGATCCACCACGAGATAAGCAAACAAATAAATGTAATTATAATTTTATTATGTGCAAAACTAGCCTTATTTTTACAACATAATTCATTTGATTCACCATTTTTTAGAACATCTAATAAAGTTTCAATAAGTCCTTCAAACATTTAGAATATTAAAATGTGCCTGAGTTTAAAAGTTACACTTATAAATAGAACAAAATCTTGCTAGAATGCTAGGAAAAATAAGAAATAGGTTGAGTCATTTCTATCAACCCAATTCCACCAATTGCCAAGATGTTGCATTGTGTTCTGTTAACTCCCCCAGCCCCTGACTTTGTGGAAGCAGATCTAAGTCAGTTGTGACTGGTTCACTATAGGGATACTCCAGATTCAAATGTGGAGCACCGGAAATGACATCAACACCTGGTGCCATACTCTGGTGGTCAAGTGGATTTGCTTGTTTGATTCACTTGGGTACTTTCTCTTCCAATGAAATTGGCTTTGAGGGGGAGCTTGGGACCAGGCACTGTGAAAAGGACCTTCCAAGTGTATTTCCTTCTCAACAAATTCAAAGTGATTGTTAATGGAAGGGTGTTTTGGTTGCAGAGGGACTTCTGATGGTTCCTATGTTACCCTAGGCAGGCAGGTACCTTCTGGTAAGGTGGTCCCCTCCTGAGTGCTTGATGACCCCTCTTTTGCCTTCTCCAGGAATCTGGGAGCTGCTTCCTTTGACATCTTGTGGGGAAGATTCCCCAAGACTTAACTCCTTGATAATCCCACACCTGGTAATGTCCTAGGGGAATGTGTTAAACAAATGTATTTTTTACTAATTATTTGAGAATTTTAAGATGCACACAATGTTCACTTCCAACTTGTTCTGATAATGCCTTCCATCTGGAATTCCCACACTCCCAACCTCCTCTCAATTTCTCAATGTCCTTTCTCTTTAAAATAACGTGAGTCCAGTCAGTTCTGCCCACATACACATAGGGGTAGGCCATCCCCTGGAATATATAGTCAGTCTACTTAGGGGCCACAACCCTGAAGGAAACTGAGTCTTCCTCTGCCAGCAACCATCAACTGTACATAGCTTCTCCACTTAGAGTGTGGCTTATGAGGCCCTCCCATCTCACAACAGCATGCTGACAGATGGTTGTCTTCTGCAGGCCTTATGTAGGCAATCAGCTGCGGTGAGTTCATGAGTCCAGCAGTCCAGAAGACCCTGCTTTGCAACTGTCCTCTCTGACCTCTGGCTCTTACAATCTTCCCGCCCTCTATTCTGTAATGGTCTCATAAGCATGGTGTGTGTGTGTGACATCGCAGTATCTAGATGTCCAGTTTGTGGCTGAGCGTGCCACTGACATTTACTTTCTGCTGTTTGACTAGTTGTGAATTTCTTCCTGCTGTTGGGGATCTGATTAGGTTCTGATCTGTAACCCTTAAAAATGAGGAGCCCAGAATATTATGCTCTGTGCACCAATGGCAGTGATAAGTTGGCCATGATGACCCTGGAATTCAGCCAGGAGAAGATAAAGAAAGCAAACAGAAAGATAACAGGCTTTCATGTGCTGGAGGAAGGAAGGAAGGAAGCCTCTAAATCATGTGCACAGTGGGGTGCAGAGGGGGACCAGACACACACGGACACGGACACACACACACACACACACACACACACACACACACACACACGGACACGGACACGGACACGGACACACACACACACACACATTGTATTAAGTTTCTGGCCTGACTAGCCTGTGGTCCACAGGCCCACAGACGTGCAGAAACACAGACACTTGTATTAATTACGCTCTGCTTCCTGATTGACCTGGGGCCCAGGCATATCACTTGCTAACTCAACTCTTAATCTAACCCATGATTCTTATCCTGTTCAGCCATGGGGCTCGGTACCTTTTCTCAGAGCAGCATAGTTGTCCTCTGCATCTGCTGGCTTCTCTCTGTGGCATCTCTTTCCCTCTCTCACACACACACACATACACACCCTACACGTGTGTGTATGTGTGTGGTGTGTGTGTGTGTGTGTGTGTGTGTGTGTGTGTGTGTGTGTATGTGAGAGAGAGAGAGAGAGAGAGAGAGAGAGAGAGAGAGAGAGAGAGAGAGAGAGAGAGAGAGAACAAACTTACCCATACTGGAGAAGGTTAGAAATGAAACAAGATCCCACTGGGGGTTTTGAGAATTACTCTTATGGGTAAGATTTATTCATACAAAATACAGCAATAACAACAACAAAATCTCTGAAATAGATAAGCCCACAGAGAAATATGACTGCAGGGCCCAGAGCAACACACTCTAGGACATAGGTTATTGTGTCACCCTGATCACATGGCAGAGATAAGAATTCCACAAGGTCCCTAAGAAGAGTGACTTTTCTTAGTGGAACAGTGCTTTGACAGCCCCGTGTTTCTCTGTTGCAAGGGTCTTTCCTCTAGTCCCTTTGTTTTAAAGGTCCAAGTGTACAAAGTACAGACTATTGAGAAAGCTTGCTTGGAATAATGCAAGTTCAGTAATCTCTTCACTGGCTGTCTGCTCAACAGGCTGTGGTCTGGGTAGCACTTTTGGTGTGGTCCAAAAGATTTCTGGAACTATAACATATGACCTCAGGTGGGTAAGGCCTCCCATGTTCTTTACAAACTGAGGCACGGGTATTCGGGAAGGTTCTAATTACATAGCAGGAATGTCAGAAATGGAGGTCCAGTGGAGTCCTGAATGGGAGAACAAGGCTCCATTAATTTGAACAACCGAACAACCTCCCTTCAGCTTTTCTCATTTTTACTTTAGGTGACAATACAGAGTTAATATGACTAGTAAATGACTGTGTGTGATCCGTACTGCTTTTGAAAAGTTATTTGCTTGGCTTCTCCAAGGCCTAGGATAAAAGTATATGCTTCTTTAGAGAGGGTTTGGAAATGTCTACCAGGTAACCAGTTGGATGCTATCTTCTTTATTCACGCCCTCCCCACCGCCCCTCTGCTCTGGGGTGTCTTCTCTGGTTCCTGGTGGGTAGAGGAGGAGGCGAGTTTACCTGTGGCTGGTGTGCCCTTTGGAGTTCTGTTAGGCTCCACCCACGTCTCTGGGTGGATGATAGGTTGGTTAATAATGCCTGTCATCCTTGCCTGGAGAGTCCACTGGGGCTGCAGTGAGTGCTTATTCCATCATTTCTGTTTTTTTCTGGTTTATAAATGTCACCTGCTTCACTGAGTTCTTTTCTCATGGCCCAACAGTCCCTTGTAACGGTCTCAGCTTTTTCGTACTTACAAGGAGATAGCTTAAAAAAATATCTTACACAGTATTTTTGGTAATTTTTCCTCTTTAGAAGAAACATTGGGGCAAAATCCTTTGCTTTCTTTCCTTTATTTTTAAATTGGTGTAGGTTCTGCAACAGTTGCGCACTGGTCTGGGAGATGAGGCATCAGTAAATAGGATGCAAGAGTGGGGGGGAGATGGGGGATGGGGGTGGGGGGATGGGGATGGGATGGGGATGGGATGGGGGATGGAGGGTGGGGGTGAGGGTGGGGATGGAGAGTTGGGGTGTGGGGGATTGGGAGACGGGGAGTGGGATGGGAAGTGGGGGGTGTCTCTAGGTTTGTTCAAAGGCATTCTACTAGCCCAGCCCAGCCCAGCTCAAGTCTCCTGTGTCATATTTTCTTGAAAGTGATTTTCCAGCTGGGCATGGTGGTGAATGTCTTTATTCCCAGCAGGCAGATGTTTGTAAATTTGAGGTTAGCCTCGTTTGCAGAGTAAGTTCTAGGCCAGTCAAGACTACCTAGTGAGACTCTGTCTTAAAAAACAATAGAAGGAGGAAGAGGAGGAGGGAGGGGGAGGAAATAACTCTTCAACAGTATTAGCAAATTAACTGGAGGGTATGTTTAGATTTTCTTTTACAAAGTATTCCAAAATTTTATTTGTATAATTTTGTTACAGAAGCAGTATATATGTATAAAGAAAATTTGGAAAATATAAATAAACGTTAAAAAATGAAAAAAAAACATTAAGCCGGGTGTGGTGGCATACTTCTTTATTTGGCACTGTGAGTACTAGGCCAGCCTGGTCTACATAGCAAGTTCAAAGATAGCCAGGGCTACCCAAAGACAGCCTGTCTCAAAAACATGTAATCACACTAATACAAGAGTTATCCATATTTTGGCATATTGTTCCTCCCCCTCATTTTATTAAAAAAAGTTGGGTTCATATTGTATTTACTGTTTGTGCTTTTTAAATGTAACATTTGCTATCATGTGTATTTCCCTACATTAATAAAACTTCTCCAGTAGTGGAAAAAGGATGCTCTCTGGGAGTTGCTGGAGGAGGTGGCATCTGAGCTGGCGAGCTAGTAAGGGCACTTATTAGATGATGAAGGCATCACAGTTGAGGAGAGGGAGGTGGGGAAGGGTGGGAGGGCTTGGGGATAGCCTGCCGTAGCGACAGACCAGGAGAGGCTGGATCCAGAGAGAGGGCTTCTGCAGTGCAAAGAACAGGTCAAAAATCTGCTCCAATGTCACCCCCAGCCCTGAGCCTATGATCTCCACCTACTCATACAGGCTTTCCCACATGCTCCTCCGGTGTAGGGCAACTTCCTCCTGGTCTGTCCTCCACTCCTCTGTCCTTCTTTAGAATCTCATTAAAATGTCACCCCACCCACCCGGATTTCACTGCCCTGGTGATTTTAATACCATCCTCAGAGTTCACTTATCTCTGATGGAGTCTGCATCTACTTCTAGAAATTTGTTCTAACTTTCATGGAGGAGGAAGCTGAGAGCAAGACCATTTTCTATGCGGAATTCTGCTTCTCTATCTGTTTAGGACTTTATTTGCTAAGGTCCAAGCTTCCCCGGCCTGAGCTTCATGCAGCCACATCATGGTGCCTTCCTGTAGACTGCGTGTTACCTCCTGCCCAGAAATCACTTCTATAAAGAGAAAAGGTGAAAATCAGAGGCATTATCGCCCAAGTTAAAAAGTAATAATTTTTTAAACCTCTAGGCTCAGTCTAAAACTATATTAACATTTTTGTTCTTACCTTCTGTCCCAGTTAGGCCAAGTTTAGGTGGAAGTCAATTACAGGCAGATTGTCATATTTTTCCAGACTTCTGTGAATTTCTAAGTCGATGTTAATAGGACATAATACACATAAGCAATAAATTAAGCCATTAAAAGAAAAAGAGAAAAGTCTTACTCTGAGGTGCCCTGGAGTCTTCACTACTGCTACAAATCCATGTCTTAATTTCAGATGAGCATCTAGGAAGACATTTGATCCCATAGCTGTGGACTATATTTGTGATATAATCTACGTAAAAAGTAATCATATTTGTATGCCAAAGGGGGGGTTTAAAACTCTAATACAACCCCAGGAAATTTGTGTTCACACCTGACTCTTCTCTTACTAAGAGAATTTAAGAAGTAAACAATTTAAGGCAGAGTGGCCATGAGCCTAGGGAGTTTGCTCTCTAGAGGGGTAAGTGTAAGGAGAGGTGAGCATCTCTAGGAAGCTGGAGTGTGGCCGCTCATTGCTGAGAGCAAGACCTTTTACCTCATTATGCCTTTTGCTTTGTCCAGACCAGTGCTCTTTTGGACAAGGCTGAATCTCAGCAGGACCACTGCATTCTATCTGCACATTCAGTTCTGTGTGAATGGAAAGGAGGGGTCCTTTACCATGCCAAGAGCTTGTTTCTCAGTTGGTACACTGTACACTGCTGGGTAACACACAGAGGCTGACTGGATTCTTCTTAGAGCCCTGTATCTGACCACCATTTAATCCCTACCTCTTCACGGACCATTCAGTCAGGTTTATTTGGTTTGTTGCTGTTACAAGTGCTGTGGAAATGGAAATTCTCATGTGCCCTGACTATGTGTAAGAAGTATTCCAGCACAATGGGTTCAAAGAATAGAGTTTCTGGTTAGAAGGCAAACTCATTTAAACTTTTGGTAGATACTGGCGGGAATATAAAGAGTGGGACGGTCCAAGGTAATAAGGGTATAGGGTTTATGAAGAGTTTAAAAACAATAGTGAGACCAACATGGGTCCACTTTGCTGATCACTGTGGGGATGGAGTCGGACGGAGGTCTTTTCTTGCTCTTCCCTTTCCTCTTCTTTTTCTCCCCCTTGCCCCCTCCCCCTTCCTTCCTTTTATTTCTTTTTTCTTCCCTGAGATAAGGTCTTGCTATAGAGCTGCACCCAAGAACTAGACCAAACGCATGTCAAACCTCCTGCCTCAGACTCTCAAGTGCTGGCATTTCAGATGGACACCGCCATGCCCGTCTTGGAGTCCATTCTTCATAGTATGTGTAGAGTCTACCAGAGCTTCAGAAGTAAATTATACCTCCCTAAACATTTACATTCCCATACCTGACTGGAATATGGTGACAACAGGTGGCCGTAGAGGCTAGGAATTGCATCTAGAGTTTCTTGAATACTGTCGCTTCAGGTGACCTCCTAGAACTTTGTATTTTAATTAATTTTTACTGTAAGGGGCTAATCTTAGTGCACACATAAAACATTTTACTGAATTTAAATGAGATTTTAGAATTGAAATGTATATAGCTTACTCTAAAGCTAAACGTTGACTCAAAAACATGATTGTTTCTAGAAATAGTTTTGCCCTATAGACATTTAAATATTCATCCCTGTCAAATGTGTGTCACTGAATTTTATCCAGCAACATTCTACAAAGACAACAGGTCTTGCTATATTTATTGCTAGTCATTTATTTTTGGTGGTCTTCTCTTCTGGAGATTGACCCCAGGCCTTACGCTTGTCAGTCAGATGTTACACTGAACCACAACCCCTGCTCTCGTTTTTACTTTTTATTTTTTTGAGACAGGATCTGTTGTCGGAAGTTGGCCTAGACCTTGCTAAGCTAGTCTTGAACTTGCTATGTAGCCCAGGCTAACCTTGAACTTACTATCGCCCTGCTTTGGCCACTCTAGTTCAGGGGTTGTAGGTGTGCACCAACACACTTGGCATGGTGCCAGTCTTTATCTGTCCAGCTAACCAGTGGTGTGCGAAAGTCGTTCAAGAATTTGTTTGCTGTTAGAGACCAGGCCTCGAGTGAAGAAGAAATCACTCACACACTGGAAGACATCATTTGGAGCTCCTGCTTCCCCTGGATTTTAGTTTGGATCCTAGTTTTGTTAAGATTACAGGAGTAGGCAGGCCTGATCCATGGGGGCAGGAGAGCCAGAGAGAGGTGGGCGATGACAGGCTCCTTGCTAACTGCTTGCATTCAGACCTCAGCCAGCCACCTTCATGGCTTGTCACCTTGGGTAAGGCCCATCACTACTACTCTGTGTCTTATTTATTATTCCCTGATGTAAACTGGTGTGTGTGCGCGGGGGTGGGGTGGGTGTGTGCCGACCGAAGTGTTGTGGCTACCAAATGAGGCAATTTTCATAAAGCACTTCAAGCAACGTCTGGCAGATGCCAGTGTTTATTATTCCTCACCAAAGGCTGGACATTTAGCTTGGTACGTGACCCAGTATCCTCTCAGTTGGCTTAGAGGTCGTGTAGGCTACACGTTGTCATTCACACCTTGCAGCTCCTCGGTGACTCACCTGAGGTTTTGTTATTAATCAGCAAGGGGGGGTGGTGAGAATCTAACCAGGCCCTCAGACTTTACACCTGGGCCCTTCACAGATCAGTGATGCTAGATGTTCATACTAGCCAAATTTGCTACTCTCTGCTCAATGCTAGACTAACTGTTCAGAACCAAATGGCCTCCTGTCTTCTTTCTCTGCATAAGTCATGACTTTCGGGTTTATCCTAATTCTAAAGGACTTCGGGTAATGATCAAAGCTGTCTGAAGAATAATTTTATACTAGAATCGGGAACTATTTTTTGAGTGAAAAGTTCACCTAAATGTAGTAAAAACTTTCCCCTGGAGGGATGGGGGAACAGGTTAATTTAGAACAAGTCATTTGGAAGACCTCACTAGCTAATGAGCTTTGTGCTTAAATATTAAAGAAAAGACTCGATGCATTTGAAACAGGCCTTGTAGATGGAAAATGTGCTGACTCAGCAGGTTCCACTCTGGGCGTGGAGTCTGTACCTGGAAGCTGAACTGCTTTCTGTAGCTCTTGGGTCCCTCATTTCCTTTGTGGGGGAAATGAGTGGGTTGATTTTGGTGACCTTTTGGTCCTTTCATCGTACTGAGTTTCTTTCCACAGTGGGGACTTGTCACCCTACAGCCTGGGGATTACTCAGTATGAGGGAGTGTCAGAAATCAGGGGACTTTCCCAAAAACATATGGACACACCATGTATATTAAACACATATTGACAATACATTTAATAGAGAAAAGAGTTAATATTCCAAATCTCTAAAAAAGGTTTTTAAAAGTCTTTAAGAAACCATGAGCAGCAGGGAGGTGGTGGCGCACGCCTTTAATCCCAGCCCTCTGGAGGCAGAGGCAGGCAGATTTCTAAATTTGAGGGCAGCCTGGTCTACAGAGGGAGTTCCAAGATAGCCAAGGCTACACAGACCCTGTTTCTAAAACCATCCCCTCCCCCACAAAAGAAACAATGACCATTTTGCTTCGTTGAGGAAAGTTGATGACTTATGAAATTCAAAAAAGAACCAGGATACAGGGTAGAGAAGAGAATCCCAGTCAGTTAACGCGCAGCACTTACATTGCAGAGTAGAGCAGAACACTCCCTAGCCTGTATAAGACACTGGGTTTAATCCTCATCACCGAAAGGGAAAAAGAAAAGAAAAACAAACAAGTAGAAGTCCACCACTCAAACAAACAAGCAGGAAAAAGATTATTATTCTTCGTCCGTGGTGTCTTCCTATAACCACAGCACTTGGTAAACTGAGGCAAGGTGGTCCCAAGTTCAGCTACATAGCCAGACCTGGTCTCAAAAACAAAACAAACCAAACCAACAAAAACAAAGAGAGAAACTTAAACGTAATTTTAAAAAACCCCAAATTTAGTTTTCTCCAATTACAAATGAATACAAATTAAGATGGAAAATCCTGTGCCCAGGAATTGCTGATTCTAGTGTGATGAGGTGGATCGTACAGCTTAAAACACTAGTGCAATGTTTTTATCCCAACAGCTGCTGTTCTTGTTTATCTTAAAGAAATAATCAGATATTGATACAAAGTTATATATAAATCTTCACTCCATGTTACTATAAGATTAGGAGGAATTAAAATATCCAACAATAGGCGATTGATTAAATAAATGATGTTTTAGTGTCTATACGTATTGCAATTTTATGTAGTCATGAAAATTATATTGGGCAAGTCCTGATAGAGGAACTATTAACAATACAAATGTTAAACTGAGGGGACTGGGGAAGTGTTCCAGTTGATAGAGTGCTGGCCTAGCATGCACTAAGTCCTGGGTTTGATCCCCAGCACCACATCAACCGGGAATGGGTAAGCATGATTATAATCCAGCACTGGGACAGTGGGCAGGAGGATCAGAAGGTGTAAGTCATGCCAGCTGCAAAGTGAGTTGGAGGCTAACGAGTTCTGTGAGCTCAGTCTTCAAAAAAAGTTAAACAAAAACATATTTAAAATATGATACTAGTTTTGGGAAAAAGTGAAGGGCAGCAGAAAATAGTAGGGATGTGTGTACCGTTCTACAGTTCTAGGCTGTGGGTGGCAGTTGGTTTTTACCTTATACTTTAGATAGTTTATGGTTTTGAAATATCCCACAATGTAAGTGTACTAATTTTATAAACAGAAAATAAGAGTGTATAGAGATGATCCGGAGAAAATATGAAGTGACAGGAAATGAGGTCATCTGAAAATCAAATTTGGGACTATACCATCCATCACCATGGACTGAACATGTGTTGGATAATATGGAGGGGTCACTGGGAGGCCTTGGCACGTGGTGGTTCCCTTAGTCGTAGATGGTGTGGTAGGCTTAGGAGGGGTCTCAGACCTAGTGGAGACTGATTTGGACAAATCAGAGAAGGAGCTAGCCACTTAGAGTTGGAGGGGGGGGGTACTAAACACTAATAGAGAGACTTCCCATTGCCCCTCACCTTTGCATACAGAGAAAAGCCCTCTTTGATTCCTGACCTGGTTTAGAAAGGTTTACACATTAAAAAAAAATATTTCTGAATTACTTTCCTTTTCTTTTTAGCTAATTTTCATTATGATGGGGTTTTTTTGCCCTTTTCTAACAGCCGATTCTGCAGAATTAGGGCAGAGAGGTTTAAGAGAAGTCAGTGAATGTAACGGTAGCAGCTAATGAATTAAAGCTCAGGATTACGTGCTTGGCTGGAATGTGCTCCAGGTGAGAGCCCTCACAGAGCAAGCCTCTGGGGGCTTTTTCTTGGATCGCAAGTTTGTCCTTAGTCAGGGCGGTGGCTTTCACCTCGAGCCATGCTCTGAACTCGTGCAAGCCTGTGTCTGCCTCAGTCACCTGTCACTTGATGTCCCAACAACATTTCTCCAATTCCTTGAGAAGTCATTATAGTACTCAGGCATGTTACACAGGCCTGTAATCACAGGAGGAGGCTGAGACAGGAGGATTGTGGGTTTAAAGCAAGTATACTTTATGACTACTGGTGATACCTATAAAAGACACCACTGTTTAAAGCCTAACAAATTAATTTCTTCTTATTTGTTTGTTGGGCCTGGGGAGTCACTGCATGTGCCACGTGTGTGTAGAGGTCGGTCATTGCTTTCCTCCTGGTGAGTGGGTTCCAGGAATCACACTCAGGTTCTCAGATTTGATGATGGCAGATGTCTTTATCCACTGAGCCACCTTACCAGTCCTGTTTAAAAGAAAAATCCTTTCAACTTGAAAATATTTGAACACAGCACAAAAGTAAAAGGTAAACTTGTGTTCTCCAGGTACCTATCACTCAACTCCTTGCTTCCCCACGTCCCCCTCTTTCCTCCCTCATTGCCATTGTTTTCTGGAGACATATAAACATTTGTTTTTATTTTACTTACAAATGGGTTGCCCTCTCTATCAGAAAAGGACATATGCCCATACATGCAGAGCATAGGTTCACATGTACACAGACCATCCCTCACCTAAATTGCTTGAGACAGAAGTATTTTTAAATTTCAGATATTTTAGGCTGGACTATTAGCATATACTTAATGATATATGTTGATGATAAGGCTCATTATCATTTTGATAATAATGATAAATCATGTTGATGATAAATCATTAACATTTTATATACAATTCACGCACATAACAGAAGATAGTAATGCACAGTTTTTAAAATAATTTTGTGCATGAGACAAATTTCCTTGGTGTGGAGTCTTCAATTTAAAATTATGTTAATACTCAAAATGTTTCAGATCCTGGGCCATCTGGGGTAAGGCACTGGCAGTTATGCCTGATGAGTTCAGTCCCCGGAGCCCTCCAAGTAGAAGAGGAGAATCAGCTTTGGTGAGCTTTCCTCTGACCGTCATAAACACATTATGGTATGCACCCTGTCTCTTCACAAGTAAATAAATAAATATGGCTTTGGATGTGGCACTATTTTAGATTTTGTATTTTCACCTTAGTGATGCTTGACTTATGTGATGATTTAAAAAAAAAAAAAAAAAGATCGCCACCCAACGGATCAGTAATAGTTTCTTAATGACTTTTTTTTGAATATCTAAAACACACACACACACACACACACACACACACACACAAGCAAGCAAGCAGGAGGAGGGGCTTGGTGGAAGGTAGCTGTTGTGTCTGTGACTGGAGGCAGCTGCAACTTCCTATGCCTTCTTCCCAAAGGAGAAAGGGAAGCTGAAATTTAGGAGCCAGAAACGAGACCCAGGGCTTCCAGGAAACTTAAGCAAATTTAGCTGTCCAGATCTAGAGGTTTTTTGTGTTTGTTTTTGTTTTTTTGATGGTTTGTTTTTAGTCAAAGACACTAGTATATCTCTCATAAATTCGTCTTTCTTAGGGGAGGGGTTAAATCCAGAGACTCACATACGCTAGGTGATCTACCTTCACACTACATCCTCAGCCCAGAAATTTTGTTTGTTTCAAGGGTCCAGCTTAGCCTTTACCTTCCTTTCAAAGCCAAACTAAAGAATCAAAACAATCCAAACAAAAACATTTCTTCAGAACTGCACAGGCTGAGGTGGGGTGGGGTGGAGATATAGTTCAGTGAATGCTTGCTTCCTGAGTGTAGGGCCCTAGGGTTTGATCCCAGCAACACACACAAGCATGCATGCACACACAAGTAAAGCATGACTGTTTTGGTAGGTATATTGTTAAATTCATGTAAGCAAAAGGAAGGAAACAAGAGCCACCTACAATCACAGGTCCCAGGAACAGCCCACCTTTATGCGGCCAAGTAACACATTGAGAGCTACACCTTACCGCGTAAGTAATGGAGTCTGTTCTCAGCTGTAGAGAACTCCACACAGGGTCCTCCCCTTACAAAAGGATGTCAAGGGAGAAAGCAGAACAAATTGTTAGTATCCCAGTGTCTACTTTAACACGAATTCCCATAGAAACCAAGGACTGGACCATTACTCAGCAAGTGAAGAAAACTGCATACAGTATTGTCCCTGAACCACTTAATTGTTGTGGGTTTTTCTTTTGTAGGGGTAGAGAGCAGGGGGAAACACCAGGTTTTACTTTGGAGCCCATGGTAGCCTGGAACTCACAGCAATCCTCCTGCCTCAGCCTCACAGTGCTAGGATGACAGGCACAAATTGCTGTGCCCAGAGGGACAATGGTTTTGAAAAATTACCTCCACCAAAGCCATCTACTCAAAACCGTCCACATAGTTATACTTGGATGTTTGTTTTCTATTATGACATGTTCTGAAGGGGCTTTGCTTTACAGGGCAGCATGAGAGTCGTTCTCTGTGAGAAAATAGTCTAAGTGCAGCAGGCATTAGCTGCTGCAATTTTGTCTAAACTCGGTCCTCACAGGCTCCCTGTGAAGACGTGATCTGGTTCCAGTTTTACCAATGAGGCTAGCCGTTTCATCTGTGCTGCTTTTGTTAAACACAGAAGGAGATTATGGCGACAATGCAGGACATCTGAGACAGTACATAGGAGTGGCGGCAGGAGATGGGGTGGGGTGGGGTCTCGGAAGACTTTTGAAAATGGGTAGAGCTTTGGTGTAAGCATGGGTCAGGTCTTTGGTCACTAGAATGTCACTGTGTTTATCTATGGCCAGGTCCTACTGAGAAATTAAGCCTGTGCATGCAAGGTGAGAGTTGAGGCCTTGGGTGTCACCTCAGAGGATTAGGATGGCTCATACCCTAAATCCTCTTTTGTTCCTCTCTTAGAGCAGACAGAAGGACTAGGACCTTGCTTTTGTCACATGGTGGCCCTCTTCAACGTGACTCTGTGTTTGAAGCTGCCCCCCCCCTTTCAGAAACAATAGAAAGAATTAAAGGGAAATCAAGCTACTGAGATGAGACTCAGGCATACTGGGATTGGAGGCTCATTCACTTAGGCTGAAGTCCCAGAGATGCAGCTTAACTGTCACTCAAGAATATTCCTTAATACATTTCACAGGACGCTTGAAATAACTCTTCCAGATAGAGCCCTACAGTGTCTACCTGCCATTCATAGCATACTACTGAAAACTTGTCTCTATTTTCTTCCCACTAACAGTGGAAGGGATAGTGTCCTTCTTTAGGAGAAACCAATGAAAGTCCACCAAGCTCCATGCTGCCCAAGTGGACCAAGTGGCTGTCTCAGCGGTGGAGACTGAAGATCATGCTGCTCTAGACGGACTGGTGTGGCTTCTGCCTCTCCTCCAGCTCCATATATGGCCATCTGCTGAAGACTTGGCCTGTCACTCCACCTTGCAGGATAGTGCTTTGCTTCTTGAGCTACTGGGTCTGGCATAAAGGTTTTTCTTCGGCTTTAGTCTTCATGAGGCCACCAAAAAAGCCCCCCCGGTGCCTAACCACTTAGAGCTTGGGGAACTGAGACCCTGAGAGCTGACCAGTCACCATGGGCTGTGTGGGAAGGTCTCTTCACTCCGATCAGAATCTTTTTTCTCCTGTCTGGCATCCCCTTTGGGGACACATCTAAGCCATTTCTTCATTTGTATATTATTTTATTTTTGTGCTGTAAGAAGAAATTTCTGTCTTTTATTTTTGGTTTTATTTCTGTGAAAAAGATACACAGTCCACTCTTTGCCAGAGAAATCTCTGAAGTGGTGCTTCAAATTCCTCAGAAGAATGAATAATTGCTTGTAATTATGTTTAATGATGATCACTGGACAATGTTACTGGTAATAAGGAGTGAGTGGTGTTTACTGAACTCATACAGTGTGTTCACGTGATGTGTTAGGTGAAGGATTTAAGCCCACAGGGTCTCTCAACCATGTGAGGCAGATATTATCACGCTGGTGTTTATCAGGAGGGAACAGAGGCATTGTGAGGTTGAGAAACCCTTTGAATGTGACTATGCAGGTAGCTAATCAGGGCCACCAGATTCCATTGCCCCTCCTGCCCTTTTCTCTTATTCTTAACGTGACATTTCAGGGACATCTTGTCATAGACATTCACTCAGGAACCCTGACTGTAAATCTGATAGAAACATTTCATTGAAAAAACCCACATGCAGCATTCTAATTCTGTCCTGCTACGCTGGCATAAAAAATTAAATAAGGTGACGGCATAAACAAAGCACAAATGCATGTTTGGGTGGTTTATAAATCTAAGGAGATAATATCCATCTGAGACATTATGGAACCCTTGTGCCAAAGATCTGGTGAAAAGTGGGTGTCCAAGCAATCCTGAGTGAGAGTATCCCAATGTAAATCTTGTGAACATGTGGCATTGTAGGCCCTTTGCCAGAGACATTCAAGGTTGGGCACCTTCAGTGTGAAGATGGAGACCGTGATGGGCCTCCATATAACCATTTTTGGAGGAAAACAGGCTAAGTAACTTGACCAGGCTCACACAGCTTATGTGTTCAGAAGACGAGAATTCATAAACGTCATGTGTTATTTATTTAACTCATTCGCAGAGGCTATCACGTCTAATTAAACAGACACTGTGAGCTGACAAAGATATAAAAAGTCTTTGGAGGAATCCTTGGGATTTAAAATTTAAATGCTACCTTTTACTGAGGTCTGCCTTGGGTGTGCTTCATGTGTGGTATGCAGGGAGGTGATGAAGGCCAATTGCAGTAACAACCTTTTCTCTGAATTTTGTTTGCCTGGAGTGGGCTGGCCTTGAGAGACTGTACGTGCACTTCGCTTGGAGCTTTCTGACTCACAAACAAATGAGGATCCATCTACCCCTCCATAAAATGCAGGCCCTGCCGTATTTGTACAGTCGGTCCTGTTTAAAAGTTGCTGGTGGCTATAACTGTTTTCTGAGCAAGCTGTCTTGTGTAGTTAGGGGCTGTGGAACAGTGCTTGCTTAGTAGGTCCTAAATTGTTGAGGAAAGAAGGAACTTAGTCTCTAAACTCATCACAGTCTTACATGTGTAAACCTACACCAGCCAGAGCTACACCCTGCTGTGTAGCTAACAGACCTGCTTTCAGCTGCAGAAAACTCTGCAGAGGACACTCTCCATCCATAACCAACATTATCAAAGAATCTCAGAGCAAACTGTTAGTGTTCTAGTGATTTCTCCTGCTCCAACTTTAATTCCTAAGAAAACCAAGGACTGGTCGATTAGCCAACAAATGAAGAAAATTATCCATGGTATTCATCCCTCATTAATTTTTCCTTCCTTGCAGCTCCCCGAAGTGGCTGAGGTCCACTAGAACTTGAGGCAATACACCCCAGCTGCCTTCCCGCTTCTTGGCCAGACAAGAGCCTTTCATAAGTGTGATTTACACACCAGGTGGGCAACTGAATCTTTTTTTATGCGGAGAACAGAGCAGTTCTTTGTGTTACCATCATTACCAAACTGATTTCCCCCTCCCCTCCCCCTCCCCTTCCTCTCCCCTCTCCTTCCTCTCCCCTCCCCTCCTCTCCCACTTCAAGCTCAGGATCTCTTGCTATGTAGCTGGCTTCTAACTCAGGATCCTCCTGCCTCAGCCTCTTGGATTCTGGGATTAGAGATGGGCATCACTAAACCCATCCATCATTCAAGAGCTGATTTTTAAGGATAAACTACTCCTGTCTCTTTGCCAGGAGATGTTATAGGTGTTAAATGTTGGGTGACAGGCTTTAACTTATTTTGTCAAGGGTAGGGATGGGACTGGATGAACAGGGTTGAACGGCTACCCTGAGATGGGACCCTCCTTTTTAATTACGTTGGTTCCTTGTCATCAGAAAGGCAAACCTCAGTTTCCTCATTCTCTTTCCGTTCCAGTTGGCAACCAGGCTCCAGAGGTTTTCTATGCAGTCGCTGCCTCTCACCTGCGCCGACGGGAGAAGTAACATCTGCAGTTGATGTCTGAGATTCTGAGAACATAAACCCTGGTTGCTATCTTCTTACTAGATGGAGCCCGCTGCAGCAGCCCACTGAGGGTTCTTTCCCTTAGGATCCTGGACTCGGAAGTAGGACTTCAGACAGGAAATATGCTGAGTTCTATCAAGTGCGTGTTGGTAGGGGACAGTGCTGTGGGAAAAACCTCACTGCTGGTGCGCTTCACCTCTGAGACATTCCCGGAGGCCTACAAGCCCACTGTGTATGAAAATACTGGCGTGGACGTCTTCATGGATGGCATCCAGATCAGCCTGGGCCTCTGGGACACTGCTGGTAATGACGCCTTCAGAAGCATCCGCCCCCTGTCCTACCAGCAGGCAGATGTGGTCCTGATGTGCTACTCTGTGGCCAACCATAGCTCATTCCTGAATTTGAAGAACAAATGGATTAGTGAGATTAGGAGCAACCTACCCTGTACCCCGGTGCTGGTTGTGGCCACACAGACTGACCAGAGAGAGATGGGACCCCACAGGGCCTCTTGCATCAATGCCGTGGAAGGGAAGAGGCTTGCCCAGGACGTGCGAGCCAAGGGCTATCTGGAGTGCTCGGCCCTTAGCAACCGGGGAGTACAGCAGGTATTTGAATGTGCGGTCCGAACAGCTGTCAATCAAGCCAGGAGACGAAATAGAAGAAAGCTTTTCTCCATCAACGAGTGTAAGATCTTCTAAGCCCCACGGTCCGCAGCCAACGTTCACGAACATACCTCAAAGACAAATGGGAGAGGGAAGGTGGCAAAGCCAAGGGGGTTGATGCTCTTTCTTGGCACATTTGAGCAGCATTTCTTTCTGAGATGGAGTTATTGAGGAGGTCAGCCTCCGAGGCTTCCACTAACTGCACTCTACAGAAAAACCCCGCCCAGAACGACCAGAGTGATTTCTTGGGAAGACAAATGAATAGTCCATCTTCAATGAAAAATCGAAACAGCCATCTAAATTTCCCAAGATTGCCGTATTTAAACTCACATTTTATTTAAATAATAATTAGCTATTTCTTTTTGGGAAGTCTTTTATTTGAAAAGGCAAACTGTTGTATGAGGGAAATGACCGTGTGGGGCTCAATCTTATGTCTGTAGTGTTATTATTTTCTCCCGAATTCAATTTGGTTGAAACTACTTGTGTGCTGTATTTTTCTAGATAATCATGCCTTCAGATGACCATAAATGGATCCCTGCAACTCATTTTCCATTTCCCCATTATTCAGAGTTACGTATACGTTCAGCTCCAGACCATAAGGCATTTTAACACTGCCAAATGATTTTTTACAGTTAATAGTTTTTCCTCTGTGATTGCAAAAAAGCATTTCTTATTCATGCTATTACCTGTCACTCAAAAAACTCCAGTTACACACCAGTATTCCTGTCTCACTCACTAACACAGAGGTGAAAGGAGAGATCTTTCTGCTAGAGAGTCACACTGTACAAAGTGATAGCGGCAGAGACTGGGAAAGATGTATGGGGACCTTTTCCTGGCCTGGGTCTCCTGACTTGTGCTTTCTGACTAGTTACAGGCCCTGGGAGAAGAGGACAGGCAAATGTCCTGAATGATAACTAACTTGACAATGTTGTTCTTATTTGAACTCTAAATTTGATGACATGAGCCCATCATTTATTAATTTTAGGACTGAATTAAAATAATTAGAAAGACACCTATATATATATATGTATGTATGCATGTGTAAATGTATAGAAACAGAGAGGCAGGATTTATAGCTTTTACATTTAATGAATTTGTGAAAAACGTTACAAATTCCAAGTTGAGAGAAGGAGAAAGTCTGTGGTAATTACTCACACAGCAAAGGGTTGTCAGGGAAAATGCTAAGTAAATAGAGCCGTGTGCAGCTATACCCTCATTTCTTATTGAATGAAAGCAACCTTGTCACCCACCTTCTCTATGCCCAGATTATCATTTACCATTCCGATCTATAACGAGGACCACTTGAGTCACCTTTATTGGAGCCCAGAATGGTTAAGGGGTTGTGCTGTCCCGATGAAGGGTGAGGAGCCGGAAGCTGCAGCTCTACTGAGGATTATGCTGACATAAGCAAATCAGTTTATCTCACTGATTCTTTGGCTAGTTCTTTGTGGTTACAGTCTGATAAATATATCATATAATGTCCCCCACGCTGCTTTCTCCTCTGCCTCTCTTTCATACCCAGTCAAAAACCTAGGACCTGGATCTAGGTCTTGGGTAGAAGATTTTTCCCCATTTCCTAGGGCTGATAGGTTTGCTTTCAGCTAACCTCTTAGCTTCCTGGTCCTGTGGCTTGTCCTGGCTTCTGGAGCATCTACTCCCTTGGCTTAAGATCTCTTGTGTTCAGTTCATGGCCCTGAGCATCTTGAAAGTTGAAATGCTGAAGAACTGTCCAGGCAGGAGAGGGGACGGGGATTCATGTCCCCCATATCCTCCATATCCCTCTGATTTCTTTTTTCTTTCCAAACACAAAGGTTTTTGTGCTTATTTTTCTTTTTGTGGTGTGTGTGTGTGTGTGTGTGTGTGTGTGTGTGTGTGTGTGTGTGTACGTGTGTATATGTGTGTGAGTATGTGTATGTATGTGTGTATGTTATGTGTGTATGTGTGTCTGTGTTTGTGTGTGTACGTGTGTGCCTGTTGATGGGAATTTAAACTTTCTGTTTTGTTCTCACACTGTAGCCCAAGATGGCCTCAAACTTGGAGTGATCCTCCTGTCTCAGCATCTCCAGTTCTGAGCTACCATGCCTGACTTACAAAGGGTCTTCAATAGCAGGCACAGCTTCAAAATGAATCCTTTCAATATTTTAAAACATATTGAAGAAACAAATTGTCACACACTAAATTGACTGTCCCCTAATATTTTTCTTTCTTTCTATTAAAAGGAGGTGAGGTTAGGGGAGCATCTAAAACAGAGAAGGACTCGGGCAGGAAGAGAGCATTTCATGGTGGCCAGAAAGGATGCTAATGGCATTGCCATTCCTGGAGTAAGGACACAGAGTGAGGTCTGCCTGTTGACTTGGGGCCAACTGTAAAGCTTCTTCCAGAAAGGAAGCCTCATGCTGGAGGGCCAGATTCCCCTGTGGAGCCTTCTCAGTGTGCAGCTGGTGGAAACTGAGCCATATCTAGGGGTTGGCTTCCCTGCTAACCTCTGTGTGCCCAAGTCAGTGCTACCTCCTAATTAGCTCTGTCCCCAGGGCCGAGCACAGGGAAGGGACCAGAGTTAAGTGAAGTTGTGTCAAATTAAGCCAGAAAGAGAAAGGCAGAAATCAGGCCTCAAAGCAGTGATGAGAAGGAAGCAGACCCAAGCCGGCCTGGAAGAGGGGAGGGTTGGAAACAGAACTTTGTGGAGGAGGCATATGTCACAGGACTTACGTTTAGTTTTGCATGCCTACATGAAGGATCATGATTCTTCAATACTTATGGTGCTTTTTTGAATGCTTCACCTTTATTATTCCAAGTGGCAAAATTAAATATGCTTATGTTTACATGAAAGAGTGGATTTAAGTGGTCAAGATTTGTGTTCTTGTTCATTCACTTCAGCAGAACATGGTGTTGCTTGAGCAGAATTCTGGAGGCTGGGAAGTCTGGGGTCAGGTGCCAGCATAGTGAGGCTCTATGGAGGAACCTCTTCCTCATCTGGTTGATGTCTTCTTGCCACGTCTTTACTAGGAGAGAGGAGAGATGTGTTCTTATAAGAGCTCTCATTCCATCTATGAAGACTCCACCTTTCTGATTGCACCATCTCTTAATGCCAACACACCCATCGGGCTGCAAAGGAGCATTTTGAGGGGAAGGGACACACATCACAGCAATGCTAGTCTTACTTTATCCATCCTAGATAAATGGGAAATGGGATAATCTAGCCTGATAGATTGATAAGTGACAAGAAACAAGAAAGTATCTTAATGGTTGAAGTATGTTGAGTGCTTCAGATATCTGAGCATTGTGTTACACTCTTGTATGTCATTATTATGACACATGGTATATAAGTCACTCGCAGGACCAAACAGCATGTTAACGGGAAAGCCTGAATGACACAGGAGGTGAACAGCAGAAGTATGAGTCTGGAGCAGGTCTGGGTGGCTCCAAAACTCTACTCAAAACCACCATGCCCCACTTCCTCCCTGAGCAGTTAGCTGAATGGCTTTGCCACATCCGATCTCCTGTAGCTGCAGGCCTCACCCCCTACTTGTCAGAGGGCCTGTATTTAAAAGAGGAGGAGGAAGAGGAGGAGGAGGTGGAGGAGGAGGAAGGCTGATTTGGGGTTGTTTATCTGTTGTTGTTTTGGGATAGGATCTTGCTATGTAGCCCAGGCTGGCCTGAAACTCATGGTAATCTTCCTGCCTCTCACTCCCCATGCTGGGATTATAGGCATCCAGCACAACACCCAACTTAAATTTTTTTTTTTTTAATTTATATTTTTGTAGACCTGGGAATCAAAATCAAGGCCTCATGGATATAGGCAAGTACTCTCCCCCGAACTATGCCCCCAGCCCTAAAAGACTGCTCTTAAATAAAATATTCCCGGTCTAAATATCTGTCTTCTCTTTTTGTTATTCTTTCTGATAGTGAGGTGAGGCTCCAGGAAGTCGCCCAACATCATCTATGACAAAGATTCCTATTTCTACTGGGCTTTACAGTGAAATTTCCTAGACTGTTTTTGTATAAATTGGAGAACATGAAATCAATGTGATTTCATGCCCTCAGCAGCTTGGACAATTCTCTATTTTCTTATCTTGAGTTTTGTATGTTCCCTAAATGAGCAGCAGGGGAGAAAAGAGGACACCCCTTTTCTTTTGAGGGTTTAATGCCCAGGAAGGGTACTTCATCCAGGATGAGATGGGGTGGGAGGATTCCAGGTTGGCAGATGAAGTGTCAGAGGGAACAGATCTCTGTGAGTGTTGGTCCTCAGAGCTTAGAGGACAGTGTTTAGGAGCCAAGTGACTTCAGCATAACTCTGTGGCAGGGACTTAGATGTCCCCAGACTGTCCTCTTTTGCTAAGGCAAAAAATAGAATCTCTGGGCAAGATCTCAGGCAGCTTTTCACAAGCTAAGACAAGCCCGGGAAGCTACTTGTGATGTGAGCTCGTGAAGGTGCCTGTATAGACCTGATGTCTGAATTAATTCTGAGGACTCTAAAAAAGTTATCACGATGTGAAACTTAATGCTACATAAATAATGAAAGAGTAAGGGGTTAGACTGTGAAACATTTCAGAGTCAGATAATCTGAGTTGTGGGTCTTCTAGCCTCAATTTCCTCTCCTTAAACCATGGGTACTAAACTAATTGCTAGGGCATTCTGTACAAGGATTTGTGTAATTTGTTGGGAGAACCTTATGCCTGTAAACTTCTGTTCAGTCATGCCATCAAGTGGCTGCTGGATCCACATGCTGAAACATAAGCTGAACCCCTATATCAGATCAGAATTTTTTAGAGGTTTCATCATGTGGGCAATATGACGGGAAACCCACTCAGAAGCAGATTCAGCTTATAATATTGTCAACTAAAACGAGATGAACAAAATGATATCTAGAATAATAAAATAGCAGTACATTTTATCTGAATGCCTGCTGGTTCCAGGCCTGTATAAGGTACTTCATAGAGCATCCATACACACATGCACACAGACATACACATGCACTCACACGCATACAAAGAGACAGAGACACAGACACACAGAGATACATGCATCGTGCACAGAAGTGCTCACAAACAGACACACACACACAGATAGACACATATGCACATAGGCAAATACATACATTCACATACACACACTGAGATATGTACACACACCCACACAGGCACACACTGAGACATGCTCACTCACATACACACACACACACACACACACACACACACACACACACACACACACACACACGGGCAGGGGGATTTTTTTGATGGGGTGCAGACATATATATAGAGATGTCTCTTTTTATAGTCACTTTCAAAAATGTCCCCGTTTACCATCTAATTTTCATATACATAAACATAAACTTGGCCTGTTAAGTTCTATGACTAATGCTATTCAGTGGTCAGTACAGTTGCCAGTTCGGACAACAGGACTGGTCCCTGTCACATATCGTGGGGCATGGTGATGACTAGTGCTTGGCAGTCTTCCCTGAGGGACCTTCCTTCTGTCGTTCTTCCTGTAACATTCTGAGGCAATTGTATACGGTCTAGCTGGCTTCTTTTGCTGTCCCCACTCTGTGGCTCTCCATTTCTCACTGTTCCTGCCTTCTGGGCTGGCCCATGGACCCAGCACCCCAGGTCTCTTTATGCTTCTCCTCTATCAGGAAGTCAGAAGGAAGGAGGGGAGGGAGCTGGCTCTCTCCTTTCACTCACCCTCATTTGTTACTGCTTATTTACAAAGATCAAGTGCCCCACCCAAATTCAAGTGAAGGCTCTCTTCATTTGAATCACCCATAGTGAATTTGGCTTCTTGCTGGACTCTGGGTGTCAGACTCACTAAAGACTGACTTATCTGTATATCCTGGCTTTGATCAACTCGGGCTCCCTAATAATGACATTTCTTATTAATTAATTATGAAACCTCAGCCTCTAACTTAGGCTTGTTCCTAACTGGCTCTTATAACTTAAACGAACCCATTTCTATTATTCTACATTTACCCTGTGGCTTTGCCTTTCATTCTGTGTGTCTGACCCCTCCATGATTCAGTGGTGTCTCCTTCGCACCTACTTCCTCTCTCTGCTGGAAGTCCCTCCTAACTATTGACCACTGAGCTATTTATGAATCACAGCAATCCTCACTCAGTGTACACACACTCCACAGCAATCGTGAATCCTTCAGCGACTCAATACTGAAGAAACTGCAGTCACCATAATGCACCAAGAAGCCAAAAAGTAAAGCATCTCAATTTAAAGACAGATATTTGAGGCCCCCAATACCATGGCACATACCTGGGATCCTAACCCTAAGAAAGCTGAGGCAGAAGGATCAAAGTCTGAGGGAAGTCTGTACAGTATATCAAGACCCTATCTGAGAACAAAGAGGTTATTTCTTAATAGAGAAACAATGATGACCAGTGGGAAACAGAAAAATAGGTTTAACCATGTATATATACATGGACCTTTGGCCAGAGTCCATCACTGAGGTACCTTTTCAAACCGCCATATCAACTAAAGTATTTAAAAATATAATAATGTCAAGCATTGTCAAGGACATAAAACAGTGGGATGTCCTGCCTTCTGATGATGGAGTGTAAGTTGTTTATCATTCTGTTTTTACTTCGTATAGCTAAGAATCTTATACTGGCGACCTTCCAAAACAAATCTATAACCAGAGATATACTTCATTGATTCCCAGGAAGATGGCAAATAGGAGTGTGCTTAGTAGCATAGTAGCTAATGGCAAAAGCTACAAACAACACTATCATGATGAGACAGAGGCCAATTAAATTTTGGTATATTTACACATGGACCACAATGCAGCCCTGAAAAATAAATGATCTACAACTATATATATCAGCATGGACAAAGACAGACAAAAGTGAAGGAGAAAAATGCAAATAAAAAATAACATGTAGAATTATTCCATTTATATGATGCTCAAACATGAGCAAAACTTAATATCTAGGGTTAAAAGTTTTAAAACATAGCATTCAAGTATTTGGTTATCCTTTACTAGAAAACAGACTGTGAACGGCCTGGGTCACAAAAGGTGTGACACATATTAGTCACTTTTCCCCCCCTAATGTCAGGGTTTCTCTGTGTAGCTCCAGCTATCCTGAAACTTACTCTGTGGACCAGGCTGGCCTTGAACTCACAGAGATTTGCCTTCTTTTGTCTCCAGAGTGCTGGGATTAAAGGTGTATACCACATTCACTACCTGGTTATTAGTCACATTCTTAAGTTTGGAAAGTCAGTAACTGAGTGTTCATTAGGATTTTCCTTTTATTATTTTTTGATTCAAAAGTTCTTACTATATATATATTAAGTTTCTGGCCCAGACTTTCTGGCCTAGCCTCATGGCCCAGATCTGCAGACTCACAGTTCTATAGTCCCACTGAAACACACAGATGCTTATATTAATTGTACACTGACTAACCTGGGGCCCAGGCATATAACTTGCTAACTTTTTACCCTTTAACTAACCCATGATTCTTATCCTGTTCAGCCAGGCATCTCAGTAACTTTTCTTAGAGCAGCATAGATGTCCCCTGCATCTTCTGGCTTGTCTCGCAACTCTGTGCTATCTTTGCTCTGTTCTTCCTGTTCCCAGAGTTTTTCCTGTCTGGTAGCTCTGCCCACACTTCCTGTTTTCCTTCAGCCAATCAGCGTTTTTATTAAACTAGTAGGCAGGACAAGTATTTACAACATTACATAATCCCACTATACACATATGTGTGTGTAATCAATAACTTAAAATACTTTTGAAAAATTGGAGCCTATGGTCAAATCCCCAAACTTGAGTCCCAATTCTGCTACCCCTGTGCTCTGCAGCCTGCAGAGGTGAATTAATGAAACAACTCTTTGCGTCAATTTTCTCATATGTGAAATGGGGAAAATGAAATCCTAGGATAGTGAGCATAATCAGCTAGGGCAGCAAGACTGTACTGTGCCTGGTACTCAGTAAGTATTCACAGAATAGTAGCTATATCATCTGATTATTACATTCCCCAAGTCCGGGGGTGGGACATAGGTCCTTCATGGATGAGGACAATCCGTACCTAGACTATCACCTGCCAGATCACAGCCTCATGAGTTGTTGCTGAGTTGGTAAAACGGTTCCTCTTGATATTCCTTCCAACTCCATTTAGAGGTTGGTTGTTGTGGTCTATGCACAGGTAAAGACCCATGAGGGACTCACTGTAGTATGTCCCAATCACTATTTGTTTCTTCATTTCATAGTGGCTTCTTAACCCCAGACTGCAAATAGCCAAAGTTCCTGTTGGTGGCATTCGCATCTAGTTAGGAATGGGTGAGCAGATGTAGTTTATAAAGAAATAAGATCAAGGTAGACGCGTGATCAGTGCCAAGAACAAAACCAACTGGGAAAAAGAGAGGGATTTGGTAATTGGGTTGTGAAGCCACTGAGCAGAAGGTAGCTGACGATGACAGAATATGTCTGTGTCACCATTTTAAAACAAACATGCCCTCTGAAAAAGAAAGCCAGCTGGAGAAGGATGCGCTTTGTCACGCTAATTAGTGTTTGATGTTGCAAAACCTTTTACAGAGTGAGGGCCTTTCCTGGGGCCTGTTGCCATCTGCCCACCTGTGAGGAAGCCCTGAACAGGGCTGTCTCGTGGCTCGAGTTAGCAAATAGCTGACACCAGAAGAGGAGCACAATTCTCAGAAGCAGAGCGCAGCCGAGTGCTCCCACCAGCAAGTTTCTAACGGATTCTGGACCAAAAGGAAGGAAGTGACTAGAACTCAGGATCCAGATAGGGCTCAGAGTCACAACCACAGAGCGATGCCGATGCCGAGAAATGAGCCGGCAGGAAGCAGCATGGCTCTGGTTCTCCAGAATCGGACCTCCTCTCGCAAGGGGATGGATGTGTTCACCCTCTGCTAGTGCTGTTATAAACAGCAAGGAGCCTCAGTCTGTCCAAAACTTACACACCAAATAAAACAGACTGTAATTCTGTGAGTACCACGTGAGCATTAACTCCAGGACAGCTTTGCGTGGTGGACCTGTCATCTTGGGGATTTCTTGAGGACGAGGACTGAAGGTTTACAGAGAGCTGTAATTAATTACTGTACACGCGTACTGTACTTCTCAGCTGCATCCCGTCCCACACCTGTTTTTAATCTCCTCCTCGCGTGTGTGCATGCATGGTGTGTGTGTGTGTGTGTGTGTGTGTGTGTGTGTGTATGTGTGCCTGTATGCGTACGTGTGTGTATGTGCCTGTGTGTGTATATGTGTGCCTATTGCATACATGTGTGTGTATGTGTGTATATATGTGTATGTGTGTGTGCATGCATGCATGCATGCATGCCTACATGTGTGTATGTGTGTGTGTGCACATGAGCGTGTGCGTGCGTGGGTTTGTGCAATATTGTGTGGAGCGGGGGAGTGTGCCACAACATCTGATTGTTTAGCATAAATGGCACCTGTGTGAAAGGTCAGAGTACACCTTTTGGAAGTCATTTTCCCTTTCTCCCTTGTTTGAGGCAGGAATTCCAGGCTAGCTGGCCCCTGGGTTTCTAGGATATTCTTCTACCTGTCTCCTGTTCTGTCTCCTATAGATTACACAGAATTACACAGACACACTATAGCATCTGACTTTTTCATCAGAGTTCAAGAGATCCAGTCTCGGGTTGTCAGGCGTTTTTTAACCCATTGAGTCATCTTCCTGGCCCTAAAGCCTATATCTGAAGAGAATCTACCTTGCTATCATTGTTTCCCACATTAACTCCTATGATGCTCGTGATTTTAAAGTGCTTTTCCACATCTTATTCTAATGATGGCAGGACTGGTCAAGGCACACTGATATCTCACCACTGCACTGCTGTTAGTGTCTCATTCTGCAGGGCAAAGCAGTTAAGGCTCAGAAGGCTTGGATGAATCATCCGTGTTGTGACTCATGCTTACAGAACCAGAGCTTGTGCTTATGTCTCTCGACTCCAACTCCCCTCCTCCATCTTCCTCCAGTACACAAAGATTTTGTCCCAGAATGCCCTGGGAGTGGGATGAGGCCAGAAGTGAGATGTGCTAGCTAGAGTCAAGTGGGGGAAGGGACCCTCACTTGAGGAATTGCCTTTATCACATTGGCTTGTGGGGATGTCTGTGGGGCACGTTCTCGATTGTTGTTTGATGTGGGAGGGTCCTGCCTACTGTGGGTGGTGCCACCCCTGGGCAGGCAGTCCTGGGAGATATAGGGAGGTGGCTGAATGTGAATCTAAGAGAAAGCTAGTAAGCAGCATTTTTCTGAGGTTTCTGCTTCAGTTCCTGCCCTGAGCTTTGGCTGACTTCCCTCAGTGATGGACTGTAACCTGTCAGCTGACATAAACTCGTTCTTCCCCCAGTCAGTGTTTTAGCACAGCAACAGCAAAGCAAACTCCCATTGCAACCTTGGCTTTATCCTTATAATGGGAATTCACTTTTTAATGAGACCCATAATCCTTTTGTAACCACCCCATTTCACATTTTACATCATGATAGGGTCATTCTAGTGTAGTCAGAAGTTTCTATCTTGACAGAAACTCTCAAATACACAGCAGTCACTTCCCAAATAATTGACCTGGAGGCTTAATATTTTAGAAAATGCTGGGTCAGTAGCTCAAGCTTATTACTATCCAGCTTTTACACTTAAATTAACCCACAATTCTTATCTATGTTCAGCCACCTTCATAACTTTACTTAGTCCAGCATTCTCCTCTTGCTTCCTCTGGGTCTGTCTGCTCCACTTTTCATCCTCCCAGAATTCTCCTCGTCTGGTCACCCCGCTTGTATTTCCTGCCTGGCTACTGACCAATCAGCATCTTATTAAACCAACACGAGTGACAAATCTTTAGAAAGTACAAGAGAATTCTAGGAGGTGAATAGGATTAGAGTTTTTATAAATAAGAATAATTGTTTACCATGTGAGGGTGCAGGTGCTACTACCAAGGGGCAGAGTGCTTCCTAACATGAGTGAGGTCTGGGTTTGATTCCAAACACAGAGGGAAAAAATACCTTATCAGTGTTCACTAAATATGCAAGTCCTTAGTCCTGGACTTTTCAGCCTTTAGTACAACAACACATACATTTTATTGTCTGTATATCACTCAGGCAGAGATATCTTGTTCTATCAGAGAGTCTCAGTTGACTTAGATGGCATTTGTTAGGTACAGGTCATATTTGTGTCCAACAACAGTAAAAACAAAATAAAAATCCAAAGGAAAGAAATTATTTCAAAGTTAGGACCCAAATAAAATTGGCCTCAATTCTCCGGATATGCAGGCCGTCATCTTAGTCTCTTATTCCTTCTGTGAGCTCAGATACTTCTACTGAGGGTTAATGTCCAAGCAGGTACCAGGACATTTCATTCTGCATCTCCATTACTTACTAGACTCTCACTTTTGGAAAAGGAAAAGACTTCAGATAGGATTTAGCCCAATTATGTCACCCTAGGGATGAAAGAATGTGACTTTGTGACAGCTGGCCTTGGGCAAAGCCAGAGTGGAAGGTCTCTGGCCCTTCTTGCATGCCTTCTGCCTTCTGCTCTGGGTCTTTGGACTCTCAAGGTTTTGATTCAGTCTTTGATAGAAGGAATTTAGAGGTTTATCCTTTGCTTAATGATTAGTTTTTATGTGTCTATGTGCATGTGTGTAGGCACAAGTATATGACAGGAGAAGTGTGCACACATGTGTGTGCTTTCAAGTGCAAGCCCAAGGGTGATGTTGGGCATTTTCCTCAATGGCTTTCCACCTTATTCCCTGAGGGAGTGTCTTGTTGTCATACTTTTTGTTGTTGTTGGAATCACCACCCACAAATAATGACATGGAGACTTCTTATTAATTATGAATGCTCAGCCTTAGCTTAGGCTTGTTTCTAACTAGTTCTTACAACTTAAATGAACTCATTTATGATTTTAATCTATGTTCTGGCACGAGGCTCGGTTAGCTCACTTCTGTACTGCCCATCCGGCTTCCTCTGTATCTTTCTGGTGACTCGGCCTTTCTTCTTCCCAAGTCCTCTCTGTTCCTGGAAATCCCACCTACCCTCTTCCTGCCTAGCTATTGGCCAGTTCTTTGTTACACCAATCACAGTTACACATCTTCACACAGAGTATGAGTATCCCATAGCAGGGTCTCTCAGAGCTCAGTGACACAGCCAGCCCATCTAACAGCTTGCTCTTCTGAGTGCTGGAATTACAGGTGGGTCATTCACGTCATGACATGGAGATGATCTGTCTGCAGTGTGTGTGTGTGGGGGGGGGGTGGTGGTGTCCAAACTCAGGACCTCAGCTTGCACAACAGATGTATTATCTACAGAGCCATCACCCCAGCTCTGGCTTTTTTTTTTTTTTTTTAAACAAAATGAATGATCTTGATTGAACCTTGACTGTGCCCCATGTGAGTGTTTGACCTTAAGGAAGATTCCTTGTTTGAAAAATGGGAATGGTGGTTCAGCCTTTATCATGGTCCTTTTCAGGAAGTAAATACATGGATGTATGTAAAAAACGGTATGATGGATACTGCTGTCATCATTACTGCAGCCCATGTGCAAGGCTGTATATGCATCCACACACATTGTTTTGCATGATACATGAAAATGTCCACACAAAATCAGACTCTCACCCCAAAGAGGATAAGAGATAAATTTATTTTAGAGCCAAATTTGAGTGACCATGACCTGGGAACACAGATTGGGGTTACCTCAAATTTCATGTTCCATCATGGGCAACAGCTTCATGAAGTTTTTATAGTAGCAGAACAAGTCATAAGTCAAGTACATCGATGGAAACATGAAGCAGGTGGCTACAGCAAATTGGAGACATCTCAGCCACAGTTCTCAGATGTCATCTGTTGACACAGCCTTTTGGTTGGTAGAAACTAGTAGGTGTTTGTTTGTTTTAATCTGCTGCCAGGGATTAAAGCCAGGTTTAACAGAAAGTGCCCTCACCCCCTGAGCCATCTTGCTGATCCTCTGACTTCATAGTTGTACAAACTGGGAGAGTTTCTAGGGAATATCTGATCCCAGAAAGAAAACTCTTAGTTTAACAAATGCTTTCAACTTATCAAATGATCTTTAAATTTATTCCATGGCGCGAGTCCAGCTCTTTGTTCCTGCCTTTTCTTGTCCCCTGATTTCACACTCTCCTTCCAATAGGATGAAGCTCCATCAATTTATCAGCTTCCTTCGGTCCTCAGAGGAGACTCAAGCCCTCTAGCAAACCATGAGGACAAACTCACCTACGTTTTGTTGACCTATCAGAGTAAGACTGTGGTGGCTAGACTCAGAGTGTCTGACCCATCTTGCCAGACTTCCTCCCAGGGAGGGTTGGGAGGGGAGTCTGGGGAGGAAGGAAAGGAGGGGGCCTGGGGCAAAGAAACCCCCATCCTGCCACAACACAGACTTTCGGATTGTGCTTTGCTTTGATGCTACAGTCTTTGATTCTCCCTGGTTGTTTTCAAGTTGGGGTGGGGTAGGGAGTGCTTATGAGTGCTTGTACTGAGACCGACATCGGGAAGCCTGCCCAAGGTGAAGAAGCATGGACCCACATACGAGAAATATTGTACGGACTGAGTAGATCACATTTAGGAATATACATGTAAGTACATATATATACAAAACAACAATAATTGAAAAAAGAGGCTGGCTGTAGATTCAAAGGAGAGGAAGAATAACTAGGAGCGTTTGGAGGAAGAAAAAGGGAGAAATGTTATGTCATAATCTCAAAAGAAAAGAGACTCCAGCTGCTCATGGGACAGGGAAGCTTGTCTTTTCCAGTGGTTCTGTGATCATCTGGTTAAGCTGTGATGGTGAAGAACCACTTTTCTTTTTAAATTTCTAACCGTTGCAGATCGATGCTGTTGAAAAACGCACTGAATTCTGAAAGGAAACACAAACAAACAAACAAACATCAACAACAGAAAGGGAAATGTGAAATTGAAAACACCAAAACAAGGATGGGGAAAAAAATCCAAGTCCATTTTCAAAGACCATTGTTATATTCAATCGACACTGTCCAATTGCGATTAATCATCCCAAATGCATTGGATTCTCCACACCTGGGCTCCACGCACATTCTGCCACAGTCCTAGACAGACAATGGTCTGCCAAATTGCCACTGTCCTTAGGAGTTGGACCTGTTCATCAAAGATTGTCACAGCTAGGATTAAGGACTACTGAATTTCTTCTTTGTAGGAAGCATGGTATGGTGTGTGTGTGTGTGTCCATTCGAGACCCTTTCCTGAGAATCCAGCCATCCCTACAAATCAGTTGCATGCAATTCTGCTCTAATTTCAGGTGGCCCGAGAGTCTTTGAGAGGGGCTAGAGTATAAATGTGGGAAGGTTGGAGACCACTATTCACACAGCTATCACCCATCCCAGCTGATGCCGATCTTCCAGTGAGACTTCTTTAGGATCACCTATGCTCCTGACCATAACCCTCATCAACTGCTTCCTGAGTAAGCCTAATAAACCCATTAATTCCCTGGGGGTAGTGGGACTTTGGTGTAACTGTGCCTTGATTTGAAGTTGGGACAGTAGATATTGTTTACATTGCCTCCAGGGAAAGGATATTAGAAAAACAGACCCATACTGGCTGCAGATTATTTGAATAGCATTATGAGTGAGCAAGCTTACTCACTTCTCTGATAGAAAAGGTCATTCATCCACTAGATAAACATTCATTAATTGTCTGTTATAAGCCTAGCATTCAGATGATCCTGTTGCCACAGTTGTTAAGGTCAGAGCCTGGGCCCTGGTAGCTTAGCCACCATTTTTCCCCCCACAGGCCAATTAAAGAGACAAATAGTAAAAAGTAAAGAAGAAAGATTTCAGTGTAGCCACATTGGTAAGAGGAACAAATAATGATGCCCTATGACCACCTAAGTCCATCTTCAGGGTCCTGACCTGAGGTTTAGGCTTAAATAGACAACAAGGCCTATTGAGACAAGAAAGCGTAGGGAATAGCTTATGGACCTGGAACTCTACTTGGTTTGGGCTCTACAAATACCCCTCTTCTAAAAGTGCACTTGGCAACTTAGGACTCTCAATTGCATGTACTATGCACATACACCTCTCTCTGAATAATGTATCTACCAGCCTGTTAGCAACCTAGGACCCCCACCTGCATTAAGCTGCATGCATACCTCTCTGTGAACAGTAAAAGGATTTTTTCCTTCCCTTAACATCTATCAGACTTGGACAGATTCTATTTACTATGTTTGGGTTATATCTGGATATAAGAGCAATGTGTTGGTTAGAATGACTATGGCTCTCATAGACTCATATAATGAGATTTACTTGGTGGAACTGTTGGGGAAGGATTAGGAGATGTGGCTTATTGTGGAACTGTTGGGAAAGGATTAGGAGGTGTGGCTTATTGGAGGACATGTATCACTGGAGGTGGGCTTTCAAAAGACCACATACCATCCCAGTTAGTGTTCTCTCTCTCTGTGTCTCTGTCTCTGTCTCTCTCTCCTGCACCTCATTTCCATTGTTACATTAGCATGTAAGCTCTCAGCAACTGCTCTAGAACCATGCCTGCCTGCCTACTAGCATGCTCCCAACCGTGACGGTCATAAACTCTACTACTCTCTGGAACCATGAGCCCCAATTAAATGCTTTCTAATATAAGTTGCCCTTGATCTCGATGTCTCTTCAAAGCAATAGACAAGTAAGTAAAACAGTAGGACGGCTGATCTAGCCTGAGCTGGTTTTGGGTACATACACAGTAAAACAGACTATGTCTAATTACCATCTTATGCCTATAAATAACTGGGCATACATATAATTAAGATTGGGTATGCATGGGAAGGGGCATTTGCAGTAGAGATGGTTGTATAACTTAGCCCATCAATCAAGCAGAGAAGCACTCAAACCACACCCCTAGTAACCAAACTCCTTTTTCCCTTTGACCCCTAAAGAGATGCCTTTAGACAATAACCTGGGGCCCCTAAGTATCCTCATTCACTGTCCTGACAATGTATTTTTCCCCTAATTTTTGCGATAGCCTCTCTTTGAATGAGCTTCTCTGCTGCTTCACAATCTCTGTGCATCTTTGTTTCATTCCTGATAAAAGGCCGAGAACATGAAAATACTGGCTGGGACCACCAGGGCAGGGTGACTGCTGAAGTGATGCTGGACCATTAGGGACAGGGTAGCCACTGAAGTGATGCTGGACCATCAGGAACAGGGTGACTGCTGAAGTGATGCTGGACCACTAAGGACAGGGTGACTGCTGAAGTGGTGCTGGGACCACCAGGGCAGGGTGACTGCTGAAGTGATGCTGGACCATTAGGGACAGGGTAGCCACTGAAGTGATGCTGGACCACTAAGGACAGGGTGACAGCTGAAGTGGTGCTGGACCACCAGGGACAGGGTGGCCACTGAAGTGATGCTGGACCACCAGGGTCAGGGTGACAGCTGAAGTGGTGCTGGACCACCAGGGACAGGGTGACTGCTGAAGTGGTGCTGGTTAAGGTACTGTTTTGCCTGTAGTCGACCCATTATTGCTTGAGCTTTTTCAAGGATGTCAGGCTGTGTGAACTCTCCAAGAGACAAGCACCAGAGCCCCAGTCTTCTCTGTCCCCAGCATGGGACTCTGGAGAATGGAGAGATTCTAGTTCCTTGGGGGGGGGGGCATTGTCTGGGAGCCAAAGGGAGGGACAGAGATGTCTTCTTAGAAGATCTCTGCTCCAGCCACAGACGGGTTACAATCCTGTCTTTCTCTGCCTTGAGGGACTGTTATGTCATCATGTTATATGTTATGATTGCATAATGAAATAGCAATAGCTGTATAACTGATTAATCAAGAGTGATCGTCACCATAATAGCATCAATAAGAAAAATTGTCCAAGTGTGAGTCTGAGAGATAGATCCCTGTTTTGTGTGTAATGTAAATTGATTATCTCCTTCTGGGAAGAAAACCAGTGCCCCTGATGAAATGCCTAGCTCAGACAGAGAGGAGTGGAAAGAAGTCTTGTTCTGAGGAGCCCATCATACCAGGAAGATGGTAAGACTGCAGTCTGCTTGAACTTTGAACCCTGACCTGCCCTTCTCGAGACCCGTCCCCTGTAGGATGACTGCTGCACAGTGATGGGCACTAAGGAGGAGGGAAGCTCATTCTGATGGGCAGGTGGAGCAAGAGAGCCAGGGACACTTAGGAGGCTTTGTAATATTCAGGACTCAGTTTCCCCATCAGTGCATGGAGACAATGAAACCTGTATCATTGCCTGGGAAACCAGCCTCCAGCTGTACAGAGCTTGGAAGGAATCCACAGAGTACTATGGCGTGTCCTATGACTTTTTTATCTGAGGGGTAAAGGGGAAAAACACATTCTCTTGATGAGCTCCTTCCTTACTCTACTTCATTCTTAAGTCCATGTTCTATATTTTCTTTTCTTATTTTTAACCCAGAAATGCCCCTTCTTGATGTCTTCTCTCTCTCTCTCTCTCTCTCTCTCTCTCTCTCTCTCTCTCTCTCTCTCTCTCTCTCTCTCTCTCTCTCTCCTCCTATTTCTCTCATTCTTCATGTTTTCCTTCTAGCTCATACTAACACTATCTTTATTTTTTTCCTTACAGCTTATATATCCCAGCAAAATCTTTCAGCCAATATAAAAATTGCAATGTGGTTACATTCTGTTTTTAGGAGAATGATTACAATGCATATAAGTAAAAACTGGCAATTTTTTCATATTCCTCACATGACTAAACATTTTGCTTATTACAGATAAAAACAAATTATCCAAGAACCTACCTAATTTCAAACCCAAGCAACTTGTTATAGATTAACCCTGTGGGCAAGCAACCAAGACATTTTTTTACTGTCAGGCTGCATTTTGTGGTTACAAAGAAACAAATGATCGGTTTATTACTTATCTTGAAAAATTCTTGTAAGGAATCTTAAAGGAATCACAAGCCTAAACTTTTATGAATGAGAAAGAATCTGTTCTATTTTAAATATTTATGGTACATACCCACTCATCAATAGGTTTTCATATCAGGAGATTGATGGTAAAAATGAGTACAAGGAACTAATCATAACCTTTGATCATTAACCAATCCTGGCAAGAAAAGCACAACAAACAGTTAATAATAACTGGGCTGCTTAGTTCTTATTCCCTGACCTCAGTGAGTTCTTCACTCAACTAACTACATGCCTTTCTAAAACTTTACATTTTCTTCCTGGGTTTTTTTCGTTTGAAAGTTATTTTATAAAAATATCTTAGTCTAACTTTAAATTATTTTCAAAGCTTTGTTTCAGCTACAATGCACTCTGAAACCTATGGACACATCTCCAGCATTAAAGGTAAAAGAATTTAAGCTAGTTGATCTAGGGGGACTCGGTTGTTCTTAATCGTTCGTTAATCTAAGCCACTGTCTATGTGGCTCCTCAATAGAAACTCGTATGTTCTAGCTGTGTGACACTTCCTTGTTTTATTTTTTATTAACAAAACTCTATTTAAACTAATATTATTATCAGTTAGGCAGTACAGCTTGAGAAGAAATCATCATCTTCATAACAATCCACAGGTAAAAATTTCCAGCAGAACAAGATTATCCGTAAGATAAACACAGTACATTACAGGCAGTGGGGAATTTCCCTACACCTATTCGCACCATGACAGACACCAGAGAAAGAGGGCAGCAGTAAGTATGTGAAGTGACAGCAGAAGCAAAAGGCATTCTGGAGTCTGTGGTCTCGGGGCCTTGCCTGTCTGAGATTCACCCATCAGGGATTTGCCTCCTAGCCGGCTAGCACCCTGAAGTCAAATGTCATCTGCTGATCCTCTGACATGGCCACTGGAACCTTGGCATATGTCTTTAATTCAAGTACTCGAGAGGCAGAAGCAGGTAAATCTCTGTGAGTTCAAGACAAGCCTGGTCTATGTAGTGAATTCCAGTTCCAGGCTAGCGGGGTTCCAAAGTGAGACTCTGGCCCCTCAGTGCCCCAGTGATGGTCACTATGACAACAAGATGCCCATGGGCACCTGGGCTCTGGAAGAATCAAACGCTTGTCTCCCAGAATCTGCCATTCTTAGTATATTGACTGTCTAAGCAAAAGGTTCTTGGAAAACAGCAGGTGCATGAGCTCTTCCCTGAATTCTGTTTCTACAAACAGGAGGTGGAAGGTGCAAGATCTCAATCCAGAGCTGAGAAGTCGGGACCTAGGGAGTACTGTGTGAGTTTTATCTCATTGTTATCTTTCTTCTGTCATAATCAGTGTCATCATAGCTTAACGATGTTGTTGTTTTAACCCAGTTCAGTGGATACACGATTAATGCTAACTGCTAACACCCGTATCATGGGCTGGTGGAGACTCCAGAGTCATAAACTTGCAATAAATTCATTCACATGCTTTTCTTCTGTCAACCTGTCTTGGGTCACTTAGTTCCAGCACTCAGCTGGGACCCTAAAGGGATGCAATTGGAGGCATGCCACTTTGCCTGGGAGAGTCAAGGAGTCCTAGGTTGGTAGTTTGCTTTCCTTACAGCTCGGGGCTCAACCTACTGTCAGGCAGACCAGCAGATGGAGCATGCTGTGGTGGGGTTGGAGTGGGAAGGACATCTAAACCTTCAGGTGCTCATTCCTTGGGGGCACTGATGGGGCTCCCTCTCCCCAGCTTCAGGTGTGGTGAAGAGAAAGCATTCACATGTATGGGACTTGTGGAGGGATGGCTGAGTTAGAGACCAGGCCACAGCAGATATGTATTCTGGAGGCCTACCAAGTCCCCGCCCACACACAGTAAAGATGGCAGAGCCCACCAGTGGTTTCGACTCAGCAGCTATGACTCAAGTCCATTTCTGGGCTGTCCTTTGAGGCAGAGGTTGAAGAAGGAAGGAGGCATCTCCTCTCTGCCTGAACCTGTCTCTTCCCTTTGCTTTGGGTAGAAGGACACTTGTCAGGCATACACTTATAGAACTGAGTGTTAGAGGCTCTCAGGAAGGCATGAAGGGAGGGGGTGCAGAAGGTGGTGTGTTTCTCGGATGTGTCCCTCTGTGGTGAAAGGGATGAGAAAGGGAAAGAGAAGAGGAGACAGAGGAGGGAGAGGAGGAGGAGGAGGGGGAGGGAGAGGGAGAGGGAGGAGAAGGAAGAGTCAGGCCCATAGAAGAGCCTTGCTAGCCCGCAGGGTACCTTTGTGAGACTTAGAAAATGTCACCTGCTCTGGGTATCCTGGCCAGTAAAAACCTACAGAGACTGGCAAGTTCAGCACAGGCAAGGTTCAGTGAGGCCTGCACAGCTGTGACCAGCGGTCCTGATGGCTGGTTCCCAAAAGCTGTAGAAGGCATAATCAAGAAACTGAGATAAGCGAAGGGGGACCATCTCCTCTTGGTTATGGCTATAGTGCCCAGTGGATGTAAAGATACAGGTAACTCCAGAAAGCTTCATTGCTAGGCAACTACTCTTGAGTTATGCCTTCTTCACTGAAGTGCTGCTGAATCTGAGTGACACTTTATGTTCCTCTCTCCGTTCCCACCCAAACTGTAATTTCCTGTTTACTTCTGGAAGAGGCTTCCTAGACTCTAGGGGGAACTTCTGCTTTCATCCTTTCTCCAGCCAGCATCAGGCAAACGCTGGTACTCAGTGATGCTGAAATAATCTCTCCTGTTCTTACAGATGATGTCTCGTTCAGATAGACGCAGACAAGATAAGAGAACCAGAGCACAGTTTTTTTTTTCTTTTTTGCTTTAGCTCTCTCTAATTCTATGAAGAGTTTTATCTAAAGCTTTCATTGAATTCCCAAGAGTCCATGACCCCAGCATTTCAAAAATTCCTCCTGGAAGGGGTTCATGATATCCCCTAAGAAGGGGACAAAGAAAGTTCAGGGAGGATTGATTCAATTTATTGTATCCCAGTGACTCAATTTCAGCAGGTTATCTAACTTCTTTTAAACCACGAGCAAAATCATTGTTGCTTATTTTTTGCCTGCCTCAGAGACCTCCCTGAAACCATACTACCCTAGTGCCAATTAGCAGGCATGCCATTTTTCAGCTCTGTCCTTCCAAGGACACTGTGCCACCAAAGTCATAATCCTAAAGTGGGTCTCCCCCAGGTCTCCACCCCTTCCTGGTGGCTTTCATACTGGGACTGGATTTCCCATTCATTTCTGTCTGACTTTATCTGCCCTTCTCAGACACTCCTCCATGCTAGCCTGCCTAATCCAAGCACTACATCATGGTCACCTACCTCCAGGCCATTACTCATAATGTCCCCATTACCCTTTATCCTTGGCTTTATAGATCCTTTTTATCGTGAGAGGCTATCTCTGATAATCTGGGAACCCTTCCCCTGTGGCTACTCTCTCCACAACAGATCCATCATTGTATACTCAAGTTCTTGTCCTCTTGGTCCATCTCTCCCACTGGTACCTAAGTTTCATCAGGACCAGGGCCCCTCTCTCCCTCTGGTACTTGAGTTTTGTCAGGATCAGGGTCCATTTCTCCCTGTGATACCTGAGTTTCAGCAGGGCCAGGATCCATCTCTCCCACTGGTACGTGAGTTTCATCAGAACCAGGGTTGGGTCTTATTCCCTGGGTATAACCAATATTTCCAGTGGTATCTAGAACAAACCCCAGAGAACCTTCCAGTGTGGGATTCTGAATATTTAAAACTATTCAGAAAACAACTTAATAATTCTGTTGAATGTCTACACACTTTTTTTGGTCATCTCCTAAACTATATGGTATAACAATGGCTTACAGTATGTATATATTATATGGTGTATTATGAGTAATCTTGAGAGGACTTAAATTATATGGAGGATACATATACATACATATAATACAGCGCTATTACACACACATAATTATATACATATCACATACACATATACACATAAATACATATATGTAGACAGAAGTTTTTGACCCATCTGGTCCTGTGATCCTGACAAAGCTCTCTCACCTGCTGCCTTGCAGCTGTTTATAAAATAATTATTTAGAGGCTTATATTAACTATAAACTGTTTGGCCTATGGCTCAGGCTTATTGTTTGTTAGTTTTTATAACTTAATTTATTTTTATTAATTTATGCTTTGCCACACGGCTTGTGGCTTATTTGTACTTTTATATCTTGTCTTTTTTGGGGCAGCAAGCTTGTGGCGTCTCTGTGTGACTCCGCCCTCCTTCTTTAGCCGTGCTCAGATTTCCTGCCTGCCTTTAAACTGCCTTGTTATAAGCCAAAACAATTTCTTTATTAGCCAATAATAAAGCATATTCATAGCATACCAAAAAACATCCCACATCACATGTATACCCCACATACTCATGCATATGCATAGGTTATGCAAATACTGAGCCATCTTCGATAAAGAGCTTGAGAAGTCTCATACTCCAGAAGTTAAATCCTCTACGAATCTCAAAGGGCAACTGAATGTGCTTAAAGCCTTCTTTGACAATTGCAGAGCATTCTGTATTTCCCCCCAAATTCATTTGACTTCTTGGCTGCAGCAAGAGGGTCCCTTAAGTGTGAGCAAGAGACCCTCTCTTTGCTGTGGGGTGATGAGATTAGAGTGTGGTTGGGCTGAGAATCTTCCTGTGGAGCTCTGAGAAGCAGGCAGCCCAGCACACAGACAGAGCTTGTTAACAGCCAACATGGCTACTGGAGACAGGAGACAGTCAGAGCAAGAGAGGGACAGAGAACCTGCAAAGTCAGGGAGGGGCTGGCCCTCCACGAGGTCTTAGCAGCAGCAGCTGATTTCCAAGTTGCAGCGTCTTTATTTACAGAACATGTGACTAGGCTCTAGGACAGTAAAAGTTCCTCCTGGTGCTGGGCTGGTGCCAATGGCTGCTAGTCCCATGTACTTGGAGCAATTAAGAATAACCTCATTGTTGTTTAGAGAGTGTTTGCAAAGTGAGCTTGCTTTGGAGCTGGGCATGCAAACGCTATTGGAGATAACAGTCCATTCTCGCCTGCACTGTCCACATAACTTCTAGCTTTTCAGAATGGTTAGCAAATGCCCTGATGCTATTTTACTGGATAGTATCTGGGCACGTGCAGTGAAGAGAAACACTACACTTTGGCTTCTCAGAGGAGCAAAGGTTCAGCTCTCTCCTGGCTGTCCCTTAGCCATGTGATCGAAGACTAATTCCATAGTTTCTCAACCACAAAATGGGAACAACTCCAGTACTTTTCTTTTGGATATTGTGAGATAAATGGTACCAAGAGCTTAGCTGCAGGCCTGGGGCAGCTCCGTCGTTTGACCACCACCTGTCACGGACTAGGAAAGTGGAAACTGAACTAACAAGACTAAAATAAGAGTCTGTGGTTGCCTGGTGTCCTGGTTTCCCTTTACTGATGTGATAAACACCACAACCAAAGCAACTTGGGGAGGAGAGGGTTTGCTTGGTTTACAGGATCCAGCCCATTGTCACGGAAGCCAAGCTGAGGTCGGACTTTCTCTGGGACCATCTGTTCCCCAATAATGACATGGAGATTTACTAGGAATTATGAAAGCTGGGTCTTTAGCTTAGGCTTGTTCCCAACTAGCTCTTATAACTGAAATTTTCCTGTTTCTATTCATCTACATTCTGCCACATAGCTATTTACCTTTCTTCCATTCTGTAAATCTGACTCTCTGTGTCTGGGTGGTATCTCATCCTGGAAGTCCTGCCTACTCTCTCTTGCCTTGCTAGAGGCTCTTCAGCTTCTTATTAAACCAACCACAGTGACACATCCTGACATACTGTGAACAAATGTCCTGTAACACCAAGGCAAGAAGCTGAAGGGAGGAGCTGATACAAAGGCCGTGGAAAAACACTGCTGTCTGGCTTGCTTCTCATGGACTGCTCAGCCTACTTTTCTACACCACCCAGGACCACCTACCTGGGGTGGCACTACCACTAATGTTCTGGGCCCTCCCACATTAAAAATTAATTAAGGACACACCCTACAGACGTGCCTCTGGCCATCTGATGGGGGCATTTTCTATTGAGGTTCCTTTACTCCATGTTGACAAAATCTAACCAGGACACCTGGTAAGATACAGGAGGAGAGAGAATGTACCTAGCTCATCGGTTAAAGTATCTGCACAGAGTAGCCAACCTTGTTAACACAACACATCTAAGGAAGCTCTTGTCTCTTCTTTTGGAGAAATGCTGAATGAAGGAACTTCTCTATGCAGTGGTAACATCTAGATGGTCCTCTCCTAGAGATGTGCTGCAACAGCCTGGTGCAGTGGTCTCCTGGGCAACAGGAGCCAGGGGTGCAGACCCAGGGAGAGCTGGAATTGCGCTGTTCCAGCCTGTTGGCTGAGTACAGTGTCCTCCTATCACTGAAGAGCACTTGGCCAGTTTATTTCTGTTTATTTCCCCTGACGCATTCTGATCTACAGCTGGAGATGTTGGAGTCTTATTCTGTTCTCTTTGGCTTTTAAGCAGAAGGAGGGGGGAATGTGGGTGTGGGGATGGGAGTGAGGGAAAGTGAGTATAAACATCTAAATTGTGAGCTTTAAGAGAACAAAATTTTGCTCTTTTACTATAGCCTGTTCTTATGTCTCCCACAAAAACTTATCAATTTTCTAAATCAAATATATTGATAAATGTCGGTAAAATAATATATTACACTACACTTTAACTCTGCCCTGGAAATACTCAAAATTTAAGATAATCTATATTTTATAAGTTTTAAATCATATATGGTTTTATTAAAATCTTATGAATTTTTTATAATGACAGCTATTTATACTGTTATATTCTCTTCTAATTATTAATGATAGCATATACATATATTTTATGTATAAATATGTGATTTCCATTAGCATACTGTATTATGTACATATTTCTTTCAACTTAACATTATTTGTAAGCATTTCATATGTTTTCTTATGATAATATTTATTTTGTGGTTGGATATTTCATTGCATTGAATGGACATTATAAACTACAGGTTTTGCTTCTATATTTCAGAGGCATCATACAAAATGTCTATACTTTGACTAGAAGTTTGAAATATTTGATAATTCTCATGAAAGTTATTTTATATGTTAAGAAATTGACTTTGTTTTGGTTTCTATGAGTTCTTAACATATTACTAAAATAAAAATATTGTTTATTTCTGTTTGTTCTTTGAGACAGGGTTTCCCTATGTAGCTTTGGCTCGCAAAGAACTTGATATGTAGCCTAGGCTGGCCTCAGACTCAGAGATCCACCTACCTCTGCCTCCTGAGTGCAGAGTTTAAAAGTGTGTTTCCCCAATCTTGTTTAAAGTTAGCATTAATTGATAATCCTTTCCTGGAGAGATGTAAGGATAAGAAAAAAATCTTAAAAGAGAAAAAGGTCTGGGGAGCAATGTTGATAAACATCTGTGTGGCAGGGTGGCGTGACATAAAAGTTTAGCAAGCAGATGACAGATCTAGGATGTAAACACTGCTGTTCAGGCTTCTGAGTGCATGCGTCAAACCATTATGCCATTCTGTCAGACCTAACTTGGTTCTTAAAGACTTTTCAACACAAGTGTATTTAACCCCATTTTACAGGGAAAATCGAGGCTGAGAAGGATTTAAACAAGAGCTAAAGGGGTAGTGGAGGTAGGTGGTCACCCTTAGAAGATGGCTTCCCCTTCCCTTTCCCATTTTTATTAGATTCTTATAAGGTTCTCTCCATCACAGTAGGCATTCAAGTGTGGTTATTAGGCCTTTTAAATTTACTCTTAATCCAATGACAAGAAGCAAAATTCAAGAATGATAACTAGTGGCAACTCTCACTCAGCTACTGTGTCTGAGAGACAATACAGAATGCAAGAATACTGGAGAGTTGCAAGATTCATGCCTTATCTCAAGTCTTGACCTAGCCAAATGTTGCCTGACATGGCCTGATGTGTCAGTGAGCTATGGCTGTGTAACAAATGGCTCTGAAACACTGTAGCTCAAAACAACCATTTATTATTGTCTAAAGCTTATAGAGATATGACGTTTATAACCTATATGGATATGGTGGATAGTTCTCCCTCTTGTCTGGATGCTCTTACACTTGCTTGGTCAATGGGTACTTTAGCTTCCGGTTGACTTTGCTGAGCAGAGCTGGACTCTTATGTGTCTTTAGCCTTGGAAGAGACATCTAAAACTGCTTCTCTTGGTTTAGCCATATCTATGTGCCATAGGTACCCCTCCCTCATAGTGTTTGCTATCTGATGAGGGTCTCTCACCATCCATGCTAGTCCAAGCTTGTTTGTGTAGGATCTTGGAAAAATTCTCTCTCTCTCTCTCTCTCTCTCTCTCTCTCTCTCTCTCTCTCTCTCTCTCTCTCTCTCTGTGTGTGTGTGTGTGTGTGTGTTTGTGTGTGTGTGTGTGTGTGTGTGTGTGTGAGAGAGAGAGAGAGAGAGAGAGAGAGAGAGAGAGAGAGAGAAGAGAGAGAGAGAGAACGAGCTCAGAATCAACACACTGCTACCCAAGACAAGTCCAAGTCACAAGGCAAGTTCAGAGACACAAGATAGAGAGACAGTCTTTATGAGTGAAATTTTGAAGAGATACTGCAAAGTGTATGGACATGAAGAGGTGTGAAGAACTGGGTCATTTCACCTCAGTCTATCAAGACAAGTTTTCAGATGACATAAACACAGCTCTTATGCAAACCTCTTGAGTGATAAATGTTACTAATTTATTTAGAAACTTAAAAAAAAAAAAACCTCAAATCACTTATTTATTTATTTGGGTGTATATATGAGAGTATGTGTGTGTGGAGGGGTTCATGTCCAAAGTACCATATACCTGTGTAGAGATCAGAGTAAAACTTGGGGGAGTCAGTTCTCTTTCTATGACGTGGGAAGGAGCAATCAATCTCAGGTTTCTAGGCATGGCAGCCAGCAGCACCTTTGCCCATCTTGCCAAGTCTAGCTCTTCAAACTTTTAAGGAGCTGTTTGATTAGTCTAAATCAGGCCTGAGTCAGGTGAGGTTTGGGGTCATCAGTTTACAACTTCTAGGTAGAGGATTTGCCCAAGTTTCTGCCATAAGTGAATGGAAGAAGCTTTGAACCTCTTTGAGCTGCAGGTCCATCGCTCAGCAAAAATCAATGTGTTGAGTACAAGATCTTGACAAAGACCAGAAAACTGAAGGCTTCCCCTCAACACTTGTGGTTGTTCAGTAGTAGAAAAATGTAAAAATCAACGTTGTCTTCTTCATAGGATTCAATGTGACACATGCTTGTACTAGAGGGCATGTCTTCTCACCTCTGCGCCTCTTCCTACAAAGTGAGCCTAACTAACATCCTCACCCCTCCCACCCCCACGTACATTCCAGCCCCGGAGGTAGAGAGACATATTTTATTAGTGAATGAGGAGAGGCAGCCGTGAATGTTCATCCCTGCCCTTCCATTTATTGTCTGGGGCCAGGGCCCCCCAAGACCTGCAAATGCTCTCCATTGCTCCATGGTTGTGTCTCTTCTTCTAGCAGGAGATTCATTGTTGACCTCTCTCCACCTCTCTCCTGCTGAGCACTGCTGAGCATGGTGGGAAGCCTTCTGGCTCTGGGGTTCAGAGGCAACTTTGTTTAGTCTGTCATACAGCACTATCAGCAATAATGAAAGCATGCAGACATCTGTTGAACTCTCTCTCTCCCCCCTCTTTTCTGTTTCACTCTCTCTTTCTCTCTCTCTTTCCCTTCCTCTTCCTCTCTCTCATGTGTGCATGTGTGTGTTGCATATACTAGAAATTAAAGCCAGGTTCTTGCACATGCTAGGCAAGTACCATCAAGCTAAATATCTACTTTGCCTTTCTCTTCTAATTTCATAAAATTATTTTTTAATTTAATCTCATTGTCCAGAGTTCTGGGAACTGAACTCAGTGCTTCACTAACACTAGGGAAGTACTCTACCACTGACACCCTCCGGTCTCATTTCTTAACCTGTTCAGGGTAAGGAGAGTTACTGTATCTAGGGTAAACATTAGAATGAAATAGTTGTTTTTTCTGTGTCTAGGATAAACAGAATGAACAATTGCTCTCTAGAAGTACTTAGACCTTGAAGAAATCATTGTGCAAAACAGTGATTGTTCTCTGTTATCTACAGAGTTGTTTTTCTGAAGGAGCTTCACAGCCTTTGTGTGGTGTTGTTCACAAGATGGTCCTGACATACCTGGAGGTGTCTTGTATTATTGGGTACTGCAAATAGTACACAATAGGGACTAAAGTTGCAGAGATGTGATGTTTTCCTTCAGAAAACATGTAGGTTAGACTGGGAACTTTGGTACAAGGAACTTGTTTTACTGCAAAACAACCTTTGCATGGCTGCATGAGGTTCGGTTCACAAAAACTGTTCCTCTCTGCTGCCAGAGAGTCTGAATTGCATTTTGGAGTGACCCTCTTTTCTTCAACCTACTCTGAAAACATAGAGCACTCTGGCATGCAACTTGGAGAGTGTCTCAGAGGCTGAAGTGGTGCAATGGTTAGGTATATGCACATGCAACTGCATACAGTGTGAGAGCCCTGCTGCTTATGCCTTGTAACATACTTCCTTCCATGACTAAGCCTTGAACCTGTGTGTACCTGGGTGGGCTTATCTGCATACTGCTCCAGTAAAGAAAATAGAAGTGTTCTCAACTCAAATGAAAGCAACCTCGGATGTCATGGTAAGGCTCCTCCTACCATATTGCAAGGCTTCCTGCTGCATTTTGACAATGGCTTGGGATCCACTCTACTTCCTACCTCCACATTGTAGCATATTATTTTCTTAAGCCAAGGATGTGTATCCTTAGTAGAAAATTGGATTCATTTCATGTTTTTTCAGGCTTCCTTTTAGGTGTCAGGGTTCCCTGGTTCATTTACAAGAGAGTTCTGAGGGCCATCTTGGCGCTGTGCTGGGTGCTGGGAGGCAAGAGAACGAGGAGTTACATTGTGACCTTCACAATGCTACCAGCTCCTTTGAGAAAGGAAAGCACAGAGATTGAGGAGTTCCCTGATAATGCGAGACCAAGGAAGAGCAAACCCAAAACTGTTTGTGAATGGCTAGAAAAAAACCCCAAAAGGTCAAAAAGCCAGCAACTGGCCCTCTCATTATTCTAACGAGTTTCTCCTTTCCATTCTTCCTTTTCTATTTTATTTTTTAATCTTTATTTGATTTGGTATATATACTATTAACTTATTAAAATGTTAATACATACTAAAGATATTTATTAATTTAGTTTTTACTTATACAATGACATTTTATTCAGCTGTAAAGATTGAAATTACATCATTTGCATGAAAATGGATGGAATTGGAGATAATGTTAAGCAAAATAAGCCTGACTGTGAAGACAAATATCACAAGCTTTTTCTGTTATACAGAGCCTAGATTTATATATGCATGTGCATACATACACAAGAGAAAGCAGGAGGGCTACTTGGATTTCAAAGGACAAACAAGAAGATTGGGATTCGGGGCGGACAGGGGAGCGAGGACCAGTGGTACACGTGACTGCAAGCTTTGTATGAGTATGAACCGAGCCAATGGAAGGAACTTTACTTCTCTCTCAGCAGTTTTACAAGATAAGCCTTAAAGAGAAGTCAAATTAAAAGCATGTCTACTGCCACCATTAGATGACTGCTGTCCCCAAGAGTTAGTCCAAGTCAGGGCTTCCTTTCCATGGGGGAGTTATCTACTTACAGAGGTACCTGTTGTTAGCATTCAGGCATGATGGTCTACCCTTGGGTTCTGGGAGAATATGCCACTGACTATAACTACCCCCTCCGTGCTTGCCCCCAGTGCTCAGCTGCAACCACTAAGACCACTCCCTGCACGCATGCACTTGCTAGTTCAGGCAGGTGTGATGGCCAGCTCAGGGTCCTACAGCTGATAAGTAGGCCCTGTGTGCATGCACAGGTCCCCTTTAAAAGTAATCTCCACCCATCTTCTCGTCCCCTTTTCCTGTTGCTCCCTTCCACGCCCCCAGCCCCACACAAACCTCGCATGTGAGTTCTGTCCTATGGTGTGTCTGTCCCTTGGCTCCAACCTGCCAAGGCCGCCTTCCTCTGGTTTTTAAGTAAATTTAACACCAGTGGCCATGCGTAAGATGCATCACGACACCGGTACTACTGTGTAACACTATCTAACGTTGACAAATTAATATCTAGACCCATTTGGTGACCAGAGTACTGCTGAGCTACAGCCCCACCTCTAGAAGTTAAATGTCAGTTTTCTGGTCTGTAAAAATCACATTTTAAAAAATCAGGTGGGATAATAAAAGACATGTCCTCATAAGCTGTGACTTTTAAGTGAGGTAATACTTGTAAGAAATAAGTCAGCAAAGAAATAAATGAAAGAGCCAAATTTCTACCTCAAAAAGGTGAGAGCAGACTTTTTGTGGTCTGAGACGTTGGAGTGTCCAGATCTTGTGGCTCAGTTTCCGTGGGCCTGGCAGGGTCTGAGAATCATTTGGAAATGGAGAGTAGGGAATGGTCCTGGTGCCAGGCACAGAAATGGATTTTCTGGATAAATTTTGTTGTTGTTTCTTAAGTGAAACTTCACGGTGGGAAACAAAACAGGTGACCTGCTTTCCTGACCTCTGAATCAGGCTCCATAGGCAGCAGGTTATTTTTGAAGCCTAGGGCTTGTTTCTTGGTAGGGAATCCCCTTTATTACTTGTTATAAACTTATCTGGGCCAAAGGAGACTCTAACAAGTTCATCTGTCATCAGTCAGGTGGCAATGGGATAAAGGGGGTTGGGAGACAAATCGCTCTTTCTAAAACGAGATGTCCACTCACAGAGAACACTTGGTCCCCTAGTGTTAAGTGTGGCTAAGCTGATGAGGTCTCTGTGAGTGGGGGAAGACACAAACTGGAACAAGGCTCCCTTGTCCCACCCCCAGTACACACACTCGCTCGCTCATCTTCTCCTGAGAAGGCCCTAAGGTCGAGTTGTTGTTGGATGTGAACGAACAGGAAAGTGAAAAATCTCACTTAACCTTCATCCTCTCCCCAGTCTCTTTTTAAGGCTGGTGAATATAATGGAAGTCTAATCCTCTAAGAATCAGCCCTCAGTTGGGTGGTGGTGGCACACGAGGAACCGAAAGTTCCTCCATCTCAGAGTTAGCAGCCGTGTTAGCAAACAGGTCAAGGAAAGCTCAGGCTAAATCCCCTTTCGGTTCCAAGAGAAACTTGCAAAAGATGTTATCCAAAAGGACATCCAGGCTAGGGCCTTAGCCTAACTGTAGAATGTTCCAACCCAGGGGCCAGTCAATAGAAAGCCAGACCACCCAGACACACCCTGACCAAGTTAAGCTACTGTAGAATGTTCCAATCCTGCCCTGGGGCCAGTCAATGGAAACCCAATCCTGACCCACCCTGACAGAGGCCAAGTTAACTCTTGTTTCCTAATTTTTCTCATTTTTACTCCAGTTCAGGGTTTTTGCCTGTAAAAGGTACATGCATTCTCAACTCGGGAACTCCTCCTGGCCTTGGTTTACTGAGTGCATGGACTAGTTCCCTGCCTGGCTTGTATTGTGCACTCAATAAACTTTGCTTTCTTCGCATTTCAGATTCTGGGACTCTGGTGATCTCTCTGGGGGGTCATTCTCTGGGCAGAACAGCACACACCTTTAATCCAATCCCAGAGCTCAGAATTTGAGGATCTCCAAGTCTGAGGCCAGCCTGGTCTACAGAGTGAGTTCCAGGAGAGTCAGGAATACACAGAGAGACCCTGACTCAGGCCAAAAAAAAAAAAAGAAAAAGAAAAGAAAAGAAAAAAAGAAAATCAAACCTTATCTTCTAGAGGACAGGTCCTCAAAGGCCTAGGAAGCACATATTTCACAGGACTGGGTCCCAGCAGGGTGGCAGAAAGCCCAAGGGAGTGCACCTCAGGGTGCTGAGGGATGCTGTCACAGCCTCTTGGAGAGAAAAGAGCACCTCTCCTTCTCCCGTTGATTTAGGCTCATTTTCACAATTGGTCTCTTTAATATAAGCCCCGGGAGTGTGTTGCTATGGTTACACTGGTTTTAGCAGTGAGGCTAAGTGGCTTCCCTTAGGCCAGGAAGCTTTTAGCTACTGGTTTTGAATTTTAACTTTTCCTCCACGGAGACTGCCTTGCAGAGGGGATGGGCCAGTCTTGGGAGGAGGGTGAATTTAATTAAAATGGAGACAGAAGAGGATGGTGGTGCATTGGAAGATGGAGACAGAGGCAGAGGAATCTCAAGTTTGAGTCTACATTGGAAAGGGAAGATGGGCTTGGATCTGTACCACTTCTCGTGAGTCTTGGCTTTATCAGGACCTCAAGTAGATTTGTTTCCTTCCAGGAATGGAGACCCTATCAGTTTGGCCCAGAGCATGTCTGTGAGGATTACTGAGCTGGAATGGCCCGGGCCCATAGAGAACTACAGCTAGCCCAGACTTACCACATCCTTTCTATCCTGATGTTATCCCAAGAGACCTGAAGCCAAGAGGGTCCTGTCCCTCACACCATCTCTACTCATAATGCAGGGTGTAGTGGTAGAGGGGAGGCAGAGGCTTACAGTCAGGCAGACTCTGTTGTTTGCCCCATTTCCTGCCTGCTTTGGCCCAGGTGGCTACTTCAAATGTCTCCCTCTCTGACCCGGAATGAAATGAATGACACCTCCATTCTGCATCCTGTGCAAAGGCTAGGTACTCACCAAGGTCTCTTGGACCACCATTGTTTCAGGCGGACCCGCTATTGTCCTGGGATCTTAATCAGGAAGTTCCTGCCTCTGTGGGGCTTAGTTGCCTCCTGGTTCCTCCTGCGCACATGTCTGCTCAGTGTGTGCTGTGTGGTCCCTCTGTAAAAACTAGTTTCTTCCTTTGATTTCCACAAGGCTTTCCATTGTGCACTTTACATTTCAAACAGAGCTCACCACAAGCTAACAGAAGGGGTTTACCATGCAGCAAAAGCAAAATAAAAAATCCACAGGACTTACCTTTATTTTCCAGAATGCAAATAGGAGTTCTGCCTTTGTGTAATGGAAGAGCTAAGCTAAGCTGCTGAAATATCAGTGTTTCTATTCCCAACACCCCCAACCCCCAAACAGACACCAAGGTACTATCTCTTTTTCAGGTGAGCAGAAGTGAGCAGCTGTGTGGCAGCTCTATCACATAGTCACTCAAACATAGCTCTGCCCCTCTGCTTTGCCATCTGGTGGCCATGGCTTCGTCGTGGTCAAAACCACAAGCACAAGGCGCTCTTCAGAGAAAGGAGGCAAGGGAGGACCAGCTTTCTTTCTCCACAAGCAGATGGCTTCCATTCTCATTCTGAACACTCACTCAGTCACACTGGCCGAGATGGAGCCTGGGAAGTGGAGTCTCTAACAGAACAGCAGTGTGTCCAAGTTCGATGCTATATGCAAGAAGCAAGGATGAGTGAGACTTTGTGTGTGTGTGTGTGTGTGTGTGTGTGTGTGTGTGTGTGTGTGTGTGTGTGTGTGAATGGAGATCTCTGCTTTAATCACCTGGAGGCCAGCCTTTGCTTAATCTGTACTCTCCAATTTCCTTTATCTCAAGGCTATACCTTGCCCCACCCCACCCTTACCCCTGCTCCTATCCCATCATTATGGAGAATTCCCATTCTCCCGCGTCCTGGGGGCTCCCTTTCCATCTCAAATGACCTATAAAACTGTTGTCCTAACAAAGAAACTTCATCCTTAAATTGAAAGTCTGGTGCCAGCTGTTAAGATTTTTTTTTCTTTATTTTGTCTTCCTCTATGATAAAAACAGAGCACAGTGTCATTTTAAGACACCTTCCCCCAAAACACTGAGTGGAGATTCAAAGAAATCCATTGATCTGTAATGTAAACACCCCAACTCACAAGCAATCTGGCAACCCCCAACCCCCTACGAGCAGCACAGGCTGCTTGCTGTTGAAAATGAATCAATTTCACACTAGAGCAGAGTGTAAAATCTGGATTTCCAAGAAAATTTTTTTCAAGGGGCAGCTGTTACTCTCGGGACTTGAATAGTAGAAAGATCTCCGTGGGAGAGTTCTCTATGCTCACTCACCAGGGGCCACCTGCCCTTAGTTCAAAACTGCACAAGTATTTAGAGTCTTTGCTAAGATAGATGGATGCCTGCCTGGACATGTTACTGGACAAAGAAAGTCATGTGGACCAGCCCCCAATTCAACAGGAATCAATACTCCCTTCATGGGGTGCCATGCAAGTCACAGACAGAATGTACATGTATGATCTGTCATGGGGAGACAGTAAAGTTTGCAGGACAGTAATCCACTTGACAGAGGCCAACAACAGAGACTGAACGGAGGGCACACAGATCTCCAAAGGCCAAGCTATGTCTTTGGGACTTTATTGGAAAGCCACAGGGAACTGTTAGAGCAGAATTTGATGTCATCAGAGCTAAGTTTCAGGGACTCCGGCCATGATCACCACCACCCACTGTCCAGGAAGTCATTTGCACCAACCCCTTCCTTATTCTTCCTGCTATCCTTTTCTGTGACACCTGCATCACCTGAGCAAGCTTCATCAAGCAAGGGTCTGGAGACTGACAGAGACAGATGCAGATCACTCTTGAAACAAGAATGTTGGATTTTGAAGCTCAGGGGAAGCCTTTTTCACTCTGAGTAACCTTTGTAGCTCCCAAGCAACACCTGGTCTGGGTCAACTCCTTTGTTCTCTGCTAACTTCCTAATTCCCTAGTTGCAGCACCTGCTTGGGCAATGTTCCGATAATGGAAAAGGATCAATTGGTTCTGGTAAACACCACAGACCACTAAAGAGTGCTAAGCCCTGGGGGTTGCAGACGGACCTCTACACTTTCCCCAGCTGTATGGGCAACAGAACAAGCCTCCACATTAGTGTTCTCTGGAGTAGCAGAGTCAATGGGATAGATCTATGTCCATCCATCCATCCATCCGTCCGTCCGTCCGTCCGTCCATCCATCCATCCATCCATCCATCATCCATCCATCCGTCCGTCCGTCCGTCCGTCCGTCCATCCATCCATCCATCCATCCATCATCCATCCATCCATCCGTCCGTCCGTCCATCCATCCATCCATCCATCATCCATCCATCCATCCACCTATCCATCCATCCATCCATCCATCCATCCATCCATCCATCCATCCACCTATCCATATGTAGCTACTTACTTACTCATCTACCTACCTCTGTATATAGGAATTTATTCTAAGGGATTGACCACATGGCTGGGAAAGTCAGTATTTTCAGGGTGGACTGCAAGGCTGGAAACCCAGGAAGGTCGGCTATTGCAGCAGAAGGCAGAGGCATCTGCAGACAATTCTTTTCCCCAGGGAGTTGGTCTTTTTCTCTAAGACCTTCAGCAGACTGAGTGAGGTTCAACCCATACTGTGCAGGGTCATTGCCCTACTCAGAGAAAGCCCATTGGTGTAAAAGACAATTGCATCATTTATTTTAAAAAAATGTCTTTCACAGCTGGGCAGGTGAGTTGCGAATTTGAAGCAGAAGGATTGTTGCTACATACACCTGTGGTTTCCATCTCGGGCCCTTGTTTTCTGTCTCTGGGATTGCCTCCCTTTCTGTCCTTCGGATTCACTCATACCTTGCTATAGTCTGAATGTGTATTCCACAAATCCATATATCAAATCTCTAATCACCAGTGAGATGGCATTAAGAGCCAGGCCACTGGGAGGCAATTATTTCATGGGAGGGGAGCCCCATGATGGAATCAATGTCCTTAGGAGAATTCTCTCCTCAACTCCCCATCCCACACCCATTATAGGAATACAGGATGGTGGATGCTGAAGCTCCTGGCTACCCGACTTCCCGCTCCCAGAACTGTAAGGAATGTGTCTATTGTTACCTGGTCCATGGTAAGTTCATTATAGGAGCAGGAGAGAAGTCCTTTCCCCCAAACCTCCACTCCTTAAAAGCCAACATACTGTGCTCCCTATAGGAACTGGGATGAACAAAGGAGCACATGGGTAGATGTGGATGTTTTCCTTTAGGCTATTCACAGGGATAATCTCTTATTCCCTCCTCGGCTGCTGTAGTTGGAGTTTAAAGCTCTTACTTGGTCTGTGTCTCTGACTCTGTGTGTGTGTGTGTGTGTGTACATGTGTGAGTGGGCTCTGTGTCTCTGTCTCTGACTCTCTCTCTCTGTATGTGTACATGTGTGAGTGGACAAAACCAATCTTTGGAAAAAGAATACATCTTCCCCTATCTACCCTGAGCACCAACTCCTCCAGGAAGCCCACCATGGCTGCCTTATCTTCTCTGATTTCCAGCTCCATAGCTCATGGGCCTTCAGGGACTCAGCATGTCACATGGCTGAATATTAATTTGTTTTCCAAACTTTCTTAGCACTAAAATTTCTACCTCATTTAAAGTACTTAACGAGTTATTCATAATAACTTTACAGTAATCTCTTAATCTGTTAAGTAGTTACAGAGCCTATTTTTTAATTAGTGAAAAAAATACAGGCTCATTATTGGGCTACTTGAAAATACACAATATAAGCAGGAAAAAATAAAATCCATGACTCCACAACCCAGAGATACTGCAGTAACTCTCTGGGATCATTTCCTCTGTTTTACTGCCTGAATATGTGCGAGTAACAATCAGTGTGCTCACTGGCACGCACTGAGTGGAGTTTGTCCACTTGCTGAAGCATCCAAGTCTTACTTTCACCCCCAAAATCCCTCAAGAAAAGTATTATTATTATCTTCACTTTGGAGATGAGAAAATTGAGACACACTTTAAAAAAATAATTTATTCAACACACTTATCAGGAGAGGAGAGCCCTATGAGCACACGTCTGCATGTGTTTGTGTGTATGTTAATGTTCACACCACTCACTTCTGTTGCTGCTAAGGACTGCAGCTCTGCACCCGCAAATGGGAGGGGGAGGTCAGCTCCTACAGGAAACATTTGGCAGCTGCAGGTGGTTTGTAGACCTAAGTTCATGCTTTGTTCACTTGCAGCCTGTGTGCCAGAACAGCAGAGATCGGGGTTCTGCCTGTTGCTGAGCTCAGACCTGCTTCCCAGAGATCTCTGAAGATTAATAATGAAGCATCCCCATTGATGACGAGGCCTAAATTACACTTCTCAGTCTCCTGGAAAATACATGAAGAGGCTCGTATTTCTAGTTCTATTGGGAGGTTATTTTTAAATGAATTAATAAAAAGTGATTACTATGGGTTCTAAAATTATCTTTCGACAAAAATTCTATCTCCTGAAAATAAGGGCCAGACTAATAATTCTTAAGAATCACAATTCAGCCAGACACGGTGGCGCACACCTTTAATCCCAGCACTCAGGAGGCAGAGGCAGATGGACCTCTGTGAGTCTGCAGCCAGCCTGGGGACAGCCAGGGCTAGACACTGAGACCGTATCTCAATACACAAGCAAGCAAACAAGTGAACAAACTCATTAGTAACATAAAGCTCACAGTAACCGGCAATGGCCCATATGCAGGGTGGCTGTGAGGTTACCCTAGTGCTCTATTTTACAGTGTGTTTAATGTCAGTGCTGTGATGTGCACAGCTCCTATTGGAGGCAAACCTTAACCATTTTGTTGATTGGGCTACGGAGTACTGATCCTGTTGGTGTCACACAATGTTAGTCACTTGTGACTGAAGCTGGGGTCATTCTCGGAATCTGTGTGTTTCATATGATGTTGGGTTTCTTCCACACATGTCAGTGAGAACTGAAAAGCAGGCATCCCACATCTGATGCAGCTTTCGGAGTCACATGGTTTCCTAAGTCCTTCTCACGGCAGTGGGTAAGGAAATTAGACTCAGCTTCTTCTTTCATGAGGTGAAATACTGTTTAAACTTATTTATTCTTTCACAGCTTTGTACGTGTGTGTACATGCATACATGTATGTATATACACATAGACACACACATACATCTTATATATGTATATATATTAAAATGTACTGTCATATTTCTCCATTATCCTCTTTTCCTTCCTATGAAACTCTTCTTTAAA